>SMDT01000481.1:0-667759 GCA_005392925.1 Aquilaria sinensis | reverse complement strand
TTGCACCTATCATCGGCATGTGTTCTATTTTGGTGAATGAACAATTAGGGTTTATGAGATTAATTAAGAGGAAAGACAAGAAAGCAACAAAATGGATAAAATGTAGTTAGGACGAGGGTTGAAACGATAAGAATGGACAAAAATTAGCAGGAATCGATGAATTTTTGCAAGATATGGATAATATATGGTGTAGCTCTCCTGTTGCCGGAGAGAGTAGGCTCCGTCAATACGGAGGGACGTCGCAACATTCCTTGTGTTTTTATTCTTTTTGTTTTAACTATTACAGCATCTGCATTTTTTATGCGTGTAGAAGCCTTTTTTGTTTTTTTGTTTTTTAAGGACCAAAGAGATGGTGCCGTTTTGTATAGGAGGAGCCATTAGCCAAACTTCAATATTTATTTTTGGCCTAAATGCACCATTAGTCTCCAACTTAACCAACTCACACGAGTTGGTCCCTTAACTTTGACCCAGAATGACTTAGTCCTCAAACTTTGCAAAATCACGCGACTTAGTCTTGAAACTTTTTAAATGGTATGACTTAGTCTGTCATCCACCAGGATAAACTACAACTTTAAGTCCCAACTTCTAATATTTTAGCAAAAAGACATTTCTGTTTAAGAACTTCCATTATCACCAAACTCGGGAGTTACTAAACTGTTGAATACATAATTAACTAATTAAATAACTTACAAAATGATTATTCAAAGAAATTTTATACAATAATTTGAGAAAGTTCTAATTATTTAAGAATTTATATTTTACTTATTTTTTTTAAAAAAATTACTTTGGTTCTTTATTGGAAAGAAAAAAAATATTTTTATGGACTCCACTATTATGTTGATCAATTATTTTTTCTAAATATTTTTTCCCACTTTTTTCATACAAAATATGTAATATTAGGGACTTATGAATTTAGAGATCATTTTATAAGAGTTTTTCTTTAAGTAGATTTAGTTTTCAAATAATTCTCTAAATTAATTTTTTGGTGTTAATAGTTTGTGATTTAGAATCAGTATACCACATTATCTTGAAACTAATTCATCCCTCACAATTCTCATGCTAATGAAGATGGTATATACTATAACTTTCTTGGCATTTTATCATTTGGTTTCGAAGAAAAATTTGGGGAAAAAAAACTAATAAAAATGGTACATACTATCATTTTTTATCAACTCTGGCTAGATATAAATAAGAGTAGGAATTTGGTAAAAAATTAAAATATAGTTAATTTAACCAATTAATTAGAATATTGACTATTTTTTTTTATTTTGATGGACTCAAACTAGTATTTATATTTGAAAAAAAGATTTAAAATAAACATAAAGAAGCCATTAATATGCAAGAAATTGAAAAAATAAAGAAGGCAAAGAAGATAAATTATCCCAAAGTTAAAGGTTGGATTGTTTTTATATATATATTTTTTTTCAAATTTTTCTTCAGAAACAAATGATAAAATGCCAAATAAGTTATAGTATATACAATCTTCATTAGCATGAAAATATCAAAGAATGAATAATTTTTAAGATGATGTGGTATACTAATTCTAAATCACAAAAATATTAACAAAAAAAATATTAATTTGGAAAATTGTTTTGAAAACTTAATCTACTTAAAGCAAAACTCTCTAGAATGATCTCTAAATTCATAAGTCCCTAATGTTGCATATTTTGTATGAAAAAAGTGAGAAAAATATTTAAAAAAAATAATTGATCAACATAATAATAGAGTGCATAAAAAATATTTTTTTCCAATTAAGCCAACCAAATTAGTTTTTTAAAAAATAAGAAAACTATAAATTATTAAATAATTAAAAAGTTTTAAAATTATTGTATATAATTTTTTTGAATTATCATTTTATAAGTTATTTAATTAGTTAATTGTGTATTTAACAATTTTGTAAAATTTATTAGGATAAGTTACAAAAAAAACCCCAATGTTTGGCCTTATCATACACTTGTATCCTCTATTTTGGAAACTTACACTTTGCCCCCAAGAATAGTCATATCAGTCAAATTCATTGCAGTGTAATTGGGTCAAATGCCATGATTGTGGAATAAAATTTGCAAATTGTGCAAATTAACTATAATATTCATTTCTTACTACCTCCAATCCATTTTCTCTAAATATATAATATATTTATAAAAAATTTTACATTTCTGAACAATTTTTATCTTTATAAATTTACTAATAATTTTTATATCTATAATACATTTCAATATTTATAAAGTAGTAGTTTACGCTATAATTCAAATAGAGAAGTATCATATTTTTTTATAAATATATTTTAGCTAATCTCATTTTATTTTGAAAACTAATTTTCACTATATGAAAGAAACCTGCACATTCTACAATTTTTTATCACTACAAAATGTAAATAATATACTTCTTCCGTTCCAATTTAGATGAAATGTATTCCTTTTTGGGATGTTATAAAAAAGGTTAAAACGTTTTCTATTTTAAAAAATTTTAAGCAATCAATTTACCTTTTTACCCACATTTAAATTTTCACTACACAAAACCAAATAAAGAATCTTTTTTTAATTTCTACTCAATCTTTCACTGCACAAAACCCAAAAAAAAAAATTTTTAATTATTATTTAAACTCTCACTGTAAAAAAATAACACAAATTACATACACCTTAATTTTCAGGCCCAGAGAAGCGTTTCATCTAAATTGGGACAGAAGAAATATTAATTAAGCACATTATTAATCACGTATCATTATATCATTAATTAAGTACATTTTTTGGCCAAATGGTAATTAATGTTTTGTAACTTTCTAGCCTATCCAATGAAAAAAATTAATAAGCTATACTTATTTTTTACAAAAAAATTAAAATTTAAAAAATTATTAAAATATAATGCTTTAATAAATGTGAAATTTAGTTGTGTATTCAATAAATGTATTACACATTTATTTTTTTTAGTTACCATTAATTATGTATTCAATAAGTTCAAGACTTTTGCTCTCCGTGGAAGACCTCAAGCAGATTTTCAGTTCAAGTCATAAATTGCACCATCGGGGAAGCTATCATGAGCCTTCTGAGGATAGAATTGGAATATTGAGTGGAAATTCATGGTGGATATTTATTCTTTGTTTTCTTTTCCCTTTTCTTGAAAATTTCTAGTCTTTTTTTCTTGGAAATGTGTCAATTTTGGTTTCAGCTCTCTTTTTCCCTTTCCTCCACCAATTGTATACTATAAATATTGGTAACGTTAATGTTGCCTATATTTTTCGCCTTGCTCCACCAATTGTATCCACCATGAATTTCCACCAAACATTCTATTCTTATATAGCCAGAAGGCTGATGATAACTTTCTAATAATTTAATTTATGGCTTGAACTAGGGACCTTCTTAAGGTCTTCTAGAGGGAACAAAAGCTTCAAACTTATTGAATACACAACTAAATGGAAATTAAAAAAATAGAAAATGCATAATATATTTATTGAATGCACAGCTAAATTTCATATTTTTTGAAATAATATATTTTATAAATTTTTTACTTTTAATTTTTTTTTGTAAAAAATAAGTATAACTTATAAATTTTTTCATTGGGTAGGGTAAAAAGTTACAAAACCTTAATTACCATTTCTAAAAAATGTATTTAATAAATGATATAATGTTACACAATTAATAATGTGCTTAAATTAATATATTATTTATATTATGTGTTGCTAAAAAATTGTAGAATGTGTATATTTCTTTCATGTGGTGAAAATTAATTTTCAAAATAAAATGAGATTAAATAAAATATATTTGTCCTAAAAAATGATGCTTCTTTATTTGAACTAATTGAAAAATGAATAAAATGTTAAACAAGTAAACATTAATGTTAATCGCAAGCATAAACTATTGGTTTATAAATATGAAAATATATTATAGATCTAGAAATTATTAGTAAATTTATAAAGGTAGAAATTATTCAAGAATATATAATTTAGATTAAACATATTATATCTAGAGAAAAAGAATTGAGGTTGCATGAAATGAATATTGTGGTTGATTTGCATAATTTGCAAATCTTATTGGACAGTCATGGCATTTGGCCCACTTGTATAGCAGTAAATTTGACTGATTTGACTATTTCAGGGGATAAAGTATAGGTTTTCTAAAATATAATGGGACAAATGTAGGTTAGGTCAAATGTCAGGGGGGTTTTTGTAACTTTCCCAATTTATTAACCCACGAGTTTGGTAATAATGAAAGTTCCTAAATAGAAGGGTCATTTTGTTGAAAGAATGAAAGTTAGGACCTAAAGTTGTACTTTATCTTGATAGCTGAAGGATTAAGTATCACCATTTAAAAAGTTTGAGGACTAAGTCACATGATTTTGCAAAGTTGGACAACTAAGTCACATGATTTTGCAAAGTTGGAGGACTAAGTCATACTGATTCAAAGTTGAGGGATCAACTCGTGCGAATTGGAAACGTTTGAGGACTAATGGTGCACTTAGGCCTTTATTTTGTAAGCACCAGCCCTTCTCTACGTGGATCCCTTTCAATTGGGAGCTCTTCTCGCGCCCAGCTACCCTTTTGTTCTTTTTGCATTGGTTCGTGCCAATAAGCGGCAGTAACTCAGCTTGCAAGATTCTGAATTAAACCTTCGTCTGTGTTGCTACATGAACTACAGATGGCTGTAGCTCTAAAAGTTTTTTATGCCCGCAAGCTGCTTGGTTAAATGCCTGTGAGAGCCAGAATAGAAAGTTTGGAAAATTTGGGACTCCTCATTTTTGGGAACTTCATTGGCCAATTAGAGTAGAGTTTGGTTACAAGTTGATTCGGAATAAGTATCTCACAGCTGCAATAACATATTTTTTTATGGGAATTTTTGCCAATAGAGGTAGAGAAAACACAAAAGGGGCTCTCTCGGTTATTGAAATTTAGGTTTTCCTCTATTTTTTTGGGTGCTTTCCTTCAAAACATGAGTGAGTAGTTTTCAGATTCGGTCCAAGGGAGCGATTTCCATTACCAACACCAGTTCTAAAAATTAATTTTACTTGTTGAACTTTTTGTTTAAATTAAAGTACTTAATTTTTCATGGTTCAGATTTATTACAATTAATTTTCTTGTTCTCGCTTATTGGATGAGTTCTAAGATTTCAAATTCACTTGGTTTTCTTTCAAGCCCCTTGGGTGTGAGGAATTTGAATTAGAAACAAGTGGATTAATTCATACCAAGAGAAATAAGAGATTTTAAATTGTTCGAACTTTTGGACAAATGCCTGGAATAAACTTTTTTTCTTTCCTTGTTCTTCATACTATTTTTTGAGTTGATTAGAATTGTGTTTCAATATCTAGTTACTCAAAATTAAGAAATTAATCTAAAGCTTTTTCTAGTTGATTTTACTGTTAAATACTTTGGGTTCTTTTTAGCTCCAGTTTATTTGCTTGAATTAAAGAATTATTTTTGTTCAATGATCAACTGAGTAATTGGAATATATAATCAACCTAGAACTAAGCGTTTTTAATATTGGTTAATTTCACTTTAAGTTTATAGTTATTTTATTTCAACACTCGATTAAAATCGCCCTCAATCTTTTATTTCAGTTTTTTGTCTTGAAGCTTTCAGAATAAAATTTTACTTAACATTCAATCTGATTTTCCCCATTATAATACAAATTTATTTATATTTGACAGTTTCGATGATTGACCAAAATTTTGTTGCCGTTGCCTGGGACTAATAGTTAATTGGTTTTTTCTTAACATTTTAGTGTTTTTAATTCAAAAATTTTTTTTGTTTCTAATTGTTTTGTTTAGGGCAGAAGCCTGACCTTAGTTGAATTAGAATTTTTTTTTTCATTTAAGTAGAACATAGAAAGTGGTGGCAGAATTGATAAGTAGAGGAAAAACGAGAAAAAACGAAATCCAAATTCCAGTGGCCATAACTTTTTACATTGTCAAAATTGCTATTATATTATGTTGTTTTGAAAGTAATTCAGTGTTCTACAGGTGTTACAAGGGTTTTGCCCTTTTATCATAGTGTCTCGTGGGCCAAAAAAACACTGTTTTGTAGGTATCCAGGAGTTCAAAGTTTTGTTTGAAATTTTTTCTTACTCAAATTTGGTTTTACTTGCTATTTTGGTTTATGTTTCTTTTGGTTTTTACTTCTGAAGGATTACTTTATTTTCTTTTACTTTAGATTTTCCCTAATTTATTTTTTGTGGTTTATTAGAGCTTCTTTGATTGTTTATGCATGCAACTCAATTTTCAAACGGCAAAAATATCAAATTTACAACTAATGTTTTGGATTGGGAGCGGATATACCACTATAATTTTTTTGACCTAATCTCCCACTAATGTTTTAAAATGAGCCGGATATGCCACTGAAGGTTCAAATTAAGAGTGGATATACCACTGGCCATTAAATATCTAACGGAAAACGTTAAAAAGCTAACGAAAAATGTTAAAAATAATAATTTTTAAAATTTTAGGGTAATAATGCAAGTTTTAACAAATTTTAAAAACTTTTTGTAATTAGATTATCTCTCTCTCTCTCGTATGCCATAAAGGAGATTAGACAGCAGAAATAGAGGGAGAGTGGCGATGGGCTAGGGCACTAGTGACGGAGACAGTGACAAAGCTGAAACTCTGATGGTAGATATCAGACCCTCTTTTGGCAAAATCTCAAATGTTCTAATATTTTTTTAAAGATGCACAATAACTCCAAGATTTCAAAACCTGTTATTTTTAAATTTTTTCGTTATTTTCTAATCGACAATGGCATATTCGTCCCATTTTAAACCATTAGTGAAAGATTAGGTAAAAAAAAAACTATAGTGACAAATTCACTCCCTACCCAAAAAATTAGTGGTAAATTTGATATTTTTGCCATTTTCAAACCCAGGTGATTTACAGGTTGACCCAGAGATAGACATAACCTTTAATAAATTGAGGAAGGAAGGAGTTGCCTACAAGAGCAAAATCTTCCGGCTACCGGGTTCGACTTTTGCTATCAAGTCAACTCAAAGGTTGTTGCTTACCGGCCTTCGACAATTGTAACAGTTACGTTATTTACAGAACATTTCTTCCCTGCATCAGAAGCTGGGGTGGCTGTTTGTGTGGCAACTGGCCTCCGAGCAAAAGCAGGTTGCCCTGGAACAGGAAGATCTATGATCTCACTGCTAAGCATAGAACAAACTGTAGCCATGGCAGGCCTTTCTTTTGCATGTTCCTGCACACATAACAGTCCTACACGTACGCATCTCAAGACTTCACAATGATAACAAGGGTCAGCGATAGCTTTATCAATCAAGTCCGAAATGCTGTCCTCATTCCACAGCCTCCATACCTGAAAATTGGCATAAATCAGTTAGAAAGTTCACGTGAGCTGCTCAATCCTGTTATTGAATCTTAGATCTTACAAATCCTAAAAGGGTAATTGATTCTTCATCATAGAAACTTGTGCTCCTCCTTCCTGTGATGATCTCCAGTAGCAAAACACCAAAACTGAAGACATCCGATTTCTCTGAAAATTTTCCTGCCATTACATACTCTGGAGGCATGTAACCACTGAATTCAACATAAAAAAACATCAGATACCATGTCAGAATTGTTTTAAACTGGTATAATCCAGAAAGGAGATGATGTTTGATTGTAAATCTTACTATGTTCCCACAACCCTACTGGTGTTTGCGTGGTCTTCATTGCCACCAAAAATCCTAGCCATTCCGAAATCTGAGATCCTTGGATTCATCTCTTCATCCAACAAGATATTACTTGCCTTTAGATCTCTGTGTATGATTTTTAGCCTTGAATCTCTATGAAGGTAAAGCAGACCTCGACTAATTCCTTCAATAATCTTAAAGCGTGTCCTCCAATCAAGAAGTGCTTGATTTGTAGGATCTGAAATAATGTATTTGGTTAGTAAATGAGCCATTGAGACAAAAAGATAGTTAGCCATAAAGCTCAAAACTTCTCTTATAGTATTAAGTGATCGAATGTGACATAGGGTTTGGGAAGAGATCACACTAACCAAACAGATATGAGTCCAAGCTACCATTTGGCATATACTCATAGACCAATATTTTCTCTTCTTTTTCAACACAACAGCCCAGGAGTCGGACAAGATTTCGATGCTGGAGTTTGGAAATCACCAATACTTCATTCATGAATTCTTCCAACCCCTGTCCTGAAGCCCTTGACAATCTCTTCACCGCTATTTTCTGCCCATTATGCAGTATCCCCTGCAATGTAAAAATAGTTCAGACTGCACAATTTGTACAATTTCTGATATGTTATATATTTTTATCTGCTGAAACAATTGGCTACCTTGTATACAGGACCAAAACCACCCTGTCCTAATTTATTTTGAGGGTGAAAACTATTGGTGGCAATTGTAAGGTCATGAATACTAAACAATGGTAGCTCTTGGAGTTTCACTTCGTTGACCTTTTCATCACTATCATTGCCACTTGAAAACCTTGACTGGATTTTCAGAGGATTAATTACAGGCATCCCTTTCCCTGACACGAAAAAAATTATATGTTAGGATATCTAATTTGCGGTTCTACCATTAGATTCAGAAGCAGATATAATTATTACCTTTATGTTTAGCCATCCACTTATGCAAGAGAAATATAAAGACAGCAATAATGGTGATTCCTATGGTCACTGCCGCCATGGTAATCTCTTTAATGTATTTCCTTTCATCTGCAGCATCAAGCTCAACATATGAGAAAACCAGAATTGTAATGAAGGCAGAGAGAGGGAGAGAGTCCAAGAAGAGAGAAAAAAAGTTTCACCAAGTTCTGAATATGCAACACGAACAAACAGATCTATTCCACCACTTGCAGTGTAGTCAAATTGCCGCATATCAACCAAGTCTCCATCCCATAACATGCAACCAATACCTGTATCAAATGCATAAGCCGTACAGGAACAGTTCTTTAAGCACTCATCTTTGCAGTTATCTTGAGAGTTAGAAAACCACTTTGCAAAATCAGGAACTTTCATCTTCTTTAGGGCAACAAACCCATCACTTTTTCCCGCATCACTTGTATTTGTCCTCATTCTTTCGCACTGCAGTTTTGTACTCCTTACGCAGCCACTGCTCCAATTCCCTCTATTCCATTCCTCCAAGTTCTTTGGTTTAAACCCTCTCAAACAACTACAAATAGACTCCTCGTTTTGCGGATCACAACTACCAAATATACCACACTTACCATAGATATCACATTCTGTTCCTGGTGTCAGTGATTTTATATTCCAGTCTTTATTCTGATAATTCCACACTCTTTCCTCCACCTTCCCAAGTGAATTCAACAAATAGCATAATATAATGGACTCAGACTTGTTCGCAAGGCTAAAAGAAAAATAAAATGTTCCTTCTTCATCTTGCTCCATATTAAACCCATTCAAATAGACCGAATTCATGACTGGTACTCCAATGAATATATGATTATTCCATGGGCCACTCCGCCAATATGGCCTCGACTTGTTCGGAATAAATAATTCAGGAATATTAAGAGGATCAAGACCAAGAGAGAAGTCACCTGCAGATGGATCAGAAAAGCTTTTCCATGATGTCAGTTGCACCCTCTCGCCAGTTCTTGCGTTAGAGCTAAGTTTCATATTTTCTACTAGTACATTAGAAGCATGCTGGAAACTCTGCCACATGATTCTTCCTTCTGCCTCATCTAACAAGACAAGATTTCCAGTGTCCTTCAACTGGGCTGTTCTGTTGGAAGCTGGATATTTAACACTTGTTGACCAAATAATTTCCTTCAAACCATTCAAAATAACCAGATTTCCGTCACTGGAAATCCTCAGAACACCTGAGTTATCACTGAGGGGTTTGTTACTGTTGGCGACCCATATGACGGTCATCACATCGATGTTGTTATACCAAATCCCCACGAAACGAAGTGTAGAATTGGAAGGGCTGAAGAATCCCAACTTGAACACTCCATTATGAGATGTTATAGCTCCAGGATCTGCTATAGATTCAGACCGGCTGATAATGTCCATTGCAGTGAGGAGCTGCACAAAATAGCAAGTCAGACACAGAAAAGCCAGTGAAATGCTACCCATCTTCATTTTGTATTGCTCGGCTCAGCCACAAAATGTAGCATAACCTCTAATTATAGTTGTTCCACAAAAATCAAACATAGTGCAGTTGATCGTCTTCTCATTTCTGACATTCTCGCTTAGTAGAAAAGTCAGCAGCAGCATCTGAACCTTGCAATCCTTTGAGACTGACCACGTATTATGCACAACTTGGCAATGTGTTGACCATTAGCAATTGGCGGTGCCATGAAGCAGATTTCAAAGTCGATGAAAATGACCTCAACTCTACTCAAGAATTGCCAAGAAATTGCTGATACAAGTGCCAAAGTTGAAAACAATCACATGAATATTGCCAATTAATAAATGAGAAAGTGATATCAAGATTTGGTGACCGGTGAGTAATGGTGGCGAAAAGGCCGGGTTGATCCGAGACTGACCCGGACTCAGCTAGGGTCAAACTCGGCCCAACACGGTCAAACTCAGGCTCGGCCCAACACAAAATGAACTCGGAAGATGACAAGGCGAATATGGGCCAAGGAGAAGAAGGAAGCCCAAATCAGACGGACTAGTCCACAACACATTCAACCATGACTGGACTGGACCGGCCCACGACTTGGCCAAGCCGGGCCTACCGTTTTTCAAGTTTCTGTTGCGCAATTTTTAGATTTTTAAAAAAATGGTAAAATTACACCCTGCCCCCTTAAAGGCTCCAGAATTTTTTTTGACCCCAAGATGTTTTTACCCTCAGTTAACAATCATTAACGGCTAGTTTTTAAGGCTTTTTGGGCCAACCTTCTTCCCACACTTCCTCACATCAATCTTCTCTTCTCCAATCTCCTACAATACAATATTCTCTCATTCTCTTTACTACATCTCCCCAAGGCAAAACTAATTTTTTCTTCTCCTATAAATAGCCAACCTTCTTCCCACACTTCCTCACATCAATCTTCTCTTCTCCAATCTCCTACAATACAATATTCTCTCATTCTCTTTACTACATCTCCCCAAGTTTCTTAATCTTTCACTAATATTTTCTTAATTACCTCTTAATCATCTTTTCATCTCTTCAATTATTTTCTTCTAGTAATGGCTTCATGAGGAAAGAACTCTGGCAATGGCAAGGGTGTTGCCTTCTCCTAATCCGGCACGGGGGTCGGTTCATTTTTTTTTAGGACGCTTGTTCCGCAAAAGTTGAGGCTCACATTCATAAGAAATTGCCGAAAATGATCTTAACATCGACATGGCGGCATATGACCTTGGCCTTGACGATCAACTCTCTGATGATGATGTTGAGGAAATTCCACCGACCTAAGTCGGTGCCGAGGGGTCCCAACCGACGCCACAAAGCGAGCAACCCGAGCGGAGTTAAATGAAGAGCGAGAATTTGAAAGCTTCCGTTTGGGCACATTTTGAGCAAGTTTGGGAAAGCGAAACGAGGTACACTAAGTGCAAACATTGCGACAACAAATTTGCACATAAATTGAACTCCAGGACGGGCACCCTCATGAGGCATTTGAGCAAAGTCCATGGAGACATCAGCGGCATTTCCGTTGGACAAACACAACTGACAGACATTGGCAGCTCCGGAGGTTTAATCTAAAAACTGTTAGGCAAGGTTTAATTAATTGGAAGATGATTACTGAAAAACCATTTAGATGAGCTAAGAATGAATATTTAGAAAGATTCATCCAAGAAAATCTAAATCCTGCTTATAAAAAAAGGTCTAGGGAAACGCTAGGAGAGAAAGCCTTAAACTGTATAAAGTTAGGAGAAGTGATTTACAAGTATATTTTTCTACCATTGATCATTGTCTGTCATTTATATTTGATATGTGGATATCTTCATAGGACAAAATAATTATTGTGTCACTGCTTATTGGATAGATGATGAATGCGTTATTTAAAACAGATAATTGCTTTCAAATGTACGGAATCTGATCATACGGATTACAATATTTTCAATTGCATTATTGAAAGTTTGTATGAATTTTTTGTTGCCGATAAAGTTTTGTCCATTTCTTTTGATAATGCTTTAAACAATGATTCGACAGTGAGAAAATTGATAAAAGAAATAAAACCACCGTTTGATGGAAAAAATTTTCATGTTCGTTGCTTGTGTTACATTTTGAATTTATGTGTCCAAAATGGTTTACAACAATTGCAAAACCAAATTGAGCTAATTTGGAATGCTTTACTTTTTGTTAAAACAAGGAACAAATTGGTTCGTGAATTTAAAATGTTTTGTATTAAAAATAGGATGAATTTTTCTTGAAAAATGTTTAAAATCGATTGCCCCACTTGATGGAACTCAACATTTGAAATGTTAAGTGACGCTCAACCATAGGCAAATCTTTTGACTCACTTTGTGAACTCAAAAGTGCAAGGCGACTGGCTAACAGATGAGGTTTGGGAAAAATGTTTTAAGTTAGTTGAGTTGCTTAGATATATTTACGAGGCAACAAACTTTTTTCCTGGGGTTTATTACTCAACAGTGCACCAAGTAATGTTATATTTTGTAAACATTGTCTATGTTTTTTACCAATACAAAGACAATAAGTTTTTGCAACTAACTATTGAAGCAATGCAAAAAAAAAATGGCTTGATTATTTTCAACAGATCTCGCAAATTTATCTTGTTGTATGTGCATTAGATCTCAATGTCAAAATCACTGATTATCTGCAATTGTTAGAAGCATACTATCATACATATTTAGGTCAAGCATAAGTTTCTACACTTGCTATTTCTGCTGAAACTGACCACAATTTGAGAGAGTTATAGAAGCTATACTCCGTTAAGCATTCTAATAAGATTAGGTCATCCAATCCAACACCCGCATGACATTCCACCTCCTTATCATCATCAAGATTCAACCAAGCAGCAAATATCCTCAAATGACTAAGACCCACAAACCCAGGATTGGCGGAATTGGATGATTACCTCTGCACTTCGTTTGAAAACAATGAGGAAGACATCCTCGAGTGGTAGAGGAACAAAAAAGGAAGATTCCCGATATTATCCATACTGGCGCAAGAGATTTTGGTAGTTCCAGTCGCCTCCGAGGCCGCCTTTCATGCAGGGAAATGAGTCATCTTGGAGAAACGAGTAAGGCTCACACCTAAAGCTATTGAGGTTTGTGTTTGTACCCGAGATTGGGCACTTACTGCTCTAAGGAAGCAAGATATTAAAAGCTTCGATGATGTAGTCCTTTTTTATGATGACCAACAATAGTAGATTGTAGGTTTTCATTACAATTTAAAAAATGTAATTGATCTGATTATGCTGCTAAACATAGATCTTAAGTTTTACCTTTTCATTTTTTTTTCATGAAACGTTTTGTCATTTTCAAGTGTAAGGCATGTTCCAAATTATATAAGTGCCGTTTGGCTTTTTTATTAATAAATTTGTACCGGCGGTGGTGTTTTTTCTAAAAAATATATATTTCATAAAAATACTATCAAACAACGATTGAAAATATATTCAAATGCATTTTTTTCTGATCGTATTAACTCGGCCTCGCCTCAGCCCGGGCCCCGATTGGACCCCGGCCTAGGCCTACCCCGCTTCGATGCGGGCAGTGCCCAGGTCCAAAAAACCCAACCTAGGCCCAGCCCGGCCTGGCCAGGTCAGCCCACCGGCCACCATTACTGGTGAGTATGACATGTAGTCACTGAACAATATAAATTTAAATGGATCGAATGCCAAGGACTAGTATTGTGATTTGGTAAGACTTTTGCTTCACATGGCTTTGGCAACGCGTTCAACTTGATGAAGCCTCTACTCCTGCCTCGGAAGAAAAGCCATAAATATATTAATTGATTAACATATATTAAACATAATTTTTTATTTCGGTCATGTTTTAATCATTAGTGATGATTAAGTTTCATAACATCAATTATTTACTTCAGGTTTTGTAGTTTAATAAAGTAATTTGATCTATAATTGGATTTGTTCTTCTTAATAAGTGGTTAATTTTTATGATTACAAGGCAAATTCAATTTGTCTTCTAAAATGTTTTTAATCCTTGGGTTAAATCCGTTTGTGTTTTCTTTAAGAAAAGAAAAATGTATTTTGATCATGCATTTCACTCAAGTTTGATTTTCCAAGTATTTTATATCAAGGACTTGGAGTAAGTTGATTTGGTGTTAAACTGTGTTAGTAAAGTGTAAAAATTGGCTAGTTAACGCAATAAGATAAAAATAAAGCAAAAACAACGACTTGAAAAGGTCCAACAAGTTGTATTGTATGTTTATTTTTGCATCCGAGACATTTTAGCTTCAGATAGTTACAAAGCAACAGGTTGAAACGAATTAGTAAATTGATTTCTGAAAGCAGGATTATTTTTAGCTCCTAAAAGTTAGAAACAACTGGTTAAAAGTAAAACAATCAGTTGAGAATCACCAGAAATATCTTCCGTGTGAGCAAGTGTCCCAAAATTTTTTGAAAATTCAAATATGATGTGTTCCATCTCTGCTGCCGCATAGATTTTGCACCTAACCAGTTATAAATAATGTTACCTTTCCATTGCAACTCAAATGAGATTTTTTGTCTAAGACACATTTTTCAACAAGTAGGCATTTTGCAAGAAAAATTAACAGATAGAAGCTAAAAGTTGTTAAATTTGACATCAACAGTCATTAGAATTCTAGGAACTTCTCTAGACCATTTCTGCCAGATTTCAATGTCTCTTTTGTACCAAAATGGATATTAAAACATGTAGAAACATCTTAGGTAGAACTTTTGGCAAAAAGAAAAGCAATTTCATCTTCAAAAAGCTTGAGTTTGAGAATTACCAAGAGATTGAGTTTTTACTTGCTTATTTAGCTTTATGAGCTTCTATTGTTCTTATCACCTTGTAACCACAAATTTATTGAATTTATCTTGAGTGTTTAAGTGCTTTTCTTGTAAGGAAAAGAGAATTAAAGAGGTTTCTAGTTAGCCCTTAGTAGAAGCAGAACTAGTAAGTGGCTGTGGTTGAGAGAACTGCCAAAAGAGTGTGTGCTGTTATGTACTTTTGTGATTTATGGTGGAAAAAAAACTCTTAAGTGATGAACTTGAGGAGATAAGTAGGCTTTCAAGAGAAGAGACCAAACCTCTATAAAAATTATTTTGTGCAAGCTTCTCTTTCTTTACTTACTTGATCATTGCTTTGTGATTTATGCTTTTTACCTTTGTTAAATTTGCTTGATTTCAAAAATACTTCAAAGCTAACTTTTAAAACAAAATTTAGATGCATTGTGGTAGTCATTTTCTGGTTAGAATATGTTTATTTATTACTTCATGAATTGAGTTTTAGTTTAAGAGTTTAAAAACTCATTTTCGGTGTACTTTGGAACTCAACCAATTTACCTACCTCTTGGTTGTACTTGGGACAACATTTTCTAAATAAAATTTTCATCAATATTAAAAATTAGATTTTCAATAAATCACATACGAAAAAAGCAAAAAAAGAAAAAGACAAAAGCAAGAAAAAAAAAGACGGGTTTTAGTCCCTAACTTTTTAATCTTTCCATTTTAAGCTTTGAGTTACGTCCGCGTTAGATTCTAGTTCCCAAATTTTATAACTATTTAACTAGATCTTCTATTTGTTCTCCTGGCCCCCAAGATTTTTGTTTTTGTTGTTATTTTATACACTATCTTTTAAAGTAAGATATTGGTGACCATAATTTGTTTAATTTTTATCTAATCCATTTTTTTAATCTTTTTTAAGTAAATTCTTAACTCCTTAATAACTAAAGTTTTTCTTTTTTTTTTTTGTCTCAATCCTAACATTTTTTTATTGATTTTCTTTGTTATTGTTTTCTAAAATGAAACTTTAATCATTATAATTTGCTTACTTTTAGCAGGTTCTGGATTAAAATTAGAGACCAAGAGAACAAATGGAAGGGTTTGGTAACCCACAAATCGTAGTGGATATTTTTTGTAATAAAGTTTAGTGATAAATGAATAAAAATTTATCATCAATAAATTTATGATAATCAAATAAAATTTATTTTTTTCAATTTATTGCCTTCTAAAGTAAAATTTTTGTAACCATGTTTTGTTTCTTTCATTTTTTTAATCAACAATAGTGACTTTGTTTATACTTTTTTTTATGGTTTTTTATTATTTTTTTTAACAAAAATTTAGTCAATATGAGTTGTCTACTTTTTTGTATGGTTCAAACTGATTCATTTTAGCCAATATTTTCATTTTTTTTCCTTTATTAAGTTGATGGTTAAGCTTTTAATTTTAGAAATTTTCACATTTTCTCTCTTGGCCTAAAGACCATTTTAGTCATCATTTTTTGTCATTGAAATTTCACTCTTTGTCTTATATTATTAACTTTTCATATTATTTCTCTCTTTTAAAACAAATTTTTAGTCACCATGGTTTATCTCTTCATACTTGTATTTTTTTATTGCTCTTTTAGTCCAAAAACTTTGCTTGACTTTTTTATCCAGGTTCTTGCCTTTATTTTTTGCATTTTAATGAAACTTTTTTCCTTCGTCAATGACCACCACTGTTTATATTCATATTTAATTTTGACATGGATTTAGCCATCACAATGCACAACCACCACAAACCTTATTAGATATAATTTTAGGAGATCTACTCTAAAAGTCCTAAAATTTATAGAAAATATTCAGTCAAACCATAGGTTCTCAAACATAACATTTTGATCCTAAGATTTTAGAAACATTTAAATTAATAGGGAAAGTACGCTTTGAGTCCCAATTTTTTTTTTCAAATTAGTTATAAAACTTCTCGATTTACCAAACAAGCCCTAAAACCTATAACCATTAACTCTTTTGGCTCAAGTACAACCAAGAGGGAGCGAATTGGTTGGTTTTTAAAAATAAGAAAAAATTAATTTTTGATATCTTAAAACAAAATGCAACTCAAGGAATACCAATAAAACTATTCTAACCAGAAAAGCCTACCACAATGATCTTATATTTTGCTTTGAAAGGATTTTTGAAGTAAGCAACTTCAAACAAGACAAAACTAGGAGCCACTAAGCAATGATCAAGCAAATAGAGAAAGAGAAGATTACACACAAAGACTTTTATAGAGATTCGGTCTTTTCTCTTAAAAGCCTACTTGTGTCCTCATGTTGACCATTTTAGAGTTTTTTCTCCACTATCAATGTAAGAGTGCACAAGGCCTTACACTCTTTAATAGCTTTCTACCTTCAACTTTCACTAGTTTTTCTAATGGCAAACAAGAAACTTCACAAATACTCACTAGTTTTCTTAAAGGCTAACAAAAAACCCCACCAACACTTTTTTCCTTTCCAAGAAAATAATTCAATCTCATAAGGTAATCTCACCAAATTAGTGTTTACAAGGTTGTAAGAACAATTGAAGCACTAGTTGTTAGATAAGCAAGTGAAAGCACTAATCTCTTGGCCAATCTTAATTTTTTAGCACTTTGATTTGATCTTGATGATAGATTCTCACTTCTAATGGCTAAGAGTTCTTCCTAAAGTGTTTTTCTATGAAGTTATACTCATATGAGTGTTAAAGTGATGTTGTAAAATAGTTAGAAAGGTCAGAAAAGCCTCTTGAAATTTTGGTGACTATTACTATCAAATTTGACAGCTTTTTACTTCTGCCCAGCTCTTTCAACTTGTTGAAAACTGAGTTCCAAACCAAAAAAATGAGCTTTTCTCGAATGGTTATAATGCTGACTAGGCTGGTGTAAAATCTACATAGTGATTTGAGTTGTAACGTTCCAATTTTGAATGTTTGAAGATCTTTTGGATGATTTATCATGCGGAAGACCTTTCTGTATGGTTTCCAACTTGTTGTTCCATCTCAATCGATTGCTTCTCACTTCCAGCAGCTACGGACGTTTGTGCCTTCATAATTCAACTGGTTTGCTTGTTTTAACCTGTTACTTTGAAGACTCCTGAAGCTAGAGCCTCTCTGGTGCGAAAATACTTTCATGAAACAATTGGTTGGGAAAAGAAGGTCAATTGGTTGAGGAGGCAAGTATAATCAGTGGGGGAATCAAATGGTGAGCGAAATCGAGGACGGTGGAAGCAAATGAAGAATGAAATCGAATGAAATTGTACGCTGTGATTGGTAGCAATCGAGAGTTGCAATTGAACGAAATCTCACCAAATTGACAAAGGGGAATTGACAGATGAGGGAACAAGGGAACAAGAGGAAAAAGAACAACGGATGAGGCCAAGGCTAGAGATGGCAGGGGAGGGCTAGAGGTAGCGGGGGAGGGAGAAGGAAAGAAAGATGTGGGCTAACCTTGTGTATGCCCAAAATTTCTTCATTTTTTTGTAACATAGGTCCTAAATTTTTTATGTGGCCAATTGCATGCATTTATAATTAGTGATTCATTGTGTAATGTGGCAAATTGCCCATGATGGCGTGCCATGTAGCCAGTTCTGTCAATTTTAACACTTTTCGTTCACTAAAGGTCTAAAATAGAATAAAAAATTGAGATTGAGGAAGTCTCATACGAGATTTTATAGTTAGGATCCAAAATAGAATAATAATAAAATTTTAGGGGCCATGGGTGCAATTTACCCTAGTTTAGGTGGTTTTAAAATACTATCCGGAAAGTTACAATTACACCTTTTAAGGTTAATCCTAACCTACAATTTTTCCTCTTAATTTTTCAAATCCTACACTTTACCCCCTAATTCTTTTATACTATACGATAACAACTTCTGAAATTATAATTTAAACTGTACGATAATTATCTTTCAATAATGTCAACCTCTTTAATATTTTTTTATAGTTAATAGACATTTGAATTATCTGTCTTTCATTTCTTTAAAAGCAATTTTCTTCTTGTAAATGCATATCAATATTTTTTAAAGGTTGGGTTAGTATGAAAAAAATATAAAAAATCATGAAATTACTTAAACATGGTTATCATATGGTTTAATTTATGGTATTAGAAGTTGTTGTTAGATACTATAAAAGAAATTGGGGTAAAGTGTAGGTTTTTTAAAATAAAATAGGCAAAGTTAGGTTAGATCAAATCACAGGGAGCTTTTGTAATTTACCCAAATGTTATCTATGGTGGTGGAGCTCTTGTCTCTTTATAATCAATGCTGGATTCTTTGGATATGCTTTTTGTTTTTGTTCTATATGCTAATGTTGTAAGCCATTTTGTATGAATATTTTTTTAATGTATTAAACTAGAAAATTCATAAAATAAAAAATAATAACATCATAAAAATTTATTTTTAAATGGATCCTTAAATCTATATAATATTGACTTTCAAATGAAATTAGTTCTGGGTAATAAAATATATAAAAATAAAAATAAGTCATTTTGAATTAAGTTGACTTAAGTTTTTGTTGTGTTCCAAATTTGCCAATTTGTTTTTCTAGCTAAGAGGCCAATTAAGGTGTGTAATGGTAAAAAATATTTTTCTGTAAATGTATTATTTGATTCAATAAAATATGTTGTTTCATTTATACAAATGTGTTGTTCTATAATATGATATTCATTTTTATAAGAAATATTGTTCCTAAAATAATGTTATTCCTTTTAGTAAGAAATGTTGTTCCATTTTTATAAATGTGTTATTCTGTAAAATACTTATTATTTTGTAAGAAATACTGTTCTTGAATAATATTGTTTGATTTAATATGAAATGTTGTTTCATTCAAAAAAATGGATTACTCTGCAAGCTGTTGTTCATTTTGTAAAATCTGCTGTTTTGTAAAATGTTGTTTATTTGGTAGGAAATGTTATTTTATTCTTACAAATGTGATGTTCTTTAAAATGTTGTTCGTTTCAAAAGAAATACCATTCGTAAATAATGTTGTTCTATTTAATAAAAAATATTGTTCCATTCAGACAATGTATTGTTTAATAAAGTGTTGTTCATTTCATAAGATGTATTATTCCTTTATTACCAATGTGATGTTCTATAAAATATTATTCATTTTGTAAAAAATGTTGTTCATAAATAATGTTGTTTGATTTAATAAAAAATATTGTTTCATTTAGAAAAATGTGATGTTCTATAATATATTGTTCATTTTATAAGATGTATTGTTCATAAATGATGTTGTTCTAGTTAATAAGAAGTGTTGTTCTATTCTTACAAATGTGTTGTTTTACAAAATATTGTTAATATAAAAAAATATTATTTGTAAATAATATTGTTTAATTCAAGAAGAAATGTTGTTCTTTTAAGACAAATGTGTTATTCTATTAAGTGTTGTTCTATTCAAATAAATGTATTGTTTTTGTTAGTGATAAAGCCTAGATAATATCTGCCTAAGAGAGAATTATCACTAAGAGCGCGCTTATCGTATATGCATGTAATTGTCCTGTATGTTTATCTTGTAATCTTGTAATCCTATTTTGTGCATATAAATGAGAACACGAGACACAAGTCTTTCACGGAAAAATCATTTTATCTTACATGATATTAGAGCTTATTACTACTTACGTCATGTCTTTTATCAACTCTACCTCTTCTTCTTCTTCTTCTTCTTCTTCTTCTGCTTTCTAGCCCCAACTCTTCTACTCTCAAAGAGTAACTCTCTTATCCATGCTATCACTAAACCATCTGATTACCATTTGTCAAGGGACAATTATCCTTTTTGGAAAGCCTACTTTTTCCATACTTGATAGGCCAGCAATTGATGGACTATATTGATGACATACTTTCATGTCTTCCAAAAACAATCTGTGTGAGCAAGAAACTATAGGAGACCACATTGTTCCCAATCCAGACTACCAACATTGGTTTCAGCAAGATCAATAGATCCTTAGTGCCCTGATCTTGTCATTGTCAAAAGATGTGCTGGCTCATGTAATCAACCTTTCAACATCCTGTGAAGTTTGGAGCTCATGAGAGGATGTTCTCTTCGCAATCCCAAGCTCGTGTAATATTGATTTGTCATCAACTTGTTACAATGCAGAAGAAGTATAAGATTATTGCTGAATGTTTCCCTTATGTCAAAGGCTTGGCAACACCTGCCCATATCACATAGACTATTCTTTAGACAAGGATAAGCACCAGGTGTTTATACTTGAATCTAAATATCCACATAAGACTTATCACATTTCTCCCATATATGAATGTGTGTGTTATAAACTCTCCCCTTATGTACTTAACGTCCCTGTTGGAGTCAATCAAATTATTTAGTCCCCCAAACCAGTAACCTCAATGGAACACTTGCCCATACCTGCCCATACCACATAAGCTATCCTTTATGAAAAGGATAAATATTAGGTTCTTGTGCCCTAGAACTTAAGCCTATATATCCAAATAAGGTTTCTCACATTTTTCCCATATAGGACATAAGATGTTACATGACTCATATTTGTGTCATATCTATTAAAAGAAAATTAGTTTTGCTTGAGTTTTTTTATTAAATGTCCTACCTATAAATTTGGCATATATCTTTTTTTTTTTTCTATTTTAAACAAAATGTCAAAATATTTATTAAAAACTTAGCTTGTCTCTTTAAAAAGTCAAAGTTATACTAATACGTTAATGGTAAATTTATTTAATTGTTTAGGCAAGCTAATATATGATCTTTATGTTAATCATTAGCTTTTTAAATTTGAAATATAAGAATTTAGATAAAATTTACTAACTTAACTTTTAATAACATTTATAAATACATAATATCATTAAATCCATTAAACTAAGATTTTTTATTAACAAATTACATACTACTCCCTCCGTCCCATAATAGATGAAACATTTTTTTGGGCATGTTGATTAAATTGTTTGTGTAATAAAATTTTAAATAATGAATAAAAAAAAGATTTTTTTTTGGGTTTTGTGCAATGAGAGTTTAAATGAAAATTAAAAAAAGATTCTTTATTAGGTTTTGTGTAGTGGGAGTTTAAATGAAGGTAGCAAGGTAAATTAGAAGTTGAAAACTTTCTAAAATGGAAAACATTTCATTCTTTTTGGGACATAAAAAAAAAGAATATGTTTCATTCTTTTTTGGACGGAGAGAGTATTAGTTTTAAATCTCACACTAAGAAGAGAAATTTAGACAATTTAATAAGATATTAAAAGTATCTTGAAGTAATTTTTATAAGTATTATACCATCACAAATAAAAAAAAATTATTGATTTTTTTGCAACCAGTAATACCATCACAAATATATTATTATTATTATTATTATTGTATCTTTATTGTTTATAATAAATATAAATCAAATACGATGAGCAATCTTTTATAATGGATGGTGTAAGGGAGATAATTATAATGAAATATTATAATAAAAAACTATGTAAAATATAAAAATGAAACTAATGAGAAATATATCTAAACTAAAAAGGTAAAATCATTATTGCTGTTATTTATTTTGAAAAACATAATTAAAATTATAGTTATTTGAGTAAAAGCTAACTTAGTATTTTAATTCACATGCAACGCGCATGTGTATTTACTATTAAAATAAATACTAAAAGCTGATCTAACCGTTGTACTCCATTGTTAGTGGATCAATAAAAAAATCTGCTCCAACAAAATTCAATCTTTGAAGAAGTGAATTATGCAACTTATCAACGAAAGTGCCATAATTGGACCAACTTATTAACATTGGTAACATAATTGCTTAAAATTAAATTTGAGTGGTGTAATTGAGTTATGGGCCAAACATTGGTGATTTTATTGGTATTTCTACCCTGTATATTTTTATAACAAATTCTCATAAAAATATTGTGAAGGTGGATTCACAAGTTGCAGTCCAACTTCTTTACTCATCTCTGGTACTTATGCCTCTTCTTATTAATTGCAGGGGGCTGCAGGAGCCCGGTCTGAGGTTCCAAGTCCAACATGTGTTGAGGGGAGTTGACACAGTGACCAACGTCTTCACGAGAAAAGGGGCTGACCTTATTGAAGAGGGCATGTTAATAAAAATGCCTAGATTTTGTCACGATGAAACTCCTTTTAGATTCTCCTCAAATTTTCAGCCTCCTTAGATGGGCTCTATTTACTGCTTTTTGTTGTTTTTGTTGGTTTTGTTGGTTTTGTTGGCTCAAATATAAGAAACTTAAGAATTTTAGTTTATTTAGATTTAGTTTTAGTTTTCCTATTTTAATGTGGTTTGGGTTTATGTGTTGCCAATAAAAAGACTTCTTATATTAAGGTTTTGAGTATAAGAGAAAAACTAATGTAGTAAAAAGGCAAAATGTAAGGATTTCAAGAAGGGTGAGAGTTCCGGAGGCTAGAGAGGACTAAGATAAAAAGCCTTTTATGATTCTCATATCTTGTAATTGTGTGAAGGTAAGATATTGAGATTATCAGTGGTATGTAAGGAATTCATAGGCTAGTATAAGTACTAAGGACATACTTCTGCTTTAATTTCTATATTTTGTTTGAGTTGATTTTTATCATTCATAAATGTAGGTTAATTAAAAACCAAACTACGTTAAATTTATGTATACTTAATTTGATCGTATTTGTTGTTTCACTGTGCATGATGGGTAATTGAGAAATTTGTTTCCAATAGTTTTTCTTCTTTGTAAACTGTTTTCTGCTTTCCTCTATTAATGCATCGTATTTACGAAGTACACACGCACCAGAGTTAGCAAGGGACAAACAAATCACTCAAACCACTTCACAGTTTCACAAGGTGATGAAGAACATTACAGAAAACCAGCTTATCCTTCCAGCAACAATAGAGCACTGGGCGAAAGAAAACATATTTCTAGTTCTAGTTCCAGCCTAGCAGCAACTCTAAAATCGAGGCTCATCGGCCTTCAAGAATTGTCACAGTTATATTATTAACAGAACATTTCCTATTATCTGGACTGATGATGGCCATCTCTGTTGCGGTTAGCCTTCCAATAAAAGCAGGTTGTTTTGGACGAGGAAGATCCATAATCTCACTGCTAAGCATCGAACAAACGGTAGACATGGCCGGCCTTTCTTTTGCAGATTCTTGCACACACAGCAATCCCACATGTATGCATCTCAAGGCTTCACTGTGGTAACAAGGGTCAGAGATCACCTTATCAATGAGTGCAGAAACATTGTCCTCATTCCATAGCTTCCATGCCTGAAAATTTGTCATAAACCAGTTAAAAAGTCTATACAAGCTGCTTGACCACACACACACACGCATCTTGATTCTTACATATGCTAAAAGGGTCATTGGCTCTTCATTGTTATAGAAACTTGTGTTCCTCCTTCCTGTGATGATCTCCAGTAACAGAACACCGAAGCTAAACACATCAGATTTCTCTGAAAACTTTCCGGCCATTGCATACTCGGGGGCCATGTAACCACTGAATTTAACATCAAAAGACAATATCCCATTTCAGAATTACGAGTCAGAATCTTTTTTAAACTACCTGCACAATCCAGAAGCTAATGAAGATCATTATTGCTTACTACGTTCCAACAACCCTAATGGTCTTGGCGTAATCTTCATTGCCACCAAAAATCCTAGCCATTCCGAAGTCTGAGATCTTTGGATTCAGCTCTTCATCCAACAAGATATTACTTGCCTTCAAATCTCTATGTATGATTTTCAGCCTCGAATCTCTGTGAAGATAAAGCAGACCTCTACTAATTCCGTGGATGATCTTGAAATGCGTTTTCCAATCTAGAAGTTCTTTGTTTTTAGGATCTGCAATACTGCATTTAGTTAGCAAATACACCCTTGATAAAGACATTAAAAAAAAAAGACAAGCAAATTCAATAATCTGTTCAACATTTCTCATATATTTCAAATTTCATTTTAGATTTATGTGTATGCAGTACTTAAATGACACAGGAAGAAATAAAAAAAAATAGATGATGCTAACCAAACAGATATACGTCCAAGCTATTTCTGGGCATGTATTCATAAACCAATAATTTCTCCTCTTTCTCAACACAACATCCCAGGAGTCTAACAAGATTTCGATGCTGGAGTTTGGAAATCATCAATACTTCATTCATGAATTCTTCCAATCCCTGTCTTGAAGCCCTTGACAATCTCTTCACCGCTATTTTCTGTCCACCCTGCAGTATTCCCTGCAAGAAAAAACACAATTCAGACTGTAGAGTTTCTGTTATGTATAATCGATTGTCTTTTTGAAAGCTGAAAACCATTGCATACCATGTATACTGGACCAAACCCACCCTCTCCCAACTTATTTTGATGGTGAAAACTGTTTGTTGCAATTGCTATATCATCAAACTTAAACAACGGTAGCTCGCGGAGTTTTGCAACATTGCCACTCGAAAACCATGACTGAGCTTTCAGTCCATCAAGGAATAGTATCCTTTTCCCTTGTTTTCTTATCTCTGACACACAAAATATATTAGGATCACTAAGTTGCTGTTCTATTATTAGATTCAGAAGCAGATAGAATTACCTTTATGCTTAGCCATCCACTTCCACAAGAAAAATATGCAGACAGCAATTATGGTGATGCCTATGGTCACCGCCACTATGATAATCTTTTTGTTGTCTTTCCTTTCACCTGCTGTATCAGGTTAGCATATTAGATAACTTTCTATGGAAAAGGAAAAGGGAAGTCAAAGGTAAATATTTTACCAAGTTCTGAATACGCAACACGAACAAACAGATCAATTCCACCATCTGCAGCCTTGTTAAACTGCCGGATATCAACCAGGTCTCCATGCCATAACATGCAACCGATATGGGCATCAAATGCATAAGCTGTACAGGAGCAGTTCTTGAAGCACTCGTCTTTGCAGTTATCTTGGGAGGCAGAAGACAGGTCTGCAAAGTCAGGAACTTTCACCTTGTTTAGCTTCAAAAACACATCTTCCTTTCCCACTTCACTTGTATTATTCCTCAGCCCTTGGCACTGCAGTTTCCTAGTCCTAATGCATCCACTGCTCCAATTCCCGCTATTCCATTCCTCTGAGTTCTTTGGCTCAAAACCTCCTAAACAGCTACAAATAGTCTCCGCAGCTTCTGGATCACAAATACCAAATAACCCACACTTACCATAAACATCGCAGTCTGTTCTGGGTGTCAGTGTTTTAATCCAGTCTTTCTTGTCATAACTCCAAACTCTTTCCTCCAGGCTGCCAAGTGAATTCAACATATAGTATAATATAAAATACTCGTTTGCTAGGGTAAAATAAAAATAAGATGTTCCTTCTTCATCTTGCTCCATGTTAAACCCATTCAAATAGACCGAATGCATGACTGGTACTCCAATAAATATCTGACCATTCCATGGACCACTCCGCCAATATGGCCTGGACTTGTTCCAAATGAATATTTCAGGAATATTAAGAGGATGAATACCGAGAGAGAAATCACCTGCAGATGGATCAGAAAAGCTTTTCCATGATGTCAGTTCCACTCTCTTGCCCGTTCTTGTGTTGGAGCTAAGTTTCATATTCGCTACGTGTACATTAGAAGGATGCTGGAAACTCTGCCACCTGCTTGTTCCATCTGCCCCATCTAACAAGACAAGATTTCCAGTGTCCAGCAACTGGGCTGTTCTGTTGGAAGCTGGATATTTAACACTTGATGACCAAATAATTTCCTTCAAACCATTCAAAAGAACCAGATTTCCGTCACTGGAAATCATCACAACACCAGAGCTAACATTGAGGGGTTTGTTACTGTTGGCTACCCATATGACGGTCATCGCATCCATGTTGTTGTACCAAATCCCCATGAAACGAAGTGTAGAATTGGAAGGGCTGAAGAATCCCAACTTGAACAATCCATTATGGGATGTTATAGCTCTAGCATCTGCTATAGATTCAGACCGGCTGATAATGTCCATTGCAGTGAGGAACTGCACAAAATAGCAAGTCAGACACAGAAAAGCCAGTGAA
Organism: Aquilaria sinensis; assembly: GCA_005392925.1. Taxonomy (NCBI): domain Eukaryota; kingdom Viridiplantae; phylum Streptophyta; class Magnoliopsida; order Malvales; family Thymelaeaceae; genus Aquilaria; species Aquilaria sinensis. The sequence goes on along the minus strand of SMDT01000481.1, from coordinate 641,004 downwards.
ATGCTGCCCATCTTCATTTTGTATTGCTCGGCTCAGCTTTTTCGTTCTGCAGGAAATAGTCTACTGCAGCCAGAAAATGTAGCATAACCTCTAATTATAGCTGTTCCACAAAAAATGCAGTTGAGTGCAATTGACCGTCTTCTCATTTCTGACCAGCTGTCTCAGTAGAAAAGTCAGCTTGAGAATTTTTGGGGTTCTCCTTTGAGACTGATGTCATGGAGCAGATGTCAAAGTCAAAGAACAAGACCTCAACTCTACTGAAGAATTGACAAGAAATTGATCATACAACTGTCATAGTTGATAACAATCACCTGAATATTGCCAGTTAGTTAATGAGAAAATGACAAACAGACTCAGTAAATCTCACCAATTTCTGCTAATAACCTGCAGATTAATAAGTGAGAAGGAACAAGAATTCTCTGAAAATTCCCGGTCGCCCCGTCTCTACTTTCCGGCCGCTGCCGTCGTCGGTTTCCCTTCCCATTCTCCGGCGCGCATCGCAACTTGCCTCGTCGACCGTTATCGCTAATCGTCGGCCTCGCCGCTGCCTCTCCTTCTCTATCACACAATAGGGCTCGCTTCTTACTTGTTAAAACATTCCTGGTCGGACCACCTCGAAGCCGCCGCTGATCGGAATTAAAAACGTTCCCGGTGCAGAAGCCTTCACCATTTATAGGGGATGTTTTTTCGGTCCTAAAACTTTAATAACTTTTCTTTTTAAGTTCTATAACTGTGTGAGTTTCCATTTGAGTCCTGAAACTTTCAAATATCTAAATAACTAGTCCTAAGCTAAGTTGTACAATCCTTCCATTTTGAGTTGCCGCTCTTGCTTTCACGCTCCCACTTTCGCTTTCAACTATCGCTCTCACTTTCGCTTTTATAACATTTTTGTTTACATAAACCCTAATGTTTAGCGATCCACCAAGACAGGAAAAATAAACAAACCGAGATTAAGGTGGTTCCAATGGCCACTCCAATTATGATTATCCTTTTTATGTACTGTCCTCTCGTTTCATCTCTAGCTCCCGCCTGACCCATCAAAGACAAACGGAAAATGCAAGACATATAACCATGGCTCTCAGGTCCCAATTGGTTAACTATTCCAGCAGCATAAAGAACAAGGAAGTGAAAACCAGCAGTGGTATGATTTTGGTTGCCATCAATGAACAGCAACTTGCCCTGAGCCGTGAACCCAGAATTGACACAAGCATCACAGGCAGGAGGATTAGTGGGGTCCGGCCTACAGGCCGTGTTGAGCACGGTGGCCTCACCGAGTCTGGCCGCCCAATCGTGCGTTGACTCGATCCGGGCACACATATTTGGGGTGATCACAACTTCCACGGGATCAACACAACGAGAGACAATATCTCTGGGGAAAGAAAGCGAAGTCAGCTTAGACTGGTAAAGTTGGAAGCAAGAAATGTAGGTGGATAAGTTTGGGAGCATGAAGAGGGAAATTTCCTTGAGGCGTCGGGCCAGAGCTATGCCGAAGACGGCCAAGACATCCCTGCAACAATGGTCTCTTGCGGTGTTGTTTCCTGAAGGGGTTGGGTTGTGACAGAGAGAGGAGTTCCAGTGGATTCTTTGAACATAGCTGAAGTTCAAGGGACAGGTTGAGGCAGAGACACAGCACAGAAGAAAAGCGAGAGCGATTACCGGCCTTACCAGCGAATGATGGGGGAGCTTCATCTAGTTTTTCTTGTTTGCTAGAGGAAGAAAGTCTAAATTTGGTTTCTGGGTTTGGTTTTTGGAGGATAAGGGATTCTCAAACCCTCGTCGAAAGAATCAAACCGACCTCTGTCATTTGTTTTTGTTCCTCTATAACTCTGTTTCAGCTGCTGAGCTTTTTGGTTTGATGAGATGACGATCATGGTTACTTACAATAGTAATGGCAATTGTCAAAGTTGAGTGCAACTGCTCCAGATTTTCTATCTTGCGGTCGTTAGAAAACTATTCAGAAGTGCCTGAAAAAGGTATGACGTTGATTTCAGTCCTAAAAGTAATCTCCAATTTTTGTGTTAGTCGTCAATCTTTACATACATAACTTTTAGACATATAATTGCATGATTACGTGAATTTAACCAATCAGATGAAGCTTTCTCCGAGCATGAAAAATGGAGTTGCTAGCGTCAATCTGCTTAATTTGTGTATCTTAAAGTATTATTCCTGCAAGCTTTAATTCTCCAAAGCAAAGCTACTGGTTTATATATAAATGTGAAAAAGAGTTGGTCTGCAGCCATAAACCACTAAAGATAGGATTTTTTTAAGTACAAAACTCTTGATAGACTGTTATGTCTGCGTGCTTTGTTTGTTATATGATGTGTCTTGGGATCGTCTATTCTTTCTAGCTTGCTAATGATTAAGGTTTTCAAAAGGAAAGTCTGTTGAATCATGTATTCAAAGATGTGCGTTTGCTGCTATTATTCATGTTATCTTAACCAACATAAATTAATTACAGGGTTTTTAAGAGAACTTGCAAGGAAGTGGATCTTCTAATTCCAGATATTTGCACTGCAATTCTGGCCAGTACTAGTTTTAAATTCACTACAAGAGAATTAGCTTGGAGCAATCATAAAAATGGTGGCGGAACAGTGGCCAGGTTTCCTTTTGTGCGACTTAGGCACATGGTTGGCAAAACCCTGGTCACCAGGTAGAGGTGAGCATGGGTTGGATAAACCCGAAACCGAAACCGAACCACCCCCATTGGGTTGGGTTGGATTGGGTAAAAATTGATCATGGTTCTTGGGTTGGTTCCATATATAGGAGAACCGACGGTTTTTTGGTTGGTTCTGGTTCCATATGGAACCAACCGGAGGTGGAACCGAACCCGAAATATATATATATATAATAAAAATTATAGTATTACTAATATATCTATACACACACACACATATTTCTTTGAAGTATTATAATGGTTATTTTGTGTTTTTATATTAAACTCTTAAACTAATGTTCCAGATTGAAACAGTATGGAAGTTGTGAGATCATTTACGAAATTTTTCTATATTCACTTAAATCACTTTGCTTCATAGACCCACCACTCCTAAGTCATTTTGCTTTCGATCTTTTATTCCAGACTACTCTTTACGACACAATTATGATATTTTTTTCATTTGAGTCATGCAAAATTAAAAATTTATGGCATCGACATATTTTAGGTTTTGACACTGAAGAAGATGGTCTTAAAGGCTTAGTTTTCTATATTGAATGTCATACCAATATTGGAATTACTAGAATGAAGTAAACTAATTGAGATAAAAGATGCCCACAAGCAACTCTTTTGAACCATTTTTGTAAGAACAACATTTTAAACTCTTTTGAATGTATCTAAGTACGTATATTTAAATATTAATTTAATTGTATATTATGTTGAATATGTCATAAAACTGATTATGGATGTAGATTTATTGAATTTTGGTGTTATTATACGTATATGGTATAAACCGAAAAATCCGAGAACCAGAACCGAGAAACCTAGAACCATGGTTTTGGTTCTATTCGGTTCTCGGTTCTGGGTTGGGTAGAAAAATTTTGGAACCGATACCATTTTGGGTTGATTCGGTTCCACCAAAAAACCGAACCAACCCGACCCACACTCACCCCTACACCAGGGGCTAGCTACCGAAGCGCAACTGAAAATGGCAACCAACGAGGACAGTCGTCATAATGGCTGCTATTGGCAATCATTTATTCAGGTGGCTAATCTCATTTTGGATTAATTGTTTTCCAAAATTTATTGATAATTTGGGTTTTATATATTCCATACGAACCTTGAGGACCGAAACATCATTAATATCCATCAATCACAAGAGTTTGCCATCGTTAAAACTTAGAATCAATTGCTCCTTTAAAAATCTTCATCAACAATTCCATTTAAGCTTTCATTTTCTTTTTTGTGAAGGTGTGGCCAAAACCCATATGTTTCCTAGCTAGCAGTCTCGTCCAGTTTGTCAAGATGATGTCATGTTTTGTGAAGCATTCCTTTATTAGCAACACTGAGGAGATGACTACGATGCGTTGGGACCCAAACCGGATAAAAAGGATTAGGCCGTATTTTCTGGGAAAGGTTTATAATTATGGGAAAGTTACAAAAACCCCCCAGTAGTTTGGTCAAACCTACAGTTTGCCCCCTCTATTTTAGAAAACCTACACTTTGCCCTCTATATTTTTTATACTGTCTGATAACAACTTCTGAAACTGTATTTAAACTCTATGATAATCATCTTCCAGTAATTTCAATCTGTCCAGTATTTTTTTATAACTAATAGATATTTTAAACTATCAGTTTTTCCTTTCTGTAAATATACTTTTCCACCTGTAATTATATATCAATATTTTTTAAAGGTCGGTTTGCTGTGAAAAAATATCAAAAATCTTGAAATTACTAAATCATTATTACCATATAGTTTAAATACAGTTTTAGAAGTTGTTATCGGGTAGCATAAAAAATATAGGGGGCAAAATGTAGGTTTCTCAAAATAGAGGGGCAAACTGTAGGTTTGACTAAACCACAGGGGGATTTTTGTAACTTTCCCTATAATTATCTAGTGGACAAGTAGCTTTACTAGGTGGAGGTGGCTGATGAATGAAAGGGAAGGCAAAACCCGATGAAAAAAACTTGATTGGTTACCAATGGAGGAGATAATGGAGAGAAATGATGAGGAAGATTTGAGAAGAATTTTATAGAATGTTTGCAAGTTTTTAGCCATTGATTTAGTCATTGATCTATGGCTTAAATTATAAGATGAATGGATCGCTAACATGAATCACCAAAAAAGGGTAGTTAAAATGGTAGTCAGGGGCTATTGTTTTAATGATCACAAAAAAATGGGGGCCACATTGTCACTCAAAAGGTATTCTACCTTTTTAGTTACCGTTTTGGCCACCATTTTTATAGTTGGTATTTTTTAGATGAGCAAAATCATTCACCCGCTGTATTGTTTCCAACAAAAAAAAAACAGTGTTTGAATGCTAAAATGGCGATTTTAGCAAGTAAGCTTTTTAATTCAATATCCAATGGCTTGCCTTATTATGCAATCGCTTTGCTTAAAATTTCACTTCATTTTCGTTTTAAACTGGAATTTGCTTGAATTGATTTTGCCTTATCAATTCTACACGGAATTTTTTTTTTGTAAAAAAATTATTCTATAAATGGGAATTGAATTAATGTAAATAAAATCAATTTGACTTTTATTTTTATTTATACATGAAATTTGATAAATTTAAATTTTTTATTTTTATTTATACATAAAATGGACTCTCTCTCGGTTATCGAAATTTAGGTTTTTCTCTATTTTTTTTTTTTTGCTTTTGTTCAAAACATAAGTGAGTAGTTTTCAGGTTCGATCGAAGGGAACGATTTCCATTGCCAACACCGGTTGTGAAAATTGATTTTACTTATTGAATTTTTTTTTTCAAATTCAGGTACTTACTTTTTCATGGTTCAGATTTATTGCAATTAATTTTTTTATTTTCACTTGTTTAATGGGTTCTGAGATTACAAATTTACTTGGTTTTCTTTCAAACCCCTTGGGTGTGAGGAATTTGAATTAGAAGTAAGTGATTAATTAAAAATTATCTTTATTTCTGATTAGTTCATACCAAGAGAAGTAAGAGAAGTTAAATTGTGCGAACTTTTGGATGGTTACCTGGAATAAACTTTTTTTTGTTCATTGTTCTTCATGCTAATTTTAAGTTGATTAGAAATTGTGTTTCAATATCTAGTTATTCAAAATTAAGAAATTAATCTAAAATTTTTCTGGTTGATTTTACTGTTAAATTCTTTGGGCTCTTTTTAGCTTTAAAGAGAGCCCGGTTTATTTACTTGAATTAAAGAATTATTTTTGTTCGATGATCAATTAAGTAAATAGAATGGATAATCAACTCTGAACTAAGCATTTTTAGTATTTGTTAATTTCACTTTAATTTTACAGTTATTTTATTTCAGTACCCAATTAAAACCGCCCTCAATTTTTTATTTTAGTTTTCTGTCATGAGGCTTTTAGAATAAAATTTTCCTTAAGATTTGACATGGTTTTCACCATTATAATATAGGTTTATTTATTCTGAGTTATTAGTGAGACAAGAATTATGTTTGGCAGTTTCAATGATCGACCAAAATTTTGTTTCCATTGTCGGGAACTTATAGTCAATTGGTTCTTTCTAAACACTTTAGTGTTTTTAATTAAAAAAAACTGTTTCTAATTGATTTGTTTAGGGCAGAAACCTGATCTTAGTAGAATTAGGAATTTTTTTTTTCATTTTAGTAGAACATAGAAAGTGGTGGCAGAATTGATAAGTAGAGGAAAAACATAAAAAAATGAAGTTCAAATTCTAGAGACCATAACTTTTTACATTGTTATCAAAATTATTATTATAATATATCATTTTGAAGATAATTCAGTGCTCTATAAGTGTTATTAGAGTTTTGCCCTTTTGTGAAAGTGTTTCACGGGCCAAACAAACACTGTTTTGTAGGGTATCCGGAGATCAAAGTTTTGTTTCAAATTGTTTCTTACTCAAAATCGATTTTACGTGCTATTTTGGTTTATGTTTCTTTTAGCTTTTACTTCTGAAGGATTAATTTCTTTTCTTTTAGTTTAGATTTTCGCTGATTTATTTTTTGTGGTTTAGTAGAGATTCTTTAATTGTTTACGTCTGCAGCTCGATCTTCAAACCAAGGTGATTTACAGTTTGACCCAGAGATAGACGGAACCCCTTTAATAAATTGAAGAGGGAAGGAGTAGCCCACAACAGAATCTAGTCTGTGCTTCCAAACTCTGACTCTATAAATCTATTCCGGCTACCGAGTTCGACTTTTGCTACCAAGTCAACTCAGAGGTTGTTGATTACCGGCCTTCGACAATTGTAACAGTTACGCTATTTGCAGAACATTTCTTCCCTTCATCAGAAGCTGGGGTGGCTGTTTGCGTGGCACATTAGAAGGATGCTGGAAACTCTGCCACATGCTTGTTCCATCTGCCTTACCTAACAAGACAAGATTTCCAGTGTCCTTCAACTGGGCTGTTCTGTTGGAAGCTGGATGTTCAACACTTGTTGACCAAATTATTTCCTTCAAACCATTCAAAATAACCAGATTTCCGTCACTGGAAATCGTCACAACACCTGAGTTATCATTGAGGGGGTTGCTACTGTTGGCGACCCATATGACGGTCATCACATCGATGTTGTTATACCAAATCCCCACCAAACGAAGTGTAGAATTGGAAGGGCTGAAGAATCCCAACTTGGACACTCCATTATGAGATGTTATAGCTCCAGGATCTGCTATAGATTCAGACCGGCTGATAATGTCCATTGCAGTGAGGAACTGCACAAAATAGCAAGTCAGACACAGAAAAGCCAGTGAAATGCTACCCATCTTCATTTTGTATTGCTCGGCTCAGCCACAAAATGTAGCATAACCTCTAATTATAGTTGTTCCACAAAAATCAAACATAGTGCAATTGATCGTCTTCTCATTTCTGGCATTCTCGCTTAGTAGAAAAGTCAGCAGCAGCATCTGAACCTTGCAATCCTTTGAGACTGACCACGTATTATGTATAACTTGGCAATGTGTTGACCATTAGCAATTGGCGGTGCCATGAAGCAGATTTCAAAGTCGATGAAAATGACCTCAACTCTACTCAAGAATTGCCAAGAAATTGCTGATACAAGTGCCAGAGTTGAAAACAATAACCTGAATATTGCCAATTAATAAAGGAGAAAGTGACAACAAGATTTGGTGACTGGTGAGTATGACATGTAGTCACTGAACAGTATAAATTTAAGTGGATCGAGTGCCAAGGACTGGTATTGTGATTTGGTGAGACTTTTGCTTCACATGGCTTTGGCAACGCGTCCAACTTGATGAAGCCTCTACTCCTGCCTCGGAAGAAAAGCCACAAATATATTAATTGATGAACATATATTAAACATAATTTTGTATTTCAATCATTTTTTAATCATTATTGATGATGAAGTTTCATAACATCAATTATTTGCTTCAAACTCTGTAGTTTAATAAAGTAATTTGATATATGATTGTTAAAATTGAAAAAAAAAATTTCTATTGGATTTGTTCCTTTTAATAAGTGGTTAATTTTGATGATTACAAGACAAGTTCAATTTGTCTTCTAAAATGTTTTTAATCCTTGGGTTAAATTTGTTTGTGTTTTCTTTAAGAAAAGAAAATTGTATTTTGACTGTGTTAGTAAAGTTTGATTTTCCAAGTGTTTTATATCAAGGACTTGTAGTAAGTTGATTTGATGTTAAACTGTATTAGTAAAGTGTGAAAATTGGCTATTTAATGTAATAAGATAAAAAGAAAGCAAAAACAACGACTTGAAAAGGTCTAGCAAGTTGCATTGTATGTTTATTTTTGCATCTGAGACGTTTTTGTTGGGTTTCGGGAGCCAAACAGCGCAGCAGAATTTAACCGAAACCCTCCAGGATCCAAGTGAAACGGGGTAAACCGGGTGTTCGAAAATTTCATACCTAATTTTCGGTTGAGATCTCTCACTCAACTGTAGAGTCGAATCACAAAACCTGAACAGTTGACGTGTTCAGGCTCTCTATGGTATCCACACGAGCCTCTCGGGATCACCACGCTTCCACCACGTCCCGGCAGATGCGTTTCTCTTGCGCTCGCAGTGCTAGCTTGCGTCCTCCAAGGAATTGCAAGAGAAGAGTGCGGCTGTCCTTTTGGGAGGCTAGGGCAAGGAGACCTGCGAATTTCTCACTTAAAAGTTGTATTTATAGTGAGACTCAACTTCCAGGCCTAATGGGTTTCAAAACCCTAATCCAATTAGGATTTAATTTCGGGCTTAATAATGGCTCAACTCCTTGGCCCATTATTAATACGAAATTAAAGTGAAACCATAACCCAAATAATTAGCCCATGCACTCTAATGATCCAAATAGCTCTATGTGTGCGACCCAATAGGCTCTTGCCATGTTGGCAATGATCATAAATCACATTTATGATCATAAGCAATGAGCGGTGTCTAGCAACACATCATTGCTACCCAAGTGACAAGATTGTCGGTGAATCGACTAAACCTTTATGATCATCACCGATATATGCCATTGTCCCTTTGTCCAAGATATCAAGACTAAGCACGAGACATGGAATGTGTCACTCTCGTATAGCCCAATCTTTGGTTTCTTGATTACTGAGTAGACCAACTTAAACTGATGACTTTGATATCGTATATCAACTCATCGGAGCATGGCCATGCATTTTCTAAGTCTCACTCTATCAAGGGGCCCGAAGATATCACTCCCGTTACATAGGAGGGACAAATCCCATCTTGATCATACAAATCCCTCCGCATGATATGTGACATACCCAATGACCTCCTTCAAGTTCACTCAGTTACGAGCAACAAAGGAAAGTATCAAAGTATGTGACTCACATGTAGGGAACCTTGATGATCTTAGGTCGAAGGACTACATATACCATGATCACTATGAGAATCACTTATGACACTCATATAACGATCCATGAAGTGTTCTCATGGTGGGTCGGTCCAGTACACAAGTTCTCCAACTTGTACCCATATGTAGACTACATATCTCATATTAGTCTCCACATATGCTAGTCATTATGTATTATTGCAACCCGCTCCACAATAATACTAGACTAGGGACGTTTAAGAATATCATTATTCTAGGGTTACAATTATGTTTATTACATTACGCAGAAACAAAACAACAAACAAAATTGCTGGATTAATGCCTAAATAAAATATCATGACTCAATGTGCAAAAATACAATCATCTCATGATTGGCTTTTTGGGCACAACACTAACAGTTTTAGCTCCAGGTAGTTACAAAGCAACAGGTTGAAATGAATCAATAGATTGATTTCTGAAAGCAAGATTGTTTTTAGCTCCTGAAAGTTAGAAACAACTGGTTAAAAATAAAACAATTAGTTGAGAATCACTAGAAATATCTTCCGTGCGAGCAAGCATCCCAGAAATTTTTGAAAATTCAAATCTGATGTGTTCCATCTTTGCTGTCACATAGATTTTGCACCTAACCAGTTATAAATGATGCTACCTATCTGTTGCAACTCAAATGAGATTTTTTGTCTAAGACACATTTTTCAACAAGTAGGAATTTTGCAAGAAGAATTAACAGATAGAAGCTAAAAGTTGTCAAATTTGACATCAATGGTCATTAGAATTCTAGGAACGTCTCTAGACCATCTCTGCAGGATTTCAACGTCTCTTTCGCACCAAAATGGATATTAAAACATGGAGAAACATCTTGGGTAAAAATTTTGGCAAAAAGAAAAGCAATTTCATCTTCAAAGAGCTTAAGTTTGAGAATTACCAAAAGATTGAGCTTTCACTTGCTTATCTAGCTTTGAAAGTTTCTATTGTTCTTATCACCTTGTAACCACAAATTTATTGAATTTATCTTGAGTGTTTGTTTTCCTTGTAAGGAAAAGAGAATTAAAAAGGTTTTTAGTTAGCCCTTAGCAGAAGCAAACCTAGTAAGTGGTTGTGATGGAGAGAACTGCCAAAGGAGTGTGGCTCTTGTGTACTTTTGTGATTCATAGTGGAAAAGAAAACTTTCAAGTGATGAACTTTAGGAGATTAGTAGGCTATCAAGAAGAGAGACTGAACCTCTATAAAAATTCTCTTGTGTAAGCTTCTCTCCCTCTACTTACTTGATCATTGTTTGGTGATTTATGCTTTTTACCTTGGTTAAATTTGCTTGATTTAAAAAATAATTCAAAGCTAGCTTTCAAAGCAAAATTTAAATGCATTTTGGTAGTCATTTTCTAGTTAGAATATGTTTATTTATTACTTCTTCAATTGAGTTTTAGTTTAAGAGTTTAAGAACTCATTTTTGGTGTACTTTGGAACTCAATAAATTCACCATCTCTTGGTTGCACTTGGGACAATATTTTCTAACTAATTTTTTCATCAATATTAAAAATTAGATTTTCAGTAAATCACATACGAAAAAAGCAAAAAAAAAAAAAAAAGACAAAAGCAAGAAAAAAAAGACAGGTTCTAGTCCCTAACTTTTTAATCTTTTCATTTTAAGCTCTGAGTTACATCCACGTTAGATTCTAGTTCCCAGATTTTATAATTATTTAACTAGATCTTCTATTTGTTCTCCTGGTCCCCAAAATTTTTGTTTTTGTTGTTGTTTTATGCACTATCTTTTAAAGTAAGATATTGGTGACCATAATTTGTTTAATTTTTATCTAATCTAGTTTTTTTTATCTAGTTTTAGGAGATCTACTCTAAAAGTCCTAAAATTTACAGAAAATATTCAGTTAAACCATAGGTTCTCAAACTTAACTTTTTTATCCTAAGATTTTAGAAACATTTAAATTAATAGGGAAAGTACACTTTAAGTCCTAAATTTTTTTTTATTTTGCCAAATTAGTTAAAAAACTTCTCAATTTACCAGACAAGCCCTAAAACCTATAACCATTAACTCTTTTAGCCCAAGTACAACCAAGAGGGAGTGAATTGGTTGATTTTTAAAAATAACAAAAAATTAGTTTTTGATATCTTAAAACAAAATGCAATTCAAGGAATACCAATAAACCCATTCTAACTAGAAAAGCCTACCACAATGATCCTATATTTTGCTTTGAAAGGATTTTTGAAGTAAGCAACTTCAAACAATATAAAATTAGGAGCCACTAAGCAATGATCAAGCAAATAGAGAAAGAGAAGATTACACACAAAGATTTTTATAGAGATTCGGTCTTTTTTCTTAAAAGCCTACTTGTGTCCTCAAGTTTACCGCTTTAAAGTTTTTTTCTCCACTATCAATTTAAAAGTACACAAGGCCTTACACTATTTAGTAGCTCTCTACCTTCAACTTTTACTAGTTTTCCTAAAGGCAAACTAGAAACCTCACCAATACTCATTAGTTTTCCTAAAGGCTAACAAAAAACCCCACCAACACTTTTTTCCTTTCCAAGAAAATAATTCAATCTCATAAGGTAATTTAACCAAATTTGTGTTTACAAGGTTGTAAGAACAATTGAAGCACTAGTTGCCAGAAAAGCAAGTGAAAGCACTAATCTCTTGGCCAATCTTAACTTTTGAGCACTTTGATTTGATTTTGATGATAAATTCTCACTTCTAATGACTAAGAGTTCTTTCCAAAATATTTCTCCATGAAGTTATACTCATATGGATGCCAAAGTAATGTTGTAAAATAGCTAGAAAGGTCAGAAAAGCCTCTTGAAATTTTGGGGACTATTACTATCAAATTTGAAAGCTTTTTACTTTTGCCCAGCTCTTTCAACCTGTTGAAAACTGAGTTCCAAACCAAAAAATGAGCTTTTCTCGAATGGCTATAATGCTGATTAGGCTGGTGTGAAATCTACATGGTGATTTGAGCTGTAACGTTCCAATTTTGAATGTTTGAAGATCTCTTGGATGATTTATCGCGCGAAAGACATTTCTGTATGGTTTCCAACTAGTTGTTCCATCTCAATCGGTTACTTCTCACTTCCAGCAGCTACAGACGTTTGTGCCTCTAGAATTCAACTGGTTGGCTTGTTCTAATCTGTTACTTTGAGGACTCCTGAAGCTAGAGCCTCTTTGGTGTGAAAATACTATCATGAAACAACTAGTTGGACCTTTCTAACCCATTGTTTTTGCTTTTTAGCATACTAACTTGCAATTTTTAACATGTTACCAACATATTAGAACACCAAATCAACTTGCTACAATTATTTGATATGAAACACTTGGAAAAATCAACATGAGTAAAATACTTAATCAAAATAAAATTTCCTTTTCTTGAAGAATGCTCAAACAACTTTGAACAAATATTGAAATACATAAGTAAACACATTAAGCTTATTCTATAGCCATCAAAATTAGACACTTATTAAAATGTACAAATCCAACAATCTTCCCTTTTTTATGATGTCGAAATAACCTTTCTAAAACCATATATAATAAGCAAACAAGAATAAACAAATGCTAATTGTCAATCTTTCATCAAGCATTCTCCAATTTTATCTCTCATCCTTTTTGTCATAATCAAAAAGACATATAGCCATTGAAATAAATCACATAAATTCTCAAATATATTTATTACAACATGCAACAAACTCCCCCTTAATTGAGGCATATAAATTTTAAGGCAAAAGAAAAACATGCTCCCTCTTATTTTAACTAAATAAAGATTTATAGAGATTCAATCACTTTCACAAGCAAAATATAAAGCATAAGTACGTTTCCCCTTTCTCCAACATAAAAATTTACAAAGTTCTCCCTTACTTTTTGCATATTTCATTAAATCAACATAAGAAACAAACCAATATTTTCTTCCCCTTTTTGTCACAATAAAAAATATCAAAATAGGAAGCATATAAATATAAGAAAGACAATTAAAAACAAAGACACAATTCTCAATAATTCATAGTCATGAAGATAACTAAACATAAGCATATAGAACTGGTCGATCGTTGAAACCGCAAAAAATAATTCTGATATCCCTAACAACTCAAAATAAATAAATTTGTAGTCTAACAGTGAAAACCAGGTTGAATCCCAAGAGAAATTTTTTAACCGAAAGCTTCCTATCAGACAACTGAAATAAAAGGTTGGGGGTATTCTTGAATTAAATGCTGAATTAAATTAACTGTAGAATCAAAATAAAATTAACCAATACTAAAAATGCTCAGTTTAGGATTGATTATCCATTTCAATCATGCAGTTGATCATTGAAAGAAAATCTTTCTTCACTCTAAACAAATACACAAGATTCTCTTTAAAGCTAAAAGGAACCCAAAGAATTCAATAGTAAAATTAATCAGAAAAAACTTCAGATTAATTTATTAATTTTGAGTAATCAGATATTGAAAAGTAATTTCTAATAAACCCAAAATTAGCATTAAGAATAATGAACAAAATTTTATTCTAAGTAATAATCCAGAAGCTTGAATAATTTAATCTGCCTTACTTCTTCGTATGAACTAACCAGAAATAAAAGTAATTCCAGTCGATTCACTTGCTTCTAATTGAATTCTTCACTTAATCAGTTGAAAGAAAATCAAGCAAATTTACAATTGCATAACCAATCTAACAAGCAAGAACATGAAAATTAATTGTAATAAATTTGAACAACAAAGAAGTAAATACTTGAATTTAAAAAGCATTTAAGCAAGTAAAATCAATTTTCACAACCGGTATTGGCAATAGAAATCTTCCCTAGAACTAAACCAGAAAAATTACTCACTTTTGTTTGGAAGAAAAAATAAAGAACAATAATAATAAAAAAAACTTAAACTGTTGAAAGAGGGAGGAAGTTCTCGCGGCAGCCACGCTTTTAAACCAAAAGAAAAACAAACCTAGTGTACTAAAATCATAAAAACTCCATAAACTTTCTATGTTATTACAAAAGTACCCCAAACAAATAAAAAGATTCAAAATAACTAGAAAGTTTCAAAGTTGTCAGTCAAGCAATGCTCCAGAACAGTAATAGCAACTTCAAGCTGAGATTCGAACTTTATTCAGTCACTATTTCTCAAAACTTAAACCATAAAAATTTTAGATATCCTTCTTAGCTTCGAAACGACACTTGAATCACATAAAACGGACATCTACAGCCAAAGATATGCCCAAAATACAGCAACTGTTTCCGAGCCAGCGGTGACTTGCAAATCGCGACTTTTAAGCTGAATTTTACCATCTTAACGTGCACACTGGGTTTCATGGTCTGAATGTGATTTGTAGCTCCAGATGTTAGCTTTTCAATGAATCAAGAATCACTTCATTTCGATCTCTGTAGTTGAAGATATGATTTTTCTACTGTAACATCGCCAATCTGTCAGAATCCTGAAAGAACGCAACCAAATTAAAACTTGTAAAATTACAATTAAATCCACTTTCAATCAATTGAGCTCATATATGCTCTAAGCTATAAAACATACTCAAAATATATCTTTAAGATTCAAAACATATTAAAACATACTAAATATGAGAGAAATAAATATAATAAATATAAGTTTATCAAGAACCATCTAGAACTTTAAATAATACATATGTGGGACAAATCTACAATAATCATGGTAACATCAAGCACATAGACAAGCAATATTTTGTAGTAAAAAGGACCTTTGAGAATTTGAATTTCAACCGTCAATTTGAGTTCTAAGCCATAAATAACCACCAAACTTTACAGGAAAGTTTCTTTTATCAAAAGGGAGTTGCTAAAGAGAAAAATCTAGAATTGATCAATAAAATCAAATTTTGACCTTCCAACTAAAGAAAATTTTCCTAAACCTATAGACTGAAGAAAACATGTTCAAGTGCTAAGAAAATGACTTTAAAAAGTTTGAAGAAGTCTCAAATGCGGTAAGGAGCTTGACTGCAAGATTTTAGACCAGAAGGACAACAAATGCAAAAAAAGTCAATATTCAAATCAAAATAAAAGTTGCATTAAAAAAACTTGCAGCAGCTAGCATGGTCCGAATATGACCCCCAACCTAAAATTTTGGTATTTTAGTTTTAAAACTCTCATGAACAAAAGTTTAGGCTTGCTACATGAAAGCTAATGGAACCGAAATGGATTTAAAATCACCTTTGGCATGCATGCAAAAGTGCATTTTGCAGCAAGGATGAAACTGGTTTTATTTCTAAAGTGACTTTTACAAAGATGAGAAGCAAGAATGCCAAACTAGGTTTAAAAACCAGAATTTCTGAATTTTAACACATTATTTTCAAACGCGGTTTTGAACTTGTCTGTAATTTTTCAAGTCAATACTTTATTTACAAAGAAAAGTCAACTTGGAAGTCAAAACATGCAATTTTAAAGAAACTTACAGCAAAATTTTTAGATCTAAAACCTATCAAAGTTCAATCTGATTTCAAGCAACAAAACCTTGTATTTTAGATGTAATAGAGAGGTGAACACGAAGCAAAACAGTTTAGAAAAAAATTGGCATGGTCAAGTCGGCAACAAAGCCTCAAAATAGTAGACTTTACAAACAAAAATTTTACAGTAAATTGTGCAACAAAATAGAAGACATTCAAGACCAAGTTTTGATAAACAAGCATTGCAGACAAGTTTCACGCATCAAAATATGACTTACAAAGCTAATACAAGCCTTTAAAAGCAAATGATTGAAGCAAAGGGTCACCCAAAACCAAAGCTGAAATTTTTTTTGTAGTAATTAAAAAAGATCTGATTTTAAAGAGCTAAATGGAGTTACAGCTTTCCAATGAATTTTAAACTTTGCAAACACTTTTCTTTTAGTAAAATACATTTGCTTAAGGTGTTAAAATATATGAAAAATTAAAAAATCCCTCTAAGGTTTGGTGAAACCTATTATTGTGTCCTCAACTAATCACTGTTTGAAATACCTACATTTACCCCAGCTAAGTTAACACCATTAATGACTGTCACCACAAAAATGAGAAAAATGTCAGACTTTGCCTTTACCTTTCTTCCATAAAAACTTTGCCCCCAACTATTAAAATCCTTTCAAACTAAACTAATTAATCTGAAACAAGAAATCATCCACAAACCTGTTTCTTAATCAAATTCTACGATGAGGAAAACAGATCAATTCTTTCCACTACTCTCTCCGTTCAGCACTTCTAGCGATTGAAGAGTTGATTCATCAATTATAACCTATTCTCACAGATCTATTTGCGAGTCAATTCATCATTCGGCCAAGGAGAGGAGGAAATGGCGGTATGATGGGAGACAGAGAGGATGGAAATGGTGAACTCATCGAACTACCTAATTTGTGCACAATGAACACCGCCACCTTCACGGAAGTTGTAGTCCAACGACCCAAGTGCACAATGTTTGGAATTGAGCACTTGACTCATTTTTTTCTTTGAGCCCACATCAACATCTCACCAACAAGCCTTTGATCATCTGGTCCTTCGATTCTATTTCTAAGTTCCTGAATTTTTCTCTTAAATAGCCAATATTTGAATTGGAGTTATAAGTGGGTTTTTTATCTCGTAGATTTCATTTTTTGTTTATAGGTTTTGTTTTTCTTAAGTTGGGTAAAGCTTATGTGAATAAAGGTTAGGAGGGTAAAGTCAGATATTTTCTCTTTTCTGTGCTAATAGTGAATAACTGAGTTAATTTTCGAGGGGATAAGTGTAAGTTTTTGAAACAATGAGAATACAATCGTAGGTTTCACCAAATCTTAAGAGGTTTTTTGTAATTTTCCCTAAAATAGAAATCTAAATTTCAGAACAAAATTTTGTCATTCAACTCCTAAAATTATCTTAAAAATTGGAGAATTTTGGTCTCAAGGCTATTTAATGTAAACTCATCAAATTTTTGCTACAAAATTTGGATATAGACAATGTATTGAACTTCAAAAACATGATTGTGAATTTCCTAAATAAGGAACCTAAGAGCTTGGATTTGTCTCATTTCATTAAACAAGAAAGATGATTAAGCATTTACCTTCTAAGAACAGTAAATAACTCATATATATCTATCAAGCAATCAGCACCTTGAAAAATGAGTAATTCAAATAAATAATCATAAATAATCATTGAAAATTCAATGATGTTACCACATAAGAGCTTTAATCTAAAGTGTTTGCTATTGTGCTCCAAGTTCCTTCTTTACAAGTGGCTAGAGCCTTATACAGAATCATTCTTTGATTACTCCACTCTACATGAGATTTCAAGCTTTGATTTTTGGTACCCAAATTTATTTGGGTCCATAAGGGTTAGCTTCAACAAAAGGAACCCATACAAATTTATATCCAATAAGAATTTTTCCTCTTCTAAACATGCATTTATAAGAATAATGTCCTTTTTTACCACAAGCATAGCATGTTACAAATGGACTAGATGAAGATGTAGATGCATCAACAATACGGGTTCCTAAATTTCTTTTCCTTAAGTAATGAATCATAGCTTATACCTACTTTATCATAAACACCCTTTTGATCATTAAGCAACAAATTAAGCTTTTCTTCACCCTTAACAAACCTAGACAAAGATTAGGTAAGATCAAGGTTCTCATTTTTTTAGTTCATATCTTTCTGCAGCTAATGAAGCATTTAAAGCTTTCAATTCACCTACTTGTTTAGCTAATTTTTTGAAATCCTTGTAAAGAACATTAAAAACATTTAGCAATTCTAGATATTTACTACCTACAGATAAATATGAACTAGATGAATCACTTCAATATCTCATTACCTCATCTTGTTCACTTATCATAAGACATAGGTAAGAGTGACTTTGATTTATTGAAATGGCTTCATCTCTATCTATCATTAAGCACAAGTTGGCATCCTTACTTGAATCACTTGAAATTTAACTCTCACCTGAGGATTGGTTATTATCACTCCATGTCATCATGAATTTGCTATTTTTCTTCTTAATTTATTTTTTTATTTCTTGCGCTTATTTTTCTTGTTCAATGGATAGTCAAATTGTAAATGTCCAAACTCTTTACAATTGTAAGCAAACCATATCATTATTCTTTTTCTTCTTATGTTTTTCTCTCTTGAAAATTTCATTCTTTGATTTATTGAATATCTTGCTAAATTTCTTTGCTAAGAAAGCCTTATCAATGTCTCTATCTTCACTTGCCAATGAGTTATCCTCTTGAGTCTTCAAGGCCATTAACTTGTTCTTCTTGATGAACCTTTCTTTAACTTGCTCTTTCATCTCATATGTTAATAATTTACCAAAAAGCTTATCAATATGCAGGGCCTTGATACTTTTACCTTCGTTTATGGCTTCAACTATACTTCTTTATTAAGAAGGCAAGCTTTACAAGATTTTTTTGTCAAACTCTTTATCTATATAATCCTTTCCAAGCAACTTGAGCAGTGTTAGAATCTCATTGAATCTCCTAAACATATCTTAAATCTTTTTACTTGGCTCCATAGTAAACAACTCATAAGCTCTCAAAATGCATGTGCATCCCTGTATCCTTCACTTATGTGGTTCTGTGGTTATTTCATATGTCACCAATAACTTGTACCATATATCCCTATCATTTCCACACATTGAGAGTTAGTGCACAATATATAATGTTCAGAGCTTTTGCATTCATTGTGCACATAAAATCATCCTTCAGTTCATATTCTGTTTAATCTTTTGGCACTTGTTTGCCATAAAAAAAATTAGTGAATAGGATTATCCTTAATGAACCATCATAGAGCATGATCAACTGCTTGAATATGAATCTCCATCCTAATTTTCTACCAATTAAAATTTGTAGAATCAATAATGGTGGCTTAGATAGACTTTGCCCCTTACCAACACTTTTTCCCTTCCAAGAAAATAACTTAATCTCACAAAGGCAATCTTACCAAATTTGTGTTTACAAGGTAGTAAGAACAATTAAAGCACTAGTTGCTAGATAAACAAGTTAAAGCACTAATCTCTTGGCTAATTTTAACTTTTGAGCACTTTGATTTGATCTTGATGATATATTCTCACTTCTAATGACTAAGAGTTCTCCCCAAAGTGTTTTTTTATGAATTTATACTCTCATGGGTGCCAAAGAGACATTGCAAAACAACTAAAAAGGTCATAAAAGCCTCTTGAAATTTCGTAACCATTGCTATCAAATTTGGCAACTTTTTACTTTAGGTTAATTACAATTTGCCCATTGAGGTTTATGTGAAATTATACTTTGCCCCTTCTATTTAACTCCTATTTAAAAACTAAACACTTTACCTCCTGCATTTTTAATACAATCTAATAACAACTTCTAAAATCTTAATTTAAACTGTACGGTTGTCATCTTCAAGCAATTTCAATCTATGTAGTATTTTTTTTATAATTAATTGATATTTAAAAAAATACTATTTTAAAAATTGAAAGAAATACAGAAAAAAGCGATTAATAATTTAAAATATCCATTAACTATAAAAAAAATACTATACAGATTGAAATTACTAGAAGATGACTACCGTAATGTCTAAATTAAGATTTCAAAAGTTATTTTTCGAACTGCATTAAAAAGGCAAGGGTAAAGTGTATATTTCTGAAACAGGAGGGGGCAAAATGTAATTTCACCTAAACCTTAGACGGCAAATTGTAATTATCGCTTTTATTTTTGTCCAACGTTTACCAATCAGTTGAAAATTTTTAACTATTGAAAACTAAGTCCCAAATCAAAAAGTGAGTTTTTCTCTAAAGGCTACAATGTTGAATAAGTTGGTGTAAAATCTACGTGGCAATCTAAGCTGTAACATTCCAATTTTAACTTTTCAAAGATTTTGAGGATGATTTCTCGAGCAAAAGACCTTTTTGTGTGGTTTTCAATTGGTTGTTCCATCTTAACCGATTTTTTCTAACTTCCAACAACTAAAGTTGGTGCTACCTCCAGAATTCAACCGGTTGGTTTGTTCCAACTTGTTACTTTGAAGATTCCTAAAGCTAGAGCATCTTAGGTGCAAAAATACTTCTATAAAACAATTGGTTGGACTTTTCTAATCCATTGTTTTTGCTCTTTAGCATACTAACTTCAGATTTTCACATTTTACCAACACATTACAAAATAAAATCAACTTACTACAATTATTTGATATGAAACACTTGGTAAAATCAACTTGAGTTAAGTACTTGATCAAAATAAATTTACCTTTTCTTGATAATACTCAAAAACAACTTTGAACAAAGATGGAAACACATTAGGCTTGTTCTATAATAATCAAAATTAGACACTTTATTAAAAGGAATAAATCCACAAACTCCGTTAGCCCTTAAAGTTTCACATTTTACCAAAAAAGCCCTGACGTTGCCGTAGCATTTAATGTCATTATCTCCAGTGATTAAACTGACTTTTCATAAGCTTGAATGACTTATTTGAATTTTTATCAAATTTAGAGATCCTTTTGTAATTTGTTTTAAAAAAAATTGAGACTAAACTAAAATTGTTTAATAATTATACTGACCAAATTATAATTTCCTAAAGAATAGGTCTCAATTGTTATTGTCTCAATTTTCGAAGAAAGCAATTCTGAGCTTAATACACTGGCAGAAGTACATAATAATAAAAGTTGATCTAACCCGCTCTACTCCATTGCTAGTGGAAGAAGTGAATCATGCAACTTATCAACAAAAGTGGCATAATTGAACGGGCTCATTAACATTGGTAGCATAATTGTTTAAAATTAAATTTGAGTGGTATAGTTTAGTTATAGGCCAAACATTAGTGATTTTTTTGCATTGCTGCCCTATGGATTTTGATAACCAATTCTCACAAAAATATTGTGGACACGGATTCACAAGTTGCAGTACAACTTCTTTACTCATCTCACCATACATCCTTAGAACTTATGCCTCTTCTTGTTGATTGCGATGGCTGAAGGAGTTTGGCCTGAGGATCCATGTCCAACATGTGTTCAGGGAAGCTAACATGTGGCCGATGTCTTTGCAAGGAAAGGGGCTGACCTTATTCAACAGGGTACGTTTGTATTCATGAAATGCCAAGATTTTGTCAAGAAGAAACTTCTTTTAGATGCAGCAATTCTGTACCACCTCCTCGAATATCCAGCCTTCTTAGAGGGGCTATATTTCCTGCTTTCTGCTGTTTTTGTTCTTTGTAAACTGTTTTCTGCTTTCTCCTTTTAATGCATCTTATTTACCAATTACACACGCATACACACCAGAGTTAGCAAGAGAAACAAATCACTCAAACCACTTCACTGTTTCACAAGGTGATGAAGAGCATTACAGAAACCAGCTTATCCTTCCGCTAACAATAGGGTATTAGGCAAAAGAAAACATACTTCTAGTTCCAGCTCCAGCCTAGTAGCAACTCTAAAATCCCTGCTTACCGGCCTCAACAATTGTCACAGTTAAATTATTAACAGAACATGCCTTTCTATTATCTGGACTGGTGGTGGCCATCAAAGTTGCAGTTAGCCTCCCAATAAAAGCAGGTTGTTTTGGAGGAGGAAGATCCATAATCTCACTGCTAAGCATTGAACAAACGGTAGAGATGGCCGGCCTTTCTTTTGCAGATTCTTGCACACACAGCAATCCCACATGCATGCATCTCAAGACTTCACTGTGGTAACAAGGGTCAGAGATCACCTTATCAATCAGGGCAGAAACATTGTCCTCGTTCCATAGCTTCCATGCCTGAAAAATTGTCATAAACCAGTTAAAAAGTCTATACAAGCTGCTTGACCACACACACACACACACACACACATCTTGATTCTTACAAATCCTAAAAGGGTCATTGGCTCTTCATTGTTATAGAAACTTGTGTTCCTCCTTCCCGTGATGATCTCCAGTAACAGAACACCAAAGCTAAACACATCAGATTTCTCTGAAAACTTTCCTGCCATTGCATACTCTGGGGCCATGTAACCACTGAAGTTAACATCAAAAGACACAATATACCATTTCAGAATTACGTGTCAGAATCTTTTTTAAACTACCTGTACAATCCAGAAGCTAATGAAGATCATGGCTGCTTACTATGTTCCAACAACCCTAATGGTCTTGGCATAATCTTCATTGCCACCAAAAATCCTAGCCATTCCGAAGTCTGAGATCTTTGGATTCAGCTCTTCATCCAACAATATATTACTTGCCTTCAAATCTCTATGTATGATTTTCAACCTCGAATCTCTGTGAAGATAAAGCAGACCTCTACTAATTCCTTGGATGATCTTGAAACGTGCTTTCCAATCTAGAAGTTCTTGGTTTTTAGGATCTGCAATACTGCATTTAGTTAGTAAATACACCCTTGATAAAAATATATTAAAAAAAAAACAAGCAAATTCAACAATCTGCTCAACGTTTCTCATATATTTCAAATTTAATTTTAGATTTATGTGTATGCAGTATTTAAATGACAAAGGAAGAAATGAAAAAAAAGAAAAAAAAAGGAGATGACGCTAACCAAACACATATACGTCCAAGCTATTTCTGGGTATGTACTCATAGACCAATAATTTCTCTTCTTTCTCAACACAACATCCCAGGAGTCTAACAAGATTTCGATGCTGGAGCTTGGAAATCACCAATACTTCATTCATGAATTCTTTCAATCCCTGTTTTGAAGCTCTTGACAATCTCTTCACGGCTATTTTCTGCCCATTCTGCAGAATTCCCTGCAAGAAGAAAACTACTGTAGAATTTCTTTTATATATAATCGATTGTTGTTTTGACAGCTGAAAGCCATTGCATACCATGTACACTGGACCAAAACCACCCTCTCCCAACTTATTTTGAAGGTGAAAAAAGTTTATTGCAATTGCCAGGACATCAATCTTAAACAATGGTAGCTCTCGGGGTTTCGCAACATTGCCACTCGAAAAGCATGACTGAGCTTTCTGTCCATCAAGGAATAGCACCCTTTTCCCTTGTTTTCTTAAGTCTGATGCACAGAATATATTAGAATCACTAAGTTGCTGTTGCTGTTCTATTATTAGATTCAGAAGCAGATGTAGTTACCTTTAAGCTTAGCCATCCACTTCCACAAGAAACATATGCAGACAGAACTTATGGTGATGCCTATGATCACTGCCACTATGATAATCTTTTTTATGTGTTTCCTTTCACCTGCTGTATCAGGTTAATATATGAGACAACTTTTTGTGGAAAAGGAAAAGGGAAGTCAAAGGTAAATATTTTACCAAGTTCTGAAGATGGAACACGAACAAACAGATCAATTCCACCAGCTGCAGCCTTGGTAAACTGCCGCATATCAACCAGGTCTCCATGCCATAACATGCAACCGATACCAGCATCAAACGCATAAGCCGTACAGGAGCAGTTCTTGAAGCACGCATCTTTGCAGTTATCTTGGGAAGCAGATGACCAGTATGCAAAGTCAGGAACTTTCACCTTGTTTAGCTTCAAAAACACATCTTCCTTTCCCACTTCACTCGTATTATTCCTGAGTCCTTGGCACTGCAGTTTCCTAGTCCTAATGCATCCACCACTCCAATTCCCTCTATTCCATTCCTCTGGGTTCTTTGGCTCAAACCCTCTTAAACAGCTACAAATAGTCTCCACATTTTCAGGATCACAAATACCAAATAATCCACACTTGCCATAAACATCGCATTCTGTTTTGGGTGTCAGTGTTTTAATCCAGTCTTTCTTGTCATAACTCCAAACTCTTTCCTCCAGGCTGCCAATTGAATTCAAAATATAATATAATAAAAAGGAATCGTTCGCCAGTATAAAATTAAAATAAAACGTTCCTTCTTCATCTTGCTCAATATTAAATGCATTCAAATAGACCGAACGCATGAATTGCACTCCAATGAATATCTGACCATTCCATGGACCACTCCGCCAATATGGCCTGGACTTGTTCCAAATGAACATTTCAGGAACATTAAGAGGATGAACACCGAGAGAGAAATCACCTGCAGATGGATCAGATGAGGTTTTCCATGATGTCATTCGCACGCTCTCACCTGTTCTTGTGTTAGTGCTGAGTTTCATTTTCTCTACAAATGCATCAGAAGGATGCTGGAAACTCTGCCACATGCTCGTTCCATCTGCCTTATCTAACAAGACAAGATTTCCGGTGTCTAGCAACAGGGCTGTTGTGTTGGATGCTGGATGTTTAACACTTGATGACCAGATAATTTCCTTCAAACCATTCAAAACAACCAGATTTCCATCCCTGGAAATCATCACAACACCAGAGGTATCATTGAGGGGTTTGTTTCTGTTGGCTACCCATATGATGCTCATTATGTCGACATTTTTGTCCCAAATCCCCACGAAACGATGAGAAGAATTGGCGGGGCTGAAGAATCCCAACTTGAAAACTCCATTACTGGATGTTAGAACTCCAGAATCTGTCATGGATTCAGACTGGCTGATAATGTCCACTGCAGCGAGGAACTGCAAAAGGTAGCAAGTCAGACACAGGAAAGCCAGCGAAATGCTTCCTAGCTTCATTTTCAATGGCTCGGCAGTGTCGGCACCTCTAAATCAAAGCTGTCCACAAAATCCAAGTGAGTGCTATTGATCATCTTCACATTTCTGACCACCTGCTCACACATTTCTTAATTGACATATGTGCGCTTTATGTGTATAACTTGGCATCTGTTGCCCATTCAAACTTGACTGTGCCATGGAACAGCGGTCAAAGTTAAAGTTGAAAACAATTATACTAAAGAAAAGTCTAGATTTGGAACTTAAGAAAAAAAAACTTACACAGAATCGAACAGAAAAATTTATTCACTCTCGTCAACGCCCTGCCGGTCTCAATTGTCCCGGTTCACCGGCAAGCCGTTGCAGCAGCTGCCGAAGGAACTACCGGCTTGTCTTATGTTCGAAAGCAAGTGAAACTCGAGACCATCCATTCTTTGTGTTTACGTACTCAGGAAGTCGTGTGGCAGGACATCTCTTTAAACAGAAGATGCGCAATGCTCGCAGAAGCTGGAGAAATCAGAGTTGCAGGAGGAATTCGTGTGAGAAGACCTGTTTTGCAACCACTGTTTATTTCATCTGGTATGGAAGGAACAAATGGATTTTTCAACACAAGAGATAATGCCCGAAGACTTGACACAAGGAGACGATGCTGAAGACTTTACAAAGCAAATTCCGAAGTCATACATCTTAAAGTTGCTATGAGTTCAGGGGTATCGTAACAATCCCAAAATTTTACCAAGCACATACATACATAATCGATAAAGCATGCGGCCTCCCCCTCCCTTATGTTTGCGTGCATCTTTCTTTCTTTCTTTTTTTTTCTTTCACGCTTCTTCCTCCTCTCTCTCCGTCGTGACTCCGCCATTTTTTGATTCTTTACCAGCTAGAGTTTTGGCAACGGTGGAACAGCAGAGGAGCGATAACCGGTGGAACTAGGAGGTCACCGGTTTAGAGCGATTGCCTGCAAATCGTCTACCCCGTCGGACGAGAGCGGGAGGAGCTCCGCCCACGCCGCAAACCGGTGAAACAGCAGAGGAATTCCGTCCACGCCGGCGGACGAGCACCGGGCCAGTTCGGTGCTCGTCCATCGTACTCGATCTCCGACGCCATCAATCTTCAGGAAACTGTTAGCATAAAGCTCTGATTGAAGTTGAGAGATCAAGTCAAGGGTTTCAAGATAAATATTGGGGGATAGAGATGAAAACCTGAATACGAACAAAAATTGAACGGGAAAGAGAGATTCGATTTTGTTAAGGACGAGAATCGAAACGAGTTAGTAAGAAATCAGTCGATTTAAAGGAATATGGGGGCAGTCACTGAGAAAAGGCTCTCCCGGTGGAGAGAGGAACCTGGCACGAACAGAATCAGAAGGGCTTGGGCCGTTGGGCGCAAGCAAATCATTTACGCACTTTTACACTTTTTCTGCTCCTCTAGTCTCTTCTAGGTGGGTAAATTGCACCCATGGCCCCTAATATTTTAGTATTTTACTATTTTGAACCCTAACCTCAAAATATCGCATGGGACATCCTCAACTTCAATGTTTTTATTTCATTTTAAACCTTTGGCGGACAGAAAGTGTTAAAATTGATGGAACTAGCCACATGACATGCCAACATGGGCAATTTTCCATGGTGTCACTGATGTGGAAAAGGAAGAAAAAAAGAATAAAAAGTAAATAGCAGCCTAGGTCTTTAATTTTTTACTTTCCTCCCTCAAAACCCTAACTTTTTCTAACTGCCGCTGCCACCCCTAGGCTACCGTTCCCCTTGCTCGACACAATTCCAACCACCAGCCCTAGCATCATCGACGATCCTAGCCCAGCGTCCCTATTTCACTGCACCTCCGTCCCTTGTTGAATCCATCCGTCTTGAGCCACCATCATCCCCTATCTCCATAGCTGAACCCTAAACCCGCCTGAAATCCAAGGAAAAAATGATGACAGATGTGATGATGGTGAGGAAACGACAAAGACGACGATGGATGCAATGGCGTTCAAATCAAAGGTGGGGAAAAAAGGTCAATTGGTTAAGGAGGCAAGCGCAATCAGTGGGGGAATTAAATGGCGAGCGAAATCGAGGACGATGGAGGCAAACGGAGAACGAAATCGAATGAAATTGAAGGCTGCAATCGGCTTCAATTGATGGTTGCAATCGGATGAAATCTTGCTAAATTGACAAAAAGGGATTTGATGGATAAGGGAATAAGGGAACGAGGGGAGGGGGAATGGTGGATGAGGAGGAGGCCAAAGGCGACGGGGGAGGGAGGAGGAAGGAAAGATGTGGGCTGACCCCATATATGCCCTAAATTTCTTCATTTTTGTAACATAAGTCCTAAATTTTTTATGTGACCAATTGCAGACATTTATAGCTGGTAATTCATTGTGTGATGTGGCAAATTGTCCACGATGGCATACTATAGGGCCAATTTTGTCAAATTTATTACTTTTCATTCACTAAAGGTCTAAAATAAAATACAAAATTGAGGTTAAAAATGTCTCATATGAGGTTTTGTGGTTAGGATACAAAATAGGACAATAATAAAATGTTAAGAGCCACAGGTGCGATTTACCCTGGTCTAGGTGGTTTTGGAAAAGTTACAATCACATCCCCTAAGATTTACTTAACCTATAATTTTCCTTCTTAATTTTTGAAAATTTACACTTTGTCCCATAATTCTTTTACACTGTCCAATAACAACTTCTAAAATTATAATTTAAATTGTATGATAGTCATCTTTTACTAATGTCGATCTCTTTAATATTTTTTTATAGTTAATAAACATTTTAAATTATTTATCTTTCATTTCTGTAAAAGCTCTTTTCTTCTTATAAATATAAAAAATTATGAAATTACTTGAACATGGTTATCAAATTATTTAGTTTAGGGTTTTAGAAGTTGTTGTTGGACACTGTAAAAAAAAATAAGGGGTAAAGTGTAGTTTTTTAAAAATAGAGGGGGTAAAGTTAGGTTAGATCAAATCACATGAGCTTTTCTAATTTATCCAAATGTTATCTATGGTGGTGGAGCTCTTGTCTCTTTGTAATCAATGCTGATCTGGATTATCTGGGTATGCTTTTTGTTTTTGTTCTATATGCTAATGTTGCGAGCCATTTTGTATGAGTTTTTTTAATGTCTTAAATTAGAAAATTTGTGAAAAAAAATATAAAAATTTATTTTTAAATGAATCATTAGATCTACGTAATATTGAATTTTAAATGAAATTAATTCTGGGTAATAAAATATATAAAAATAAAAATAAGTTATTTTGAATTAAGTTGACTTAAGTTTTTGTTGTGTTCCAAATTTGCCAATTTGTTTTTCTAGCTAAAAGGCCAATTAAGGTGTGTAATGGTGAAAAATATTTTTGCGTAAATATGTTATTTGATTCAATAAAATATTTTGTTTCATTTATATAAATGCGTTATTCTATAATATGATATTCATTTTTATAAGAAATATTATTCCGTAAATAATGTTATCCTTTTCAATAAAAAATGTTGTTCCATTTTTATAAATATGCTATTCTGTAAAATACTACTTATTTTGTAAGAAATATTGTTCTTGAATTGTTCGATTTACTATGAAATGTTGTTTCATTCAAAAAAATGTATTATTCTACAAAGTGTTGTTCATTTTATAAGATGTGTTGTTCTGTAAAACATTATTCAGTTTATAAGAATTGTTGTTTTGTTCTTACAAATATGATGTTCTTTAAAATGTTGTTCATTTCATAAGAAATATCATTCATAAATAATATTGTTTTATTTAATAAAAAATATTGTTCCATTCAGACAAATGCGTTGTTTAATAAAGTGTTGTTCATTTCATAAGATGTGTTGTTCTCTAAAATACTTTTCATTTCATAAAATGTGTTATTCCTTTATTATCAATGTGATGTTCTGTTAAATATTATTTATTTTATAAAAACTATTATTGATAAATAATGTTGTTTGATTTAATAAAAAATATTGTTTCATTTAGATAAATGTGGTGTTCTATAATATATTATTCATTTTGTAAGATATGTCGTTCATAAATAATATTGTTCTATTTAATAAGGAGTACTGTTCTATTCTTACAAATATGATATTTTACAAAATGTTGTTAATATCAGAAAAAATACTGTTTATAAATAATATTGTTTGATTCAGGAAGAAATGTTGTTCTTTTAAAACAAATGTGTTATTCTATTAAATGTTGTTCCATTTAGATAAATGTGTTGTTTTTGTTAGCAATAAAACCTAAATAATATCTGCCTAAGAGAGATTTATCACTAGGAACTAGCTTATTGCATATGCATATAATTATCCTGTATGTTTTATCTTGTAATCTTGTAATCCTATTTTGTGCATATAAATAAGAACATGATGCACAAGTCTTTCATGGCAACATCATTCTATCTTACATGGTATCAGAGCCTATTACGATTCATGTCATGTCTTCTATCAACTCTAACTCTTCTTCTTCTTCCATTCCTTTTTGGCCCCAACCCTCATTCTCTCCGAGAGTAACTCTCTTACCTATGTCGCCACTGAATCTTGGCCATCTGATTACCATCCAATTTTTCAGGGACAACTATCCTTTTTGGAAAACCCATTTTTTCCATACTTGATAGGCTAGCAACTGATGGGCTATATTGACGGTACACTTTCATGCCCTCCAAAAATAATTTGTTGTGAGCAAGAAACTGTAAGAGACCACACTGTTCTCAATCCAGACTACCAACATTGGTTTTAGCAGGATCAACAGATCCTTAATGCCTTGATGTCATCATTGTCAGAAGATGTACTAGCTCATGTAATCAACCTTTCAACATCTCGTGAAGTCTGGAGCTATTGAAAGGATGTTCTTTTCGCAATCCCATGCTCGTGTAATACAAATCCATCATCAGCTTGTTACAATGAAGAAGAAGTATCAAATTATTACTGAATTTTTCCCTCATGTCAAAGGCTTGGCTGTAACGACCTGAGTCTAGAACTGGTCCGTGAAACATCTGCCCATATCACATAGACTATCTTTTGTACAAGGATAAGGATAAGCATTAGGTACTTGTGCTTGAATCTATATATCCACATAAGGCTTCCCATATTTCTCCCATATGTGGATGTTTGTGTTATAAACTCCCCCTATATACCTAACGTTCCTGTTAGAGTCAATCAAATTATTTGGTCTTCCAGACCAGTAGCCTCAACGGAACACTTGCTCATATCACATGAGCTATCCTTTATGAAAAGGATAAATGTTAGGTTCTTGTGCCATAAAACTTGAGACTATATATCCAAACAAGGTTTCTCACATTTCTCCTATGTGGCACATGGGGTGTTACATGACCTATATTTGTGTCATATCTATTAAAAGAAAATTAGTTTTGCTTGAGTTTTTTATTGAATGTCCCACCCGTGGACCTAGAATATATCATTTTTTTTTCTATTTTAAACAAAACTTCAAAATATTTATTAAAAACTTAGCCTATGTCTCTTTTAGAAGTCAAAGTTATGCTAATACGTTAATGATAAATCTATTTACTTGTTTGGGCCAACTAATATATGATCTTTATGCTAATCATTAGCTTTTTAATTTGAAATATAAGAATTAAGATAAAATTTACTAACTTAACTTTTAATAATATTTCTAAATACATAATATCATTAAATCCATTAAACTAAGATTTTTTATTAACAAATTACATAGTATTAGTTTTAATTCTCACACTAAGAAGAGAAATTTAGAAAATTTAATAAGATATTAAAAGTATGAGGAAGTAATTTTTATAAGTTCTCTACCATCACAAATAAAAAAATATTATTAGTTTTTTTTGCAACCAGTAATACCATCACAAATATATTATTATTATTATTATTACTATTATTATTATTATATCTTTATTATTTACAATAAATATAAATCAAATACAATGAATAATCTTTTATAATGGATAGCGTAAGTGAGGATAATTATAATGAAATGTTATAATAAAAAACTATGTAAAATAGAAAAATGAAACTAATGAGAAACTAATGAAACTAACGCACCGGGGTTAGCAAGAGAAACAAATCACTCAAACCACTTCACAGTTTCACAAGGTGATGAAGAACATTACAGAAAACCAGCTTATCCTTCCAGCAACAATAGAGCACTGGGCGAAAGAAAACATATTTATAGTTCTAGTTCCAGCCTAGCAGCAACTCTAAAATCGAGGCTCATCGGCCTTCAACAATTGTCACAGTTATATTATTAACAGAACATTTCCTATTATCGGGACTGATTATGGCCATCTCTGTTGCGGTTAGCCTTCCAATAAAAGCAGGTTGTTTTGGACGAGGAAGATCCATAATCTCACTGCTAAGCATTGAACAAACGGTAGACATGGCCGGCCTTTCTTTTGCAGATTCTTGCACACACAGCAATCCCACATGTATGCATCTCAAGACTTCACTGTGGTAACAAGGGTCAGAGATCACCTTATCAATGAGTGCAGAAACATTGTCCTCATTCCATAGCTTCCATGCCTGAAAAATTGTCATAAACCAGTTAAAAAGTCTATACAAGCTGCTTGACCACACACACACACGCATCTTGATTCTTACAAATCCTAAAAGGGTCATTGGCTCTTCATTGTTATAGAAACTTGTGTTCCTCCTTCCCGTGATGATCTCTAGTAACAGAACACCGAAGCTGAACACATCAGATTTCTCTGAAAACTTTCCTGCCATTGCATACTCTGGGGCCATGTAACCACTGAATTTAACATCAAAAGACACAATATACCGTTTCAGAATTACAAGTCAGAGTTGTTTTATACTACTCATACAATCCAGAAGCTAATGAAGATCATGACTACTTACTATGTTCCAACAACCCTAATGGTCTTGGCATAATCTTCATTGCCACCAAAAATCCTAGCCGTTCCGAAGTCTGAGATCTTTGGATTCAACTCTGCGTCCAACAAGATATTACTTGCCTTCAAATCTCTATGTATGATTTTCAGCCTCGAATCTCTGTGAAGATAAAGCAGACCTCTACTAATTCCTTGGATGATCTTGAAACGCGTTTTCCAATGTAGAAGTTCTTGGTTTTTAGGATCTGCAATACTGCATTTAGTTAGTAAATACACCCTTGATAAAAACATTAAAAAAAAAAAAAAAAGACAAGCAAATTCAACAGTATGTTCAACATTTCTCATATATTTCAAATTTCATTTTAGATTTATGTGTATGCAGTATTTAAATGACACAGGAAGAAAAAAGAGAAAAAAGAAAAAAAGAGATGATGCTAACCAAACAGATATACGTCCAAGCTATTTCTGGGCATGTACTCATAAACCAATAATTTCTCCTCTTTCTCAACACAACATCCCAGGAGTCTAACAAGATTTCGATGCTGGAGTTTGGAAATCATCAATACTTCATTCATGAATTCTTCCAATCCCTGTCTTGAAGCTCTTGACAATCTCTTCACTGCTATTTTCTGCCCATTCTGCATTATTCCCTGCAAGAAAAAACACAATTCAGACTGTAGAATTTCTGTTATGTATAATCGATTGCCTTTTTGAAAGCTGAAAACCATTGCATACCTTATATACTGGACCAAAACCACCCTCTCCCAACTTATTTTGAAGGTGAAAACTGTTTGTTGCAATTGCTATGTCATCAATCTTAAACAATGGTAGCTCTCGGAATTTTGCATCATTGCCACTCAAAAACCATGGCTGAGCTTTCAGTCCATCAAGGAATAGTATCCTTTTCCCTTGTTTTCTTATCTCTGACACACAAAATATATTAGGATCACTAAGTTGCTGTTCTATTAGTAGATTCAGAAGCAGATAGAATTACCTTTATGCTTAGCCATCCACTTCCACAAGAAAAATATGCAGACAGCAATTATGGTGATGCCTATGGTCACTGCCACTACGATAATCTTTTTGTTGTCTTTCCTTTCACTTGCTGTATCAGGTTAATATATGAGATAACTTTCTATGGAAAAGAAAAAGGGAAGTCAAAGGTAAATATTTTACCAAGTTCTGAATACGCAACACGAACAAACAGATCAATTCCACCAGCTGCAGCCTCGTTAAACTGTCGGATATCAACCAGGTCTCCATGCCATAACATGCAACCGATACGGGCATCAAATGCATAAGCCGTACAGGAGCAGTTCTTAAAGCACTCGTCTTTGCAGTTATCTTGGGAGGCAGAAGACGGGTCTGCAAAGTCAGGAACTTTCACCTTGTTTAGCTTCAAAAACACATCTTCCTTTCCCACTTCACTTGTATTATTCCTCAGCCCTTGGCATTGCAGTTTCCTAGTCCTAATGCATCCACCGCTCCAATTCCCGCTATTCCATTCCTCTGAGTTCTTCGGCTCAAAACCTCCTAAACAGCTACAAATAGGCCCCACAGTTTCTGGATCACAAATACCAAATAATCCACACTTGCCATAAACATCGCATTCTGTTCTGGGTGTCAGTGTTTTAATCCAGTCTTTCTTGTTATAACTCCAAACTCTTTCCTCCAGGCTGCCAAGTGAATTCAACATATAGTATAATATAGAAGACTCGCTTGCTAGGATGAAATTAAAATAAGATGTTCCTTCTTCATCTTGCTGAATATTAAATGCTTTCAAATAGACCGAACGCATGACTGGTACTCCAATGAATATCTGACCATTCCATGGACCACTCCGCCAATATGGCCTGGACTTGTTCCAAATGAATATTTCAGGGATATTAAGAGGATGAACACCCAGGGAGAAATCACCTGGAGATGGATCAGAAGAGGTTTTCCATGATGTCATTCGCACGCTCTCACCTGTTCTTGTGTTAGTGCTGAGTTTCATTTTCTCTACAAATGCATCAGAAGGATGCTGGAAACTCTGCCATATGCTCTTTCCATCCACCTTATCTAGCAAGACAAGATTCCCGGTGTCTTGCAACTGGGCTGTTGTGTTGGATGCTGGATGTTTAACACTTGATGACCAGATAATTTCCTTCAAACCATTCAAAACAACCAGATTTCCATCCCTGGAAATCATCACAACACCAGAGGTATCATTGAGGGGTTTGTTTCTGTTGGCTACCCATATGATGGTCATCACGGTGACGTTGTTTAACCATATCCCCACGAAACGATGAGAGGAATTGGCGGGGCTGAAGAATCCCAACTTGAAAACTCCATTACGGGATGTTAGGACTCCAGGATCTGTTACAGATTCGGACTGGTTGATAATGTCCACTGCAGCGAGGAACTGCAAAAGATAGCAAGTCAGACACAGCAACAAAATCCAAGTGGGTGCCATTGATCATCTTCACATTTCTGACCACCTACTAACACATTTCTTAATTGACATTTCTTAATTCACACCTGACTGTGCCCATTCATATTTCTGACCACGTGCTCACTTGGCATCTGTTGCCCATTCTACCGAAGAAAAGTGATGCCCTCAACTCAAGAATTTTCATGTAACAAAAGTCAAAGTTGACAACAATTCTACTAAAGAAAAGTCTACATTTGAAACTTTAGGAGAAAAAAAAAACTTACACGGAATTGAACTGAAAAATTTATTCTCTCCCGTCAACACCCTGCCGGTGTCAATTGTCCTGGTTCACCAGCAGTGGCGGAGCTACGCTTTGCTGGGGGAGGGGCCCCGGGAATTTTGAAAAAACGTAAATATAGGGTAGTAATTTGATGATTTTGTCAAAAATTAAGGATTGTGTGTGCATTTTGCCCCCCAAATATTGTGGAAAATATAAAGATGGGGGGGCAATAAGGTAGGCTCTGAAGAAAGTAGGGATCCGGTGAGTAGTTATTCCCTCTACATTAAGGGATATTCTAACATGGCCTAAATTCACTATTAGTCCTCAAACGTTTCCAACTCGTACGATTTGCTCCTTGATCTTCGCATTAGTGTGAATTAGTCCCAATTTACAGCTTTACCTAACCGCGACGTCGTCTCTCTCCTCCGAGCTCCGCCGACTCTCCTCCGGGCTTGCCCCCCCGAACCAAAAATCCTGGTTCTGCCACTGTTCACCAGCAAGCCGTTGCGGCAGCTCCCACAGGAACTAACCGCTTGTCTCATGTTTGAAAGCAAGTGAAACTCGAGAGCATCCATTCTGTGTTCAAGTACTGAGGAAGTGTTTACATGATAAATATACCTACAAGAAATGTGATAACTTCGACTCCAAGTAACTCTATCTATTCGATTGGATAAGAGTTCTATCTTCAATACGCCCCTGCAATCTCAGGGGTCTTGTGGTCACATTGAGATTGAATCGGAACTTCTGAAACTCCTTTGAAGATAGTGGTTTAGTTAAGATATCAGCAACTTGATCTTTGGTAGATATGAACCGAACCTCCAAGTTTCTTTGTGCAACCTTCTCTCAAACAAAGTGGAAATCAATCTCTATATGTTTTGTTGGAACACAGGATTTGCCGTGAGATACGTGGCTCCACACCAAAGTATTGGAGGGTGCGGCTGGAACACTCCCAACTCAGAACGTAGCGACTGAAGCCATGTTAATTCAGCTGTAGCATTAGCCAACGATCTATAGTCAGCTTCTGTGCTTGAACGTGAAACAGTAGACTGTTTTCTCTAGCTCCATGACACCAAGTTTGATCCCAGAAAAACAACATAGCCACTGGTTGAGCGCCTGTCATCCGGACACCCTGCCCAGTCTGAGTCCAAGAAGGCACTGAGGCGAGTTGATTCTGATTTCCAAATGCGCAACCCAAGTGCATGTGTGTTCCGCAGGTATCGAAGAATGCGCTTGACTGCTGCCCAGTGTGTTGTTGATGGAGAGTGCATATAGTGGCAGACTTTGTTAACAGCAAATGATACATCAGGTCTTGTGAGAGTGATGTACTGGAGAGCTCCGACTGTTCTTCGATATTGGGTAGCATCAGTGAGTGCTTCGCCATCATCTTTAGACATTTTTTCTCCAGTTGACATGGGAGTCGACATTGGCTTGGTTTCAAGCATATTTGTCCGAGCCAATAACTCGTGGATGTACTTTGCTGAGAAAGAATTAGACCATGTTGATCTCTGAGGACTTCAATGCCGAGAAAATAACTTAGGTTCCCCAAGTCCTTTATAGCAAAGTCTTTCCGAAGCTCCTGTAACAACTTGTCAACAGTCATTGATGAAGAACCATGAGAATATCATCGACATAAATTAAAATATAAACAGTAACACCTGGTTCTGGTAATATAAAGAGTGAATTATCAGCCTTAGAAGAAGTGAACCTAAGTTCAAGAAACCGTGAACTCAATCGAGAATACCATGCCCTATAGGTGCTTGTTTCAACCCATAGAGAGCTTTATGCAGTCGGCAGACATGATTGACAAAATCAGGATGCACATATCCAGTAGGTTGTTTCATGTACACTGCTTCATTTAAATACCCATGCAAAAATGCGTTTTGGACATCTATTTGACGTATCTCCTAGCCTTTCGAGACTGCAAGAGAAATAATTGTGCGAATCATGGCAGGCTTGACCACTGGACTATACGTATCATGATAATCCACTCTGTGTTGCTGTTTGTATCCGTTGGCAACAAGTCTCGCTTTGTGTCTCTTGATCCTCCCATCAGTCTGTTGGAATTTAGTTATCAAGAATGATTACTAAATTCTATTGACGCACTAAGATATACTTGTTTTATTACTGCTTGGTGTAGTCACATCATATGTTGGTGTACATGTACACCTTGACATATGGGATAATTGTTTAATAACTACCTCATAACTACTCATATCATGAAGGGATATGACCTTTAAATGAAAGGATATGTCTATCCCAACATATATGACCCTTGGGGAGGTAGTTATGCACCATAACTACCCTGGTTAGTGAAATAACGTGACTTTTAGTGAAGGGCCATGTTTTAGGCGAATTTAACAATCTTTAGAAGGTGGTTATGACATTGATTTAAGGAGACACAACTCTTAGAAGAGTTGTGACTTTATGGCCGAACCAACACATCTCTTCTAAGGGTAGTTATTGCCTTATTTTAAGGGAAGAAGTTATGGGTGGATAAAGGCACCTCTTGGCAAAGTAGTACACCCTTTTATGAAGAGTTATGACTCTTTTATAAAGGGTTATGGCCCTTCATAAGTGCCAATTCACCTTCTATAAATAGAGGGCAATAGAATTGTGCAAGGTGAAGTTGTGAACACAATTTCTGGAGGCTCTACTTATTCTATTTCGTCATACACACTTCTCTATCACAATAAAGAGAATTATGGTCGAGTATTGGGTGTGAACCAACATATTTAATTACTTGTATTTCCAAGTTAATTAAATATATAATCTTAGGTATTCACAACAAGTCACGTCTTCCGCAAATATGTTCAAAAAGGTATTTTTCATCAAGGAGTCTATCACTCGGTTCTTCAGTGATAACCAAGTACGTCTTAATTTTTGTATTAATTTTATATTATGGAAATTAAAGTGCTCATTAGTTGTGCACTAAATTTCCTTCATTGGTATCAGAGCCCATAAGTTCAATATACATGCTTCCTTTGGCAGCCTAAGGTTGTTTGAAAACCTTTTGCATGTGATACTAATATGATCGACCTTAACTTTAATCTGTGTGTTAGGATTTAGTTTTGGTTTCTAAATCTGAAATCAACATACATGTTTAGACTTGTTACATATATTAAGTTAAAAAAAAACTTATGTTGATAAGCGTATAGATTATTTTGGTGAATTCGACCTTGTGTGTATGCAATTTGTGCATCAATACTGGTAGGTTGGATTACATATATGGTTTTGTTCAATTATATTATTGGCTTTGTGTCAATAGTGACTATTTAAATGTTGTAAGGCAATTTAAGACAAGTAAAATTAAAATAATGAAAACTTATCAAAACAGATTTGATTACATGTGCATGCGCATGTTTTTGGTTTGTTTTGTAATGAATAAGTTATTTTATTTTACTTGTGCTGAAATTGTCTTGTTGTGATAATATATGCATCTATTTAATGTACTAACTATTACATGTTGTAGATTACTAACTTCATACGTGGAGTTATCAATGAGCTAAGATTTGATCTGAAACTTGACGATGACAAAGAAGTCATCAAGTACAAAGATGTTTCAGGAAATGCTAAGTGAAATGGAGTTATTATTCATCATGTTTAAAGTTTTTTTGGATAAAGGCAAATAAAACAAAACAAACTAAGTGTTTGGTTTGTAACTACAAAGAAATCTAAGCAAAGGGTTGCTTAGTGACTACTGTACAAAGTTTCTCATTCTCTTCAAACTTTACATTATATGTAGCATATACATTTTGACTGAATCAAAATTCTTTGTGAATTGGTGATTCATGGGTTAAAAACTCAATTTATTGTAAGAATGATTATTCAAAAGGACATATGTGTCTCCAGTGAACAAACTTCAAGTTTGAAGATGAAGAGTTGGTCATGCGAGACTCTTTAGTAAAAAATACACATTAGTTGTGTAATGTGTACTTAGTTTAAGAGAATGTGTTC
Organism: Aquilaria sinensis; assembly: GCA_005392925.1. Taxonomy (NCBI): domain Eukaryota; kingdom Viridiplantae; phylum Streptophyta; class Magnoliopsida; order Malvales; family Thymelaeaceae; genus Aquilaria; species Aquilaria sinensis. The sequence goes on along the minus strand of SMDT01000481.1, from coordinate 602,668 downwards.
CTTTTAAATTCTTTGTATAAATCTTGCTTGCCATGTGATGCCCCGAGGCATCTTCGTTGGGTGACATTGTAACTTCCGGAGGGACTTCCTGAGAGGGAGAAAGCCTAGAGCCCAGATTTCCCAGGGGAGTGTGCCTGAAAAGTTCATAAGAGAGGGTTAGGAGGTCCCCGGGGTGTTTTTCCGGGGAGGAGCCTCCGACGCCCAAGTCAGTGTCCTGAGAAGGTAAAGGGGAAGCCCTAAGGGTTTTAGTGACCTTGCCTGTTTGTGTTTTCTCAAGGAGAGGGGTCTGATCGAGGATCCATCCCTTGCCAGGGTTTGTTTCCTGGTATTTATAGGAGAATCCAACCTGTTCAGATCATGACACGTGTTCGATCAGATCTTTTCTGTACATTCGGGCGTAAGGGACAAGTAGCTGCTTTCAGGCTCATCGAGCCTTGGTCCGAGACAGGTCGTGACAAGACCTGGGCGGTGTCAGCGTGTCAGATCGCCGCTTGAGGCAGCATGTAGCGCCTGTGGGCGACATGTCAGATGCTCCTTAAATGCTCATGCCGTACCCCCGAGGTCATCTTTGACACAGATGCCCTTCCTCGGGAGCGATGCTCGTGGATTCGGGGAGTTCGTGGTTCGGAAGTTCTGCCTTCGGAGAGATCCTCTTCTGCTTGCAATAGTCAGTTCTCCCCCCCCCCCCCCGAGGGAGCCGGCAACATCTTTGAAATACCTGGCGTACTAGCCGAACTCCCAAGTTCAAGGCTCTTGACCTCGCTCCCTCCGAGGTCAGTGATAGCGCCCCTTTCGGATGACGTCAGGCTTCCTGATCACACTTTCGGCAGGAAGTATGTTCTGAAAGAGACAATAGCCCTTCGGCTATCACAAGCCCCCCTCCAAAAAGCCGAAGTGGAAGCTTCAGTTTGTCGGCTTCCGGAGGGCGCTCCTCGGGGCGTTGGTAATACCCTTTTCCGAGGGTGCACCTTTTGTCCGAAGACATTGGCTCTTCAGCCATAGCCTGTCTTTTGGTGTCTTCGAGGTAACCTACTTCTTTTCTTTTGCAGGTCTGCGAAACGTCGCGTCTCGTAACCAGGCGTGTCAGTCTGGAGCGGCGCGTCATTTGTCAGAAAGCGTGTTCCTCTTTTGGCGCGATGGCTGACACGTGGCAGCTAGTTATTGGCGGGGGCTGCATCGGACATAACGGGTGCGCCTTTTCATGCGCCCCGAGTAGTTATGGCGACTGTTCGCCTTCGCGGAGTACTTTATGACACCGGTTCGCCTACCCCTCTCGGCCTATATATACATTTGTCCTGTCATAACCTCTTTTTGCTACTGCTTTTGCTCCCTCTGCCTTTAAATTGTTTTTGCGTTTCCTCCTGCTTTTTGCAGTGGTGCTATTTGACAGAGTGATTTCCGGCAATCTTTCGCGACGGCGACTCCAAACCCAGATTTTGGCAAATCATTTGGTGGGTTTTAACTTCCAGAGTCTTTTGCTTTTTAATTTTTCCCGAAGTCGTTTCTGGCCTTTTTCCGAAATCGTTTTTCTGCCGACCATGCCTATTCCCGAGAGCTGGGAACCTCTTTTGTCTCACCTTTGCTGCACCACTCCTAAAAAATTAGCAAGATGGAAGACCAAATTCTTTCTTCCCTCATACGCCATTACAAGGTTGCCACGCTCTGACCAATTCAGCTTTTCGAACCATGGCGACGAGGTTACTGTTTTCCGAGCCCAACTGAAGGCCGGACTTCGGTACCCTCCTCCGAAGATGATTTGCGACTTTTGCCAATTTCATGGTATTGCCGTAAATCAGCTTCCGCCGAACTCGTACTGCTACTTTACCGCCTTTCTCTGTATGTGCGGCATTTTCAAAATAGAGCCCCACTTTATTCTTTTCATGCAGTACTATAAGCTCTTCGTGGTCCCGAAGGGTGGCTTTTATTTCATGCTACCTTGGGGATCAGGGAGCAAAAAATATATGTTCACCTTTGCCACCAAGGACAGCTGGCGAGGATGGCAACAGAAGTTTTTCTTTCTGAAGATGGAGGAGGCCTGGTCGCACGTTCCGACCAAATGGGCTCGGGGAAGGTTGGAGATGAACGTCGTAGATCCGAGGATAATGCTAACTCCCGAGTTGGCTCCCGTATTCGAGGACTTCGATAGACGTATCCGCACCGTCTCCGACTGGGGTTCCGAGGTCCCTTCGCGCTCTCTCTACCCCTTCCCCATCAATTGGAAGCTGATGACCAAGGAGGTTCTTCGGGAGTTAGGGGTAGTGAAGGAGCACAAGACAGACCTCGGGATGTCGGCTCCTGCCATCGCTGGGAAGGATTCCTGGCTGGTGAAACTCCTTAGGGAGGAAGTTACTTACGAAAAATTTTATGAGCGTAAGTTGTCTCCGAATCCCTTTGTTATAATTTTCACCTTTGACTCACGCTGATGTCTTCTTTCTTTTCCAGAGATGGGTGATGATACTGCTGCTTTTTACAAGTCCCTTTTCCTCGGTCAATCCGAGAAAGGTGAGCAAATGAAGAAAGTCGCCTCCCAAAGGCGGAAAGCGACTGGTGCTGGCCCTTCCTTGGCTAAACGAGCGAGGAAAACTGTTCATCCTCCTCTGCCGGAAGTTCTCGAAGAGGTAAGCGAAGAGCCCGAAGCTGCCGTCGCTCCGCCTCCCGAGGTTTTTGCTGACGTCCCTCCTCGGAGCCCTACTCCGTCGTCGGCTCTTCTGGGTGCCCTGGTGGAGGCTCCTTCTGCCGAGGAGCGGCGTAAAAGTAAAGGCAATGGAGTTTCCACCGAGGAGGTCCCGGACTCCGATGATGACGTCGCCGAGGTGCCGCCAGGTTCGATTTCTCAGACAAAGTGTGATGCCTTTACTTTATTTTGAATTTTGAGATTTACTTGTCTTGACCAGCTTTTTGTTTTGCTGTGCAGGGGAGTTACTTACTCCGGGTTGGGCAGCCGAGCACGTCCGGAAGCGAGCCCTTCGGGATGCCCATATCCCGAAGGGGAAGATTCCGAATAAGCCTTTCTGGACGTTTACGGAGGACATGAATTTGTACTCCGGAGACTGCCAGCAAATGGCTAAAGAGATCTCAAAGGGGATGCTTACTGAGGCCTTCTTCAGGGCCATTGTGGAAGCTCACCCGAGCGATGATTCCCTCGCCGTGAAACTTTCCGAGCACGTTGCCCAAGTATACTTCACGTTTTTCTTTTTTCCTTTTGATTTCTTCTAAGTGTTTGGCCTTACTGACTTTGCCTTTATTTCTTTGTAGCTGCTGGGGTACGCTGGTTTCCTCAGAGTTCGGGTGGCGAGGCAGTCGGCGTTCCGAGTCTCGGCTTTAGAGGTCATAGAAAAGACTAAGGCCGCGTGCTTGGAATTGGCTGCCCAGAAAACGCAGCTGGCTCAAGCTGCAGAGAAGGAGGTTGCTGCCGTTCGGGAGGGGTTCCTGAAAGAAAAAAAATAACTTTTGAAGGACTCCTCCCAGAAGATTTCTGACCTCGGCTCCCAGGTAGCGGAGCTGATTTCGGCAAACGAAGCGCATCAAAAGGAGAAGTCAGACTCTGAGGCTCTCTTGGAGAAGGCGCTTGCTGAGAAGGCCGCGCTCCAAGCCGAGGTCGATTCTTTGAAGAAGGAGCCGAAGAAGAAGAAGATGAAAGCACTGAAGAAGGAGATCAAAGATCTGAAGAAGGACCTTGACGACCTAGGGGTCGAGAAGGAGAAGTCCGACCAGATGACCAAGGTTGGTTTTCAGGACGGCTTCTGCCTTGCTCGGCACCAAGTCCTGCAGTAGTTTCCAGATCTGGACCTTTCTTTCTTGGAGGCCCTAAACATTCCTGAGGGGCCTCGGTGGTCTTGGTCAAAGATTGAGCACCTGAACTTGCCCCTTTCGTTCCCGGCGCCGACGGTGGTCGATAAGGGCGCAGGAGCTGATGGCTCCCGAGATGCTGAGATTCCTTAGTTTTGTCTTAGGGCCCTTTGCTTTCTTTTTCTTCTTTTTTGTACTTCTTCTTTTGGTAAGCTTTCTCCTTTGTAAACAGATTCACCTCAATAAATACTTTTTTCTTTAGAAATTTTGGCTAAGTCTTTTTGCTAGATTTGTCATTTCCCATTGTCCTGAACACGTTTGCTCAAAGGACTTCGAAAAATCATATCTGCGTTTAGCACGGCGATCGCCTTCGCGGAATTCTGACTTGTACATCTCTCACTTAAGAATTTCTAAGAAACTTTTGTTCTTAGAATATTTTTTCTAACTTGTACAATGTAATCTTCTTCCCACCGAAATCCTAAGCATAGAATTTTTTTCAAGGCATCCGAATGCCAAGTATTTTTTAATTCTATGCCTTCGACGTTGCCGAGCTTATACACCCCTTTTCGCACTTCGGTAAGTACCAAATAAGGTCCTTCCCAATTTGCGTGAAGTACCCCATGGGATGGCCTTCGGGGTGTAAATTCAGCCTTTCGGAGAACGAGGTCTTCTTTCTTTATTCCCTTCGGCCTGGCGCGCAAATTCATAGCCGTAGCCACTCTTTGCTGAAAAGCTTTTCTTCTCAGCTCGACTATTTCTCTGTGTTCGCCAACAAGGTCGAGTTTGGTTCTTAGGCCGAGGTCATTTCCACTTTCATCAAATACTTGCACCCGTACTGATGGTCGCGCTACCTCGATTGGGATGATGGCCTCTTTGCCGAAGACGAGTGAAAAAAGCGTTTCCCCTGTGGCTCTTCGGGGTATTGTTCGGTAGCTCCATAATACGCTTTGGAGCTCTCCTGGCCATTTCCCTTTTGCTTCTCCCAGCTTTTTTTTTCAGACCATCTTTTATGGTTCTGTTAGATACTTCTACTTGCTCATTGCTTTGGGGGTGAGCTACTGGGGCGAAGTGCATTTTTGTTCCAAGGTCATTGATAAATTCTTGGAACCCTTTGTCTATAAACTGGGATCCATTATCAGCTACTAGTACCCTCGGTATGCCAAATCTGCATACTATATTCTTCCATACGAACTTCTGCACTTCTTTTGCCGAGATAGTAGCCAAGGGTTCTGCCTCGATCCATTTGGAGAAATAATCTACCGCTACTACGCAGAACTTCACGCCTCCAGGTGCTGTTAGAAGTGGCCCTATGAGGTCTATGCCCCAGACTACGAAGGGCCAAGGATAATCAGCCGAAGTCACAATTTCCGAGGGTATCCTCTGGATATTCGCGTGTCTCTGGAAATTACCACATTTTTTGACGAATTGCCTAGCGTCCTTTCTCAGGGTGGGCCAAAAGTACCCTTGGCGAAGTATTATTGCTTCCAGGGCGTCGGTTCCAATGTGCGAACCACAAGCGCCTTCGTGAACTTCTTCGAGGATCATTTCAGTATCCTCTTCGCCAACACACCTCTGCAGTGGATTTGCGTATCCCCGCCGATACAGCTCTTCGCCGATTAGGAAGAATCGGCCGGAGCATCTTCGCACTTTTGCAGCGTCGCCGGGGTCATTGGGGAGCACGTTGTCTGCGAGATACCTCTTTATCGGGTCTTTCCATCCTTTTCCAGAGGTTACTATGCTCAATACTGCGATGCTCGGATAGTCTAGCACCTCGGTGCATGTTTTCGACTTCGCCAAGCAATCTGCTTCGGCATTATCTCGTCGAGGTACGTTTTCGATCCATATGGTTTCGAACTCTTCAATGAGCTTTGCTACCAGTTCGTGGTACTTTGCCAAGGTTGGGTCCTTCGCTCCATAGTCTCCTGCCGTTTGTCGAACTACTAGCTGGGAATCGCTGTGGGCCTTTAAATTTCTCACGCCTATTTTTCTGGCTAGGCACAATCCTGCTATGAGGGCTTCGTACTCAGCCACATTGTTGGTGACGTTAAAGTTGAACTTGATAGCCTTCATTACCTCTAGGCCTTCAGGACCTCTGATAATTACCCCAGCTCCCTGGTGTTCAGACCCCGAGGCTCCGTCAACATACAAAGTCCATTCTGGCTCACCTTCATTTGGATCCGGATGGTTGTCCTCGGTGGTGGGTACTTCGGCAATGAAGTCTGCCAGAGCTTGAGCTTTTATGGCTTTTCGAGGTTCATAAGTGACGTCGTGTTCGCTAAGCTCTATACACCATTTGGAAAGTCTTCCCGAATGATCAACTTTTCTCATGACATCGCGAAGAGGTAGACTGCTTCGGACGATGATAGGGTGAGCCTGAAAATATGGTCGCAGCCTTCTTCCTGCTAGCACCAAGGCATATATAGCTTTTTGCAACAAAGGATACCTGACTTCGGCGCCATGCAGGGACTTGTTTACATAATAAACCGGCCATTGCTTCGGCCCCTCCTCTTTCACAAAGACCGAGCTTACTGTTTTTTCTGTGACGGCGAGGTATAGTACGAGGGGCTCCCCCTCGCGGGGTTGCCACAGAGTGGGCAGACCGGCTAAGTAGATTTTGAGTTCTTCCCAGGCATTTTGGCAGTCTTCATCCCAAGGATGATCATTACTTCCGAGGTTGTCCTCATTTTTTGTTGCCTTAGTGAGGACTTTGAAGAACGGCTGACACCGGTCTTCGTACCTGGAAATAAACCTGTTAAGAGAGGTTATCCTTCCGGTGAGTCTCTGCACATCTTTTATTGTGGTAGGAGTTCGGAACTCGAGCAGAGCCTTAATTTTTTCTGGGTTAGCATCAATGCCTCTTTCTGATACCATGTACCCAAGGAACTTTCCCGAGGTCACTCCGAAGATGCACTTTTCGGGATTAAGACGGATCCCGAAGGCTCTGAGCTGGTGGAAAGTTTCCTTTAGATCTGCGACGTGGTCGCCAGGCAGCTTGCTCTTGACTATCATGTCGTCGATATATACTTCTATGTTTCTCCCTATTTGGTCGTTGAAGACCTTGCTCATCAACCTTTGGTAGGTGGCTCCTGCATTTTTGAGCCCGAAGGGCATTCTGACGTAACAGTATGTTCATCCCTCGATGATGAATGCGGTTTTTTCCTCATCTTCGGGGTCCATCCTTATTTGATGATACCCACTGAAGGCGTCTAAGAAACTTAGGAGTCCGTATTCGGCAGTTGAGTCTACCAATTGGTCTATTAGTGGGAGAGGGTATGAGTCTTTTGGGCAAGCATCGTTCAAGTTTATGAAGTCGATGCACATCCGGAGCTTACCGCTTCCTTCTTTTGTGGCAATAACCACGTTGCTTAACCATTCGGGGTACTTGACCTTCCTGATGACATCAGCGTTCAACAGGCGTTGGACTTCGGTTTTGACAAAGTTACTTTTATGGACTGAGATGCCCCGTTTCTTTTGCCGGACAGGTTTTGCTTCCGGACTTACTCTAAGGCTATGCTGTATTACACTAGGGTTTACCCCTGGCATATCTTTCGGCGAGTAGGCAAACATATCTTTATTTGCCAGTAAAAAATATACAAGTTTTTTCTTGTCACCTTCGGCCAAGTTCTTCCCTATTCGGGTGCTTTGGCCTGGAACAAGTTCTATTTTTTCCATTTCCGCTTTTGCGGGATCTTCTGCCTCGCCCTTCTTTGGTGCCTTTGCCTCCACCGTTTGCGTGAAGTTGTTTGCTGGAGCTTTTCGTGCCTTGACGAACACCTTCCTTACTTCGCTTTGATCTATGAAGATTTCCGCATTTCCATCTTTAGTGGTGAAAGTGATAGTTAAGTACTTCACATCAGGGCGAATGTGGAGATTTCCCTGTGTCTGTCTTCCAAGGATGGCGTTGTACGATGAAGGGACATTCATGACAATGAACCTTGCCATTGTGGAGGTGAATAATTCAGCAGTCCCATCTACCGAAGTTCCTTTCATCATTAAGGGGAGATCGATCCATCCGAGGACCGGTAGTTCGGATGGCCCTACCCCGAAAGTAGGCGAGGTGACGGGCTTGAGGTCGCTGCTGGATATGCCCAAGTTCGGCAGTAAGTGTGAAAATAGGACGTCGGCGTTTGATCCATCGTCGAGTAACACTCTCTTGACGTCTCAGTTTCCTATCCTCGCCATGATCAACAGCAGGTCGTCATGGGGAAAGATGACGGCGGAACCATCCTTGCGAGCCAGTTTCTTCGTCGGACTCTGATATTCCATGACTGCTATTTCTTTGGCCCTTCTTTTTCTTTCCGAGGATGGGAGCCCCGTCGTGATTGTTTGTATTATTCCCGCCGGAGGTGGAGGGCGCCTTTTAGGACTTCGGTTCCTCCGCCTGTCGGAGTCGTAGTCCTCATCTTCTGCCTTTCCTTCCTCATCTTTTCTCCCTTTCGGGGAAGGCATCCGCAGATAACGTCGAAGTTGGCCCAGTTTTATCAGCGACTCTATATACTTCTTCAATTGGAAGCAGTCTTCGGTGTCGTGGCCGTGGTCGCGGTGAAACTGGCAGAACTTCTTTATGTTCTTCTTGTTATCAGCGGTCATGGCCCTTGGCCGCTGAATCTGAGTCCCCTGCCTTTCCATTGTCATGAGGATGTTGGTTCTCGTGGTGTTCAGGGGTGTGAAAATTGGGAGTTTCCTTCCCCGCATTCTCCGAGGTCAGCCTGCCTGTTCGGTTGGATACCGGGTTTGCTGGTTGGACCCTTCGGCCCGGGTGTGATCAGACTTCGGTCCACCCATTCTCAGCTCTTCGGCCGTCATGTGCTGTTCGGCCCTTCGGTAAAATTCACCAAACGTGTTTGGGGGGTCCTTGGAGAACTCGTAAAACAGCTGTGAGTCCCTCCGAAGGCCCCACGTCATGGCGAGAATGCGTATTTCGGGCCGAAAGTCCGGGACACTCAAAGCTTCTTTGTTGAACCTTTCGACATAGTCGCGGATGGTTTCTCCATTTCTTTGCGCTATGTCGAACATTTGGACAGGCATCTTCGCCGTTGGTCGACTTCCAATAAATTGCTGCGTGAAGGCCGTGGACAACTCCTGGAACTCCGTGATGGTTCCTGGAGCCAATGAGTTATACCACGCTGTCGCTGGTCCTGTGAGGGTGACCTCGAAACATTTGCACAAGGTAGCGTCGTCAGCACCGTGCATCATCATGCTTCATCTGTACTTGGTCAGATAGGCCTGTGGATCAGTGCGGCCATCATAAATTTCCAGCCGAGGTACTCTGAAGTCACCTGGCATGGCTGTTTCAACCACAGCTCGGGTGAATGAGGACTCATCCCCACAAAAAGTTTCAGACAGCCTTGCCCAGACTGGTTTGCGAGCTACTTGTTTTTCCACCCTGTTTAGTCTCGCTAGTATCCTCTCCATAAGGATCGTGGCACTAGGTTCTTCCTCTGGGAAGGGAGATTGCCGGCGCCTCTTCGGGGAGTGAGTTCGGCGTCGGGGGGACAGGGACTTCGCCTCAGGCGACGAACTCCTTCGATGTGGGATTTTGGGTTGCTTGGACCCTTTTTGTCCTGCAAGTCATGCCTCGAGGGGCATGTTTTCCGTTGAAGACTCCTCACGCGGGTCTCCGCTTCCCGAACTACGATGGGTTGGTTTGGGGATTCTCTCCTAAGGGCGTGCTGGCGAGGGAGGCCTTTGGGCCTGAGTTTGTTGTGGCCACCTTCGGTCTATCTCCTGTGTCATTTCAGCCACAACAGAACGCTGAAAGTCGCGTAGAAAGCTCATAGTAATGACTAGGGGGCGCTCTTCCTCGGGCGCGGAAGTCCCTTGAAGGGTTTGCTCAGTAGCCGGTTGAGTTTCAGGCACGTACGAGGACCTCGGGAGTCCCTTGTCCTTTGAACGCCGAGTTTCAACAACGGCGACCTCAGAGTGGTTTCCCACAGACGGCGCCAAATGAGACCCCGAGGAATCTTCGTCGGGTGACATTGTGATTTCCGGAGGGACTTCCTGAGAGGGAGAAAGCCTAGAGCCCAGATTTCCCAGGGGAGTGTGCTTGAAAAGCTCATAAGAGAGGGTTAGGAGGTCCCCGGGGTGTTTTTCCGGGGAGGAGCCTCTGACGCCCAAGTCAGTGTCCTGAGAAGGTAAAGGGGAAGCCCTAAAGGTTTTAGTGACCTTGCCTGTTTGTGTTTTCTCAAGGAGAGGGGTCTGATCGAGGATCCATCCCTTGCCAGGGTTTGTTTCCTGGTATTTATAAGAGAATCCAGCCCGTTCAGATCATGACACGTGTTCGGTCAGATCTTTTCTGTACATTCGGGCGTAGGGGACAAGTAGCTGCTTGCAGGCTCCTCGAGCCTTGGTCCGAGACAGGTCGTGACAAGACCTGGGTGGCGTCGGCGTGTCAGATCGCCGCTTGAGGCAGCATGTAGCGCCTGTGGGCGACATGTCAGAGGCTCCTTAAATGCTCATGTCGTACCCCCGAGGTCCTCTGGCCGAGGTCATCTTTGACACAGATGCCCTTCCTCGGGAGCGATGTTCGTGGATTTGGGGAGTTCGTGGTTCGGAAGTTCTGCCTTCGGAGAGATCCTCTTCTGCTTGCAATAGTCAGTTCTCCATATCCGAAGGCGATCCACCCGGTCCCCCCCGATGGAGCTGGCAACATCTTTGAAATACCTGGCGTACTAGCCGAACTCCCAAGTTCGAGGCTCTTGACCTCGCTCCTTCCGAGGTCAGTGATAGCGCCCCTTTCGGATGACGCCAGGCTTCCCGATCACACTTTCGGCATGAAGTATGTTCTGAAAGAGGCAATAGCCCTTTGGCTATCACCATGTAAATTTTTCCTATACATGATGGTTTATTTTAGTGATAATAATAATAATTCATTGTTTCTTGAATTATGGCCATATAGTCTAAGTGACTAATTTTTCATAAATTTTAGTAAGTTTATTTTTACTTGGATATCAAAAATGATATTCTGATAATGCACATTTAGGCTAAGAAAAAGTACTAATGTGTCATAAGTGATTCACTTAGTTCTTTTTTATAAAGTGGCCTTACAAATGTATTTATTTTGCATATGTGTAAAGTAAATATGATTGGCCATGTTTTGATAATGTTTCAATTAGCATGTCTCTTAGGCAATTTACTTAAAATCTTTTAAGGTCTAATGAACATCAAGTCTAGATTATGTTCTAGATATAATCATTTAAATTTTACTTCTATAAATCATAAAAATGTTCCTTGGAAGAGGTTTTGAGTTTATACAATCTAATGCTTAAAGTGCATTGGATATGACCTATTTTGTATGGGAATTATTATGGCCGATGGTAAATATGTTGCTACCATCATTTCTTGAACATAAAATGGTTGGTCATCAAAATTATCGTGGTTATGGTTATGGTGGTTAGATTGATGATCTCTATCAGGAAATGGGCCTAGAATTTGATGACTCAATACCCTTCAAATGCTAAATTGATCATGCAAATATGCCAAATCAATATGGTTTTTTCTTGTTAGTCTATCTTGAGATGTTCAAGTAGATAACTATACCACAAAGAAAAATGGTTGATATTGGTTGAAAGGGAGGCACACTTGGTATTGTCTTGATATAGATGAACCAAGTAATGTCTAAGAATGACATTATGCATTTTGATGTAATTTTTGTGCTTGATTCTCAACATTTTGGCAAAACGTGAATATTAACTTGATTGATCATGTATTCATGATTTGATCATGAGTATGAAGTAATTGTCAACAAGATTCAAGTAGTGTATTTATGGTTATCAAGGTAGCCAATCCATGCACATATCTTAACTTAGTTGGAAAGCATCAACAAGAATTATGTATTCTTTATGAACAAGAAATATTTTAATTTGAGTATCTCCTATTGTTGAGAATATCTTGTTCATAGTCATTCACAAAGTTAGAATGAAATGTCTTCCAATGTTAGTTGAGGCCATACCTACTGTGATATGGTTAAATGACCCACCTTAACAAACTTTAACATCCAAAGAGTTGTAAAAGTTTGATTTTAATGTCATTGCCACTCTTGTAGTATGTAAGTACCAAGAGGAAGAAAATGTGTCTTCCTAGGCAACAAATTAACATTTAAAGAAGAATGTTAATTGACATGAAATGTGTAGAGGATCATAATAGTAAATCTTGAAAAGATGTCATCTTGGTTAAGTTCTAAGAGGCTAGTGATTATGAATGTTCATTTTTAGTTTTCTTATTTGGACACCTTAATATACGTAGAGCTTATGAATTTCTTCTTTTGAGAAGAAATGGTTTAAGGCTCACTAAGATATTTGATTCTTTTATATTCTTGATCATTCAGTATCTTATCAAAATCATACGTTAGTCAAATTAATAAATTTTGTATCTAGCATAAGTGCAAGATCATATTGAATTTTCATAAGTGAAAATGGCTCTTTAGTTGTCCAAATTAGTAATACAAAATTGCCATAAAGAGATAATCTGGACATCAATGATCTTCCATTTGGCCAAAGAGGCTATATGAGAACTATTGGATTCTAAGTATCATTAGTTGATCTTAAACTCAATAGAGACTTAATGAGGTTGTATTTAAAAGTTGAAGATCCATAGATGGATAATTTCACACCTTTAATGGAATTTGTATCCATAAGGTCAATTATAGTAACAAAAGTTAGATTTGGATATGAGCTTACATCTAGTAGATGATAAGCTCAAACTTTCTTAAATGGAGAGGAAGTTTCATAAAATTACGTTTTTCATGGCTTTTGGCCTTAAACTCATAAAATAGTCTAAGGACTATATAGTATAATAAGCTTCAAGACTAAGGTCTTAAAATATTGTATATGCAATCTTAAACTTGGTTTGAGATAATGCAAAAAAACAAACAAAACAAAAATAGTGATTTTTTGTTCTTCGGCCATACTTCAAGTCTAACTTGTGGTTGTTACTCATAATTCCTTAAGCATTTTTTCTGGAATAGAAGAGTCTTGGATTAGTTCCTTATTTAAGTCTAACATGTATCATGCGGTGTACATGATCACATGTTAGCCAAGTTGATCAGGATAGTTAGTTCAAGTATTCATTTTGAATCTATCCTAAGAACCATATTAGTATATAGTATATGTCATATTACATCATTCAGATGTAATGAGACAATGGCAATGAATGTTATCAAGGTAACATTACTACATTAAAATATGGTTAAGTGTATAGATGAATACGCATCTACATTTCGTTATATCATTTTGCTTTGTGCAAAAGAAATTGCTTTATGTAAGCAATCTATTTATGTGGTATTTGTTTATATACAAAAGACCTTGTTTTCATGAAATATAAGAGTCATTCGTGACTCATTTAGGCTAAGTATTATCTTAGTAGTGGTTTTTTGCATTGAACTATCTTAGCGATAGTTTATGCATCTTTGGTGTTCATATTTCATGAAAATGTAAAGCCAATGATATAACTATTGAAATGTAATATATGGAAATGAAGTTAGAGTTAGTTTAACTAACTAGTTGGATTAACTTCATTTTTTGTCTCCTTATTAGTACGAAGATATGATAAGTTGCACTACATATGTGTAGTGCATGTTTGTCATATATGTGCATATACTTATATGAGATACTTGTATTACATGTGTGTCATACATATCATCATATGTGTAGCTTATATCACAACAAAAAATCAAATATATGTCCAGGCATAGGTTGAAAGCTGGTTTTCTCACATAAATAACCTACATTTGTTCTTGGAGTTTGAATAAGGATGAGACCGCTAAAGTCTTGAATGTAAGTTATTACTTCAATTAGTCATATCTGACTTAATTAAAACTTACATCTAAGTGGGAGTCACATAATCCAACTTGTGACAACTTTAGCATAAAGGTCATCTTGATCTAAATTATTTGTTTAAGATCAAGGTAAGGTGTTAGTCACACCGCGTTTGTATGCCCACATATATATCCTAACCTATATGACCAAGTGAATTTCTCATCTGTGAGAAGTTTGGCACTTGCATGGTTTGTTAAGGACATATGCTCCTAGTGGGAGTTCACATGGAGTCACACAAACAATGTTTGAGAGGGAGATAGACACTTCCTAAATAGTGGTTGTCAAACATTATGGTTGTGTACACTAACATACCATGACACTTGTACATATCTAGTATGTCTTTTGACTTATTGACTATAGAAAGAAAATAAATAAGTTTTCTCTTATCTTACTTATGTGTGAGTTTCTTTTGTTATGCCCCTACTTACTATTGACTACTATTTAGTGATTTAAAATCATAGTATTACTTTGGTGAGCTTCTTATGGTTATGATAATGCGGCCAGATATGTTTCTCATTGGGTAATCACTAGGTTTTAAGTAACTATATAGTGAGTGCAATGGGAAAGACTTTATAATGAGTTTGCAAATTATTGCAAATTATAATTTGATTGCATATGTTGCAAGTCAAGTAGTTGATACAATGTCATCTATACTTAAATACGAGCACTCATAAGCAGTACTTGATGTAATATTGTATTACTTAATGTACTACACGATTCAAGTATAAACTGACTTTAAAAATGGATGCATCCCGAGTTTGGTACATAACAAAGAGTTTGTTTGTAAACCCATAAAAGAGATATGTTGTAGCCAAACTATGTATCAACAAAGTCTTGAGACATATAGGCATGATTAATGATATATGTATCATTTATAAACCTTGACTCGTCCAAGAATCTTTGATTAGTTCAAGAATTTATAGTGAAGACAATTTTCCTATGTATGTTTAACCATTACATAGTGAGGAGATTTGTTGTCATGCCTGGGGTCACACGCCCAAACTTGCATATGTCAATTTCTCTTTTGTCATAGTATGTTTAAGGTATTCCTTAATCATTATTCATGTGTTTCATTAAGTATATTTGGTGCGAGTGGGAGCTGTTGGAATTTAGTTATCAAGAATAATTACTAAATTCTATTGACGCACTACGATATACTTGTTTTATTACTGCTTGGTATAGTCACATCATATGTTGGTGTACATATACACCTTGACACATGAGATAATTGTTTAATAACTACCCCATAACTACTCATATCATAAAGGGATATGACCTTTAAATGAAAGGATATGTCTATCCCAACATATATGACCCTTGGGGAGGTAGTTATGCACCATAACTACCCTGGTTAGTGAAATAACGTGACTTTTTGTGAAGGGTGTTGTGAGTTTTACAACCCTAATCCGCAAGCACACAGGACGTGTGTAGATAGGGTGAATAAAATATCGTTCCCACGAGGATTGATTTGCATTGTTTGCTAATTACCACTACCTTGAGACTCACTTTAGCTAAACAAGCAACAATTGATGATTTACTCACTATGAAAATAACTAAGTTTGCAACTCCACTTAAATTACTACTAAACAAGAACAATAAACACAATGCAAATTAGGGGTTTTCTAATGAATTAACAAAACACACTTCCTATGGTTTTCACTATTTAACTTGGTTAGCTAGTGAATTAAGGCTAATAGTTTAGTTTTTCTACTTGTTGGTGAAGTCAACTAATTGGGCCCTTACTCTCCCAAGTGAAAGGGTCACTCTCCCAAGCTTACACTAGAATGGACTCCCATCCAAATTGCTAGTTCAAGAGGGGCATTACAAGTGCAATTTACCTTCACCTAGTGTCCTAGACTAGTCTCCCAACAAGCCCATGGCCACTACACTCTTCTCCTAATTCCAATTCCTTTTAATCTTTTCCAAGAGTTTAAAAGAAATCTAAAGTGCAATTGATTAGGGCCCTTGATCAATCAACACAACAATAAACTCAAGGAGAAGAGTAAACAAGCAATGAAGGAAAACCAAAGTCAAATAGCCATTAATCCAACCAACATAACCAATTCAAGTAGCTACAACCATAGAAAGTGTAGAGAAAACTACTCCATAATCAAACTAAACATAAACATGAAAATACATAAAAGAGCATCCATGTCTAAATACAAGATAAAAGAAGGAAAGAAGGAACCCAATAGACTCTAGATGCTTGATTCCTCAAGGCTCCTACAAGTCTTCAAGTCCTCCAAGCCTTCTCCAAGCAAGAATCCATAAATGCTCCCAAGGAAGATGAAGAAATGCAAGAAATGGTGATGAAAAACCTAAGTCTAAGATGAGAAGATGAAAATGAAGAGTCCGTTCTTCTTGCTAGGTTCCAGGTTCTTCTACTCTTGGAGGTGTCCCTTTCACTCACCAAACCATTTGGATAGAAATCCTTGGCCAATAGCAAGCTTGAGTTCAAATTTGAGGTAGGGGACCACTTTCCCGGGTGACTGGCGCCTAGGCCTCAGGAAGAGGTGCCTGGGCGCCTAGGCTTCCAGGCTCGAGGGTGCTCTGGTGCCTAGGCCCCAGGAAGAGGTGTTTGGGCGCCTAGGCCTCTAGGCTCACAGGTGCCTGGGGCCTAGGCCTCAGGTGCCTCAGGTGGCACCTAGGCCTCTAGGGTACATTTTTTTGGCAGAGAACTTTTGTACTGTGGCGCTTATGCCTCACTCCTAGGGCCTAGGCCTCATAGTTATAATTTCTGTTGACTTTTGCATTCCCGTTTTTTGTTCCGCTCATCCCGGTGCCATTCCAATGCTATGGTCCGCTTCTTCAACCTACAAAATGAAGGATCGAAGCAAGAATCGGGCAAAAATATTGAGTGGTAAGGTAGAAAATTGTGGTCAAAGTTGACAAAAAGTCAACATGGTTGACCACAAAATTAACATTTATCAAACTCCCCAAACTTAGAAAAATGCTAGTCCCTAGCATTTATTAACCCAAAAACATAAAGCAATCAAAACATAGAAGCTAACAACATATACTCAATATCATATCATAAAGTCATTCAAAGTACAAGCTCAACTCAAGAGAAATTAAGGTAAGTAATGAAAGAAGAACTTTGTCATTAACGGTAGGTAATTGCTCGCTAAGTGTTTCACTCCCTAATCTATGGTTGCCTAGTGTATCTAAGGCTTATAATGCCACTTCATCCACAAATTTGCAAAAGGACCCAAACTACCCATGAATTGTCCCTAAGGAGTATGCATGCAAATTTAAGTCCAATGACATATATATAAGGTTGTACCGTGGCCGGGTTTGGTATGGACGGGAATCGGATGGAGGCCTTTTGAGGTGGGGCTAAAGAAGTAAGTTAAGCATAAACACCATGGGCAATCCTAATAATCAAATCTAAAGTCCCACCCAAGGTATTTTGATTTAAAAATGCTTTTCTTGACTTCCAAGCAACAAATCAAGTAACCCCCATATGCACAATTTTGACAAAACACATGAGTGAACTCCTTTCAAATTAATGAAGTACTTCTACCTTTCCCTTTCTTTATTTATTCTTTTTGTTTTTTTTTTGTTTTGTTTTGTTTTTAACGAGGGCTTTTTCATGTTGACTCGTTTTGCCTTTTTATTAAGGGAAAGATAGTTTTTTTTTTTTTGCAACTAAAAATTCACCCAATCTTTAAAGTTCAAACAAATGTGCATGATTTATCCAAAGTATATTCAAACCATAGCTACATAAACTCAACAATAAGTTCATAACCCAACATTTTTCCCCCAAACTTATTTATTACTCACTCACACAACTCACAAATTTTTACCCTACCCAAGCCCATATATGCAATGCTCAACTTACTTTAAGGACAAGAGAGGATAAATAACAATGGATATGGCTCAATTATGTGGGTTAAACAACAAAAATGGCTTAAAGGCTCAAAGGGGTCAACTAAGGATTATAATGAAGGGTTAGCCATTTAGGTATGTAGTTAGCCCTAAGTTGTCATTTTCATCCTTTATTTGCATGCATCAATTCGGATATGAAGGCGTCCAAAAGCAAATCAAGGAATCCATAAGCAAAACAAGCAAAACAAGCACCACTCCAATGAATGAAATAATTTATAATGCAAGTGTGCCACAAAAGGTCCAAAGACTCACCGGGTATGGTTTCTACCATTAATAAGAAGTGAAAATCTTTCTTTACTTAACAAAATTTACAATCAAGTTAAACTTGTAAATGAATTCCTCTAATCATAATAAAGAGCATGAATTGGTTCCCTAAATGCACACAACCTAAATACAACTACATGTTTCTACATCTATCCACTATATGTCATAATAAGGAAAAGAGATATGATATGCATGTAATGTCATAAGAAAAGAAAAAAATCACCAAAAACTAATCTAAAAGAAAGAACAACAATTAGATGTCAAGTTTTAGGAAAACTCTCAAACAAGTATCATCCACAAACACATTTATCCCCCAAACTTAAAACCAACATTGTCCACAATGTTGACAAAAAAAATTATAAAGGAGATTGTGATTCAAGAATCATACCCGGGAGGAGGATGTTCCCGCCTCCAATTACTCCCACTCAAACTCTTAGTGATGGTGACACTTCATCTTTTCATGTTTACTCTTGATCTTTCTACCATGCACCTACAATAAGCGCAAAGAATAATTAAGAGACACTTTCCCTAAAACTCAACTTATTGAAAAGACAATTAAAAACACAAAGGTGAGAAGAAATGTCGGGGTGCCTCCCAACAAGCGCTTGATTTATTGTCTTTAGCTAGACACCAACTCCTTTGTTTTAGGCACTAAGATGGGTGATGTGGCTCCACACCCTCTCCTTTGTAAGAATGCTTCCAATGCTTGAAAAGTCCAATATGCATCCAACAAGATGTGCTCTTTTCCATGCTTGAGTTCTCATTTCTTTCCTCTTTAATCATTTTGGGATTCTTCACATTTCCATTCCTTGTTGCTACCCATTTCTTCTTCATTGTTTTCTTATTCTTTTCTTCCATCAAAGAGTGTGTTGCCTCATCTTTTACTTTTTCCTTGAGATTTGGGGGCTCAAATTCATTGACTTCCTTTTGGTCGCCACCCATAACAAAAGTAGGAGAATTCCCTTGGTTGGATTCTATGACTACATCAACCATGTATACTCCCATCTTAGGAGGCGGAGTGCTAGAATCAAACATGTTGAACTCAACTTTTTCATCCTCAACATTGAATATGAGCTTGCCTTCCTTCACATCTATAGTTGCTCCGGCGGTGGCCAAGAATAGTTTTCCAAAGATAAAGGGGACTTAGTTATCTTCTTCCATGTCAAGAATCACAAAATCCATGGGGAAGACAAATTTGTCAACTTTCACCAAAACATCTTCTATTACTCCCCATGGATACTTG
This sequence comes from Aquilaria sinensis, assembly GCA_005392925.1. Taxonomy (NCBI): domain Eukaryota; kingdom Viridiplantae; phylum Streptophyta; class Magnoliopsida; order Malvales; family Thymelaeaceae; genus Aquilaria; species Aquilaria sinensis. Next base: position 583,669 of record SMDT01000481.1, on the reverse strand, counting down.
ATAGACCTATCCGCCATTTGTAATTATATTGTGGAGGGCTTTACTTCTAGCCCCAATTTATTGGCAATAGACAAGGGCATCAAGTTGACACTTGCACCAAGGTCACATAATACCTTTTTGAACTCAACTTCTCCAATTGTGCATGGAATAGTGAAGCTTCCGGGATCCTTCAATTTTGGTGGAAGCTTTTGTTGAACAATTGCACTACATTCTTCCGTAAGGCATATGGTCTCAAACTCTTCAAATTTTCTTTTCTTTGCAATGACTTCCTTCAAGAATTTACCCCAATTTGGCATTTGAGTTAAGGCCTCCAAGAATGGGATGTTGATGTGAAGCTTCTTAAAAATGTCCAAGAACTTGCCATATTGATCATCAAGCTTCTTCTTTTGGAACCTTTGTGGGAAAGGTAAGGGTGGGTTTGGTAGGAGTTTTTGCACTCTTTGGGGTTGTTTTTTTAGAAACTCCACCACTTCCTCTTCTTCTTGAACTTGCACTTCATCTTCCAAGATTGGTTTTCCTTGAGTAGGTGTCCTTATGTAAGGATCTTCAAGCTTCTTTCCTCCCCTAAGTGTAATTGCATGACATTGCTCCCTTGGGTTTAACTCGGTGTCACTAGGGAATTTGCCTTTTTGAGATGTCTTCACCGCCAAAGCCAATTGCCCAATTTGATTCTCCATGTTCTTGATGTTTGCACTCATATTTGCCTCCATACTAGCGAAGTTAGCACTCAAGATAGCCATCTTAGCTTCATTTTTCTCCATTCTATCTCTTGTCTCCTTCATAAATTGCAACATAATTTCTTCCATAGAGGGCTTCTTCTCCATTGAGACTTGGTTGAAGCTGGGAGGTGGCGGTGGTTGTTGCACATTCCTTGTGTTACCATAAGAGAAATTTTCATGGTTTCTCCAACTTGGGTTATATTGATTTCCCATTTGGTTGCCTCTAAACCCAAAATTCTGGTTTCCTATGAAATTTGCTTCTTCAAGCTTCATATCCATATGTCCACCATATGTGTTGGAGGTAGAGGCAGCGGCTTGCTCAATAGTTGGCTCCTTTTTGTTGGTCAACTTGGACACTTGATTCATGAGAGAAGTCATTTGTGCCAACAAGGCGGTCAATTGATCAACCTCAAGTATCCCTATTCTTGGTTGAGCTCTTTCTCCCGGCCATTGCTCTCCATTTAGTGCCAATTGCTCTAGAATTTGGAAAGCATCACCGGTCGTCTTTGACATCAAGGATCCACCGGCCGAAGCATCAATCATAAATCTTGAAGTGAGTACTAAGCCTTCATAGAAAAGTTGGATTTGTTGCCAATCCAAGAATCCATGTTGTGGGAACTTCCTAAGCAACTCCTTGAATCTCTCCCAAGCCTCCGAAATAGACTCCATCTCATGTTGCTTGAATGTCACAATTGAAGCTCTCAAGTAGGCGGCCTTGGATGGAGGAAAAAACTTGCTCAAGAATTTTTCGGCCATTTCATTCCATGTAGCAATGCTCCCCGGTTGAAGTGATTGATACCACCCTTTAGCCTTGTCCCGGAGTGAGAAAGGAAACAATCAGAGTCTAATAGCATCGGTGGAGACTCAATTAGCCTTGAATGTGTCACAAGCTTCCAAGAAATCCGCTATGTGAGTGTTGGGATCCTCCGAAGCCAAGCCTCTAAATTGGTTTTGTTGGATGAGAGAAATCAAGAATGGCTTCAACTCAAAGTTGTTGGCTTGAACCGGTGGCCTCACAATACTTGAATAATTCTCCGTTACTAAGGGTCGGATGTACTCCCTAATAGGCCGTTGTGGATTCCTTGGATAAACACCATCTTGGTGATCCATCCCTCCATTTCCTCCATTGCCACCATTATATCCATTACCATTTAGATTATCACCTCCACCCTCCATGGATGTAGAGGTGGAACTTGATTCTCCTAAGTGTGATATTGCTCTAAGCTCTCTAAGATTTCTTTCAATCTCCGGAATGAATGGCAACAAAGTAGAGTATTGGGAACGGGTCATACACCAATGGTACTTATCAAAGAAATATCCAAGCACAAAGGCAACAAATAAGTAAAGAAATAAAGGTTTAGTCTAGAGTCAATCTTTTAGCAATGATATTGAACAATTCAATGCAATCAATCCCCGGCAACGGCGCCAAAAACTTGTTGTGAGTTTTACAACCCTAATCCGCAAGCGCATGGGATATGTGTAGATAGGGTGAATAAGATATCATTCCCACGAGGATTGTTTTGCATTGTTTGCTAATTACCACTACCTTGAGACTCACTTTAGCTAAACAAGCAACAATTCATGATTTACTCACTATGAAAATAACCAAGTTTGCAACTCCACTTAAATTACTACTAAACAAGAACAACAAACACAATACAAATTAAGGGTTTTCTAATTAATTAACAAAACACACTTCCTATGGTTTTCACTATTTGACTTGGTTAGCTAGTGAATTAAGGCTAATAGTTTGGTTTTTCTACTTGTTGGTGAAGTTAACTAATTGGGCCCTTACTCTCCCAAGTGAAAGGGTCACTCTCCCAAGCTTACACTAGAATGGACTCTCATCCAAATTGCTAGTTCAAGAGGGGCATTACAAGTGCAATTTACCTTCACCTAGTGTCCTATACTAGTCTCCCAACAAGCCCATGGCCACTACACTCTTCTCCTAATTCCAATTCCTTTTAATCTTTTCCAAGAGTTTAAAAGAAATCTAAAGTGCAATTAACTAGGACCCTTGATCAATCAACACAACAATAAACTCAAGGAGAAGAGTAAACAAGCAACGAAGGAAAACCAAAGTTAAATAGCCATTAATCCAAATAACATAACCAATTCAAGTAGCTACAACCATAGAAAGTGTAGAGAAAACTACTCCATAATCAAACTAAACATAAACATGAAAATACATAAAAGAGCATCCATGTCTAAATACAAGATAAAAGAAGGAAAGAAGGAACCCAATAGACTCTAGATGCTTGATTCCTCAAGGCTCCTACAAGTCTTCAAGTCCTCCAAGCCTTCTCCAAGCAAGAATCCATGAATGCTCCCAAGGAAAATGAAGAAATGCAAGAAATGATGATGAAAAACCTAAGTCTAAGATGAGAAGATGAAAATGAAGAGTCCCTTCTTTTTGCTAGGTTTCAGGTTCTTCTACTCTTGGAGGTGTCCCTTTCACTCACCAAACCATTTGGATAGAAATCATTGGCCAATAGCAAGCTTGAGTTCAAATTTGAGGTAGGGGACCACTTTCCCGGGTGACTGGCGCCTAGGCCTCAGGAAGAGGTGCCTGGGCACCTAGGCTTCCAAGCTCGAAGGTGCTCTGGCGCCTAAGCCCCAGGAGAGGGTGCCTGGGCGCCTAGGCTTCTAGGCTCGCAGGTGCCTGGGGCCTAGGCCTCAGGTGGCGCCTAGGCCTCCAGGGTGCATTTTTTAAGCAGAGAACTTTTGTACTGTGGCATTTAGGCCTCCCTCCTGAGGCCTAGGCCTCACAGTTATAATTTTCGTTGACTTTTACATTCCCGTTTTTTGTTCAACTCATCCCAGTGCCATTCCAATGCTATGGTACGCTTCTTCAACCTACAAAATGAAGGATCGAAGCAAGAATTGGCCAAAAATATTGAGCGGTAAGGTAGAAAATTGTGGTCAAAGTTGACAAAAAGTCAACATGTTTGACCACAAAATTAATATTTATCAAAGGGTCATGTTTTAGGCGAATTTAACAATCTTTAGAAGGTGGTTATGACCTTGATTTAAGGAGATACAACTCTTAGAAGAGTTGTGACTCTATGGCCGAACCAACACATCTCTTCTAAGGGTAGTTATTGCCTTATTTTAAGGGAAGAAGTTATGGGTGGATAAAGGCACCTCTTGGCGAAGTAGTAGAACATTTTATAAAGAGTTATGACTCTTTTATGAAGGGTTATGACCCTTCATAAGTGCCAATTCACCTTCTATAAATAGAGGGTAATTGAATTGTGCAAGGTGAAGTTGTGAACACAATTTCTGGAGGCTCTACTTATTCTATTTCGTCATACACATTTCTCTATCACAATAAAGAGAATTATGGTCGAGTATTGGGTGTGAACCAACATATTTAATTACTTGTATTTCCAAGTTAATTAAATATATGATCTTGGGTATTCACAACAAATCACGTCTTCCGTAAATATGTTCAAAGAGGCATTTTTTATCAAGGAGCCTATCACTCGGTTCTTCAGTGATAACCAAGTACGCCTTAATTTTTGTATTAATTTTATATTATGGAAATTAAAGTGCTCATTAGTTGTGCACTAAATTTCCTTCACAGCCTTCCTCTTTAGTTTAAAGACCCACTTGCAGTCAATCAGGTTCGTCGTTCCGTGGTGGAACAAGCGTCCAAGTCTGATTCTTCATTAAGGCTGTATATTTAGTATTCATTGCCTCCCCCCAGTATTGTGATTTGATGGCTTTTAAATTAATAGCAATCGAGTTCCTCATAATCAACGGAGGTTGTGGAGATATAAGCCATTGTGCCATCTGTGAACTTCTTGGGTTTCCTGATATTATTGCGAAGACGCGTCTGCATGGGATGAGGAGCAGAGAGTGGCAAATTCGGAGCAGGAGAGCCAGTAGTAGGTGACATATGGTCAGACTCACTTGGTGGAGATAAGGCTCTGGAATTTGTGAAGTTGGATGGTTCGGTTGGAGCGGATATGTCTATAGCAGAAGGTAGTGGTATTGGTGATACCTCTAAGGGTTCGTTCCATGGGTGAAGGACCTGTACTGGAGAGTTGTGAGAAGGGAAACAAAGTTTCATTAAACACAACATTTCGTGAGATATAAATCCAACCAATAGGCATATGCAAGCATTTGTATCCTTTATGTTGACTGCTATACCCAATGAATACACACTGCATAGAGCGACATTCAAATTTGATGGGGTGGTAGGGTCAAAGATAGGGCCAGCAAGCACAACCAGAGACCTTAAGAAAGGAGTAATTAGGTTTTACATAAAATAATTGTTCCAAAGGACATTGATGTTGGATAACAGGACCGGGTAGTCTATTGATTAAATAGCATGTAGAACGAAATGCATCATCCCAGAATTTTAATAGCATAGAGGCTTGTGCAAGGAGGGACATACCGGTTTCAACGATATGTCTATGTTTTTATTCTGTTGAGTCATTTTGTTGGTGTGTATGCGGGCAGGAGACTCGGTGCTCAATACCAATGGAATGGAAGAAGTGTGGAGTTTTTGATACCACCCCAATCTGTTTGCATTCTTTTAACTTTTTTGTCTAGCAGATGTTCGACATGTTTTTGCCATTATAAGAAAATTTTGTAAACATCAAATTTATGGGCAATAGGATAAAGCCAAACAAATTTTCTGAAGTTAGTAATAGAGCTAACATAATAACGAAAGCCGTTAACAGAAAGTGGTGCTGGACCCCAAACATCAAAGAAAACAAGGTCTAATGGAATTTTAGAAAAAGAATTAGAACTGTTGAATGGTAACTGGTGACTTTTGGCTTGTTGGCACACATCACAGATCACATTGGGTTTGTCCTTTCGGCATGGGAGTTTATTTTGGCATATAACCTTGGATACTGTACAGAATGAAGGATGGCCAAGCAGATGAAAGAACGACACTGGACTAAGAAATTTGGTAAAGCCCATTTCTACATTCCCCTTGTAGGATTTTTTTCTTCGTGGATTAATCCTTAACAAAGAAACAATTTGGGAGAAATTCAACGAAAGCATCATTGTCATGGGTAAGCTTACTAACGGAAATCAGATTCTTCTTAATATGAGGAACATGAAGGACATTATTCAAGGATAAGGAAGAGCAAGGGGTAAGGATTTGAGAATGACCAATGTGTTTGATTAACAGACGTGCTCCATTCCCAACCTGAACTTGTTTGGGAATAGTGTATTTTTCACTAACTGTGAGTTTGCTGAGATCGGCAGTAATGTAGTCATTTGTTTTGCCGTCTGTGTACCAATTTGACTCCCCTGAAAAGAATGATCAAATTGATGATGACAAGTTATGGTAGAGTGCCCAGATTTCTGGCATACTTAACAGACAACACGAGGTCCACTGTCTTCATTGCGAAATCCTCCTTGATTTGGTCCCCTTGGGCAACGTCGACCACGCCCCTGGCCTCTACCTCTATTGTTGGGATTTCTACCTTCTCGACTTGGGTTGAAGCCTTGGTTATTACGAGTAGCAACATTCGCCATTGGAGTAACCTGTATAGGGGCATTATGCTGTTCAAGACATAACTCATAACTCAGTAAATATCCATAGAGATCATTCAAGGATATGGGTTCCATTCTCGTCGTGATGGAGGTGACTAATGGGTCATACTCCGAACCAAGACCAAATATGAAACAATCTCGTACTCCTGCAATGGTTGACCTATTGCCGATAGTGTGTCGGCCAGATTCTTCATACATTGGAAGTAATATGTGATAGGAAGCTCCTTCTTCTGCATTGTAGATAACTGAAGCCGAATCTGCATGATCCTGGTATGAGAGCGAGAGGAGAACATCTGTTCAAGTGCTGTCCAAACCTCCCGTGATGAAGTCATGTTAATAACATGAACAAGGATATCCTCTGATAGTGACGACAGAATCGCACTCAAGACCATCTGGTATTGTTGAAACCACACCTGGTAAGCACGATTCGAGACCTGATTTGTCTCGAACGTTTCTGATGATCCTTCTCCAGCAATCATTTGAGGTGGGCATTGAATAGTGCCATCAACATATTCAAGGAGTCATTGACCCCAGAGGTAAGGAAGAAATTGAGCGTTCCATAATAGATAGTTTTCTCGGGTGAGCCTGATGTTTATGAGATGCCCTAGGTTCGGAGCGTTTAACAGTCTTAAAGTTAGTATGAGTCCAGGGGTATGACTCAGTGTTCCGTGAGCCTTTGATCTTCCTTGTGAGGCGCAAATGCTTGGAGTATTATTTCTTGTTGTTTTGTTTTAGATCAGGTTTTACTATTTTTTGGTGTAAGCCCTTGATCTTTCTATGCAAGTGTCACTAAGCGTTTTAGCGTTTCAAAAAAAAAAAAAATCAAACGGGGGGCGTGAACGTCTTCGAAGTGCTAGAAAACTTGCATGTTCCAAAAGCCGTAGAGAGAAGTCGAGCATTACAGAAACCAATGTCTTCCACTAACGATAGCCGAGTATCAGTCAGAAAGGTATCTTATAGATGTCTAGAATTGCTGCTCAACGGCCTTCAACAATTGTCACAGTTAAGTTACTTGGAAAAAATGTCTTCCTACCATCTACACTGGTGGTGGCCATCTCTGTCGCAATTATCCTCTCAACAAAAGCAGGTTGTTTTGGAGGAGGAAGATCCATAATCTCCCTGCTAAGCATCGAACAAACAGTGGAGATGGCTGGCCTTTCTTCTGCAGATTCTTGCACACACAGCAATCCCACATGTATGCATCTCAACACTTCACCATGACAAGAAGGGTCAGAGGTCACCTTATCAATGAGGGCAGAAACATTGTCTTCATTCCATTGCTTCCACACCTGAAAAATTTGCCCAGAGCAGTTAAAGGTTTATACGAGTTACTTGAGCCTATATATAATATTGGATCTTGAGTCCCGATTCTTACAAATCCTAAGAGGGTCAACGACTCATCATTGTTGAAGAAACTTGTGCTCCTTCCTGTGATAATCTCTAGTAACAGAACACCAAAGCTGAACATGTCAGATTTCTCTGAAAACTTTCCTGCCATTGCATACTCTGGAGGCATGTAACCACTGAATTCAACATAAAAAGGCACCAGATACCACGTCAGAATTGTTCCAAACTACCCATATAATCCAGAAAAGGGGATGACGTCTAACTATAAATCTTACTATGTTCCCACAACCCTATCCGTGTTTGCATGGTCTTCATTGCCTCTGAAAATCCTAGCAATCCCGAAGTCTGAGATCTTTGGATTCAACTCTTCATCCAACAAGATATTACTTGCCTTTAGATCTCTGTGAATGATTTTTAGCCTCGAATCTCTATGAAGATAAAGTAAACCTCGACTAATTCCTTCGATGATCTTGAAGCGTGTCCTCCAATCTAGAAGTTCTTGGTTTCTAGGATCTGCAATACTGATTTAGTTAGCAATTGCACTCTTGAGAAGTAAAAGAAGTTCAGCAATAAGCTCAACATTTCTCTTATATGTCAAGTGATTGAATGAAAGAACGGAAATGTGGAAAGAGATCACACTAACCAAATATAAATGTGTCCAAGCTACTGTTTGGCATATACTCATAGACCAATAAGTTCTCTTCTTTTTCAACACAACAGCCTAGGAGTCGGACAAGATTCCGATGCTGGAGCTTGGAAACAACCAATACTTCATTCATGAATTCGTCCAACCCCTGTCCTGAAGCCCTTGACAATCTCTTCACTGCTATTTTCTGCCCATTCTGCAGTACTCCCTGTAGCAAAACAGATCAGATTGTAGAATTCCGATTGTGAAAGATTTCTTTGGCTGTTTAAAACAATTGCATACCTTGTATACTGGACCAAAACCACCATCTCCCAATTTATTTTGAAGGTGAAAACTGTTGGTGGCAATTGCCAGGTCCTGAATACTAAACAATGGCAGATCTTGGAGTTTCACAACATTAATCTTTTCTCCAACGTCATTGCCACTTGAAAAGATTGGCCGACTTCTAGGTCGATTAATTAATAGCATCCCTTTACCTTGTTTTCTGATTTCTGGTAGAAAAATTATATTAGCATCATTGCTTTGCTCTTATACTTTTTGATTCTAAAGCAAAGTTGCAAATGAACTAAGTTGCCACTGACGCAAAAGTATACTTATACTTACCTTTACATTTAGCCGTGCACTTCCACAAGAAAAAAATACAGACGGCAAATATGGTGATTCCTATGATCACTGCAACTATGATAATCTTTTTTATGTGTTTCTTTCCATCTGTAGCACCAGGGTAATTACTGGAATCTATCCCTCTTGTCAAAGACAAGCCAATAATACAAGACAAAGAGCCATCGGTCATCAGTCCAAAACGATTAACAATACCAGCAGAATAAAGAAGAAGAAAGTGAGAACACTCGGTGTCATTAGTACTGTTGCGAGCAAGAGGCAGCAACTCAGCCTCAGCCCGGAACCCAGCATTGACACAAGCATTACAGGCAGGGAGATCAGTAAGGTCAGGCCTGCTGCAGTAGCTGAGGTCAGTGACATCACCGAGTTTGGCAACGACATCCTGGGTTGACTCGATCCCGGCACACATATTTGGGGTGATCACAGTCTGCATAGGATCAATGCAGCGAGAAACAATATCACTGGGGAGGGAAAGAGAAGTCAATTTGGACTGGAAATCTTGGAGGCACGAAATTGAAGTGGGCAAGTTTGGGAGCATGAAGAGAGAGGTGTCTTTAAGGCGTTGAGCCAGAGCTATGTTGAAGACAGCCCAGACAGTCTTACAACAAGGGTCTCTTTCGGTGTAATCTTGGGAGGGGATGTGGTTGTGACAGACTGAGGAGTTCCAAGGAATTCTTGGGACATAGTTGAGGTCCATGGGACATGTTGCTGATAATGTTTGGGCAGAGAAAGAAGACAGAAGAAGAGAGAGAGAGGACAGGGTGACGATTGGTAGTATCAGGGAATGTCGGAGCTTCATTACATTTGTCTGGCGGAGTTGCAAATTGTAGTTTCTTTTACTCTTTCATAAAGATGAATTTTGGTTTCTGGGTTTGGTTTTTGGGGTGGGCTAAAGACGAAAGTTCAAAATAATTAAAATTCATGTGTTGGACTTCGAAGAATTGGTAAGGTGCCGTGGAACGACTGTCAAGTAGATGACATTGAAAAGAACTGAAAATTTCCAAGAAACTGCTGATAACAATAGTGACAATTTGACCTTTTCTTGCGAACCAAATTTCTTATTCTTTTGGAAGAAATAGACTGGCATAACGGTAACAAGTCTTCTCCTTTTTGTTCTTGTCCCACAGTAAGTCTCTCGCAAAAGAAATATTGACCGGAAACATACTGGCAGGTAACATTAAAAAATAGATGCTTTTCATGAATTTGGCATCAGGAAATTGTTTTACTAGTAATAGTTCAGAGGGAACAGAGCCAAATGATCGAGCTTAGTTCCACCCATAAGACAAAATCAAACATGAAAAATAAGGAAAAAAATTTCACAAAAAAAAAAAACATGAAGTCTCAATTCCAGGTGAGATCTGTTGGATACAAGTAAAGATTACTGTAGCTCACAAGCACAAGAAATCGCAAAAAAGGACATGGCAGATAAGATAATACCTTAATTGAACCTGATAGGCCACCTATTTGTTGTTGATAAAAAATCGAACAAACGCCGATTGCCGTCCCTTTTTTCTCCAGCGCCGTCGCGGATTGAAGCCCTCCGCTGTCTGGTGCTCCGATTCGCCACCGTCCATGGTTCCCTCTCGCCAGCAACAGTCCGACCCAACCACGAGGCCGTCAAAAGACACAACGCTGTGCAGCATATACTATTAATATACAACGCTGGATCATACCATGGATAAACATAGTTTTTCCTCAATCCTGCTTATGTGTAATTGACCAAGAGCCGCCACATGGCATCTAATCTAATCTAATCTATCTAATTATATATATATATATAGTAGGATATACTAAAGGATTTTGTAGTCCTTTCTTTAATTTAGTTTATGAAATAATGTCATATGTACTTTTTTTACTCAAAATTTTTAATATGGCTGATTTACCCCCTTAAAGCTTTAATTGGTATTATGTAAGTAAATAAGGCATGAAAATAGCTTATTTGTGATATTTGATTTATGAAATCTTCAAAAAATATATAGTTGACTTTTAAGTATCTCATTTGTGAGGAGCAAATTGTGAAATCTTATTTCCAAAAAATAAATAGTTGACATTACCACACAAAGAAAATACTTCCAAAAAATGTAGAAAGAAAGGTTTACTTCCACAAATAGAAAAATAATAATAATAATAATAAATATGCTTTTATCTTAAAAGAACTTTTAAAATTTTTGGGATTTAAATGCCGTTTTTAATTTCTTTCTAATAGATAATCAATCTGAATTTTTAAAAATATTTTAAAATGTTTATTTATTTAACACATTGAAAATTATAATGAATCAACATTTAGTTCCAAATTCAAATATATCAATTTATTTTACCAAAATTTTAAAGATATACATTGTTAACAATTACCAACCAAGTTGCTATGATTTTCTACTGTATAATAAGTTTTCAACTTGAAAGTCATAATTAATTGTTAATGGTGTAATACAGTTTCAACTGAAATTAATACACTATTATATAATACTATGGTTACTATATATACGGTTACCATTTACTATATATACCTACTTCTTAGTTATTTTGTGATGTTAATAAATATGATAAAATCTAGTACTAAATTTGAGCTTAATCGCTACTCGTAGCAATGAGAAATCTAATCTAATTATATATATATAAAGCAGGACATATCTAAAAGAGTTTGTAGTATTTTCCTTAATTTAGTTTATGAAATAATGCCATATGTACTTTTTTCGCTTAAATATGCATGTTTTAAATGCAAAATTTTTAATATGGCTGATTTACCCTCTTAAAGCTTTAATTGGTATTATGTAAGTAAATAAGGCATGAAAATAGCTTATTTGTGACATTTGATTTATGAAATATTCAAAAAATATGTAGTTGACTTCTAAGTACCTCATTTGTGAGAAGCAAATTGTGAAATCTTACTTCCAAAAAATAAATAGTTGACATTACCACACAAAGAAAATCCTTCCAAAAAATGTAGAAAGAAAGGTTTACTTCCGCAAATAGCAAAATAATAATAATAATAATAATAATAATAAATATGCTTTTATCTTAAAAGAACTTTTAAAAGTTTTGGGATTTAAATGCCGTTTTTAATTTCTTTCTAATAGATAATCAATCTGAATTTTTAAAAATATTTTAAAATGTTTATTTATTTAGCACATTGAAAATTATAATGAATCAACATTTAATTCAAAATTCAAATATATCAATTTATTTTACCAAAATTTAAAAGATATATATTGTTAACAATTACCAACCAAGTTACTATGATTTTCTACTATATAATAAGTTTTCAACTTGAAAGTCATAATTAATTGTTAATGGTGTAATACAGTTTCAACTGAAATTAATACGCTATTATATAATATTGCGGTTACTATATATATGGTTACCATTTATTATATAATTACATTATTACAGTTACTATATGCTATTATATTATTATATTATCACATTATTTTATTATTAAGCCAAGTTGCAACCGTATTAATATACTATTCCAAAAATACACCTCATTTAACTTACCACTGCCACTAACAATTAATTAATTAATTAATGGTATGCTTCACCAATCGGCATTCATATATAACTGGAAACAAATTACAAGCCTTCTCATCCCAATACTCATACGCGTTAACAATTAATAAATGGCTGACAAATTTGAATGGTTGACATAATAAAATTGTTGGCATAATGGCTTATTTGAAAATATACCATTATAATAAGCAATGTAACTGAAATTTACAATAGGTAATTGGCATTTCAATTAATTCTGGTATAATTGTAATTAAAAGTGACTATATTATGACTAATGTGTTTTGGAAACTAAATTTTTCTTTAAAATTTACCTCTATATATACTACATGTAAAACATATAAAACCTACACAAAGGTAAATTACTTTTATCTTCTCCTTTCAAAATTTTGATTCTTCTTCTTTTCCTCATACATGGTGTATTACTTTTATTAGTTAGCTGTCATGACATGAATGTTTTCATATGTTAAATTATATTTGTAGGAAATATACTATGGATGACATTAACAAACATGAAGATAACCAAAATCATGGTAAAGCCAGGATTCAAAATGGTGCAAAAAGAAGATGCATTTCTACCATGCCAACATGTCCAGTTGATGGTACCATTAGAGCAAGTAAAGTGGAGGCAAATTATATTGTGCAAATTTCCAAAAGCCCTATCAACTTTATCAATTAGAATGTATAAATCTAAGTTTTTTTTTTACTATTGAAATTTAGTATGATCACAATTTTTTTATTTTACCTTCCATGGCATCTTTATTTATTATATCTATTATATTATTATAAAAGGAAAGCAAAAGAGATTTTTGTAATTGTACCAATTATTAGAGTCCAATTGAGTGACACCTCATATTTTCCTCCATAAATGATAAAAATTTCCTATAATGAAAATATAAACCCATAAATGTCCCTTAGATATCCTTCCCAATTTTGACTAAAGTGTAACCTTTGATCTAAAATTCACAAGTTTTCTTTTTAGAATGTGTTTTATAGTTCACAATGCATCAACGATGCTTTTTATAGCAATTTTTATTTGGTCAATTATACAATATTTGTTAAAAAAAAAAAGAGTAAGATTCAATACTTTTTATACACCTCAACTTTTTTTTTTTAAATAATTGCCATCTAATTATACAAAAGACACACATTTTGTGTGTGTGTGTGTGTGTAATGCCCTCAATTTTATAAATATTAATTTTGAAAATTATATTAATTTTCAAAGTTATTAAGCAATCAATTAAAAATAATTCAAGAAATATAAGATAAAACATTTTCTTTGAATCTATTTTTCAAATAATAAGAGTATTAAACGAAATCAAAGTAATTAAGTGACAATCTCAGGAAAACTAACGTACGAATAATGTGCCAATTTAAACAAACCATATGTTTCTTTAGAAATCAACTAACACAAAGTTGAAACCCAGTCCCAATCAGTTTTACTTTTGATGGGCTACAGTGTACCCTCACTTAGTCTGCTCCACATCGTGAACCTCATTATATAGTTCAGTGTACTCTATCTTCTCATAGTACTCACCTAAGAAAACATGTTAGAATGAGGGGTGAGCACAACTTGCTCAGTAAGGGGAAGTATCAAACCCATCACGTGGGTTCTAATATTCCCGCAACAAACAACAATGAATAATAAACTTTAAGTTATAGCAGTTTAATTCAAGAACAATTTGATTCTATTTCCATTTAAGTCTTAGTTTCTTTCATTTGATTTCCAATTAATTGTCACATAAAGAAGGTATTAGAATCAAATTAGTAAAATGAAAACAAGGGTGAAAAAAGAAAGTTGAAATCAATAGACAAAGTAATTTTGCTTATACCAAACTACCCATTTATTAAAAAAAAAAACTACCCATTTCTTTGTCCTATGTCATTTGAGAAAGAATAAAGTCATAATTTTTAATTGTAAATTAATTTTTTAATGAATCTTTAACATGGACGATAATATGTCTTTTTAGTTCAAAAATATTAATCAAAATATTTTAGAAACTAATTTATTTGAATTGCTTACCCGGAACTAATTTGACCTGCTTATCATTATTTTTTTTTGACTTAAACTATAAAATAGCAAAAAAAACTAGAAAATAAAATGAAAAAAAAAATTACCAAATAGAACATTTGCATCCAAAATTAAAACATATAATCCATTCAAATAATTATATATTCTTTAATTTGTGACAAGAATGTTGAATTGGTAGTTTTTTTTTCTTATTTTTCATTTTGTTTGCTATTTAAGGTTTAAGTTGAAAAAAAAATAGATAAGTGTTTCAAATATATATATAGTTTACTAAAGCATCGACGTCTTTCTTCTTTTAGCTCGACGGGAAAAGGAAAAATATTTCTTAGGGATTCTAAAAAATAGAAATGAAAAACGAAGTAATTAGAAAAATTGTTAGAATCCACCTCTTCCCCTCTTTCTAGAAGGATCATCCAAAAATCCAAAAAAGCGACTTTTTTTTAATGCAATAAGGCAGAAAAGCTAACATAGAAGTTATGGGTAGAATTTTTTTATTTTTACTTTGCTTCTACCTGCCATCATGAAATTAAATATGCGGTATACCTTATACCGAAAGTAATATTTTCATACATTATCATTTTATTACATAGTATATCACGGTATTTTATTATATTTCATATATCACTTACTTTTTATGTATATTTTATCTAAAAACTACAGTATACCACAAATATCGCAAGATATATACCATGATATTTTATTTTTTGTGGATGTATGTAAGATATTTTTTTTCATTTTACATCAAAATATCATAAATATATAAAAATATATATATATAATTAATAGACATATTATAAAATAAATATTTATTTATTTTTTTTTTTTAATTACTTTTCTTAGTTAATATAAAAATTTAATAGTTACTTTGAGCCACCTAGGAACTCAACATAATATTAGAAAATGTATTGTTATTATTAAAGTATTATTTTTTTTCTTATATCAATAAATTAGTTTCTTTTTTAGTATTATTTATTTTACTCTATATATAACATTTTTTACATTTTTGTATTAAAAAATATCTTCTATCATATATATTTTATTTATATTTAAAAAATTATGATGAGAAAAATTAGAATATATATGAAATGTGCAAAAAAATTTATTGAATTTATGTTGTTGTAAAATAATATTTTAATTTTTTTTTATGAAAACATTAACTATACATGGTGTAATATATCATTCAGTATGTCTTAAAAATTTGAGATGTGATATACCTAACAATTACGGTATTTAATACCTTACCTACCATTTGACTTTTAATTTATTGACCCCATCCTCCCTTGTCCCTTCCATAAAGGAGCCGAATGAAATCAAAGTTTTATTCTGGTTGTAATGACCGTAAGAATTCGGACCCTCTGCTATTCCCTTACAGTTCTCAATCTCTCTTACGTACGTCTTATGCATGCGATGAATCATATCAATCAAACCTTGTAGGTCTACTAGAAAATGTGTGCTTCCGTGATTATCTTCATCATTTTCCTGCATTTTCCTTTGATTTCCGAGATGTCTTGTTGACCTATAGCTGTACCCTGCAGACTACGTCTGAAGCTCTAAACTTTTATCTGGCACCTTTGCAAGGTCGGAGAAAGTGTTCATCTGTGGATCAAGTTTGAATGGTCGAGACTAGTAGAGGATGACAAATCACTATCTGGGTCCAATATCTGTTATAGTGACATCGTTAATGGAACAATTCTTGTTTTCGCTCTGTTTATGTTGCTCTAACATAGCTTTCGGCTCAAGGAACATGAACATGGGTTGCTTTGGAGTAGGAAGATTCTCGATTTCACTCCTGAGCATAGATATCACAACTGAAATGGATGGCCTGTCTTCCACAAAGTCTTGCACGCATATAAGGCCCACATTGGCACATTTCGAGATTTCGTCGTGAAAGGATGGTTCATAGATCACCGGATCTATCAAAGACAAGATTTCGCCGCCATTCCACATTTTCCATGCCTGAAAATTGGCAGACAGTAACCAGAAGTGACAAAAGATGCATGTCACTTTAAGTGATAATGAACAATTAAAGGCATAATGTGGTTGATAAACAGGAGACTTACATGTTCCAAAAGGTTTAGAGAGTTCTCATCTTTATAGAAGCTTGTGTTCCTTCTTCCACTGATGATCTCCAGAACTAGTACTCCGAAGCTAAATACATCGGACTTCTCAGAGAATCGTCCTTCCATTGCATATTCTCGTGGCATGTAACCGCTGCATTTTGACATTCACATATGACATTATTCAGGTGAGCATAATGATGTGCAAAGCATGAAAGTGAAGGGGTGAAAAATGGGTAAGGACATGTACAATGTTCCCACAATCCTTTTAGTATCTGCTTGATCCTCATTGACCCCAAAGATTCTTGCCATTCCAAAATCAGAAATTTTGGGATTCCAGTCCTCGTCCAACAAAATGTTACCCGCCTTTAGGTCTCTGTGTATAATGCGTGGCCTAGAGTCTCTGTGCAGATAAACGAGACCCCAGCAAATTCCTTGTATGATATTAGAGCGCTTTCTCCAATCAAGGATTTTTCGTTTCTCAGAATCTAAGTGAGGTTAAAATGAAAACCAGATCACAAAAGAAGTATGGATAACTTGTTCCAATGGTGAGATTGTATATTATAATATCAGTGTACTAAGTGGATAAATGCAAATGACATACTCTCACCGAATAGGTAAGTATCAAGGCTCTTGTTTGGCATGTACTCATAGACCAACATCTTTACTTTTTCCGAAACAGAGAAGCCAACAAGTTTGACAAGATTTTTGTGCTGAACTTTAGAGATCACCATAACTTCATTCATAAATTCTTCCACCCCTTGTCCAGATGCATTTGAAAGTCTTTTTACTGCTATCTCCTTTCCATCTTGCAATTTTCCCTACAATTAAGGACGCCCATGCACATTTGTCCTCCTGGAAATCCAAATTTATACAGTTACACTGAAGTAGTCATTTACCTTATACACAGGACCAAAGCCACCTTCACCTATCTTGTTTTTATTTGAATCAAAGTTGTTTGTTGCAACAGCTAGCCTCCGAAATTGAAACTTTGGATCCCTGGGACTATGATCTGGTTTCCCTTTCTCTCAAAAAAACCATGGAACTTTGAATATGCTTCCCCTTTTTCCAGAATATCAGTTTTACGCTTCTCTGCTAATAAAAGACATGATGTTAAGAAAATTAATGAACTTCTTCCAATAAGCTAGTGATAAAAATCCACTATGTTTTTATTAGTGGATGGCATACCCACGAGCTTCGCAATCATCCTTCCAATGTAAAAGATGCAGATTCCACTCGTGATTGTAGCTACCAGTATAGTAAGAATCAACTTTATCCTTCTCCTTTTCCCTGGTTTGTTCCCAATAAAAAAGCACGAATAGTATATTCCAACAGCACATATGCAAAGGACATCAACAAGTCTCTAACAAATTAACTTCGGTACCTTTTGAAGAGCCATGTGACAGCAGTAAAGGATTCCCTGTTATGTTCAGCATCACAGACGGCTTAAATGGTGGAATTTTTCCGGTGAGGTCATTGTATGAAACATCGAAAACACGAAGATCTTGTAAACCTGTGAGGCTATCAGGGATAGGACCTGTGAGATTATTGTTATTCAAGTACACATACTGCAATGCTTTCAACTCGGCAAATGCTGGAGAAATGGTCCCATTGAAATGCTGATTGTGAAAATCGATCTCAAGCACTTGTTTTTGAGAGTTGCACCTCACAAATGACCACATGTTACAAGCATCATTACCCCTCCATGAATCAGACAGCTTCAACGGATACCCCAAGTCAGCAGCTATCCGCAGCAATGTTGTGACCTGAGAATCACAAGAGTTTCTGGTATTTATGCAGAAGTTATTGTTGTCAAGAACAACCTGCTTTTTCAACAGAAATGAGGGAAAAGGCCCCTGCAATCTGTTGTTGGACAAGCCTAGGGTTGATAAGCTAGAAAGTGACTCGAGGGATCTCGGCACAACTCCAGTGAGTTCATTATTGTTCAATATCAAATACTCCAAAGCCTTGCAATTGGAGAAATCTGGAATTGGACCCGTGAACTTATTATTTCCTAGGAATGCATTTCTTAGAAAGGGGATTCTAGACAACACCTCAATAGAACCTGATAACCCGGTTTCTTGCTGATGAAGGATTAGATATGAAAGCTTGGATCCTGCCATGGATGGAGGGAGAGGACCAACCAAGCGATTATTAGACAGCTGCATTTGGTCCAAAGGAATAGATCGGAAAATGTCAGGGAGAGTTCCGACTAGGTTTGTACCATGAGCCTCAAATTCTCTGAGATTGACCAGTCGAGAGAGTTGGCTTGGAATGCTCCAAGGAGCAAGGGAGGGATTAAACCCAATATATAAATTCTCTAAAGTTGGGGAAAGTCCTTCAAAGAACTCCATTGTTATGCTGGTGAAGTAATTGACCTCTAAGCTCAGACCCTGTAAAGAAGTGAGGTTGTGGAGACCAGGCATGGGGCCAGACAAGTTGTTGTTGGAAAAGGTCAGCCTTCCAAGCATGGGGAGAGGTGGGAACCGAAGAGGTAATGAACCGGTGAGATTCATGGAATCGAGGAAAATTATTGTAACGGCACCAGAGCCTTCGCAGGTAACCCCTTGCCATTGGCAGTAGTTGGAAGAGTTGGCCGGCGACGGAGACCAACCAGGTGGTCGGGGGTTCAGCGCGGCCGCAAGTTCGGCCATGGCGGCAGAGTCATCTTCACGAAGGACGTCACCGAGCAGCAGAAAGAATAAGGAAAGCTCGACTGTGATGATAATATGCAAATGCTTTGTTAATATTAACATCGGTCTGTTGTTGGGCCAAATTTCATTGCTTAGCTTCGAAAGCAATTATGTTTTCCTGTTTTGGGGGGCAGTTGGTCTACCTAAGACCGGTACGTAACAACTTCTGTTTGGATTCTTGCCTTTTTTTTCTTCGAAATTCACGAACTTGGTCGATCAATGTCAGATTTCGGACGATTTGAATGTCAGTTTTTCTTTGTCTACATGTCCGTTGTCTTCTACGTATGAGAGGGCCCATGGAGACAATGCTTGAGTCGCATTTAGTTGCCGGCTTTCAGCAGTAACAATTGAAAAATGAATCTGAAGGCTGAATATTCGACATTTGAACCCTAATCTTAAAGATGGTGGATACAAAAAAAAATCTATAAATAAACATGAAAGTAGGTACATATATCATATTGTCATTTCATATATTTTTAAAATTCAGATAAAGTCTTCAGCGCAACACCTATAACTTGAAACACACTAGAATTTAACATGTGGTAAATTCCACTTATACCCCTTACAGGGGACACATGTCAGAAAATGATTGATGCCTAATTGACTTTAAAGACATTCATATATATTTACAAATTTGCCATATATGTTTACAAAATGAAACTTGTTAAAACATTTTAACATTATTTCATTTAAAAAAACAAAGCTAATTTAAGGCCGAAAAAACAGGTTTCATCTCACGACCATGAAATTCCTAAACCGTTTCACCCACTACCATATACAGTTAGATTTAAATATATTTTTAAAAAAAAATAATTTTATATTATGCTTGTTTAGGTGAATTTTCATTTATTTATTTTTTTGCCCTTTTAGCCTAAATCCAGTAACCGTCCCACTCCCCCACTGCTCCAGCCCATAACTTACGCATAGTTACAACAAAGTCAATATAAAAAGCCCAACATATTACAGTTTTACTTTCCTCTTTACATTCTAAGAAAAAAAAAAGATTATTCCTCCTATGAAATTTCTAAAGCAAGAAAAAAACACTTCTATTTGTCCTTTGCATCTGTAGCAATTCTTTTCTTTTTTTGTCATCCATGAGCTACAAAGAAACATTGCCAGCAAAGAATCTCATCATTTCTAGAAAAATCTCATCATTTTTCCAACCCGAAAAAGAATCTCATCATTTTCCAGCAAAAAAGTACCGGTAGCAAAGAATTATAAGATTTATGTTGTAACTCATTTTTCATAATTAACATACTCTAAACAATTTTTATTCTAATTTAAATTTTCATGTTATATGATAAAGAACAGTTTCTGCTTGCAAAATATTAGCAGCATCAGGCAAGAATATTTTGCATCTTCTTTTTAGCCACAATAAGATAACTTGAGCAACATCACACCATTATCACACGTGATTTGAAAGACAACAATTGCTATTTGCATAGAATTTTCAGAATTAGACATATCTTAGGCTGAAGAAGGTAAGGTAGACCACTTCCCATATATTAATACATTTCTTCCTACAAACAGATGAGTTACTCATTACTTTTTATTTAACGCCTATTCTGTTTTAGATTTAAGATATTTTATGGAGTTTCTATTTTTGGTAAAAAAAAAAAAGGTAAATGTCTTCAAATGTTGCATTACAACCAAAGTTGCCTAACCAATGTCTATGTTGATGCTATAAATGTCACACCTCATTCAGGCCCTGGCCTATAAGTTTCTAACTTAACTCACAAGCCCAACTCCAATAGTAATTTTCTAGCATTCGGCCAAGCAAACCATGGCAACCTTAAGTCTTATTTTCTTAAGTTGAGAGGCCTGGGAGGTGGCCCGGGAGGCTTTTAAACAAGTCCAGTAGTTACTTGCAGCAAAGGCATTGCCCAATACCACTAACTTGCACAACAAGCAAGGCTTAAATTGTTTACTTGCATCTCAAGCAAGGCAACACTTAAAACAATTTTAAGTGCATGCATGGTGTGCAATCAAGTGTACTACCTATATGGCAACCAAGAAGCCTATAATGTTGGTTTAGATTTTGAAAACCACAATTAATATGCTCAAGATGCTCTCGGCCAAGTAAACACATATATAGTAATGCACCATATTTCCATAAACTTAGGCCCATACTATTCACATAAAGAGGCCTTACTTTGGCCCAAAGTATTCAGCATACATATGCAAGCAAAAGCCATCCATAAGCCCATACATAACTTGGCATACAATCCAACAAAAGCATTACAAGTCTAGGCATCAAGGACTACACATATAAACACAAAAAGGGTAGCCTGCCTAGCAACCAAAACATGGCTACATACATGCCATGAATCCAAGCCATTCATGCCAAGTTATTACATACCAAGACCATACTCCCAATGGTCAAATAAAACCTTGAGAATCCCATACAGAAGTACACATTGCAGCACCAAGCCTATGGCCATATTCATGGTCATAAAAGTGAATACCACAATCAGAGCTAAAGTCCAAGTATCCATGCTTTCCTAGACAGGTTCCTACTCTAGCCTGCATACTTAGCCCATAAGCCTCGGCCAACACAAAATAAGACTTGTAATGAACCCAAAAGTAATAAGCCAAGCACACATTGGCACATACCTTGGAAACTAAGCAAATAAACACTAAGCACACACACAAGCAACTTAGTACTACTTAGGCCGAATGTCCTTGCCTGAAAATAAAAGGATGGGCAGTGAGTAAAACTCAGTAGGATTCACTTGTATAAATATTCAACTCAAATTGAGTCTATTTAGTTAAACTGAGTATTCACTCAAAGCTTAACCTCCCCTTAGCTAGTTCAACCTGCAAAACAAACACAAAGACAAGAAAACCAAACATATACATATACAAGATAGATAACCATGGCAATTAATCCAAAAGTGGGGTTAGCATGCACAAGGAATCACCAAAGCACACAAGGACACACACACACTCCACAAAAGTGCTCTTGGCCATATAAGCCTTACATGTACCCATGTGCATTTTTGCACACAAACCATACCAGTATACCATTTCCACTTGGAGCTCCCAAAATGCCAAGCAAATAGGCCACATTTACTTGGATTTCTAGTACATGTACATTAGTTAATTAGCTAATCAACAAAACAACCGAGTGTAAACTTTAAAGCCCATCAAGCAACTAAGGTCATTTGGCAAATTTTAACCATCACTTAGCCACTCTAAACACTTGAACCATGGCACATTACCAAGCAATATCAAGTGTTAGTGAACCCTACCTCAATAGCTCTCGGTTACAACCAAGTTTCAAGTATCCAAGTGTTCCTCAATCACAATGCCTACCAAATCAATCATATAGGCATCAACAACACATACTCATGGGTTAACTACCATGATTTCAATGAAGAACACCATGTAACACAAACTCAAGCTCTCGGCCAAAAAGGCCCAATTCTACATATATGTGCTACCCATCAAAGTAACTCAATACATAATCAACAACCATCAAATGAAGCTTGTTCATAGCACATTTATCATGTAATCAAGTGAACAACACCTAATTACACCAACCCATGCTCTCGGCCATAATGCCCTTTTTCACATAACAATGTTCTTCATCAATTTAGTCCATCATATAATCACCAAATCACCAATAAACATTGTTCATGGCATCATTACCATGTATTCAAGTAATGGACATCAAATTATACTACTTCAAGCCCTTGGCCATAAAGCCCAACTTCACACACTAATGTTCTTCATCATTCTAATCCAACATATGATCATCCACTCATCATTAAACAATGCTCATGGCATTAATACCATGTAATCAAATGAGGAACACATAATTACCTCCAAATGCACCTTTCGGCCAAACTCCAACTTGCTCAACTTGATGTTCTTCACTTAAACTTGTCTAGCATAAGAACAAATAGGCAACAACAACACTTAGTCATGGATTAATTTCCATGGAAATGAAGAAGAACATCAAGTTCATTCATCCAACACATTCGGCCAACAATCCACTTCCAAATCGAAACATTACTTGCTCAATTAGCTCAACTCATCATCAATTAAGCACTTAAACTCTTCATTCATGGAAGAATTACCATGTATTCAAGTAGAGTCACGAAATACCTTGGAACCCTAGCTTGAATAAGCTCGGTCTTCCTTGAATCTCCAAGAACCAAGCTTGATTCCAAGCAAGCAAAGGCCGAAACAACCTTCTTCACGCTTGAATTCTCTAATGCCTTCAAGATGTCTTGAGTTCAAGAGCAAATCTTGGATGAACTCTCAAGAACACACTCGGCCAAGACAAGAACAAAGGAAGCCCGAAAATAGAACAAATGGCTTGACTTGGTTTCGGCTGAATGACACAAGTACATTAGTGGGCTAAAATGCTAACTTTGCCTTCCATTAATTTGCATGGTGCAAGGTAGCCTTCCATTTCACAAGTCCACAATGCCGCCACTAAAACTTGTGTCTAAATGGACACTTAAGTCCAAACATGGCCCATACCAAGGCATTATAATCACCCTTGTGTAACCGGCCATATAACTAAACAAACAACTAGTTAGTTTAACTAGTAACTAGTGAATAGTACCTTGGTGGTAGACAAGATTTGATTAGTAATCATTGTTGTCTCCCACAATTTGGCTTAGTATGGCACTAGTCATCTTAAAAACTTGCATGGCCGAATATACCAACTTTAAGTTTGTAGTTTTAATTGTACCACTCATCTAAGTGTACAATTTAATCCCCTTTCTCTGTTTTCTGTCAGCTTTCCCATAGTCCAGTTTTCATGTGCAGTTAAGGTCTGAAAGTTTCCAGTTTTGCACATAGATCACTGTACTAGTTTCCATAGTTCCCCTCACTCCTCCTTTTTATTTTTTTTCCTTGTTTTCCTTTGTTCTCCTTGGCCTAAGCCAAGCACTTAGGAGGTGCCTAACAATAAATAAGTTTAAGACAGAGGTCACAGCTCTAAAGGTTAAGCTGGCTTAGTATGAAAGGAGTGACAGTTCTAGGGACATTAATATGAAGGAGCACGGTGTTTACAATTTAGTTTATTTCTTACTACTTTACGTATTGTTATTTAAAGGACTTGGTTTTTGTTTCTCACCCTTGTAATTATTACTGTTTTATAAACTTAATTTTTATTATGATTCTGTCTAACAAATCCTCTTTCTACAATGTTTCTTTACATATGTGTTTTTTGAGTAATTAAATCCATCTTTTACATGCACACCAAACCACATTGCATATTTGCATTCACTTATGCCTATTAGTATTCTATAGTGAAACATACACGCATATGAGTTAACTAATAGTCTTAGTTCAGCCATATGCATGTTAGGAGATGCTATCAACAAGGGAAGCATCCATTAATGCATCAAACAAACAATCCAGCAAACATCTAGATTAAATGAAATATTAAAGAGAACTTGGCACACTTTTTTTTGTGTCATCCACATGCATGCTACCCTTCTTTGATCCTCTCTAGCAAGTTCTGAATCTCTGTTTACATGGAAAAGATTAGTTTAATTAGTCAAATATATTGACATAATGGTCGATCGTCGAAACCGCAAAAAATAATTATGGTATCCCTAACAACTCAGAATAAATAAATTTATAATCTAGCAGTGAAAACCAGATCGAATCCCAAGGAAGATTTTTTTACTGAAAGGTTCATGTCAGAAAACTGAAATAAAAGATTGGGGAGAGTTTCTTCAATTAAAAGCTGAAATAAATTAACTGTAGAATTAAAGCGAAATTAACCAATACTAAAAACGCTCAGTTCAGGGTTGATTATCCATTCCAATCACGCAGTTGATCATCGAAAAAAAATATTTCTTTAATTCAAGCAAATAAACAGGATTCTCTTTAAAGCTAAAAAGAACCCTAAGAATTCAGCAGTAAAATTAACCAGAAAAAGCTTCAGATTAATTTCTTAATTTTGAGTAACCAGATATTGAAAAGTAATTTCTAATTATCTCAAAATCAGCATTAAGATCAATGAACCAAAAAGTTTATTCCAGGCAACAATCCAAAAGCTTGAACAATTTAACCTGTCTTACTTCTTCGTATGAACTAACCAGAAATAAAAGCAATCTCCAATCAATTTACTTGCTTCTAATTGAATTCTTCACCTAAGCGGTTGAAAGAAAATCAAGCAGATTTGCAATTGTAGAACTAATTCAACAAGCGAGAACAGGAAAATTAATTGCAATAAATCTGAACAACAAATAGTAAATACTTGAATTTAAAGAAAGTTTAAGCAAGAAAAATTAATCCTCACAACCGGTATTGATGATGGAAATCGTCCCTAGAACTGAACCAGAAAATTACTCTGCCATCATCGAAAGAAAAACAAAAAAGAATAAAAGAAACTAAAACTAGGAATAAAAAAACGGCCAGCTCCTCATGTGCGGCAGCTTTTAAAAACCAAAGAAACCTAAAACCTATGGCTAAACTCATGAAAACTCCCTAAACTTTCTATATTATTACAAAAGTACCCCAAACAAATAAAAAAGATTCAAAATAACTATAAGGTTTCAAAGTTGTCAGCCAAGAAATGCTCCAGAACAGCAATAGCAACTTCAAGCTGATATTCGACCTTGATTCAGCCATTATTTCTCAAAACTCAAAGCATAAAAGTTGTAGATCTCTTTCTTATCTTCGAAATGACACCTGAATCGTATAAAACGGATATCTACAGCCAAAGATATGCCCAAAATACCACAACTGCTTCTGAACCAGCGATGACTCGTAAATCGCAACTTTGAAGCTGAATTTGACCCTCTTAACGTGCAAACTGGGTTTCATGCTCTAAATGTGATTTGTAGCTCCAGATGTTACCTTTCCAATAAATCAAGAATCACTTCATTCCGATCTCTGTAGCTCAAGATATAATTTTTCTACCGGAACATCACAAATCTGTCAACATCCTGAAAGAGCACAACCAAATTAAAACTTGTAAAGTGGCAAATTAAATTCACTTTCAATCAATCAAATCCAGATATGCTCTAAGCTACAAAACATACTCAAAATATATATTTAAGGTTCAAAACATATTAAAACATACTAAATATGAGAGAAATAAATATAATAAATATAAGCTTATCACATAAGAAACAAAATAAAATATCATAATAAAGAACTATTTAATCTTTTTTGGATTAGCCCTACTGCCGATCTAGGCATGTGAATTCTAGGCATTAACCAGGCAGCATAGCACATATAACCACTGCACCCAAATGCTCCTCTTTGATCGATGAAAGAAATACACTTCGAAAGAACCCATAGAAGTCATCATATCCCAAGGAATGCAACGAACAAAAATTCAGGTTTGAAAAACTAAAGGATCGATTTTTTGAAATCGTTATGGTTTTAGTTAAATCTACCTGTGAATGGATGAAAAGTTGAGGAGGATGATGGTAACCTTGTAAAATCTAACAAAGAATATAATAGCAGTGAGAAACCTAGGTTTGTCAATTTTAAACACTAGATCTACGAACACCTGTTCTTTTTTTGAAGACCTTTCTCTTAAATAAGTTAATTAAAACCTTGATGGGAGTAAAATAAAGTTAAGAAATTTTAGATCTAACTCAAAAAATAGAGACCCAAAATCTTTAAACCTAGATCTAACAACTATTACAGAGAAATTCCATAAGTCTCTTTGGAGAGAATGATACAGAAGAGAAAGAAGAATTGGTTGACATGAAAAAAAAAACACATAGTTTCTGGAAAATGTCCACCATTGACGGTGACACCGTCACCAGAAATTGCATAAGTTTGGCGGCCAAAAATTAATCAATATTGCAGCAAATGACTGTTAAATTAATTTAGCCATGATGACTCTATAAAAAGACCCCAAAGAATATTAGAAAGATACAAGAAGATGTGACGCAGGAGTTAAGTAGAGAGAGTGAGATGTCAAATGACTCTACCTCCAAAAAATATGGTTTATATATTACTTTTTTCAGTCAAATTGCAACCTTTGATCCCTCATCTACGCTTCGCATTACATTCAGGTCCTTATTCTTTCTCCAGCATTACAATTGTATCCTTTCATTTCAGTTACTCAACTTTTAGTACTTCAGGGCCCTTGGTTGGGATTCTTTAATATATTAATTGGTTGCCCTACGTTTATGGACAAAGTTATGTGGCAGGCCCAAAATTTGACCTCATGCATTTTGTCGGCTTCATCTTACATCCGATGGATTTTGAACTCATGTTCATCAAATTTGGCCCACATTATTTTCTATTTCAATAAATCTGTTATTAATTATTTATTCTAAATATTTTTGATTATTTTTCTGCTTTTAATATAATTTCAACGATAACATTGTATATGATAAGTAAAATTTTTAATTTCTTTTTTACCTTCCATAAATCTTATACAGATCTAATGTAATTTTAAATATTATATTTTTCATGCTTAATAATTTCTTTGAAACACGAAGTATAAAATTAATTAATTCTGACCCATTTGTTTTGTACAACTTAGTTAAAATTAATAACAAATAGTTTTTAACATTTTTATTATTCAAACATATTAAGAAAATAGTTTATAAATATAAACTTTAATAACATAATATTCATTTGTTTCTTCTATGCACTTGTGTAAACTATTTACAAATTTTTTTATAAAATTACCTAATTTTTATAATACAAGCATACTTCCATATGAATTATTATCTAACCTGTTAAACGGGTTATGAAATTAATTTGTGTAGAAATTTGTTGTCCTGAGCACAAGCACGATGAATCATGAAAAGGGCATAGCAGAAAAGAACTTACCTCATTAGAGCTCGGTAGCCCGCATTTGTTGCTGATAAAGAAAAGAACCATTATAGCTTGCCCTCCGCCGTTCTCCTGCGTCGTCGTCCCAACCCCGTCGCCGACTAAAACCTCTGGCTGTCCAGTCCCTTCTTTCTCAA
Source organism: Aquilaria sinensis (assembly GCA_005392925.1). Lineage (NCBI taxonomy): Eukaryota > Viridiplantae > Streptophyta > Magnoliopsida > Malvales > Thymelaeaceae > Aquilaria > Aquilaria sinensis. The sequence goes on along the minus strand of SMDT01000481.1, from coordinate 555,624 downwards.
TGCTAGAGACTAAAACCCACCTCCGATTCGCCGCCGCGAGCCTACGGCACCTTGCCGCTGGTGCCAGCCCGGCTGAATCACCAGCCCGAGCTTACTCGCTGCCCATCTCCGTCATCGAAGTTATCGGAACTCGCCTTGTTGCTCTGTTGAGACTCGAGAAACAAGAGGCGCTAACGAATCTGAGCCCAACTAAGTCACTGTCGTTCCAAATATTGATCAGTTTTGCCACTAACGATATTTTATGTGCAGTTAAGTCCCCCTGTTAGGATTAACAGTGGCTGGTTCTTCAAGTGAGGCATAATTTGGCGCTATTGCTCTTGAAACGGTATGAAGTGGATTGGTTGTCGTTTCTGTTGCAGGAACTTGGTGTGGTGTCCAATTTCCCCAACTTCGTTCCGATAATGTGAGTGCTACTCATGCATGCGCTACTCCCGTCTTTAACATTTGGTGTGTTAGAAAGAATGGAGTTCTACAGGTTCATTACATTCCAAACAGAATCTAGCTTGCTGATATGCTTACCAACTCTCAGTTCTGGCTTGGATTTCAGCTATTAGAACACCAGATCGGAGTCTTTGATAGGTCTGCTGTCTTGAGGGGGTGTCTTAAAGATAAACAACTATGTTTCCTATCAATGCTGATTGTAACTTATCCACAGCACTCGTGCTTATCAACCTAGCACCCTCATTTTCTAGCCCTATTAACGATCTGGTCGACTTCTGTTGATTGTTTTGATTATTGCTACGTACCTGGAATTACTAGGGAAAGAAAGCTGATCAATTTCTTTTACTTGCTTGGACTCAAGAGAAATTGACTTGAAACTTCCATCGTAATTAATAGGATACCCAAGAACTTTCTAGCATTACTACCAAATGTTCTCTTCTTGTTTGCTTATTGCGTCATCATTATGTTGTACCTCAATCCCAACAACATTAGGGTTGCTGACATGAAGTTCACAGCATTAATCAAACCTAGGAGTTCATCCAAATGCAAAGGGTTTGGTTGCCTTGTTGCATACAAATGTAAAATTCCATTGATCTGAGGTAACAAATGGCTATCTTGGTATAAGATTTGTGATAGTTACATTATTAATGGAACATTTTTGCTCTTCAATAGCTTTTGGTTCAAGGAAAGAAGGTTGGTTTGGAGTAGGAAGATTCTCTAGGTCACTGCTAAGCATAGAAATCACACTGGAAATGGTTGGCCTGTCTTTCACCAAGTCTTGCACACACAGTAGACTCACCTGTGTACATCTCAAGATTTCCTCATGAAAGCTCGGATTGGCTATTACTGGATCTATCAAAGCCAAGATTTCTCCCTCATTCCACAATTTCCATGCCTGGAATTCACAGAACCAATGAGATCATTTTGTTATAAGTGCTAATGAATATGAAGTTGAAGACTTACGTGCTCCAAAAGGCTCAGAGAACTTTCATTGTTATGGAAGCTTGTGTTCCTTCTTCCACTGATAATCTCCAAAACAAGTACACCAAGGCTGAATACATCAGATTTCTCTGAGAATCGTCCATTCATTGCATATTCACGTGGCATGTAACCACTGCATCGGATGATCAGCATAGGGCAAAGCAGCCTATATCAGCAGCCATGTGAGGAACACAAATGAAAAGAGAAATGAGAAAAAGGAATGACCACTTACATTGTTCCCACTATCCTTTTAGTGTTTACTTGGTCTTCATTAGCCCCAAAAGTTCTTGCCATTCCAAAATCAGAAATTTTTGGGTTGAATTCTTCATCCAACAAAATGTTGCTTGCCTTAAGATCCCTGTGTATAATGCGTGGCCTTGAATCTCGATGTAGGTAAAGGAGGCCACGGCAGATTCCTTCTATGATATTGAAGCGCCTTCTCCAATCAAGCACTTTTCGTTTCTGAGGGTCTGGAAATTTACAATAAAATTTGAGTTAGGAAAATAAGAGATGAGGAAATAAGGAAGCTTTCAGCTGCGAAATAGAAATGGTGTGCCAATTGCAAATGTCATTGCCATGATCTTACCAAAGAGAAAAGCATCAAGACTTTTGTTTGGCAGGTATTCATAGACCAACATCTTTTCCTCTTTTGTAATACAGAAGCCTACAAGTTTGACAAGATTTCTGTGTTGGACTTTAGAAATCACAGTGACTTCATTCATGAACTCTTCTACCCCTTGCCCAGATGCATTCGAGAGTCGTTTTACGGCTACCTCCTGTCCATCTTGAAATCTTCCCTATAAGCATAATTTAACCCACAGCTAAGAATCATCAAAATGATAATCCACCTTGCAACTTAAGATTAAAAGCTACAAGGATATGGGCAATACCTTGTATACAGAACCGAACCCACCTTCACCTAGTTTATTTTCTTGATTGAAGTTGTTAGTTGCAGCTGCCAATTTCTGAAAACTAATAGTGTGGATTTCTCGAACTTTGACCCAGTTCTCCTTTTCAGCGAAAAAATGGAGAAAGTCCGCGTATTGCTTTTCCCATGTATCAGATTTAACCTTCTCTGCTGGAGAGAAAATACAGTTATAAGCAAAGTAAATATCTTTAAGCATGAGTATAATCTAAAACTAAAAACAGATTATGTAAATGTAATCCACATTTACATACCCATATCCCTTGTAATCCTTTTGAAATGAAGCACAAATATGGCACTAGCAATTGTAGTCAAGACTGAGAGCACCGCAATGAAAATTATCAACTTCTTCTTTCTTTTTCCTCCTGAGAATTAGAAAAGAGACAGAATTTGTGAATATATACACTTGGAACTTTCTGGCCACATCAATGAACCTGTAGAGATGTTTTATATAGGTACACAAGACCAATACCATAATCTCATAGATACCTCTATATGAACCTAATGAACCGAGTAAAGGATTTCCAGTTGTGTTCAACTTCATGGTTGACTTGAAAGGTGGTATTTTTCCACTGAGGTTATTATAGGAAACATCTAACTCAAGAAGACCACCCAAATCTGCCAGGCTACTGGGAATGGGGCCTGTCAAATTGTTGCCACTCAGGTGTAAGTACTGCAATGCCTTGAGATTGGCGAACGCGGAAGAAATCGTCCCATTGAAGTGCTGGTTTGTGAAGTCTATGTCCATGATCTCTTTTCTTGAGTTGCACTTCACGAATGACCACTTGTTGCAAGCATCATTACCAACCCATGACTCGGCTAGTTTGAAGGGATACCCCAAAGCAGCAGCTATTTGAAGCAATGTTGTCACCTGAGGATCACAAGACCTCCCAGTTTGAGTGCAGAAGTTATTGTTGTTTAGAGCAACCCCTTGCTTTTTTGACAGAGAGTAAGGGAAAGGTCCTTGTAATGAGTTGTTGGATAAGTCCAATGCTGATAAAGAACGAAGTGAATCTAAAGACTTTGGGACAACTCCAGTGAGTTTATTATTGCCAAACATCATAAAATTCAAAGACTTGCAATTTGAGAAATCTGGAACTGGACCCGTGAACTTATTGTTTGTCAGATCTAGGTATTGCAGAGACTGTATTTTCGACAATACCTCAATGGAGCCGGAAAATCCGACTTCTTGACTGTCAAGTATCAAATAAGAAAGGTTGGATTTTGCCATGGATGGAGGCAAAGAGCCGACCAAACGATTCTTAGATAGCTGCAGATGCTCCAGAGGACAAGATTGGAAAACATCAGGGAGCGTTCCAACGATGTTTGACTGGTAGGCGTAGAACTCTTTAAGATTAATCAGCCGGGACAGTTGCGTCGGAATGCTCCAAGGATCAAGGAAATAGTTGAAGCTAAGTTGCAGAAACACTAAAGTGGGAGAAAGTCCTTCAAAGAACTCTACTGGCATGGCAGTGAACCTATTAGCTGTGAAGTCGATAGCCCGCAACGAGGTGAGGTTATGAAGAAGCGGCACTGTACCATCCAAGAAGTTAATTCCAAACGACAGCAATCTAAGCTTCGGGAGAGGAGGGAATCCATTAGGCAAAGGGCCATAGAGGTTCGATGAGTTGAGGTCGATGCTGGAGACGTAGCCAGAGTCGTTGCAAGTGACGCCAAACCAGTCGCAGTAGGCGGAGGACCGGTTAGGGGCAGCGGACCACTTGGGTGGTCTGGGGTTCAGGAAGGAAGCGAGGGTGGCCATGGCATCAGCGTCGGGGCCACACTCTGGTGCGCGGCAGAGTGAGGAGGCTGTTGATGGTAGGAGAAGAACAAGTACGGTGACAAGAACAAGGCAACGGTTTGTCACCATGGTTGAAGCAAGTTTCTGTCCATCTCTTTAAGATGCGAGTACCTTTCTTTCTTGTATGATAGATCAAATGGGCTACGAGGAAAAATGAGGTGAACCTAAGAGGAAATTATGCAATATTCAATATCAAAACATAAATCTGATAGAGACGGTTTTGTCTTTGGCTAAGAACATATAACTAATCATCCAAATTTCGCTAAATAAGTAGTAATAAACTAGTAAACACATTAACTTGTGATTATCGCTTTCAGTTCGGTTTTGTTTCTTTGGGCATTGCTGAGAGCAGTATTTTCTGCATGACAGTTGGAAGTCTTTCTTTTCTATCTGTCTTTTTAGAAAAAGGAAAAACACACATGACAATTGGAATTTATGGGTTAAAAAGGAAGAAAAAAAAAGTTAACTGGTGCACCAATGTCTAGAGTTCCAAGGAAGATATGAGCTTTGCTAATGCTAGGGAGGTGGAGTTGAAGAATCTGAGGAAGAAATAGGAAAGATAAAAAATAAAGGAAAATCACCTCAGACTCTGGTGACTCACGAAGAAGTGAATGCTTTGTCAAACATTCTGCGATGTTTCAAACAACTTGTTTCTCTGAAATTTCTCAACATTCTTTCTGGTGTTGGAGCTAAACCTCGACCGACAGGGAACTTTTGTTTGCTTATTCTTGTCTGATCTTTGCTTAGAGATCACGAAAACTGGGCCGGCCGAGCTACGGGTACTTGGATAATATCGTTCGATTTGAATTTCAGTTTAGATGTAAATCGGCCTTGGGCGTCAGCTCAGCAATCGAGTTAAAAACTTAAAACTTGTTTCGGGTGCATCTAACTATATAAGCCATATTTAATATTAACGTCATCAATTAATGTTAGAGTTTTACAAAAGTTATCTAAGGATAGCTTTTAGCCTCATAACGTATTAGCGTCAGCGATTAGGGTTAGAATTTTAAAAAAGTTATCCAATTGTAGCTTTTAACTTTTAACTTTAGCATTTTCATTACAATCGTTAAATAAATTATCTAAAACTCTAACGTTGATTATAAAAACTGGTCCCAAACAAGCCATTTAATTTTTAACTTCAACGTTTTCATCTCTGTTAGATATAGTAGTTAACTTGCGTTAGAAGTCTAACTATATCATCTATAGTAGCTTACTTGGTTTCTACGTGTATATGTATCAAATTGTAATTCAACTACTGTGCGGCGATATTTGTTCTTCATACTTGTCTTTTATAGGATCATAGCTGTAAATGATTCACGTCTCTAAAAAAAAACCATGGCTTTCGAAAACTCTTCATCATCTCCTTCCTCCAACACTACTTCTTCATCCAATAACCCTCCTGTCCTTCCGGCGGCACCCTCCTTTAATCTTGCCCATCTCATCAATATCAAGCTAATCCGAGACAATTACCTCCTTTGGAAAGCACAAATTTTGCCCATTTTGCCAGGCCAACGGCTGATGGGCTTCACCGACTGCATACTTGCAGCACCTCCACAAATGGTCTCGGTTTCAACTGCTGCTGTTGGTGAGCAGACTCCCAACCCAGCCTAGCACTCTATCCCCAATCAGGCGTACCAGGACTGGTTCCAACAAGATCAGATGATCTTGAGTGTTATTATCTTGTCACTGTCAGAAGAGATACTTGCTTACATGATAAACATGTACACTTCCCCTGAGTTATGGTTTGCTCTAGAGAAATTATTTGCCTCACAATCTAATGCTCATATCATGCAGATTTACCATGAAGAAGAAAGACCTCAAAATCGCTAAATATTTTCAGTATATCAAAAGTCTTACCGATACTTTGGCTGCCATTGGACAACCTCTTTAAGAGTATGAGATTGTCTCGTATATTCTTGCAGGTCTCAACTCTGAATATGATCTTCTCCTAACTTCAATTACAACAAGGATTGACCCCATGCCGCTTAATGATCTCTATGGGCATCTGTTAAGCTATGAGCTGCGACTTGAACAGCATCATGTAGTGGTCCAGCCTCCAACAGAATTATCTTCAGTCAACGTAACGATTAGGAACAATTCCTATCATGGAGGAAGAGGTCCCAATAATCATGGACGAGGTCAAGGTTGTGGCCATTCCTTCCAATCAAAGAATTGGAGGAAGTTGGAACAGCTTAGGGATTACATGTCAAGTACGTAAGATACCTGGTCATTCAGCACTTCAGTGTTATCACCATCTTGATCATTCTTATTAGGAGGAGCAAAGCCATTTCGCTGCAGTAGTAGATACTCCTTCATACCAAGTTGACCCAAATTGGTATACGGATTCCAGGGCTAATGATCACATCACATTTGATCTCAACAATCTATTTATAAGTGAACAGTACCATGGTTCTGACTGAGTTCAAGTTGGCAATAAGGCAAGTTTGCCCATTCATAATATTGGCTCATCCAAAATTCCCACAACCACATTTCCTTTACACCTTAAAAATGTGCTTTATGTACCTAGTATCACAAAAAATCTTATCTCAATTAGCAAGCTTACCCGTGATAATCCAGTGTTCTTGAATTTCACCCTGACTGTTTTTTTTTGTCAAGGATTGAGTCTCGAAAAAAAAGCTCCTCCAAGGAATGTGCAAAAATGGACTCTCCCAGTTTCCGTCACCCCCAACTGTCCTCACTAGGGAACGTGTCATTGTTCAACAATGGCATTCCAGGTTTGGTCACCCATCTCAAACCGTGGTTCATCAAGTTCTTCATTAACATAGTCTACCCAATGTAAAAAAAAAAAAAAAAAAGGAGTTCTTAATCTGTGATGCTTGCCAGTAAGCAAAGAGTCATCAATTGTCTTTTTCTTCATGTCACTTTACTTCAAACCATCCTTTAAACTTATTTTCTGATGTTTTTTTGGGGCCTACACCTAAGTTCATTAATGGCTTTTGCTATTATGTTCGTTTTATTGATGATTTCAATAAATTTTTTTGGTTATATCCTATTGCCTGCAAATCTGAGGTTTACACCATTTTTCTTAAGTTTCAGCAACATATTGAGCGTCTCCTAAATACAAAAATAAAGGCAGTTCAGACTGACTAGGCTGGTAAATATAAGAAATTCCATTTTTCTTTTCTCCTCCATTGGTATTGATCACAAAGCAATGAAAGCTAAATAAAATGTTTGTCATTTCAATCAGTCATATCATCACCACATTTTATGGAATATTTCATGAGATAATGGAATATTCCGGTTGTTAGTTTCACCAATTTTTATTATTTTGCTCGAATTGTAATCATTAACGATCAATACTCCTTAAAAAAAAACTTAGATAATAGATTTAACTGTAAAAAAAAAAAAAACAATAGCGGGTGGATTGACTTTAGCACATACATAAGTGGGAGATTTGCCCTTTTGCCATATCCATTCTTCCATTTTGGCCCCTAAATTGTTCAATCAGATGATCAGACTTTGAGAGATAGTACGAAAGCAATGGTGAGTTCTAAAGATCTGCAAGTTTAGGGACTACATCTTCCAAGAGAAAAACTATAAGGACTTTCTCTAGGTTTTGTTAGTTTCATGTTTTTGTCTTTTTGCTTTAACCCATTTCAATACTTGAGTTATCGATCTTTTTCATTTCAATCCCCAATTTCTAGCTGTTTGCCATTTTGGTCTTTTCTGTCCTTTTTTCTTTTCTTTTTTTATTTTTTATTTATTAAGACAATGTTAAATCCTCAGGACCTATAGTATTTCTATTAGTTCTATTGATTCAAAAAAATTTATTTTGATTTTTGCATTAATACTTAAACATCACTTAAAGGAAAAATTTGGTTGGTATAATTTATCTGATTTTTAGTATAAGAAATAAATTAAATAAATAAAAAGACAAGGGCCAAAAATGCCACTAATGTTAGGTTGATGGAGTACTATTGCCATTATTGCCTTTTTTAATGCAAAATTGCCATTGAAGTTACCTGTTGGAAGGAAATTTAACACTGGAGTTCTGAAAAAAAGAGTGATATGTCATAACCCAAGTTTAAAGCTAGTCAATGGAATACTTACCCACATCATATAGTCTGTCATTTATGAAAAAGGGATATGTGTTAGGTAATTGGTTGGTCGTCGAAACTGCAAAAAATAATTATGGTATCACTAACAACTTAGAATAAATAAATTTTGTAGTTTAGCAGTAAAAAGTAGGTCAAATCTCAAGGGAAATTTTTTACTAAAAACTTCCTGTAAAAAAAAACTGAAATAAAACATTGGGGAGTTTTCTTGAATTGAAAGCTGAAATAAATTGATTGCAGAATTAAAATAAAAGTAACTAATATTAAAAATGCTCAGTTCAGGGTTAATTATCCATTCCAATCATGCAGTTGATTATTGAAGAAAAGTATTTCTTCAATCCAAGCAAATAAACAGAACTCTCTTTAAAGCTAAAAATAACCCAAAGAATTCAGCAGTAAAATTAACCAGAAAAAGCTTCAAATTAATTTCTTAATTTTGAGTAACCAGATATTGAAAAATAATTTTTAATAAACCCAAAATTAGCATTATGAACAATGAATAAAAGTTTATTTTTGGCAATAATTCAAAAGCTTGAATAATTTAACCTGTCTTACTTCTCTGTATGAGCTAACCAGAAATAAAAACAATCCCAGTCAATTCACTTGCTTCTAAATCGATTTCTTCACCTCAGCAGTTGAAAGAAAATCAAGCAAATTTACAATCGCATTACCAATCTAACAAGCAAAAACAGGAAAATTAATTGCAATAGATCTGATCAACAAAGAAGTAAATACTTGAAATTAAAGAAAGTTTAAACAAGAAAAATCAATCCTTACAACCAGTGTGGGCGATAAAAATCGTTCCTAAAACTGAATCAGAAAAATTACTCTTTCATGTTTGAAAGAAAAACAAAGAAGAATAAAAAAAACTAAAATTGTCAAAAAAGAAAGGCATGGTGGGAGGGGTCTACTGGCACCCCCTTTTAAATACCTAAAAAATAGTAACCTAATGTGCTAAATGCACAAAATCTCCCAAAACTTTCTATATTGTTACAGAAGTACCCCAAGCAAATAAAAAGATTTAAAATAACTAGAAGGTTTCAAAGTTGTGAGTCAAGCAATGCTCTAGAACAGCATGAGCAACTTTAAACCGAAATTTGACCTTGATACAGCCATTATTTCTCAAAATGAAAACCATGAAAGTTGTAGAGCTCTTTTTTAGCTTCGAAACAATACCTGAATCGCATAAAACGGACATCGACATCCAAAGATATGCCCAAAATACCGCAACTGCTTCCAAATCAGCAATGACTCGCAAATCGCGACTTTGAAGCTCAATTTGACCCTCTTAACGTGCAAACTGGATTTCATGGTCTGAATCTGATTTGTATCTCCAGATGTTAGCTTTCGAATGAATTAAGAATCACTTGATTCCAATCTCTGTAGTTGAAGATATGATTTTTCTACCGGAACATCACCAATCTGTCAAAATCCTAAAAGAACACAACCAAATTAAAACTTGCAAAATGAAAAATTAAATCCACTCTTAATCAATTGAGTCCAAATATGCTCTAAGCTATAAAACATACTCAAAATATATCTTTAAGGTTTAAAACATATTAAAACATACTAAATATGAGAGAAATAAATATAATAAATATAAGCTTATTAGTAATCAAGCATTGCAACTTGAGGCCAACACATACAAGTAATAAATCTCACATCTCTCTTATGTGAGATTTTGGGGCCTCACAATTTCCTTCACTTATATGCCCAATATCCTCATTGGGCCATAAACTTATCTAAAATCTTTAGCTTGTTAGATGATGGTATGAACTGTGGTTCATCATTCATTATTTGGGCATGTACATTGGTTTGTACAATCTACACCATCATGGCCCCGAGTTGACTCTAATATCATTTTGTCATAACTCAAGTCTAGAACAGTTAATAGAACACCAACTCACACCACATGCACTATTATTTGTGAACATGATAAGTACTAGGTAATCAAGCTTTATAATTTAAGGTCATATATAGAAGTCATAAATCCTACATCTCTGCCATGTAGGCTTTCAAGGCCTTACAAGATATAGTCACCAAGTGTCTAATAGTAGGAATATTTAGTTCAAAGTGAGAATATTTTGTGCCACATTACCCATTACCCGAACAAGCAGTGGTGACCTTGTCAACTTTGCCAATTAATTCTCATCTTTAGAAATCTCAAGAAACTAGAAACACTCAGTCTAATTGCAAGAAAAAAATGAAATGATAAATACCATTGTGAAAATGATAGATCCACAAACTTAGAGGCTAGTGTTTTAGTAGAAAAAACCTGGAATAAAATTTGTATTTTTCTCCATTTTTTCAAGTTTGCTACACATGCAATTTTAATTATCAATGACAAAATTGCTCCTAGCAGGTAACATTAGTGGCAATTTTTGCATAAAAAATATTGTTGGCAATGCTCTATCAAACTAACATTAGTGTCATTCTTGCCCCTTTTCCCATAAACAAATCGCTATTTAAAATATATTTTCATCATTTAAATAACGAAGTAACTTGTTTTTTGCACTCCACATTGTATTTTGTTTTTATCTTTTGCTTTTGCAACCATGCTTTGTTACTTCCTAATCATGGTAAAAAAAAGCTTTTCAATAGATTAATAGAGGAATTCACTCTAGTAATCTAGTTATTGTTCCTACTTCCGTCTTGAACTTGCAAGGTTTATTCCTTTTATTACAGAGACTATTTTAGGCATTTCATTTTCTATTCCGACAAATTTTTTACTTTTGCCTCCCCCTTCTCATTAGTATGCAAACATTTTCCAATGACATCAACTCAGAAACCCAAGTGTCGTTCTTGTTCCACCATGCTGAACGTTTGCCGCTTTCCCATCTATACATGACATTTGACTCATTCTTACTTTTTTTAAATGGTCTTGATTCAACTTTTCATTTTGCTTTTTGATTATGAGCTGTTAGATTGTTCTAGTCATCATGTTTCTATGTGTTTGAGCTTTTCTTACAACCTTCTCATTTGAGATTTGTAATCTCACTGTTCAACAACAATGAAGAAAAGCATGAAAAGTATCAGAATTGTTCAAAGGGAATTGTATCCAATAGAAAGGGCAATAACTTTGTTTTTTCAATCATCTTAATCTATGCCAGCAGCTCTTGAACATCATTTTCATTGCTACTTTGGTGTTCCCAAACCACTTATGTAGGATTTACATTGAATTGAATGTGGCTAAAACATAAAACAGGCTTGGTCTTTTGATATGTCAAAGAATTTGAACTCAGTTCAATGGCCAAGGTCATGTCGAAAAACAAACTTCTTGTAGGGAAGATATTTCTCTTGATCTTCCCAATTCTTTTGGTCTATAACGTTGTCATTTTTCATGTGGTCTGCCAATCCTTCAGTCCATTTTTGTGGTTGTTACAGTGTTGTTTACTTTGATTCCCGAAAGTATGTTCATGAACTCAATCTTGGCTCACTCAACCTTTTTTGTTCTTTGCCACCGGAAATCCCCAGTTTATCTAAGCTTAAAGTGCTTAATCTCTCCAACAATTCCTTGTTTGCTTCAATTCCTTCTCTATCCAACTTGACTTCTTTGGAGACATTAGTTTTGGAGGACAACAAGTTCACCAGCATAGACTCATATTTCTTCCAAGGGCTCTTTACGAGTTTAATGTACTTGGGGTTTAGCAGAAATGTTTTCCTTACTCTATGGACAATACTGATTGAATTGGGTCGATTGTCAAATCTCACGCGGTTCCTTACTGATAAAGCAAATATAGAAGGAACTTTGCTAGATGTTTTTTATTCCTCTTATTTGAACTACTTGAGCCTCGACAACTACTACCTGAGAGGTCCTCAACCGACTTTGTTGGTGAAATCCTCTATGGTGAATTTGTATTTTAGCCATTAGAAATTAAGACTATCTAGTAAGCTTGATGTATTACTAAACATAACCTTTTTACAAGGTCCTTTCCTTTTGTATTTGTTAAACATTTCAACAATTGTCTCTCTAGAAGGTAACAGTTTTTTCACAAGAAATGGTGGGCATTGTGATAAGCAAGTCATTGCATCATTGAAAATTGCCAAAATGCTTGGTTATCCAGCAAAGTCGTCTGATTCTTGGAGGGGCAATGATGCTTGGAAAGAATGGCCCTTTATAGCATGCAACACCTAGAAAAGTATTGTGATGATAGATCTGCAAAAGCAATATTTTGGAAGGACCATTTCATTGACGGGATTTTCTAATTTTATAGAATTAGAATACTAACATCTGAATGACAATAATTTCATTGGTTTCATCCCTAATAGTTTGGTAGATTTACCAAGACTTAGACTCCTTGATATTTCTAATAGCAATTTATCCGAAAACCTCCTAATCTTCAGATCATCTATGAAGCTAATAACCAAAGAAAACCCCCTCCTTAGAATACCAAAAGTTCTTTTGCTAGTATAAAACATGTTCATTTGGTAGATCTAGCAAGCAACAATTGGAGCATTTTGATTTCAATTTTGTATGAAAGGTAATGTTGCTACTCTTAGTGATTCTTTAGTGAACAACCTATAATCTCTACCTCGTGTTATTGTGGTCTTTGTCTTTTTACTATTTCTCTTTAACAATGACATTAAATTGGTTAATCTTGCACATTCGTAGGTATAAAAAACTAGACAAAATTGATGGTTATTATGGTGGCAGCTATTATAACTCTGGTCTCAAGTGTCATTTGTGCCTATCTCATCATATGTAAATTGGCAAACATAGAGGTAAATGCTATTACATCTACATGTGAAGTTTTCAAGCCATTATAGGCAAAAAAATGAAAGAATGAAAGAATAAAACATGTTTAAATCCTTAGCACCTTAGATTTGAAATCACTTTCATTGTTGCAATATTTGCATTTATTTTTGTACATGCAAGGAAGGGAGTAAATGATATGTTTAACAAAAAGGCTGAAAATTTAAAGTTCTATGATACATTGGGCAAAATGGATCACTATATCAAAGCTAAAGATTCCCCAATGATTGATTTCTAGAAACTAGTAACTACAACGAACAATTTTCACCTGGATAATAAGCTAGGTCGGGGTGGCTTTGGTTTAGTATACGAGGTACATATTTTTCTTTTTCATATGCTTGTTGGGTATAAAAGAAATGAGAATAGAGCTAGACCTAGGTTTTTCATAGCCACAACATCTTGCATTTTTTCATCTTTTTGTGGAGAACTTATGGATTCTTACTTGGAGAAGGCTTGGAAGACTTCAAGACTTGTAGAAGCCTTAAAGAATCAAGCATCTAGAGTTTATTAGGTTTTCTCTTTCCTTATTTCTTCTTATTTTTAAACATGGATGCTCTTTTATGTATTTTCATAATTGTGTTTAGTTTTGTTATGGAGTAATCTTCCTTGTCACTTTTTATGGGGTAGCTACTTAGATTGATTATGTTAGATGAATTTATGATTTTGTGATTTGAGTTTCCTTTAAATGCTTGTTTGTATTTCCTTTGTACTCAATGTCGTGTTAGCTAATTGATGGCCAGAATTTGTTACACCTTAGATTACTTTTAAACTCTTGGAAAAGATTAAGAGTAATTGGACCTAAGAATAGGGTTTAATGACAATGGGTTTGTTGGGAAATTAGTCTAAGTCATTAAGTGAAAGTAAATTATGCTTTAATGCATCTTCCTAAACTTGTAATCGGATGAGAGTCCTTATTAAGTTTAGGTTAGAAAAAGTAATTCCTTCATTTGGGAAAATAAGAATTCAATTGGATACTTCACCAACAAGCAAAGTAAACTAAATCACTAACCTAAAGTCACCAACTAATCAAGACAAGTAATGAACTCACAGGAAGTGTGCTTTCATAATTTGGTAAAAACCATAAACGTACACTACATTCTTGTATTTTAGGTTAGTAGGATTTTACTTAGCTAAGTTTAGTTACATGCTTTACTTGCGCAAATTTTCATTCAATTTTGACTGTTTAGCTAAAGTTAACTTAGAGTAATGGTACCTGACAAGCAATTCAATCAATCCTTATGGAAACAATACTCTTTCTTACCCAAGCATCCACTATGCACTTATGGCTAGGGTTTAAAACTCACAATAAAAGCCTAAGAGCTCGCCATCGCTTTGTTTTGTTTTTGTTTTTTTATTTTATAATTTTAGTATTTTAAAATATAATAAATAAGGAATAAAAAATTTAGGTATCATTGAAAGAGCAAAATAAAATACATTTTAAGTGTAAAATGATCATCCAACATTTTGGTACTTTCATATTTTCTATAATTTATATTGTAATAAATATAATATTATATAATATATTATATGTAGTATCAAATTTGTGTCTTGATATCGGATTAAAGAAAATTATAATTTAAGGTTAAGTCGCCTTATATGTTTTTTTTCCTTAGTATATATAGATATTAAGTTGCACTTTTAAGGCGTGATAAATATATTTCAAGTTTAAAAAGTAAATAAATTGATAAAACCTTATGTTTGTGGATATATTTGAGAGTTGTATAAATCACGCACATGTTTTTTTTTATAAAATTTTAAATTTAGCGGCATTTTTCAGTTTTTTGCATTAAAAAAAAGACTTAATAGCAAACATTGAAGAAATCACCATTTTGTTTTCTTATTTTTTATTCTCAAATACTAATTTGATTTTCCTTATAAAGCCTAATACCCCACCATCACTTTTTTTTCTTTTCTTTTTTCACCTTTCATGATTTTAATGTTTTAAAATCCAATAAATTGAAAATGAAGAAAATTGGGTCTCATTGAAAAATATGGAGTAACATATAACCTAAGGTTAAAAAGGTTGTCAAACATTTTGGCACCTTCATACTTTTTAAAATACTAGTCACTGACATGTTCTTCAAATATAAATAAAGTGAATGCAATTAATAAAAATTTATTTAAAAGTTTAAATAAAAAAATACATTAAAATTTTTGAATAATTAAATAAAAAATATTTAATAATATATTTTAAAATGAAATTTATTGAATAAATTTATCAAGAAAAACACAATAGGCATAAATAGAAAAATAAGAAATAAAAGAGAACACACACCATAATATAAAAAGCACAACTTAATATTAAACATATCCTTAGTTTTTATTTGAAATAAAATATATATTACTATACTTTATCCAAGTTAAAGAAAACAATAATATAAAGAATAGTGTAAATTTTTTAAATAGTCCCTAACCTTTACTTAATTCTTTCTTATCATTCTTAACCTATTAAGTATTGTTTTTTGGTTCCAAATGTTTTAAATATTTCATATTAGCCCTCTATTGAAACAAATTTATTAACTTGGAGTAACTATGTCTATATAACATCAATTTTTTAAAAAATATTTTAAATTTTTTGATAATTTTTCTCTAAGAAATTTGATTTGGGAAGTAATTTTTTTACAATTAAATAAAATTTTACTTCATCATTTTTTCCATATATGAAATAATTATTGTGCACAATGCATGCACTTATTATGTAAAAAAATTGTGGCTGGGTTAGCAAGCTGCACCTAGTAAGGGACCAAATTAAAATGTTTTTAATTAGTTTAGAATGAATAAATAGAATAGTAAAAAGTTTAGGATGAAATTTAGCTCACATAAACCATGGATATTGAAGGAGATTAATTTTTCCAATGTTAGTTATATTTTATAATAGTATATTTTATATAAATAAAAAACCAAACAAATTCAAGGTTATATTTGGGGTAATTTTCATGGGGCACCTTACATCTAATTTTTTTTTCATCTTGAATATATTAGTTATTGTCACGAATTAAAGGTTAAGGACCTTACAAAATTTACTTTTATACTTATTGCAATAAATTAATTTAGTATCCAAAGTAGTTAATTTCCCAAAAAAAATGAAGGTTTCAAATCATATGTATGGTTTTCTATTTTCCTTTCTATTATAGTTTCCGAAATACTAATATTACTCTAATTAATTTGACAATATTAAATTTTGGCCTCTTTGAATTGTCATGTCAATTTGTAAAAAAAAAATACTATGGAACCTCTAATACTAATATAAAGATAATTAAATTGAAAAGATCAACCCTGGATCTCATTTAAAAATAAAAATAACTTATAATTTAAGGGTAAAATGGTTAAGTCACTTAGGAAAATAAAATGGATTTGTTGTAACAAGTAATCACCATATTTGAAAATGCACATAAAAAATATTTATTTTTTTAAAATATATTAAGTTAACAAGTATTTAAAGGTCTAATTGTGATTCAAAATTGAGATTTAACAATAAATTTTTATGCAAGCTAAAATATTAATTTGTAAAATATACTATTCAAGGGTTTGATAAATAACATTAATTGAATAGCTTCTTTGTTACAAAAGTGTCAAGATAAGATATCATTATATTCAAACTCAATATAAGAAATTAATGATATTTTATAAAGCAACTTTCATGTTCGGGGCATATTTGCTAATGAAGTCAAATATTGAAAGTTAATAGGATAGTTTGCAAATATCAAGGCTTTTCTGGAAATTAGGAGTCTGTGTGGCAGCTAATTAATTTTTTTATTATTTCTTAATCATTATCCAATTAAAACTCCCAAGAAAGCAAAAATGAAAAGATTAGGTCTCACTGAAAGGAGGTTATATAATTAATTAAGAGTAAAAAGGTTGAACAATATTTGACACTTTACAGTGATGTTTCCATAACATAGTCAATTAATTATCGTTTAATAGATCCTTTTTTGCAAGTAGAAGTTATGTGACATATTTTATCAAATAGATAAGAATGAGGCGGCTATAGTAACAAACCAAATAATCATAATATAGATATGCCATTTTCTTTTGGATGCGAAGAACATGAGCTAACATGTCACGGAACGGGGCCCCAGTGCCCCATAATCTTGTAGGCTCTTAGGGATTATGAATCCCTCTAAGTTACTATTGGCTAACTATTACTCGTCAATATAAATTTAAACAATTTATATGCAACTAGTTCCTTAGCCTACTTAGTTCAAGAGATATGCATGCTTTTGTCCTGGCAATGCAAAAGAATAAATAGATCGTTGGTTAAAAACGTTGCTCGAGCATTTCTATTAAAACATACTTAAAACGTGCCAAGACATTGAAATACTAATTACTTTGACTACAAGTGATAGTTTGTGCATACAATATACTTCTAGCATGCACCCAAAAGTAACAAGATGGATTTACATCACAATGTATCCTATTAGAGGCAACTTTCTTAGTACTCAAGGTACTATATACAAGAGACAAAAACTAACTAACTAAGATCATCTACTTGAGCCCCACCTTGAGCTATCCAAGCTCCAAGTGCAAGCCCTTCCTTAGTTCTTGTTCTTGTGCACTCTTAGCCTCTACACTGTAAAGGCACAACTTGGTTAGCACATAACTTACACCATAAGTAACCTAGAATCACAAGGATTCTCAAGCAAAGTACCTGCAAAAGAGAAAGCTTAGGCCTCAACTATCAACTAGTGATTAGGCCCGGAGTTAGAACCTGCACAATAAACTTAAGGGAGTGAGTACTTAAAAGTACTCAGTAAGGGTCCCTTGAATACCTACAAGAAGATAGCAGCAACCAATATGCAACCATGGCAAACAAGCAACCGAATGAGTGAATCAACCAGCAAACAACTCAAACAATCAACAAACATATATATAAGATATGCAATGCATGAATGTATGATATGAAATGCACATAAAGCATGCACTTGGGACTTTCTGCACTCTAGGCGCCATAAAACTTGCCGTGAGCTCAAACGGCGGAGGTACTTGAGATACTAGCCCTCGTATCCCGGGTACTATACCTCGCTTAAGTCCCACCTACGGGTTCTAGAGTAGGTCGTCACCCCTCTGAAACTTACCCGACTTTACCCTTAACTTATTTGCCCAAGGTAGTCATCCTATGTGGTTTAACTAGCCAAACCCTTAAGGTTTAACTTAGAGCACTCATAGTGGCTTGTTTACCAAACCAAATGGTTTGGTCGGGATCGACTTAGGTTTTCCTCCTCATTGACCATAGGTAAGTGACATTCTACTCGGCCAACAAAGGGTCTAAAAACCCCCTTAATCCCCTTAGTGCTCATTTAGAAGCTTAAGCACTTTGATTTTCTTAACCACCAAGTCATACTCTTTCTTAACCACACAACTTAACTACCACTTAAATAATGCATAATTCCCAACTTAGGAAGGAGTTCTAGACCCAACCGAGGCTACGGAATGTCTTAACTTAGCCTAGGGATGAAAACCGAGAGTTTGAGACACTCTTAGGATGCCCGGAGCTTGGGGGCAAAATGCCTTGGCGGCGCCGTTGGCGACGCGTCGCCACAGGCATCAGTGTTCGGAGAACATTTTCGTTTCCCGGCGACGCGTCGCCAACTCGCGTCGCCGGTCGCCAATATGGCGTCGACACTGGCGATGCGTCGCCAACGCTTTCCAGCGTTGCGCGACAGCGTGCGACCTTGCACGAAAACTGCTCAAACTTTCTCATCCCAAACTCAAATCACTTGGGTCTTGTTTCTAACTCATTCCCACACAAAACACTACATTTCTATGCATTATTTGAGCTTAATTAACTTGAACCCTTACTTCAATTTAGCTACAAAGCAAGCATTAAAACATAACCACCTTAGCTCAATCAAGCTCCCTTTGAGTTCCTCACCTAAAACCAATGTGATATGGCACCAAATACTTCAAACCAAGACCATTTCTAGCTATGGAAACAACTTAGAACCAATCCAAATGAACCCAACAAGCTTACCCACGAATTTTGAGTCCAAACTAGCACCAAAAAGCAAATTGGAGCTAGAACACCAACAAAAAAGCTTGATGATTCCTACTAACACCTTGGGCTTCCTCAATTTGATGAAGAATCGCAAGAAAAGAAGCTTTAGGCTGGGATTTTGGAGAGGGAAAGTGGAGCTACGAATTTGGAGTTGAATGCAAATGACTAAGGAAGAAGAAGACTTAACAACTTAAACTAACTTATACTAAATCCCCCCACTTGGCAAACTTCTTCCTCTTTTGCTCCACAAACTCTCAATTGTTTTAAATGGGTCACCAACTCTCACTCAAAACCAACTTTCCTTTGCTCTAAAGGATGCTAAAAAGCTTCACACACTTGATTTCTTGGACACTTTAGCCACTTAAAATCTAATTGGCTTAATTAAACACTTAGTGCCACAATTACTCAAAACCTTCAAAGATGGTTCTAATAGCTAGGATTACTAATGGTCTTGATTTAACTATGCCAAATCACACTTAGGAACTCACTTACTTAATTAAGCTTACCTTACTTGCTTAACAAGGTGCTAACTTGAGGTACTTAATTTAATGAAACACTTAAACAAAGTAAAATAAATACTTACTTGATTAGTCAACTAGGAGAGCCGTCACATAACACATAACTAGAATCACCAACATAATACAAGAAACTTAGACAAATGAAACATATAACATTATAGCTATTTGTTCTATTGCGTCTTCTTAGCAAATAGAAATAGATGATTTTATAGTGGCACTCTCACGGCACATGAGGCAGTTATAGTACCAAATTATATTGTCATGCTCTTACCAAATAGAAAAGTATCAAGGCTCTTATTTAGCCCTGTATCCATAGATCAAAAGCTTTTCCTCCCCTGTGATACAACAACTAATGAGTCGGACAAGATGTTTGTTTTGGAGTTTGGAGAATACCACAATTTCATTTATGAATTCCACTTGCCTTTATCCAAATGCATACAAAAAAAATTTTAATGTTATTTCTTGCCCATTTATTAGCTTTCCCTTACTTAAATGTAAAATTGTTGAACATTCAACCAGCTAATGGCAACAACCACAATTTATCAGCATAGAGTTCTGCTAAGTGAGCATTATCTCAAA
This sequence comes from Aquilaria sinensis, assembly GCA_005392925.1. Classification (NCBI taxonomy): domain Eukaryota; kingdom Viridiplantae; phylum Streptophyta; class Magnoliopsida; order Malvales; family Thymelaeaceae; genus Aquilaria; species Aquilaria sinensis. Next base: position 535,555 of record SMDT01000481.1, on the reverse strand, counting down.
TATAGGACCAAAGCCACCTTGACCAAAAATTTTACACTCACAAATAAATACTATTTTTTATGGAACCCTTAATTAATCTATCAAAGCGCTTTTATTCAGGATTAGAAAGTAACGAAGCATGGCTGGAAAGGCAAAAGAGGAAAAAAGAATACAATGTGAGTGCATAAAACAAGTTACTTTGCTTTTTAAGTGGTGAAAAAGTATTTTAACTAATTATATGTTTATTTAATTTATTTCAAATACTAAAAATCAGACAAATCATCATGACCAATGCTTTTCCTTGGCAAATAGAAATAACATTCTAACAAAAAGTGATGCTTAAGCAATGACACAAAAATCAAAGTGAATTTTTGGATTAATACACCAAGTGGAAATCATATAGATCGTGAGGATTTAACATTGACCTAATAAATATGAGAAGAAAAAGAAAAGGAAAAGGCAAAAAAAAGGACCAAATTGAAAATATCAAGAACTTAGGGATTGAAATGAAAAAATTTAGGTAACTTGCAGATTGAAACTGATTTAAGCAAAAAAAAAAAAAAGTGAAACAGACAAAATTCGGAGAAAGTCATTGTAGTTTTTTTTCTTTGGAAGATGTAGTCCTCAAACTTGTAGATTTATAAACGCCACCACTACCATCGTATTGTTTCTCAAAGCTTGATCATCAAATGGAATAATTTAGAATGCAAAATAAAATAAAAGAAATTTGCATGGGCTAGAAGAGATGTTAGACCATTATTGAGAAAAAAGAAAAAAAAAACACATTTTTCCATAAAAAATAGCCTCACCTTTTAGAAGTATTACATTAATAACCATAAAAATACACAAAATCCATAGTAAATCATACATGACCCTAACCTACTAGAAAATAGTTATATAATTTCCTAATTGTAATGTGAAAAATTGGACAAGATATGATAGATGCATTTGAATACATTGGGAGCCCTTTAGATTTCATGATGTAATGTTGGTCATTTTGCTTAACTCTACAACAACCTGAATTTAAAACTGAGTTAGTACAAACTTACTTAATAATTTCATATGGAGGGAATCAATTCAATCCTTAGCTTGCACCAAAACAGAGATGCATGTGTGAATAAGTAGTTTTGAGCTTAGGGTTACAATTGTAGTTATCATCATAGCTTAGGAAGCTCATTGTCTAAATCTCACATGATAGATTATATATCAACTCCACCATAAAAAGGTAATTGGTTTGCTTTTTTGGCTTTCTTTTGTGACGACTTGTATTTGTTGTTGCATCTATGATATTTGACTTTGGGCAGCTTCAAAGGCAAGAAAAGTCGGTTCTATGGTAGGGATGAATAGAGGAGTTATTGACACTAGGTAAGCTTGTTAAGCCAATGGAGGCATTACTTGTCACTTGTATGGTACGGAGGTAAGGAGGTGGGTACTGGGTAAGGTTGGTTAGGCATGAATAAGTCAACTTGATAACTGGTACCATTTCTTGCAGGTATGGCATAGAAGATGCACTTGTGACAATGATGGGATCTGATGTAAGAGGACCCAATGGATGATGTTGTGCCCCTACTATTGTAGTTTGTGATACCAGCACTCTTTCTAGCGTTTGTAGATGATGTCAAATAGCTCTTTATAGTTAATTTCAGATTATATCTTTTAGGTGCATCCTTAACAGATTAATTTGACTCAGTTATTATTTTGTATAGACACTATTAAATGCTCATTGTGTTACTATTATTCTCTAGTTATTTATGGCCATAGTTATAAATGTCAAATAATAACTTACTACAAATTTCAATAAAATTCTCTTTTTTTTTTCTTAAAAAATATTGCCTCATAAAAGTGTGGCCTTTATAAATTTGAGAACATGAAACAAAACGAAAATGAAGTGTTAAAATTGAAAAGAACAGCTGGAAATATCTTCGAATTTCACTTTTCTTTTTATTCTAAAACAATCACATGCCTTAAGTGCACGTGATAATATGCAGCCATAAGAGGTGAGTTTCTATTTATCCTCAAGAACGATGAGACTAACATCATGTATAATATCATTCTCTTTTATGTAACTTTTGCTATGGTTAGAATTGGGTTCAGAATGATCCTTTGTAACTTGCCTTGCAAGAAACATAGGTTCCTTCGGTGTAGGGAGCCTAACCTCACTCCCAAGCATAGAAATCACCTTTGAAATTTTTGGCCTATCTTTCACCAAATCTTGCACACAAAGCAATCCAATGTGTATGCATCTCAAAACTTGATCAGTGTTATGGTTCAATACGATAGGGTCTATTAAACCCAAAATTGAATCACCATTCCATAGATTCCAGGCCTGAAAATTGATTAGAGCAAGTTAAAATATTAAAATAATGTCCCTGGATTTCATGAAAAAAGGATGAATGATGTTACACATACATATTCTAGAAGGCTCAATCCATTTTCATCACTAGAACTTGTGTTCCTTCTCCCACTAATAATCTCCAATAACAATATCCCGAAGCTGAATACATCAGATTTTTCTGAAAATCGACCTTCCATGGCATACTCTGGGGGCATATAACCACTAAAACAATAGGTAAAATCAATTTAGTGTTTTTATGGATGAAAATGATGACCAAATTTAACAAACAAATGAACGAATATCAACTCACTAAGTTCCCACAACTCTTCTAGTTTTGGCATGTTCTTCACTAGCATCAAATATTCTTGCCATTCCAAAATCTGATATTTTTGGGTTAAATTCTTCATCCAACAAAATGTTGCTTGCCTTTAGATCTCTATGTATGATTCTCAATCTTGAATCTGTGTGAAGATAGAGTAGACCATGACTAATTCCTATTATAATGTTGTAGCGCTTTTCCCAGTCAAGGACTTTTCGTTTATTTGGATCTGAATGATATCACAAAACAATGACATGAAAGGAAGAGGAAGATGGTATCAACTCATCAATTTTTGAGAAATCAGTGGCATATAGCATCAACAGGCACACTAAATGTTATTTTCTTGCTCTTGTGGTATTATCTAACAAGCATCACACAAGATCAGATGAGAAAATGTCTTCATTTGCAAAAATGAGAAACTATGAGAGAAGATAGATATTTGATTCATATATAACAAAAAAATTTGAATCATCATAATGTAGATATGCCACTTCCTTATTATGGATGTGAAGAAAATGAGCTAGCACATAACTAGAATCATTAACATGATATAGGAATGCTTAGACCAACACAACTTAACATTATAACTATTTGTTCCAATGTCTCTTATTAACAAATAGAAGTAGATGAGTTTATAGCAACACTTCCATGGCACATATGATAGTTATAGCTTGAAATTATATTGTTATGCTCTTACCAAAGAGAAAAGCATCAAGGCTTTTGTTTGGCATGTATTCATAGACCAAAAGCTTTTCCTCCCATGTGATACAACAACCAACGAGTTGAACAAGATGTTTGTGTTGAAGTTTGGAGATTACCACCACTTCATTCATGAATTCCTCCAGCCCTTGTCCAGATGCATTTGAAAGTCTTTTGACTGCTATTTCTTGCCCATTTCTCAGTTTTCCCTATACTTGAAAGTAATTGTTGAATCCTCAGCCAGTCAAGGGCCACAACCACAATTTATAAGCATAGGGTTGTGTTAAGTAAACATTACCTTAAACACAGGACCGAAGCCACCTTGACCAAGATTATTCGCTGGATGAAAATTGTCTGTTGCATTTACCAAATCTTCAAAACTAATTATTTGTATATCCTGTAGTTTGATTTGGCTTTCTTTCTTTAGGAGCACACTGAATGCTCTTGAATATGCTTCACTTTTAGACTGCATGTTCGTATTTTCAATTCCTAGTCATGGCAACACAGCAATTGATAAAGAAACATTTTTTCCTCATTTCTTCTTGTTGGAGGATCAAATATGCTAAACAAGTGACTTACCTTTCTGTTTAGCAGTCCTCCTTGCTATTAAAAATATGCAGAAGGCACCAGTAATTGTCACCAGGAAAGCAACAAGTGTGATAACCATTTTTTTAATTTTTTCCCCTGTTATTGGATCATGGCATATAGATAAATGAGAGCCGATTCAGAAGATAAAGACAAGATTCAAGTAGCCCTCCTAACTGCTTTAATTGAAAAATTCACGAAAACATGTACCTTAAACTAATCTACCTCCCTCTTACTGGATTTTTAGAAAATTAAGGAAAAATTTCAAGGAAAGACATACAGACAAAAGAAAACCACAAGGAAACATTAAAATTTCTACCATATGCTGATTTGGGTTTTACACAAAAGGACTTAATGGTTTGATACCTTTAGCTGAAGCAGGTTTCCTTAGTAGGGGATTTCCAGCTGTAATTCGTTTCACAGATGATCTGAATCTTGGTATTTCTCCAGTGAGATTGTTGTTAGAAATATCAAGGACTTCAAGATGGGGCAAATCCACTAGGCTCTTGGGAATGAAACCAGTCAAATTATTGTCATTCAAGTACAAGTACTGAAGTGACCTCAAACTAGAAAATGCAGGTGACATTGTCCCACAAAAATACTGCTTCCCCATGTCTATCATCACAACTTCTCTTCTTGGGTTGCATTTTACATGGGCCCAATTCTGGCAAACATCATTACCTTTCCAAGCATCTGACAATCTCAAGGGATAATCAAAAGCTCCTGCAATCTATAGCAATGTGTCAACCTGAGGATCACATGGGCTTCTATAATTTGTGCAGAAATTATTCCCATCTAGAGTGGCATCAAGCAGGAAATTGTCTAACAGAAATGCAGGGAGAGGTCCTTGCAACTTGTTTCCAGACAAGGAAATTGTATCTAGGCTAAGTGATCCCAAGGAGTCAGGAACAAGTCCAGTGAGCTGATTGTTACCTAGAAGCAGAGTTCTCAGATCCTTGCATTTAGATAAATCTGGAATAGGACCAGTGAATTGATTTCCCTCCAAGTCAACACGGTATAGTTTGGACATGGTTGATAAAACCTGAATATTTCCAGATAGTTTCATCTTTTGATGATCAAGTTCCAGATTAACAATACTGGATCCACCCAGGGAAGGTGGGAGAGAACCATTTAAGCTATTATAAGAAAGGCTGAATATTTCAAGGAAACGAAAGTGGAAAACATCAGGGAGATTTCCTATCACGTTTGAATTATGAGAGCGAAAACTCTTTAGGCTTTCCAAGCGTGATAGTTCTTTCGGTATTGTCCATGGAACGAGAAAGGAGTTATCACTCAGGTCCAAAGCCGCAAGCTTTACAGGGAGTTCAAGAAAGAAGCCATAAGCCATGCTGGTGAAACAGTTGTTTTGCAAATACAAGAATTCCAAAGACTTAAGGCTGGCCAAAGAAGGAATTTCGCCTGACAAGTTGTTGTCCGATAGATCGAGGTAGTAAAGATGAGGGAGAGAGGGGAAAGGTGATGGCAGAGTACCAGAAAGGGAATTCGGTTCCAAAATGATGCTAACAATATGGATAGATCCAGTTCCAGTGCAACCAACCCCACGCCATGTACATGCTAAGGAGGAAGAGTTGGCAGTCCAGCCAGGGGGTTTGGTGTCGAAGGCCGCAGCAAGCTTGGCCATGGCAGCAGAATCATCATCATCATCATCTTCATCATTTGTGCAGCTTAGAAATAAAGGTTCAAGGAGGAGCAGAATCATCAAAACAATGACCGTCTTTCCCAGCATCGCCCTTAAAGTCTCGACATCGCCTTCTCATCAATTCATCCCACTTGTAGACCAGAGCCTCGCGAAAGGATTGTCAGCACTAATGACAAATAAATGAGGCAAATCCAAGGAAGTGTTGTTAAAACCAACACCTGTTCCAAGCTCATTCCTAGCTTTGTAGTACAAAAGGATCAACTGCCGGAACAAGCTCTGGCAGGACATGCTAAGCCAGTTTCCCCACATGAACACATTCTCTGTCACTGAATTATGATGTAACAAGCCCTATCCCACTACACAGTCTTCGGGAAGGGATTTACTCTTTTCAACTATTCAGTTGAGTAATGAATGTTACACAAGTCCCAAATAAAAGCTCGAACTCTAATTGCTACACATTGATTTCAAAGAATTAGGCAACCAGATGGGTTGATATTTTAGTTCTGTTTATCGTTGCAAACAACGCCATACCAGCATCAAATCACAATGACATTCATGTGTTGCCGGCACAAATTTAGAGCGATGAGAATAACAAAGAAATTTCTTTGTCTTTTCTTTTTATTCTTTTTGGTGTCTGTTGGGTACTTTCTTTTTCCCTCTCAAATCCACTTCATAATTGTTGGTGAACAGAGAGAAATGTCAACTGAGAAAGCTGTGAAAAAAGCTCAATTACAAACAAAGAAAGGCAAAAAGAATTTAAAATCTCACTGTTAGTGTTGGGTTTGTTGGCTCAGAACTAAGAAATTTAATGATTTTGCTTGTTTAGAATTTGGTTTTAGTTTTCCTATTTATTTAGAATTTATTTTTCCTATTTTAATGTGGTTTAGGTTTTTGTGTGGTATATGAAAAAACTTGTTCTATTAGAGTTTTGAATATGAGAAAAAAGTTAATATGATGAAGAAACAAGATGTAACAATTTTTAAAAATGAGAGAGATCTAAAAGCCAAAAAAAGTGGAACGAGAAGTTTTTTTATAATTTTTATATTTTTGTAATTGTGTGAGAGCAAGATATTGAAATTATCAGTAGTGCGTAGGAGATTCATAAGCCAGCATGAGCACTAAGAGTACATTTTTATTGTAATCCTATATTTTTTTCAATTGGATTTTTTTTATTAATGGATATAGACTAATTAAGAACTGAACTATGTTAAATTTGTATGTACTTATTTGATTTTATTTATCGTTCCTCTGTGCGTAATGAGTATTTGGGGAATTTATTTCCCAACACTAAGAAATTAATAAAAAGAAAATTTAAGTCACTACTACTCTTTATAAGTGGTGTTATGTCTTGGCAACCAAAAATAAAAGTTAAACTCCTAAGGATATATGTAATAATGCGAGGATCATGAAGAAAGGAGTAAATTGTATCCGTGGCCCCTAACCTTTAATTATTGTATCATTTTAAACCTTACCTTTGATTTTGCACATGAAAAATCCCTAACCTCGTTTAAGTGTTCCATTTTAGACCTTTTATAGATGAAAAATGTTAGTGTGGATGAAAAATGCAATGCGGCATGCCAGTGTGGACGATTTGCCATGCTGACATAATAAATCAATTAGCAAAACCTTAAGTTTTCTTTAAAAAGGGTAAAACTGCACCCTTAGTCCCTTATCTCACCACCCCCATCCCAAGAAACCCTAAACTTCCCAACCTGTTGCCTCTACCCCTAGGGCTTTGTCAATGTTGGCCGACACTTCCAGCCTCCAACTGCTGAAGGTCCTATCCACGGCCGCTAGAACGTGAGGGATCGAATCCGAATGGGCCCTCCTCTTCCTCCCCCCAACGTCTTTGGCTTCATCCACAGCTCCTCCTCCACTCCTCCCTTCGTTCGCTTTGTCAATCCCCCTCGATTTCAGTCGATCTCAGCCCTTGAACTCCACTTATGTCTTCCTCTCCAGCCGCGACGCCAGTCTCATCCTCTCCAACCGACTCCAGTGGACCAATTCATTTCTTTGGCATCTGTCCGAAACCCATCAGATCGTTAGCCAATCATGTCTCCGGTATACACGAATCAAGTGGACTCAGTGTTGATGCGAATCAAGTGGGAGATGAAGGAGTGTTGGGAGGAGGAGCGTGAGGGATGAGGGAATGGTGAATCTATTCATTGACAGCGGACGGACTGTGAGGGATGAGGGAACAAGGGGAGGAGGGGAGGTGGAGGGAAAATGAGACCGAGCTCAGAGGAAAGGCTAAGGTGGCAAATGAGGCTGAGCTCAAAGGAAAGGCTAGAAGCGGTGGATGAGGCTGAGCTCGAAAGCGGCTAAGGGGGAGAAGGAAGGGCTATTAGATTCTGGGCATACGTTTGATTTGGGGCTAACCTTATACAAGACCTAAATTTCTTCATTTTTTTTGTAACATAAGCCCCAAATTTCTGATGTGGTCAATTGCAGACTATTTCTGACACGTTGAACATGCCACTGTGGCAAATCACCCATATTGGCATGCCATGTCACGTTTTCCATCCATATTAATGTTTTTCATTTACAAAAGGTCCAAAATGGAACACTTAAATAAGGTTGGGGATTTTTCATGTACAAAATCGAGGTTATGGTTTAAAATGGTACAATAATTAAAGGTTAGGGGCCACTGACATAATTTACACGTAAACAGAGAATATCTAATCTAATTCTATGCTACAAACAATGACTGGGGTATCTTGAAAACAATTTTAAGAAAAACAACCAAGAAAAAAATCCAAATTAAAGTATCGAAATTAATCAATACAACAAATCTTGTCCAAGATAACATCCACCATCAGGATTTTATAACTGATTATGAATGCAAACATATGTCAATTCTCACTTGAATATTCATCATTGGAACTCTTCCTACCCCTCCTTACTTGTATTAGAAATTAAACAAGTGATCTGACAAGCACTAAAGTTAATCTAGTAGCAACTTGAACAATTAGAAGATCAATAAAGCTAAATAACACAAATACAAGCAGTTAAATTTAATTTAGTCAAATGTTCTTTATAAAACCTAATGATTTCCAACAAATCATTGATCTGGTTGCTTCACTAAGTAGAGAAATCAAATAATTACAGGTTTAATTTCTAACTTAGTAGCAGATTGTAACAAGCAATAAATCAAACTATTTATGTTGTTATATATATTTTTTACTTTTTAAAATAATGCATAAAATATGCATCATATACATATAAGTATGAAAAACATTAAGGGGGCAAAATAGCCTCAGCCTCCTAGCTTTGCTTCTGACCATGCATGACCATGGATGAAATTTCCAAGTAAAAAACAAAAAAAAAGGAAGAGACTGTAGGTCTCCTCACTCTCCTCTTCTAATGTATGAAAAAAATCTAGAGCGGTAAATCCATAATATCACTCTAATTTTTTTTTGTATTTTTCTAAATTAGCCCCACATAAATTTAAAAGATTAAAAATAACAATACTACCTTAGTGTGATTAAAAGAATAGTATCTTTCAGCTGGAATTTTTACCCACTAGGTTAGAAGCATCCAAAACATAAACCAAGTTAATACTAATGATCGGCTTATATGCCAAGAAAAGTTACAAAATAGAAAGAGCAACTTTGAGCTTGATTTTGACCTTGACACAGTCATAATATTTGAAAACTCAAAATATAATATTTGTAGGGCTCTTTTTTAGCTGTCCATAGCATCTTGAATCATCTTAATGGGGCACCGATAAGAGCATTGTTCCCAAAATGCAAAGTAGTATTAAAGCTGTGTTGAATTGCCAAGTAGCCTCACACTTAGGCCTCGTTTGGCATTAGCATCAACTATTATTATTAGAGTTTTAAAAAAGCTATCTAATGGTAGCTTTTAGTTTTTAACTTCAGCATTTTCATCTCAACCGTTAAATAAATTATCCAAAACTCTAATACTGATAACAAAAGCTGTTCCCGGGGCATTAATGTGTCCGATTGCATCCTAAATCAAAGTATAATAATAATGAGCATATTTGGAGACAATAAGTACAAAAGAGTAGAGCCAATTCGTTTTAACTTAAATTAATTCACTTATTTTTACTTTTACATCTTTTTTATCTAAAACTAATTTTATTTGAAAGTTAATATTATATATATGCAATAATCTATTTGAAAGTAAATTTTTATGATGTTGTTAAATTTTTATGAATTTAAATTTTTATGATGTTGTTAAATTTTTATGAAATTTTTTTTAATGCATTAAACTAAATTTTTTTTTAAAGATTTAGTAATATTACAAAAATTGTATTTTCAATAGATTATTACAATTACATAATATTGACTTTTTATTAAAAATATTTCTAGGTAAAACAAATATAAGAATAAAAATAAATTATTTTGAAGTTGATTAATTTAAGTTAAAACGGACTAGGTGTAAGCTTTGGAGGAGAAAAACAAAGCATTTTGCATTTCTATCTTTAAGAAAATTAAGAACGAGTGAGACTACGTCGATCTTACGGTGGAACCGAAACGATGCTTTGCTCAAGTTCTTCGAGGTTGAAGTTGCCGGCAAGACAGGTAAGTTAAAATATGCTGATGGCACCACTAATTGTCACCACAAAAGCTGCAGGCGTGATGATATTTTTTGTTCCTTTTTTTTTTTTTTTTTTTTTGCTTCTTTTTGTTATTGGATTATGGCATAAAGACAAACAAGAGTCAAGTCAGGACATACGGACAAGGTTCAATTACCCTGCTAACCACTTGGATTCTTTAGGAAATTTTGAACTTCTTTTCACTTTCAAAACTAATTACAACTAAATTATGTTGATTTACAGATCTTACACACACAAGTTGCAACTACTCGGGTCATTATTAGCAAAACAATACTACCAAATGAAACAGAAATTAACTAAAATTTTTTTGAGTTATTTGTTGATCTATCTTTGTACAGTAATTGTGGTTGAGAGATTGTTGGTTTGAAATGAGTCTGTGGAAGTTGCTTCTTCTACGAATGCTGGTCGGGTTGGAGCTGGAAGGTAATCAGACTCACTCCTTAGCATTGAAATGATGGCAGATACAACCGGCCTGTCTTTCGCAACTTCTTGTACACATAACAACCCCACATGTATGCATCTTATGATTTCCTCATGGTACCATGGACTTGAAATCGCTGGATCGATGAAAGTTGATAAACTATTAGCATTCCAAAATCTCCAAGCCTGAAACATCCAAATGATATGATAAGAGTAATAAAAGTTTATTCGAACTGATTGAACTGAACTGTGTTGCAACAAAGAAGTGCTTACATGTTCTAAAATGCTTGAAGACTGCTCGCCATTGTCAACTCCAGCACTTGGCCTTCCGCTTACAATCTCCAGGATTAGTACCCCGAAACCGAATACGTCAGATTTTTCAGAAAACTGACCTTTTTTAACATATTCAGGGGGCATGTACCCGCTGCATCTCGATCACAAGTAAAGTACTTTTTTAATGGAAGTGTTATAAGGAACTTGCATGCACGCAAAGGAGATTCAAATGAGTTCTTCAACTTACTATGTTCCCACAACCCTTCTGGTATTAGCTAGATCACCTGTTGAGTTGAGAAATCTTGCTATCCCGAAGTCAGAAATTTTTGGATTGAAGTCCTTGTCCAACAAAATGTTACTTGCTTTGAGGTCTCTATGGATGATCCGCGGCCTCGAGTCCCTATGCAAGTACAACAAACCACAACAAGTACCTTCTATAATACTGAACCGCTTCCTCCAATCAAGAAGCTTTTGCTTTTGAGAATCTACAGCATTTGGCAATAAAAAGTTGAGAGAGATCTAGTTATGTAAGTAACTAGGGAAGCCTTTTGCACTTGCAACTACTCAAACAAATGTATGGTTATCAAATTCAAATACATTTGCATGCAACTTACAATAATATTTATCAATAACAGTGGTGATAAAGTATTATGGTGTTGTGCTAACCAAAGAGGAAGAAATCCAAGCTCTTGTATGGCATGTATTCATAAACCAGCATCCTTTCCTGTTTTGTAATGCAGCAACCTTGCAGCATCACAAGATTCTTGTGTTTTAGTTTAGAAATAACCACCACCTCATTCATAAATTCTTCCAGGCCTTGCCCAGAAGCCTTTGAAAGTCTTTTTACAGCTATTTCTTGACCATTCTGCAATTTCCCCTGAGAAAATGTTCATTCTGTATCTTCAATCATAGGGTACATTAATCACACCAGAATAAATGTAGTTTTTGAAAAAAATAAAAATAAAACCTGTGAGTGATTCAAAGGGAAGTAGAAGAATATGTATTTATTTAAGCAAAAGCTTACCTTGTAGACTGGGCCAAAACCACCTTGGCCCAGCTTATTTGTTGAATCAAAGTTTTGTGTTGCTGCTACCAGTGTCTTAAAATCAAATAGTTCAAGTTCTTTCAGTTTGGCCCTAATTTCATTCCCTTCAGCCATGCTATCTGCATAACATTCCAAGCTTGCTTCACCTTGATCTAACACTCGTATGTTTCTTTTCCCTGGATATTGAAGTCCACCTTTAGCATATTCTGAGTACTTTGCTGATATTTTTTTAGTGACATTAAGACGATCGAAGGGCTAGATGTTTCACCTGCATATTTGGAAAACCGAGTCCCTAAAATAAATAGACCAATACCTGCACAAACTGTTCCCACAGTTAATAGAATCACCATTCTTACTCTGTTCCTCCCTGTAAGGCATGATTTTGATTTGTTTAATTAGTAGAGGCCATAAGAAAAGTAAATAAATGAAGTGCATAGATTAGTATGTTTCCTTTTATCATTTCTGTATCATTTCCATAAAGGAAGAAGCATCAACAGTTATGAATGTTGACTAGGCTAATTAGGCAAGAAATTATCCTACCTTTTGATGTCCCTGGGTTCTTAACTAGTAAATGATTTCCCGTAGTAGCTATCTTCACTGACTTATCAAACTTTGGAATAATCCCTATAAGATTATTGTTGGAGACATCCAAGATTTCCAGATGAGGTAATTTAGTTAACTGTTCCGGGATGGAACCTGTCAAATTATTGTCATTCAAGAATAAGAACTTGAGAGCAGTCAGATTCACAAATGCTGGAGAAATTGTGCCTCCAAAATTCTGGTGGCCGAAATTTACTTCAGAGACTTCCTTTTTTGAGTTGCATGTCACAAAAGACCAGTTGTTGCAAGCATCATTTCCTCTCCAAGATTCGGATAACAATAATGGATACCCAAAACCCCTTACAATATCTAGCAGTTCTGCAACCTGGGTGTCACAAGGCTCTCCAGAACGTGTGCAAAAATTGTTTCCTTTAAGGCCTGACATTGGTTTATCCAGCAGGAACCTAGGAAAAGGACCTTGTAGTTTGTTATTAGAAAATGATACTCTATATAGTGAAGCCAATGATCGAGGAACAATGCCCGTAAGTAGATTGTTGTCCAATGATAAGCGTTCTAGTCTCTGCAGATTAGATAAGTCTGGAATGTGTCCAGTAAAATGATTGTCATCTAGTTGCACTTGTCTCAAACTACTCATACTTGAGAGCACTTGAATGGTACCAGATAGCCCTTCTTGTTGATCTTGAAGATACAAAAACTGGATGTTGGATTTCGCAAAGGAGTCAGGCAAATAACCGCTCAAGTTATTAAAAGAAAGCACCAGGTAAATCAAAGAAGAGGACTCAAAAATATCAGGAATACGTCCCATTAGGCTCGTATTCCGAGCATCAAATGTCGAAAGGTTTGTCAAACGAGCCAGCTCAACTGGGATTGTCCATGAAGAAAGAGGGTTGTCGCCGATGATTATCTCCTGCAAACTGATAGGAAGTCCTTGGAGGAAGCCCTGTGCGAAGCGAGTAAAGCTGTTGCTACCAAGGTAGAGAGTTTCCAAGGATGTGAGGTTATCCAGACGAGGAATGACACCAGAAACGCCGGTATTCATGATGGAGAGGATTCGTAAATGAGAGAGAGACCCAATTTCCGGGGGTAGATATCCAGAAACTATCATTTCTTCCAGAGCAAGCGAAGCAACTCGTCCATGTATGTCACAACTCACGTACTGCCATTGACAATAGGATGAAGAGTTGGTCGACCAAGAAAATGGTGCTGGATGAAGGGATGCAGCGAGCTTTGCCATGGCCACAGAATCATCTACAGCGATGGAAATACCTGAAAGAATCCAAAGCAATGTGAAGCTATACAACGAAATGCTTCGGATAACCATGACTGGATTTGAATTCCTAGCACCAGAAATGGTATACAGACACAGGAGGATAACCTGAAAAATGACATGGGGACATGCCGGAGTTGGACGCTTTCTTTGCAGCCCAATAACTTACTATGCCTTACAAGGTTTTTGTTTGTGGGCATGCTCCCAAATTTGGTAAGGACGATGAAAGCATTCTTTATTGGTCCACGTGTTTCTTCCTCTGCAAGTACGCCATTGTTCTTTCTTTGCTTGAAGGCTAAAGTGGCTGGACCTGAACCCATAGCTAATCCAAAAGAAATACGTCCAACGAATTGAGACAAACAAACCCATTTTCAGGATAAATACCCTAAATAGCCCTCACACTTATGCAAGATGATCATCTAAGCCATAGACTTTGAATCAGACCCATCAACTCCTCCCAACTTCTTGAAATGGATCGAGGGCCAAATTGAAAAGTTCTTGAGAAGCATCGTTTTAAGCTCCAAAAGGTTGTTATCCTGAGGGGATGTGGGTAAAAAATCAGTGATGAAATGAAACCCAACTGGCAACTTGTGCCAGTACGACGACGGCTGCATAATTTGTGCAAATTTATCTAACATTTCACATATTAAAAGTATATTAAATTTTTTTATTAAATAAATAAATAATATTTAAGAATATATTTCAAAACTAAAATTTTTAATAAATTTATCAAAAAAACCATAGGCATAAACCAGAAAAAAAAAAACACACATCACAAATATAAAAAAATGCACAATTTAATGTTAAATATACTATTAGTTTTTCAAGTTGCCAAAAATTGTTACAAAATAAGTACATAAATTATACACAGTAACTATTTCATATATAAAAAAAAAAATTGATGATACAAAAGTTTATTTAATCATGAAAAAATTATGGTCTTATGCTGAGGTAGCGTCTTTCCAACTACCATAAACATTTTTTGTTCAAAATAGAGAAAAAATAAAATACTTTAATGACTTTAGGAGTGAGAGCGAAACATTTTAACAGTGTTAGGGATGATAGCAGAACAAAGTTGATGTTAAACGTGAAAGTGGAACATCATCTAAAAGTTAGAGATCTCGGATGCATTTCACCTGAGATTGTCGCCGGATTCCTTCCACGGGGGTTTCAAATTTCTTGTTTGTTTTCGAAGATCCCTTCTGTGTGGGTTTTTTACGTGGTTATTCCTGAATTTGCCATCTGGTTTTCTGGATTCAGTGGGTTTTACTTGCTCTTCTTAAGTTCCTTCAGTGATTTTATCTCCTTCAGTGATTTTATCTAGTTGTCCCTTTTATCCGGTGATGGCTAAATAAGAATCGCTGATGTTGGATTTCTTGTCGGTGATTAATTGCCTCAAATTTTTGGTTTGCGATTTCAAAATAACGTTCGAGGAATTGAATTTTCATGAATTTTCTGATTGGTTCGTTTTGATAATTCTGACTTTGGGAAATAAATTTGTGTTGGTTTTGCAGCGTTTTGCTTCTCTGACCATAGATTTGTCTAGTATCTACAAACTGTATGAAAAATACAGGATAAACTGAGGAAAAAAATATCGCTCTATAGGCATTATTGTTCTTTCAGTAAAAAATATTATTCTATTTATACAAATATATGGTTCTATAATATATTGTTGAAAAGAAAAATTACTCTATAAATAATGTTGTTCCTTTCAATAACATGTATTGTTTCATTCATATAATGTGTTAGTTTGTAAAACATTGTTCACTTTTTAAGAAATGATATTCCATAAATAATGTTTTTCATTTCAATAAAAAGTATTATTTCATTCATATAAATGTATTGATATATAAAATGTTGTTTACTTCGTAAGAAATGTTGTTCCGTAAATAATATTGTTCATTTCGGTAAAAAGTATTGTTTCATTTATACAAATTTAATGTTCCGTAAAATGTTATTCATTTAATAAAAAATATTGATTATAAATAATATTGATTGTTTTATTTAGTAAAAAAATATTGTTGTTCCTACACTGTAAAAGTATTAGAAAATTTACAAATAATAAAATATAGAATTTAGATTAAAAAAATTGATCACAATGATAGCATGAAAATTGATGATTTTTTAATATAAAATTAGTAAATAATAGAGAGTAAAATAGGTAAGGAATGTGAAAAATATCACCTATATATCAAGAATAATTGTGATGAGTCGTAGATCTACCAACTCTCTTTTAAATGTTTCGTGTCATACTATTGCGACAGTCTCAGTCGCGCTCACTCAAAATAAAACAACCCAACCTTCTTATTATAGTTTTATACACACTTACACTATAGTAGAACAAAGGTTTACCTATACCTTTTTTTCCAATACTTAAGACAAAATATTTTTCAAAACTTAAAGAAACATAAAAAATATGGAGAGAGTGAGAGAGGGCCCCAACAAATAATCCATGAATAGATATGAAAACAGGATATCTGGAAAAATTGTCTTTTTACATTGTTTTACATTTTTTAAGTTTTTTCGGTGATGCCACCTGTTAGTAACAATCATGCATAAAGTGACATCTGGCAAGTTCCAAATTTACCCCCAGCTGATTGCACCTGGCAAAATGTTATTGGTTTAATTTGATAAAAAAAACTTTTATTTACACAACTGCCACAGACATTTCAGTTTTCCTGGATTTACAAAAATTTTCATAAATCAACACGTGTTTACAGGGTGACAGTTTTCAAAGCCTGCCCACGTCTACACACCTACCCACTCATAAAAACCACTGCCGGAATTAAAAGTCATGGAGGAAAACAGGCACCGTTTAATTGCAGTTAAACATTACTTAACCCACTACTTACCCCATTCACGCATTACAGCATTAGTAATCTCATTTTACAGAGTATAAAAAAAAAAAAAAAAAGGTTGTGCAGTAACTGGTTCCCACAAGGTAACAACTTTCATTCCCAGTTCATTCACCTGCCCTGACTTGGCTAAGCGCTTGGCTTTTTGTTCGTGCATCATTCTATGGAGGAAGGCTACCAGGAACATCCCTTTTGCGTCAACAGCATTTGGTGGGAGCACAGTCAGAAGGATCTCGGTTCTCCATTGGAAGGCATTAACCTGCAGGAGTTGTTGATTTCATAATATGTTTTTCATATACGCTAAAATGAACAAAATAGCAATATCAACTCACATCTTCTTATTTTTACCAAGGGCAATTCAGAGGCTACTACAGGAGAAATGAGCATTTTAATTACTACATGACAAAATAGCACTATCAACTAAGGTTGTCACTCATTATCTTTTTGCAAGACCATTTAAGTTACTGGCGGAAGAGAAAATAATATTGTGTTTATCTGTTAATGCAGCACATAACTGGAACCATTCATTTGAGGCAGCAAATCAAGCAGGATCTTTCAACTAAGGTACTCATGATTTCGGCCACAATCAATCCTTTTTACATTGTTTTACACTGACAGTCTTATTTTCTATTTTTCAGAATATCAGTTCAGGTATTCCACTGACCAATTACATCTACAGGAGGAAAAGGTTTCATTGACTAATCAGGTTCCAACCTAACTAAATACACTATGATGTGTGTTCTGCTGTGTGTTCATGTTCTCTGCCATGTACATTCGATGAATGTTTAGAATGGTAAGAGTTGGCACTGGGTAGTATGGGTTATGGCATGATCTTGCTCGTCTGTGAATGTGTAATGTGGTTTCCTTGGGATGCATATATTCAATCATCAACTATTTTTTATCTTAATCAAATCCGACCTTTATTTTCCAGTGACAACCCAGTTCAAAATCTATTTAAAAATTACTCTTTTCTTTCTGATGTAAATGTGCCAAACTATCCTGCTTTTGAAAGTAACATATATTTTTTATATCCCAAAACAAAACTGGCCCTTTTCTTAAAATTCATATGTTTTTAACAATCACAGTTAATTTTCCAGATATAATGGATGTGGTAGAGATTGTCTCCATCCCTTTTGTGACATCCTTTGACTACATTTGTGAAAAGCTTAGGAAGACTAAGCCTTCTTACACTTACGTGTGTGAGGGAGGGAAGATAAGGTGCATTGTAGAAATTGAACTTGACCAGTCAGAGGGAGGTCAGAAAAACTTTCTGAAAGTTGAAGGGTCATTGGCTAGGAACCTGGAAACTGCAATGGAATCAGCAGCCGAGGCAGGGATTAAAAGGCTCAAGTTATTCAAGAACTTTTACATTAATGATGCCAATTTTAAAGATTATATTGATGTGAAGGAGAAGCTGACACAGACAGAGGCAGAGAATGAAGGACTTAAGTATGAGCTAGACTTGGTAAGGTACAATCAATCCTGCATGAGGAATGTCTACATGGACCAAATTCATGGCCTGGAGGAAAAGGTTGCTGACCTTAAGGGGAGGCTGTCTATTTATGAAGGTTCGAATAAGACACCCATGGAAAGTGACCCATCCGAACCTTCCTCCCCTTTTACTGGCTTCTTTAACTAGCTTCAGTAATTACTTTTGCTTTGCTAAAAAGACTTTGTTGCCTTATTTTACCTATCACCATGTTTAGGCTTCTCAGACAATGTTTTATTGGTTTTTTAGGTCTTTTTTTAATGGCTAAGTACGTTCTCCCTTACGTTATTTCCCTGTCTGGGTTTCCCACTTAAGTACTTCCCCTCTACCCTAGAAAACCACATTACATGTTTGCTTGACCTTTACATTTTCATTAACATTTTAGGATTCACACTTTCTGGGTACTGTAGGAGTGTAGGTTTCGGTGACACTTACCTACAAACACAATCATTCACACAGGCAAATTAATCATCCAACAGACATGCACACTTAATCGATATCTATCTATCTGAGTTTAGGTTTACCTTTCTGCATCTGCTCTTCACTGCTTTCCACCTTTGCTCCAAAATCCTCCATCCTTCGCGAATAACATTCTCATCTCGCAAAATACAAGTCACAGAAAAAATTAAGGGTTAGGGTTTTAAAATTGAAGATAACGAAAAAAGGTAATTCAATAATGTTTAACAACATAGAATCAGCTCACAAACACAGAATCGTTACCTCACTGCAAGTAAAGGAGTCACGTGACATACACGCACCGTCGTGGTAGGTGGCACCAGGGTGCGTTAGATAGATCCAGGAAAACCATAAGTTTTTTTAGTGAAACCTTTGGGTAGAAAGACTTATAGAGAACACGAAAGCAAAGGATTCAGAAAGAACGGGCGGAAAAAAATATCTGGCCACTTAAACTCAAATATACAAAAAATGGTTCGGATGAATGTTCCATCTATAGTTAGACTTTTCGTTTACTATATCGCCAGATCTGTATCAATCGCCTTCATTTTGGGGTGAGGAAAATGTACATCGCCAGAAAATTGAGATTTTCTATAGGGAAAAAAATGTTAGGGAAAAGCAAAGTGAAACGGTAGCACAGGAACAATGGAGGAAACCAAAGGTTTAGACATAGATCTAAAAAACTATTTTAGTTCTTGACCCACACAGTTATAGCAAAAAATTGTTAGCTTTAAGAAAATTTGTAAAAAACAGGTAGAAAAACTTTTGAATCATGTATTTAAAAAAAAAAAAAAAAGTGGAAAAAAAATCACCGGGTACGAGGCACCGCCGTCGGAAAGTGCATAACGGCCGTAAAATTAGAGCTCATTGTAGAGGACGTCCGGTTAGCACATAAACAGGCATTGCCGTCACTGGAAGGTGGTGTAGAGGTCCAACTTCAACAAAATCAGAGAATCGGAAGACGGCGGTGTTTTTTTGGAAATAAGGGAGAGATTAACCGAGTGGAGGCCGAGACAAAGAAGGCCGCTAAAATGAGTAGGAAACCGGACGCCGAAGTGGAGATCTAACCTAGCCAAAAGCAGAGGACGGCGGACCGTTTTTTAGACAGTAGGGAGAGAGACTAGAGCGAGAGAGACGGTAGCGGGCAGAAGAAACCCTAACCCTTTTCTATCCATTAAATTACACAAAAACCCCTTATCTTTGTTCCGTGTTGCACTTATGACCCACATCTCCTTAGCTCCTACCATATAGTCCCTAATATTAACGGGGTTTACATTTAGGCCCTCCTCCTAATTTTTAAATTTTTTCAATTAATTCTCAACATTGAGTGTGTTATTAAATATTAGGTTAACTAATTTTAACTATTTAGTAAGGTTTAAAAATTAATTAAAAATATTAACGGTATAAAATTCAAACATTAAATAACTAATTTGTTAAATTAATTAGTTTACAATCATTTCTTTTCCGATATTATTACTATTTCATTTATACTTATCTTATTTTCATAATCATTTATTTTATGCTATTATTACTTCATTAATACATATGTTATTTTTACCGTCATTTATTTTCTGATATTATTATTTCATTGATAAATATATTAACAACTAAAATTAAATAAAAATACTTTTACAAATATTTCTCATAACTATTTATTAACTTTTTGTACCTTTACAACTTTTTTATCCTTAATACTTTTCTCCCATTTGCCCTACCTTTCTTCTTAGTAACACTTAAAAAAATCAAATATATCTACATTCAATTGGGATAACATTTTCAATAATATTTTTCATACATTTAAAAAAATTACTTATACTTCTCTTAATCCTGTTAATTTCACTGGCATCGAACTTCTTGAAGAAGGTGATGTTGTTACTAAATTTTTGAAAATAGTTCATCACCATATATGAGTTCCCTGCTTTTTTACACAGTTTGTCATAACAAACATATTGCATTTTCCTATTAAAATTAAATATCTACTTTTTTACCACACATAAAGAAAAATACATGTGTTAATGTGAAATAATATCTTATTCGTTAGATGGGTTATTTAGTGCCAGCAACAGGCAGGGGAAAGAGAGAATAATGTAAGAATGGAACTCTTGCCCTAATTTTTGTTTTAATACTACCGTTTCTTAGTTGCGATGGTCATTTGGTTTGAATAGCTGTTGACATTTAGTTAGATGACTTACCACCTCATGTACTACTATTAGCTTCTCTAGACTTTTGATTATGTGATCTATACTACCCATTCTTTTTACATTATCTTTAATTTGGTATTTTCTTTTCACATTACTGTTGTTTATTACATTTACTGTTACTTTTCCTTTAATGCTTCATATTTCCTGTTTATTGCTTACCTATTGCCTTCCCTTTAATTGCCTTTTATTGATTGCACTTTTTGCCAATTAACCAAATTGGCAAATTGCATACCCTTACACTTGTAAGGATATGGATAGTCGTGCGCGCAGAGCTCAGCGCATTCAATTGCGGCGTGCTCATCGAGACTCTCGCCGTTCAAATGGACCTGCCATGAACAGTAATTCTGATTCTTCTGTTACGGGAAATAGGCCTTCCCGTTCCTTAATTCCCAGTATGGTCCCTCCGGTATCTCTTGAAGAACAGAGAATTCCACTTGCCGATATATCTAATACAGTTCATTCTGTTCGCGGCCATGTTCATCCCACTATTCATCCTACCCAATCGCACTCTTCTTGTGCCATTCCTGTTCTACCTCAGACGCTACATCTCCTACCACCTCGTAGATCATGTGAAGTAGGTGAATGCTCTTCTGCTGCGGCAAAATGATCTAAAACACGCACGAGCTTCCCTTCCTATAATGAAGAAATCCCAACCACGTCATTCAATGACGTCGCCTTTGATCTTCAAGGTATAAGAACATGTATCAAACTTCCCATCCTCCACCCCATCCTTTACATACCAATAAAATATGTCCTAAACTATTATGATGTTTTTCTATAGTTCCTCTTGATGACACCAACCAGCTTCGACATGAAAATGATGAATTACAATCAGACGGCCATCAGTGTATGCTTCTTGACTTCTTTTCCACACCTCATCCTTTATCCTCTATATTCTTTCTTTGATGTTGTGTGACAATGTAGGGTCATGTTCTGAATATGAAGATTTAGGCCCTCCCACTTGTGTCTGTCCCCATTGTGGCGCTATTATGTGGTACCAAGAGAGAAGTAACAAGGGACAACGCACTTCCAACCCTGAATTCTCCCTTTGCTGTCGTAAAGGCAAAGTTTCAATTCCTCTATCTATGTCTCCACCAAAATTTATACGTCAACTATTTGACTATAATGGAGACCAGTTATTGCAGTACTTTCGGAGGCATATACGAGAAATTAATTCTAGATTCTCTTTCACTTCTACTGGGGCATATGTTGATTCCAGTATGCATGATGGAAAGGGTCCACTAGTGTTCAGATCTTGTGGGATGAATTACCATCGAATTGGATCATTATATCCAGACACTGGAGATCGTCCTCGGTTTGCTCAGTTGTACATGTATGACACTAAGCATGAGACTTACAATCGAATTATGAGTTTTGGAGATGGAAGATATACAGAGTATGATCGACAGATCATAGATGGCTTAATACACGTGTTTAATGAGCATAATCAACTGGTTAAATTCTTTCGGATGGCTCGAGATCGGTTAAATAACACCACACTACCCCCTGTGCGCATCAGACTTCTTAGTTCCAAGGGAAGGGATAGACAGCATAATCTCCCAACTTCGAATGAGGTTGCTAGTCTCTTTGATGGCATTGATGAGGAGAATAGCAATTATTGTGACATATTGGTTTACCCGTGGAATTCAGAACCTCGTACTATAGATTTTTTTCACCCAAAACGGTGTGCGTTACATTTCCCCCTATTTCTGGTGTATGGAGAGGACCATTACCATTTGGATATAAGCTATGTTGCAGAGGATGGCCAGCTTCACTCTATTGGGACCATAACTCCCAGGGAGTTCTACGCATATCAACTCTAACAACGCCATAATATTTACTCACTAATCCTTTTAGGTGGTCGTTTGTTTCATGAATATGCTGTGGATGCTTATTGTGTGACTCTTGAATCTCGATTTCATTGGCTTCGAAAAAACAGAGATAGATTTCGTGCTGAAATATTATGCGGGTTACAAGATGCGGTTAATCGTGGTGACACTGATGCTTCTTTATATGGCAAGAGGACTATTCTACCATCTTCCTTCGTTGGGGGTCCCCGATATATGATGCAAATATATCAGGATTCAATGGCCATATGTAGAGTTATGGGGTACCCTGACCTATTCATTACTTTCACATGTAATCCAAAATGGCCAGAAATACGGCATTTTCTTGAACTCATCCCTGGCCAGCATCCTGAGGACAGACCTGATATTGTTGATCGTGTTTTCATGATGAAACTTCAGAACTTCAGAGATGATTTAACAAAACGTAAACACTTCGGCCATGTTGTCGCAGGTACTATATATCCTCCACGTTAAGGGGAATATTTAAACTTTGAGAGAAAACATTTATTCCTCCCCTTTACTAATCATATTCTTAAACTGTTATAATTTGACAGATCTTTGTACTGTTGAGTTCCAGAAGCGAGGTCTTCCTCATGCCCATATTGCCCTATTTTTACATCCTGAAGATAAGATCAACACTCCTAAAAAAATAAATCGCTTCATCTCTGCAGAACTTCCAGATAAAGATAAGGACACTATTGGATACAAGGCCGTTGTCACACATATGCTCCATGGACCATGTGGGGTAGCAAACCCACGCTGCCCTTGCATGCCAATAATTCATGTTCCAAACATTACCCACGCTCCTTCCAGAATGAAACAACAATCAATGAGGACGGATTCCCTCCTTACCGTAGGCGGCGTGATGAACGTTTCGCTGTAGTCCATGGTATTCCGTTGGATAATCGTTGGGTTGTACCTCATAATCGTGGCCTCTGTGTTAAGCACGATTGTCATGTCAATGTTGAGCTTACAAATCTTGACATGTGTGTTAAGTACCTCTGCAAATATGTTACCAAAGGCCCCGACATGTCGACAGTTGTTATGGAACATGGTTAGTCAGCTGATAATGCCCCTAATCGATCTGATAGTAACCAGTATGATGAGATCAAACAATATATGAATTGTCGCTTTGTTTCAGCCTCAGAAGCGATTTGGCGTATCTTTGGTTTCTTCATTCATAAGCATCATCCATCAGTTGAGCGATTGTCTTTTCATTTGCCTGGCCAGCAAAATGTTGTATATGAGGATGATGATGATTTACGTGATGTCATTCATGCACAGGAGGAAAGCATGACAAAATTTGAGGCTTGGATGCATTGTAACTCTCATGATGCTTTCGCTTGCATATTGACATATGTACAATTCCCAGAACATTTTGTTTGGAATAGGCAAATCAAAATGTGGACGCGCTGACGCAAGGGCTGCAGTGTCGGGGGGATTTACTTTGTCCACCCAACTGCGGGTGAAAAATTTTACCTCCGCATGTTACTAAACGTTGTTAAGGGACCCACAACATATGAGGATATTCGAACTTTACATGGAGTTATATATGGAACATATAGGGAAGCGTGTTCTGCACTCGGTCTTTTAGATGGTGATGGTGAATGGCATCAGTGCTTGCGTGAGGCAGCTGTGTGGGCATCAAGTAACCAATTGAGGCATTTGTTTGTCACTTTCTTACTTTTCTGCAAGGTTGATGATCCTCTTGCTCTTTGGACGCGTAATGTTGCTTTCTTGTCTGAAGACATATTACACCACTAACGTAGAATCTTAAACAACTCGCAGTTGAATATGACTGAAGATGAACAGCAAAATCAGGCCTTATGTGAGATTGAACATATGCTTAATAGACATGGGAGAAGCTTGAGAGAATTCCCAACTCTCCTATTCCCTCGAGCTGACCATAGGCTGATGTCCTGTAACTCTTTACTTATAGAGGAGTTAAACTATAATCGGGCTGCTCTAGAATTGGAGCATGCTAACTTGGTTCGTCAGTTGAATGATGAACAACGTCATATTTACGACTCATTGCTTCATTCCGTTGAATCTTGTGATGGTCGTCTTCTTTTTGTCCATGGAAGTGGCGGTACTGGTAAGACATTTCTTTGGCGAACAATAATTTCAAAGCTGTGTGCTGCAGGCCGAATCGTACTTCCAGTAACATCCTCTGGTATTGCGGCACTTTTATTGCCTGGAGGGACAACTGCTCATTCTCGGTTTAAGATCCCAATCCCCGTGGAAAATATATCTGTTTGCAATATTAAAAGATCCACTCCTATGGCAGAACTCCTTTGTAGTACAAGCTTAGTCATATGGGATGAAGCTCCTATGGCACATCGTTATACTTTCGAGGCTGTTGATCGAACTTTTCGTGATATATTATCTGTTGTTGACTCTACTGCTAGCTCTAAGTTGTTTGGGGGTATCACAGTTGCTCTTGGTGGTGATTTTAGACAGATCTTACCAGTTATTCCTCGTAGTTGTCGAGCAGATGTTGTTGGAGCATCTTTATTATCATCCTCTCTTTGGCAACACTATACAATGTATTCCCTTACACGGAACATGAGGTTGATTGATTCTACAACATCTGATGCCACTACCTTTATAAATTGGATCATGAAATTAGGGGAAGGCACACTAGATGCACATCGGTTATCAGATGATGAGGATGAACCATCCTGGATTAATATCCCTCATAAATTCTTAATCCCCTTATCTGCTGATCCAATTGCTGATATTATAGCCTCGACTTACCCAGATTTGATTACCAAGTTTCAGGATGTTAGTTACTTAAAGCAACGGGCCATTCTTTCATCAACTAATGAAATTGTTGATGCAGTTAATGAACGAATAATTAGTATGCTCCCTGGGGATACGCAGACTTTTCTCAGTGCTGATAAGGTTTCTCCCGCTTTGGATAATTTTGAAGCTCATTCATTATTGTACCCACCTGAATACCTTCACACGTTCAAGTTCTTTGGTTTCCCTAACCATGAGCTGCAATTGAAAGTCGGTGTTCCAGTTATGTTGTTGCGTAACTTGAATCAATCTTTGGGGTTATGCAACGGGACACGCATGGTTGTGACAAGGTTGTCACAGACTGTCATTGAAGTAGAAATTATCACAGGCTTGAACTCTGGACATAGGTTTTTTATACCACGTGTTGAAATGGTCCATTCCGACACTGCCTTACCATTCATGTTCAACAGAAGGCAATTCCCATTGAAGGTTTGTTTTGCTATGACAATTAATAAGAGTCAAGGACAAACATTCAATCATGTTGGCCTTTATCTCCCACATCCAGTCTTCAGCCATGGTCAATTGTATGTTGCTGCTTCACGTGTCACCAGCCCTTCAGGTTTTCGTGTCCTACTTCAATCAGATGATCATAATGGCTCACTCACACGAAATATCGTCTATCGTGAAGTGTTCCAACGTTTATACCGCTCTTCGTCATAGCTTCACATTGTTATATACGGTGTATGTCATTATTCATTTACTGTTTGTTCTTATTTCTTTTATACCAATTTACTCAATTTCACATCAGTTCTTCTTAGTTGCTGTCAGGAATGAATTCACAATTCACACCAGTCAGGCACTTGAGTCCCCTTAGTTATCGATGGACAATCAAGGTCCGTCTTACACGCCTTTGGGATGCTATTAATGTTACCACATTAAAGTCCTATGGAATTGGTATGACATTGCTTGATCAGAAGGTACTTCTTCCTTATCCGCTTTTAACTTCTATAGACATCAACAGCATTGACTTAGATCTTTACACAACTGGTTGTTTGTTATGTTATATCTAACTCGACTCCATTTTTTTGCCCCTTTTCTTCTCATTTGTTTCCCTAGGACGATCACATCCAAGGAACGGCTCCTCCGCTAATTGCGGCTAAGTTCAAGTCATTGCTTCAGGAAGGGAATGTTTATGTGCTCTCAAACTTTACCGTTCAGAGGGTCGATAAAGGCTATAGGGCTGTCACTAATGACTATCTTATCCGTTTCAATGCATGGACAAAGATCATTTTGGTCCCTGGTCCTATACCACAAATTAACGCGTACAAGTTTGAGTTCATTGCTTTTGAGCAGGTCTATTTACGTCACCCTGATAATATTCAGTTATGTGGTATGACTCACTTTACTCATCAAGTTACAAGTTAAGTTGTTATTCTACTTAATAAGCAATTATAGCCATTTCATAATTCATAGATGTCATTGGGAAACTCATTGCCATTGGTGATGCCACTGAGACTATCAGATCTAATGCCATAGCAACAAATAGGCGTATCATAACGCTTCAAAATTTGAGGTTCTCCTTTCTACCTTATACTACATTTACTTTGTGTCCAATTTGTGTCTGTGTTCCCCTTAATTCATTGTTGCTTACATGTTAACGTATTGTGTAGTGGCTTTACTATTGACATAGCTTTGTGGGGAGATCAAGCTGATCTGGTTGACTTCAATACATTGAAGGGTGCCCAACCAACTTATATTCTGGTTATCACTTCGACGTCTGTTAGGTTATGTCAAGGTCTGCACTATATTAACCTGCAATCATCTTCTTATTTTCTTCTTTTACTGACGTTTCAATATGTCTCCTTTTTCTTAACATGTAGGATAGTATAACCTCGCTTCAACATCTGCTACTAAAGTCTATGTTAATATTGAAATCGATGAGGCCCGACAATTCTTGAGCTCGTATGCCCCTGACACTTCGTGCTTTACTTATGTTTGTTTTCCTTTAACTACACCCTATTATGCCTTATTTTCTATTTTCACTTACAAATCTTTACTGTTTCCTTTTAGCTCATCCACTGGGATTGATGTTGTACGTGATTATGTCCCTTCTATACCTAATTGACGCACTGAACTTAGGGTCATATATGGCCGCCAGAGAACAATTGCGGACGTTAAGGATTTGCTTACTCGCGGGCCCTTATTTGTAAGACACATTACTCTTTTTTTACTTATACGTACACAACATTAGTGCATACTATGTCCTTAACATCGAAACCAATATTTTTCCCCAAGACAATGTCTACTCTATCCGCGTCGTAGTTTCTAACTTGCTTATTGACAGAGGGTGGTGGTACTTAGCCTGCAAAAAGTGTTGCAAAAAAGTTCAACCAATCGGGCGAACTTATTTCTGTGATCATTGCAACATTGTCAATCGCACCCCACCTATGCGGTATTAATTTCTCCTTCCTTTAATTGCAACCATTCTATATTCATTGTTCCCTTCTTTCTTAACACCATATTATATGTGACCATATAAACTTACATTACAGCTATAAGGCTATCGTTCGAGTACGTGACTCCACAGGAGACATCCTCTTCACAATGCTTGACTCAGTTCCTGCGAAGTTCTTTAACTCTCCCGCTTCAGTTCTCCGTTCACTTGAACAATCGGTTTTTATCACTACTTTTAACCAAATAAAAATATATTTCACACCATTATTCAATATTTGCCTTCCACTCTCACTTCGATATACTTAATAATATCTTCGCATCCTCTGACAAATTTTACAGGATGATGGACCATCAAAACTTTAGCAGCGGTTTCAACAGTCACTGAATGAAGAGTTTATTCTTGAGTTTGAACTTTCTTCATTTAACTTTCAAAACCCTCCTTCCCCTATTACCTTGCGCAAGTTTCACATGATTAACCCTGATGAAGAGACGCTTGCATTCCAACTGAAAGAACAACTTGTGTGCTCCTCAAACCTTTTTGGGTCCACTTATGTGCTATTTATTACATCATTCTAATATAATTACCATTTCCTATGTGTTTTAGAGACCAGCCCAGATGATACAGACATCTTATTCTCAGCCACAGGAACGACACTTTCCCATAAATCAATGACCAATTTCGCCCCCTCAATCAGACTCTGTGTATGCCACCATGCCTGTTTAGACTTTGTTGCCCATTATTTTAACATACTTCTTTATTTTCTTACATTCATTTCTTTTTTTCAGTGGCCCTGGTCATTCTCATTCTCCTTCTCACTCATGCTATCACGGCAACTTATCAATAACTGAATTTGAAGTTGTTTCCTCCCTGTAAGCATAATGCCCCCCATACTTCTTATTCTTTCTACGAAACTACACTTACTTTGACCTTTCCAATGTTAATGCACAACAGGTTGAAACTAAAGGATACCCCATCCCTATCCCGTCCTCACACTACACCTCTTGACAATGTGTACCAAATCATTGCAGCCCATGAATGGTAATTCTTTTCTTCTATTTTTTTTTTAAAACACCTTATATATATACGTCTATCAATACATTATATCTAACTATTTACATGATTCCCCATAACACTGAGAATTTTTTTTCTTACGGGATTGATTTAATTGAGAACTTCGATGTTGCTGCTATATTTTCGGACATTGAACATCTTCCTCATACCTGACTGTCATTTATCCGCACAAGATGTTATAGTTATTATTGTTTTTCTTTTTTTTTTGTCCCCCCCCAAGTCTCAATGCATTTCTTCCCTTCCGTGATTACATTACATTTTTTTATATCAACAACTTTCTCGTTCGTTAGACGGGTTATGAAACTAGTTTTTTATTAAAACAGAAAATTTTGTCAAGTAATTTTTTATTGAAATAGATATAAAAAAAATTATTTTATTCAGATAAATTTGTGATTTTATAATATGTTGTACATTCTATAAAATCTGTTATTCAAGATATGGTAAAAATCTTATAAGAAGTGATGTTTGCTCGGTAAAAGATGTTATTGAAAACATGATGGTATTTTTATAAATAAAACAAAACTAAAGAATCAACACATTGCAGTATAGTTACTCAAGATGAAAAAATGTTCGAATGGAAATATTTGTAGGAAAATGTGCAGATTTAAAACAATTATTGTTATGAAGTTATTTCCTATTAAAAAAATGATTAGATTAGACCCCAAATGGATGAAATACACATTTTCCAAAGACGAAAAGTAGATAGAAGTGAGAGAAACAAGCAACCAAAAAAGGGGAAAAAGACGAAAAGCAAAGCATCTTCGAAGAGGCAGATCCCTTGGCAGAGGCGACAAATGCCGAAGACAATGAACTTAATCGAGATATGTTATGTTTGTGGCCTTCATAAGTCCATGGCAGCACCAACAGCTAGCGTGAGCAGGCCAGTACACTTGTGGACTGTATCAATGAAGGGTGAGATCACAGCCGAGACGCCGATCGAAGCACCGGCCGATGTGATGTGGGCTGCCTACCGCGGCAAGGAGCTCGGTTTGCTTGTCAACAAGCTGCTCGGAGACACCGTGGGAAGAGTCGAATTCGAAGGTGATGGAGGAGTCGGAACTGTCGTTAAGCTCACATTCCCACCAGGTTGGTTTTGCACTGGTTACGAAAGTTGTTCTTAACATCTATATATATATATTCTTACATCGTAGTCTCACCCTGTTGGAAGCCTTACTGTGCAGGGACGCCTGGGCCAGGCTATATGAAAGAATTATTTGTAGTACAAGACGATGAGAGGAGGTTGAAGGTAACTGAACAGATAGAAGGAGGATACAGAGCGCTCGGCTTCGATCTCTACCGGATCAAGTTGGAGATTGTCGAGAAGGATTCGGCATCATCCATCGTCCAGTCATCCATCGAGTATGAACTGGACGATAGTCTGGCCGAGCTGGTTTCACATGTCAGCACACAGGCCCTTGAAACAATCGCACATACGGTCGGCCGACATCTCCTGGAGACAAAAGTGAAATAAAGTATCAATCAATGTTCGGCTTCCAAATAAAACCACAAGTTGGGCAGAAGCCTATGGATTGGTAATGGAAGTTCATGGGCTCTTTTTCTTTTTCAGTTTAACTGTGTAATGTGGAAGTAGTTTCCTACAGGATAGTACTTGCAACACAAGTATCATCGATATATCTACTCTAGTTTACCTGAATGATATGCTTCATGATGGAGAATTCTATACACCAAACAAGATATATTCTTCAAACTAAGCATTTTGAGAAGGCCAGAGCCTCCCCCATTGAATTTCGCAGGAACAATTATGTCCACTTATGTGCAAGATCAACTATCTTGCAGGTCTGTCCTGCAGCGGGTGAGGCCATTTTTGTGCTTGTCATAAGAGATGAAAGAATGATTAACAACGAATCTGTCTAACAAATTTCATTTTGAACATTGAGATGTCCTGCCTCGTCTGGGGTTCTATTTGTAACACCAGTAATACATAGAACAGTTGTTTTGGTCCAGTTGAAAGTTATTTGGTTTGTGGCTTCTAACTATAAAAGCCGACTGCTTGGGAGAAGGAAGGTACTCAATCATGCCAGTAAGCGTTGAAATTACATTGGAAATGGTTGGCCTATCTTCAACATATTCTTACACGCAAAGCAACCCCACATGCCTGTACCTTTAAATTTCTTTCTGGACTCATGAATCTGATACAGTGGGATCTACAAATGCTGATATATCATCCTCATTCAACAATCCCTAGGGCTAGGGCTATAATGACCAAATAACTTAACAGTGAAAGAATTCCATGAGTGGGATTGTTGTTAAGAACAAAGGCTTGACAGGAATCATATGCACGGATTGTCCAACTTACTTGCTCTAGAAGGCACAGAGAAAGCTCACCATCATCAGATCCATTTCTTATTCCACTGACAATCTTCAAGACCAAGACACCGAAACTGAAAACATCGGACTTTTCTGAAAATCTTTCTTACAGTTACATACTCAGGTGGCAAATAACCACTGCATTTCACCATATAAAGGAGTTAGCATTCTCATCATAGCTAGATAACTACATAGATAAGAAGCAAAAATACATAGATAAAAAGCCGGCAACTCACTATGTGCACACAACCTTTTTAGTGTCTACTTGATCTTCTGTAGAGTTAAAAACCCTTGCTATCCCAAAGTCAGAAAGAAATTTTTGCATTCAAATCTTGATCCAACAAAATACTACTTGCTTTTAGATCTCTATGTATGACCCTTGGCCTAGAATCCTTGTGAAGGTAGAGCAGAGTTCGAGCAATACCTTCTATGATGCTCAGGCATCTAAACCGGGTAAGGAATTTTTTATTCTGTGAATCCGCAGATGTTGACACAAAAAAAAAAGAATTTGAAACTTGAGTGGAAGCAATAGGTTCTTTTTCTCCAGTTCAATGTTTGCTCCATGTTGAAGCTTTTATGCCTTAAATCGATCAGAAGCTGAGTAGCTTAAGAGCCTGTAAAGTATACTGTTGGGCTAGCTAAAGATAAAATCATCCAAGCACTTGTTTGGCATGCACTCATAATAAGCCAGTACTTTTTCTTCCCCCTGTAGGCAGCAGCCGAGAAGGCTCACAAGATTACAATGTTGTAGCTTAGAGATCACCAGCACCTCATTGATGAATCCTTCTGGCCCCTGCGGAGAAGCATGCGAAGTCCATTGACTGCTATTTCTTTACCAACTTGTAGTTTCCGCTGTAACCAAATCTTGTTGGGTCAAGAACTGCCACCTAAAGGTGAAGGTTGAGAAGTTGTATGTCGGTAAAGCATATACACCTTGTATACCACACCAAAACCACTCTGGCCAAGTTTAGTTTCCTGACTGAAATTGTTAGTTGCGGTTAATAGTTATCAAAGCAAACAGTTCAATTCCTTGGAATCGAACTTTGCTTTTCTCTTTCTTGAAATGATCATGGCTTTTCCCTACTCCATCTCCATTCTTCTCCTTCTTTCCTGATGCATGATACTTATTACCACATATGTATCTTACATGAAGCTGTTAAGAAACTATTTCATACAGAACATACCTGTACTTTTAGATGCCTTTCTTCCTAGGAAAAAGATTGAAACGACACCAGCAATTGTCTCCAAGAGGAATAAAATAATGACAACCACTCGTGTTCAACCTTGGAGTAATAATTATGTACCAACTGGTCATGAAGGATAGCATGGACAAGTCTTAAACAATAATAGAAAGCAAAACTTGACAGAAGATACAAAAGGTGAGAAGTATCCTACCTTCATGTGAAGTAACTCGTGGAGAGCCAGCCCTTCCTCCAGTACCAAGAAAAGGATTTAATGTAACAGCTAGCTTGACAGAAGATACAAAAGGTGCAACAGGTCCAGAGACATTATTGTTGGAAACATAAAGGACCTGATGATTAGATAGTTTTGTCAAGCTGTAAGGAATAGAGCCCACCCAAGTTATTGTCATTCAGGTGCAGCACTTGTAGCCCTTTAAAATTCACAAGTTCTGGAGAAATGGTACCCGTAAATTGCTGTTTCGCAAAACTTATATTTACAATTTAATTCCTCGAGTTGCATACCACAAAGAACCAATTTTTGCAGCCGTTGTTCCTTGTCCATGATTCAGAGAGCTTCAGTGGCTACCCCAAGGATTCCCCTATGTGAAGCAATGTAGCAACCTCAGGATCACAGAGGAACTAGTTTTTGTGCAGAAATTGTTTCCTTCTACATATACCTCCTTGGAACTATTGAGCGTGGATGGAAAAGGCCCTTGTTATTTATTTCTAGACAATGAGACAATTTTAAGAGGGTTAAAGGGAGGGATTTGGGTACACTACACGCCCAGTGAGATGATTGCCATCCAAATAAAGTTTTTAAAAGTTCTTTCACTGGGAAAGGTCTGGGATAGGACTTGTGAACTGATTTGCTTAGCATGTCAATGTTTCCCGATAGCCCTGCTTCCACGAGGCTCAAATCAATAATAGTAGAATTGATTAAGGACTTGGGCAATGGGTCCCGTTCAGGTTCCTGTGAGATAGACCAAAACGAGCCACATGCCAATCATCAAATACATCGGAGATAGGACCAACAACACTAGCATTCCTGGCTAGAAATACCTTAAGAAATTTCAGTCGAACCAGCTCCTTGGAGGGTATCGTCCAAGGGGAAATAAAAGGATTGTTGCTCAAATATATGAGCCTCAGTTGATCATATGAAAGGCCATGGAAGAAGTCTGATCCCTTGCTGTTGAACTAGTACATCTGCAAATTTAAAACTTCCAGGGAGGTGAGGTTGGCTAGAGAGGGAAGCGGGCCAGATAAGGAGTTCATTGAAGATCAAGGGAAGTCAAGCAGGGGAGGGATGGAAAGAGGGGTAATAAAGAACCGATTAGAGATCTCCAAATGAGTTGGATCTTGTTACTATGCCCATCAGTGCACCTAATGCCACCCCATTTGCAGTAATCAGAAGAGGAATTTGTGGACCAGTTAGAAGGGGCAGGGTGAAGTGCCACGCGAGCTCTACCATGGCTGCACTGTCATCAGCTGCTGCATCACGGTGGATACAGAGGAGAAGGGTCATAATGAGGAGACAAGAATGTCGAATTGTATGGGAATCCATAAGATTTCAATGACCTTCCAGTGCTTCCGGCGTAAGATAACTAGTTTGTTACAAGCTCTAGACAGAAACAAGACAAACTTGAAAGTTGAAACACAGATAGTTTATCATAGCTATATTGCCGTCGTAAGACAAAATAATGACTTGGCAGGATTATGTTTGATGAAATAATCGATGCAAGATGAGAGCTTGAACCTTGAACCATTTTTTTTCATTTCCTGCTATTTGGCCACTAGAGCAGCGAATATAACAAGACTAGTTTGTAGCGGAATTGAAAAGAACAGATATTAAGTGTTAGTTAATCGGCACCATATTCATTACTTCAAGAAGCTTCTTACTAACGAAATTTTTTGTCATTATTGCTCTTGTTTAATTCATTTCTTGAACTTTTTTTTTTCTTTCTATAAGCATGGGTACGCAATGTTTTTTTTCTTTTCTTTTACTTTCTGGAATCGAGTTTCCTATAACTTTTGACCTGTATTTAGACAAAAATTCAAAACAAAAAAAAAAAAAAAAAGATAAATAAATCTTATACATCTAGGCTTGGCATGACCATGGAGCCCTCGTATTGCCTCTAGCCTATAGTACCAAACATGGTTCATCCTACCTACCAATTTGCCATTTATATACGACAGCAATATTCAAACAACTATGTATTTCACGGTAGTCATGTTTTTGCCTCCTAGCTTATGACAAACGAGACACCTTGTACCCGAAGCAAGTGATGATCTCGGAAGTTTCATGGATCCCAAAAGGCTTCAACATTGTCTCCTAATAGTTAACCCCTGCCTCTGCATCCACCTCATTGTAGCTGATGTCAGTGCAGCCATGCCAAAGCTTGCAGCGGCACTGCAACCCACATCTCTACCTGGTCCGCCAATTCCTCTTCTGACTACTGCAACCAGGATGGTGTTAACTGCAAGAATGGACAGGTCACTGAAATCGTTCTCCAGTTAAGATCTATGACTGGTTCTCTACCACCTAGCTTTCATCTCTCCCGGCTTTGTACGAACACAATCTCAGTAAATTCCTTGTCTTCCCCTCTCCCCTTTCTTGCCAACCTCACTGCTCTAACATATTTGAATTTGGAGATGAACAACTTCAGCTGCACTGGACCAGACTTCTTTCAAGGCCTTCAAAGTAAGATACTGCACGTCATATCTCAGCAACAATCCCTTTCTTTCACCCTGGACATTACGCTCTAAGTAGTTTGTCCAATTCCCAGTTCTTCAAATCTTTCATGCCAATAACGCTGGTCTTGCTGGACCTATTCCTGAAATGTTTGATGCTGGGTCTGTAATTACTTCAGAATTTTCTCACAATAACATGAACGGTTCGTTACCTGAATCCTTCAGCAAATCTGAGATTGTGGATTTGAGTCTTGAAAAAGCAGGCCTATCAGGAACCATTGAGGTGCTCAGCCGGATGTGTTCTTTAATCAGGGTTGAGCTAGCAGGAAATCACTTCACCGGTCCTATCCCCAACTTCACAAAATGTTAGTAGTTAAAAGAACTATATGATAATCGTCTCTCTAGAGTCATGGTTCTCTTCTTTCATCCACTACTATTTAAATTGTGTCAGTATCCAAAAACAAATTACAAGGGCTTTATGCATCCAAGCTCAATAGTTCCATGGAGGCATATCTTGATGGAAACAGCTTTTGCACAGAAATGGTTCTGCTCGTGATCCTCAGGCCACCACATTGCTTGATGACAGTGGAGTCGTTAGGTTACCCGTTGAAGTTCTCTGAATCCGGGAAAGGCAATGATGCTCGCAAAAATCGGTCTTTTGTAACATGCAACTCATAGAATGAAATTATAAATGTTACCAGTACAATTTCTCCAGCATTTGCCAATTTGAAAGGGCTACAAGAGCTGCACTTGAATGACAAGAACTTGGTGGGGTCCATACCTTCTAGTTTGACAACACTAACTCATCTTCAGGTCCTTGATGTTTTTTATAATTATCTCTCAGGATCTATACCTCTTGCATCTTCAACCAAGTTAGATGTCAAATCCTCTACTGGATGGTAGAAGCCCTCCGCCAATTGAAGAAGATTGACCAGCTCCTCCAAATGCGCATGCAGGTAGAATCTCTAGTTCTCTATTTAGCACTGAAACTTGAACGCCACTAATCATTAGTGGGAAAAGAAAATGTTTTTCATGGACTAATTTATACAATTACTGCTCCAAAGTGGAAAGAACATCAAACAAGTGGTTATCATAAGGATGATAACCAGTGCCATTTCCATCATTTTCCTAGGAAAACATCCACAGGTACAGGTCCGATCTCTATTAATAATATTCTTTACAAATTCATATAATCAACAAATATGCGAAGAAAGTCAGCATCAGGAACAAGGAGAAGAGTGGAGAGCGCAGAGAGGAAACATATCTAGGGTCTTCTGCTCAGGATCAAATTGCCAAAGCGAAAAATAAAGTCCAGCTACAAGAGATAAAATTGTTCAGCTTTTATAAACTGGCAGCTGCAACTAACAATTCCAATCCAGGTAATAAACTTGGCCAGGGTGGTTTTGTTGCGGTATATAAGGTATGTCTACCTCTACATAAAACAAATTATTTGCCTTCACCTCTAAGAGGCACCTTTTGATCCTGTATGATATCTTCCGACAGGAGAGATTACAAGATGGGAAAGAAATGCCAGTAAGAAGACTTCAGCAAGCTTCTCCCCATGGGCCAGAAGAATTTATCAAAGAGGCAGTGGTGATCTTAGGCTACAGCACCATAATCCTGTGAGACTCCTCGGCTGATGCATAGAAAGGGAAGAAAAATTACTGATTTCTGAGCACATGCCAAACAAGAGCTTGGATGCCTTTATCTTTGGCTAGCCCAGTATTATGTTCAACAAGCTCTTAGACTCTGCAGCTTCTGATTTATGGCATAGAAGCTTTCATGGCAAGTATAAGAGTTAGAGAGAGATAATCTATTACATCTGCTCAAGTTTCAATTCCTTGTTCTCTATTTCCGTCAAAAACTGCAGATTCACATAAGAAAAGCTCATCAGCTGGAATAAACGCCTGAGCATCATACAAGGCACTGCTCGAGGTCTGATCCACCTTCACAAGGATTATAGGCCGAGGATCATAAATAGAGATCTAAAAGCAAGTAAGATTTTGTTGGATCAAGATTTGAATCCAAAAATATTTGACTTTGGGATAGCAAGGATTTTTGACTGTACAGAATATCAAGTCAATATCAAAAGGGTTATGGGCACAGTGAGTTACTAACTATTTATTCAATTTACACTTTATACCCATGTCTTTGTCCGGGCTGAGAACTCTATCTCCTTTTTTCTAAAATAAGTGTGAGTGGTTAAATATCATCTGAATACGTATTGAAAGTAAGATTTTCAGATAAATCTGTTGTGTTCAGCTTTGGGTCTTGATCTTGGAGATTGTGAGATGAAGAAGAAATGGATTTGATGATGATGAGCTTTCTTTATGCCTTCTACAGCAAGTTGGACCATCCATTACTCTTCTTGAGCCTGTATTCCTAATTAAGCAGCACCATTTGTATTTCACAGTTCAGGAAATTATTCACTGTTAAATTATTTGGCCATTTTATGCTTGGAGACTGTAGAATTAGGACAATATATTCTCCTTCAGAGATCCTGATATATCAGACCCAGGAATAGATGAAATCTTGAGGTGCACACATGTGGGTTGGCTTTGTGTACAAGAAAATGTTGAAGAGCATGATTGAGTGCCTTCTTTCTCCAAAGCAGCCTGCTTTCATTAGTAAATCATGAAACAGATGTTATATTACTACTGTTTCACTTTCAACCACTGATAAGAAAGGACACCTCAAGAAAAGTAAAGTTTTTAGACATGTTTTTTTGTTAACCATTCTTTAGTATGCTCCGTAGCTTAAAATGGTGAATAATAGTTTATACGCCAGAACACTTGTTTTGAAGTACTACTGGAGGTTTAAAGAATATGAAGCATAAAAACAAGCACCATAAATATCTCAATAGCATGTTTCATCTCCTATCACATATAGCAGTCAAGTGTGGATCCAAGCATGAAAGCAACTGTAATGAATTCTTTGCGAAGCCAATGTGTTAGCAATCATAACATTATATATGTTAGAGCAAAGAAGTGAGGTTAGGACAATTTTAAGATGTCTGGGCATGCAAGTGAGACATGATGCCTAACCATCCCAACTGCCAAACCCCTAAACTGAAAACTTTTTTGACCTGCTGAAAAGGTTGCAATGAAGTTTACATACCAAAATCTTTACTTACATACAAGAGTCCTTAGTATATGTACTGGATCCCACAATTTGCATGTTAAATTATCCACAACATTATGGTCTGTAAAATCACACATTTGATATGTGAAAATGGTCATTCCATACACACTGTTTCTTAAACATGAGTCCTTAATTTACATTTGAAGTCCTAACTTTAAATATCAAAGATCCTAAGTTACCCACAAAATTTTGGTATGTAAGATGACCCATCCAGTATGTTAATTGGTTCTCATGCTACAGTCTTTAATTTACTAACCAGATTCCCTATTTTACTACTGAAGGACCACTTTTACGTACTAGAGATTTAGTTACCAACAAAAATGGCCCTTACACAAGAGCCCTTATTTACATACCAAAGGCCTTAGTTTACATACTGAAGGACCATTCTCATATATCATAATATCAAGGATTTTCTATTATCCACAGAACTCCAATATGAAAAATAAACTGGTTTTCATACTACAGTCCATAATTTACTGACTAGAGTCTTTAGTTTGTGTACCAAAGTCCTTAGTTTAGACACAAAAAAAATGATCTATACATACTAAAGATTTTTAAACTGCCCACAGAACTCCTTGTGTAAAATGGCCCATCTAGGCAAAATGGCAATCCAGTACATAAATTGGTCAAGTATTTCAAGAAACTGAAACACTAGTTAAGAATTGAATTTGGTTGATGCATTGAATGGAATTCGGTACCATTTGCACTTTCTTTTGTCCTCTTCTGACTCTGGACACCAATTGGTTAGTTCTATGCTTCGCTGGCTATTAAGTTCCCACTTAGTTTTAGGAGTTTCAAAAGAAAGAACCAAGTCCCACATCTGCTTGTACCAAGTGAAGTTAACAGATTAGAAAGGAAAGAGTATAAATAGAATTCTTGATATTCTTGGACCCTGTGTGTGGGGGCGGGCAGTATCTGTGACATACTTTGTGGCTTTTAGAACAACTTTGTACTCTGTATACACTCTGCTATCAAGTTCACAAAAGCTTTTGGCGTCAAAACCATGATTCTGTGGCTCAATTTCTTCTTTATCACAAATTAAGAATTAAGGGAAGTGAGAGAGACACAAAACACGGAGGAAGGCTAACCTAACTAAGCCCATAATGCACACAAAATTCATTATGCTTGAACATATTTTCTATTATTTAACTCATAGAATGCTGTACTAAAAGGATTGATTTCAAATTGTGGCTTACCATATTTATGACAAGCAATCGACCGGTGAAAGCAGAAGAGACCTCCACCTACTGAAGTGCTTTCTCATATTTCAATGACGAAGGACCCTGATTAAAAAAAAATGGAGCCTCTCCAAATATTAGTGAATCAATGTTAGAGAACTCAATGGAATGCACATGACATTCAGGGATTGAATCAGCAAAAATGCAAAATGCCAAAGTAGCTGCCAAGAGCTACACGTGTCATAAATACATAAAAGCAAGTTGGATACTATGGTTATTCTCTTACCAACGATACATCTCTCTGACTTTTGTTCGACAAGTAGTGGTTTTCCCTCTGGAATCGATATGGAACTTGGAAGAACAAATCTCCAATCCAGGCTCTAAGAGCTTTGCCCTCCCAACCACTCCGTTGAAAGTAGTATCCTTCCTGCCCTTGTTAAACAGCGACAGAAAGGGATAGCAGTTGTGAACTAGTGCAAACAGAACATAATCTGCAAGATTCTGTGTGTCTCTTCAGTTCTGGGATGGGAATAGTCAACTGAGTAGAACTGATGAACTTGCCCATCAACCTCAATCCAACTGCAACCTGGAGTCTTGGAACCATTCTGCTTCTCAAAGCTCTTCCTCACTGCTCTTACTTCATCCCACTTCCCTGACTCTGCATGTAAGTTTGCCAACATTATGCCATAATCCACATTCCTTGGATCAATTTCAACCAATTTCTCAACTGCAAATTTAGCCAAATCTGTATGACCAAACTTTTTACACCCATTTAGCAATGAACCCCAAACAACCTCATCGGGTTCCATCTTCATTGTCCTTACAACCTCTAATGCTTCTTCAAACTGTCCAGCTCTGCCAAGCAGATCTATAAGACATCCATAGTGCTCAATGCGGGGTTCAATTTCATAATAATGAGTCAACAACTTGAAATAAAATCGACCCTTGTCAAGCAGTGCACCATGAGCACAAGCATTCAACAAACCAATGAATGTAATACTGTCTGGCCTTATACCATCATCTTCACAGTGCAGCATTTTTTCAAACACTGAAATGGCCTCCTCACTTTCACCATGGAGGGCAAAAGAATTAATCATGGAATTCCAAAATGGCAAGCTTTTCTTTGTACTCATCTCAAAGATCATTCTCGCTGTTTGTAAGTTTCCACATTTACCATACATATCTACTAGAGCATTAGATACAAAAGAATCACCTTCAAGACAATTTCGATAAGCATAACTATGGACCGACTTACCCAAGTGAAGCATGCCTGTATGGGCGCAAGCCGACAGTACGCACACTGTTGTAACCTGATTTGGTTTATTCTGTCGATGGTGCCTCTCTTCAGTCAGCGTCATCATCCTTCTGAAGAGTGAGATTGCCTCCGGGAACATCCCATTCTGCGTGCACCCAGCAATAATCGCATTCCAAGATGGAACATCTCTTTCAGGCATTTCATCGAACAGCAAAATAGCGTTGTCTATATCCCCAAACCTTGTGTATCCGGAAACCATTGCGGTCCATGAGACAACGGTTCTTTCGGACATTTCATCAAATAGCTTCCTGGCAATCCCAAAATCAGAAGCCGATTTCGAATAAGCATCCACTAGAGCCGTTTGCACAACGGGGTATTCTCCAAACCCCGACTTCATCACCTGGGTGTGCACCGATTTGGTCGCTAGGGGCAGTGAAA
Organism: Aquilaria sinensis; assembly: GCA_005392925.1. Lineage (NCBI taxonomy): Eukaryota > Viridiplantae > Streptophyta > Magnoliopsida > Malvales > Thymelaeaceae > Aquilaria > Aquilaria sinensis. The sequence continues at coordinate 494,508 of SMDT01000481.1, read as the reverse complement.
CCTCAGTGCTGGACTTCAACACATGTGGGTAGATGAAATGGTTGGGGCGAGGAAGTCCACGGCGGAGCATGCGTCGGAAGAGGTCGATAGCGGACAACTGATCAGGGTGAGAAGCATACGCAGTGATCATGGCAGTGTAGAGGAAAACGTTGGGAGAACGGAGATGGTCGAAGACGAAGCGGGCGTACCGAAGGTCGGAGAGTCTGAGAGCGCAAAAGCGAACTAGCTTGAAAGCGAAGAACTGGGTCTGGGAGTGACCAAGGCTGACGAGAAAGGACTGGAGCTGCTTCAAATGGTTGAGGTGTCCGCATTTCTCGAGGATTGCTAGAACATGCTGGTTTAGGCTCGAGCTCAACAGGTTTGAGACGGAGGCGGAAGACGACATTCTTCGTCTGTGTTTGCTGATGGAAACTACAGACAGAAATCCTCGTACATGTTTCTTCAGAGGTTAGAACAACGCGCTCCTCATCGTTTTCGCTTGTGTGCCTGGAGACATTATACACAGCGGGAAATTTTTTATTTTCTCAGTCCTGAAATTGTCAGACGCTATCCGTCTAAATCCTCCCATATTGGTGACTTTTTCATAAACATTCTGTTTCATTTAACGTTTTTATGTATAAAAGGTCTCACAAGTCCTAAAATTTGATACTACTTTTTACTTGGCCTCCCATATCCATTATACATCATTCACTATTTTTTATCGCCTCAAAATTTTTAATCATTTTCATATTTAATAGGTAAATTTACTATATCATAACTATCATTTTAATATTAATTTTTTTATTCTTCTAAATTTACTTACAACTGTAGAAGTTGAAAATGAAGAGAAGAATAAATTTTTCATTATATTTTAATCTCTCCACCAAACTTCAATATTTGAAACAATATAAAACAAAGGAAGTAATATTTTATTGTTAAAGCTTTTAACAATGCTGTTATAACTTTTGTATGATGCTTCTTAGAAGTCCTAAAGCTCTCATATTTGTCTATAGCTTCTTGTTAAATTGGCATTATATCTGTCATTGCTTTGTGTCTTGCCATAGTTTAAATTCTGACTTTTGTCCAAAGGTTTCTCTTATTTGTTGTTAAAGAGTGAGCTTAGGTTGAGTGGAGCGAGGTCTAACGTAGACTTATTGTCATTGTGGCTGAATCAGGATTTTGAGTTACAAAAGTCGGACTTTGTTTTGAAAATACTTAAGAAATAAGGTAGTTCCACTATAAATATAAGATATTATTTTTATTTTTAATATTTTAGAATTAATTTCATTTGAAATTTAATATCCTATTTATCTAATATTCACTTAAGTCATGTATCTTTTTTTAAAAAATACTATGTTGGACTTTTGTTCATACCCAACTTTAAAAAATTAAAAATCAATTAAAAAATCATTGTCTGTTGTGAAAAAAAAAATTAAGTAATTTTTGGGCTTTTAAAGTTTAGAGTTCGATTGGTGCTTACAAGCTGAGCAAATAATTCTCATATGTAAAACAATCACTAATACTTACCTATCAATAATTTTCACGAAATGCAACCTAAAAAACAAAACAAGGAAATTGACAAAGAAATGTTCCAACCTAGGTAAATAATAAATAAATTATTATTTTTGAATGAGGAAAAAAAAATAAATGATCCATTATAAAAAAAAAATAAAACTTAATACATTATTTGTTAGAAGATATAAAAATTGATAATTAGAAAACTTCATGAATGAACTATACATAAAAATTACTAAAAGAAAAACCATAAAAAAAATCTATTGAAATAAAAAATAATTAAAATAATTGACCTTTTATGTTCCAATTCTTGCAAAAAGAAAAAAAGATCTCAACATGCATTAACAAGAGAAAATTTGAAGAGAGGAGTTTATGTTAACGAGTGTCCCTAGGACACTTGATAAGGGTGTTTTTCTTTTCTAATTTTTCCTCATGATAATTAATGCCAAGATTTTATAGTGTTAGTACCTAAAATATCCCTCTTTACTATTTGCCAAAATTTTCATTGTTTCATTAATTTTATAATTATCCTCTTCTTTTCTTTATTTTCTTCCTTGTTTAGTTAGGGAAGAGAAGTAAAATGAAATTTACCTAACACTAGAAGTACTGAGGAAGGGGAGGTTTGACCGAAAATCAAATAAGGAAGAGAATGTAAAATAGCGTGATTTGTCTCAAAATTAATTAGATAATAAGATTGTGGAAAAATAATAAATAAAGGAAAGACATTTTGAATATTTCAATAATATAGAATCATAACATTAATTATCATAAGGAATTTGTTTAAAAAAAAACAACCGTAACAATTGCCTTGATATTGGAGTCACCAGTTAATAATAACATAACCGTTTCCCAAAATACAAATTCATCACTATCTGATAATCGAGATTTCAGGCAAAATGGATGCATATATCTCCACCTAAGGAGTTGAAAATATCTCAATATCGCCAAAAAAAAAAATGCAAGTCCAGAAATTAAATGATGGAATTTTTTTACTTTTCCCCAATAAAAGGGAAGCAAGAAGATAAGGTGGCAACAGGCGATAAAGTGAATTGGGTAGCTGGACCATGTTATATAGTTTAGAGTATTTTACATAACCCTAAAACTTAGATTTGATTACAGTTGCCTTTTTTTTATATCTATATTTTTTTTCTATCGTAATTATATAATTTTTAAAGTTTTAAATTAAATAATTTGATAATTAACTATATATCTTCGACTAATAGTTTAAAGTGTTTAATATTTTTTATTAACAGTTAACATTTAAAAGAATGATTGTTTTATATTTATAAAGAGGGAAAAATAATTAAAATGTTCATTAATTGTAAAAGAAGTTATTACGATAGTATGAAACTATTGAAAAACAATTATAGGATAGTATAAAAATCAGAATTTTAGAAAATGTAGATTTCTAGCTAAACCAAAAGAATTGTAATATCAACTTAGGTTTAGAAATAATTGTACATTATCCTGTTTATAAAGAAACAGGAAGTTGGTTATAAGCATGTGTTATTCTTGTCTCTAAATTTAATTTTCTCTATATTTTTAGTATCTAGAAGTTTTAATTGGGTCTCAACCATTCTAAACCCATTGATCCATTTTGAAGTAATTGTTTCATTCACAGAACTCGAACCATAATATATTATTTATTAACAATCTAGAAGTTGGCCTTAACCATGTGTTATTCTTATATTTTAATTTGGTTATTGTGGATTTTAACCGAGAGAAAAAAGGTAGGAAAAAAAAACAAAACATATATAACTTAATGCGCAGAGAGAAATTACTGGACTCAAAAAGGACAGAGAGATGAAGAAGTGTGAGCTCTGCAATAATTCAGGCAAAATATACTGCGAGTCAGATGAAGCCACCTTGTGCTGGGACTGTGACTCCAAAGTTCATGGAGCCAACTTTCTGGCCGCCAAGCATTCCAGAGCTCTGCTCTGCCACCATTGCCAGTCTCCGACACCCTGGTCCGGCGGCGGCCCCAAGCTCGGTGCCACCATCTGCGTCTGCAACGACTGTCTCAGTAGAAGTACTGCAGCTGGTTTAAGGAAAGGAGAAGGTCAAGATCACAGGCAGCATGGTCGCGATGGAGGAAATGAAGAAGAAGAAGAAGAAGGTGAACAAGGTGAAGGTGGTGATGACGATCTAGATTGTGGTGACGATGACGATGAAGAAGATGAAGAAAACCAAGTAGTTCCATGGATGGCTCCAAGCTCGTCCACCAGCCAAGAAGGTGCCGCCAGCGCCCATGGAGGGTCCCGGAATGGTTTTTCCGCAGGAACAGATCAACATTCTGCTGGAGTAAGATCTTGTTCCGTCTTCCTGTTAAACGTTTTTCACTCAACCTCTGGAACTTTATTTTATTTTATTTTATTTATTTATTTATTTTATTTTTTGAAGCGGAATCGTCATTTGGGCAGCTCGTCATCGTCATCTGCAGGAGGATGAATTTGGTCAAGCAAATCTGCATCTTCTTCGCATACTTTCATTCCATAAAATCTGCAAAAGATCTTCATGCGGGGATATCTGGAAAAAGCTCTTAAGATTAATTCGTTAATGGAGTTTTTCACTAACATACGTTGTTCTGTTCTCTAATATAGTAAGGTTGGATGACTTTTCTTTTCATAATAATGTGTTGATCCAAAATCATACTGTATCATTATCATATTGCATATTTTTATCTTCCTTTCCTTTAAAAGTGTAAAGACCTACTTAATGACGATTCAATACTGGCTTGGTATCCTAGCATTTTTCTTAAAAATTTAGAATTATTAGAGAACAAAAGTGCAAGAGACATTATACCGCATATATATATATTTGTATTCGCAATCATTATAAGTACATGGATTAGAAGATGCTACAGAAAGATAAAGTGCTTAAACAGGAATAAATTTTCAAGCACAAACGTAGATTCGATTCTATTGATTAACCACCAAATTACGTGATCAGTTTCATCCATCATCCATGTTAATATTTTGATGAGTAACAAAACTAGATCATCTCTCTCAAGTGATGAAAATCCTGATTTCATTCATCAACTTTCATGAATCTGCCTAATTATTAGCCCCTATGTAAAAGTTGGTACACGATCACACCTTTAATAGCTAGGTTAAGAACAAGAGGAAAATGTGAATTAAAGGGTAAGGATTGTACGGGAATTTACCTTTCAACTTGATTGTTTCGTTTGTTGATTTAAAGTTATAATTAATTAGATCATTTCAATCCTACTATCCTACTTGAAGTGGCAAAAAGATATCAGTGGCTTAAGAGATCCCTCATTCTCAATATTCTCATAATGTCTTAATGTTAGGTTTAATTGTCTCTTTGTATTGAACAAATTAGTATTCCCCTATTATAATTATAATTCCTTTAACCCAATACTTACTTTACTGATTTTATGTACCAAAAAATAAATAATAGATCGCTTCAGCTTTTAAATAGCTTTGGATATTCCACGTGCATACCACAAGCCAACCTATACGACCTATTTTTCTAATTGCAAGTTGATTTTGGTTGCCCATGTTGGTTTTCGAGAGGGTTGATGAAAAGAGTAAGATACTAAAGATTACTCACGGTTGCTTTGGCAATATTAATTATTTGGTACCTCAAGAATTTCTTTCAATTATTATGTTCACTTTAGGGGTTGAAAAGAATAAAATAAATAACATAAAACGATATTATATGTGGAACTATTTTGGCGATCTTTCCGAGCTTATCCTCTACCAGCTCGCTTTACTATCATACTTACGACTGCTGGTGGCATGTTTATGCCTTCCAAATTAGCGCCCTTTTGTACGCCCTACAAGTAAAATGTAAAATATGTCCTTATGTCCTTTTCCTTACCGATCATCTCTTATTATCTCATCCATAGCCTTCAATTTTGTGAAATTTTGTGGTATTTTGTGTGAAATTTATTTGTCATAGGTATATGTATGATGTTTGGTATAAAAGTTTTCATAATACATCATTTTTTCATATAAAATATCATGATATATCATGGTATTTCATATATCATTGACTATTGAGCTTTTATATATACTTTGTTGGTTAATTTACCAGTGTTTCAAAAGATATATACTGCTGTATGCAGTTTACTGTAGTGCATGGGTATTAAGGCAGTTTTTTTTTATTATTTTATATCAAAGTACAATAAGTAAATATACATACACACACACATAACGAAAAAAATATAATTAATGTACATATTTTGACACAAATATTAATTTTATATTTTATTTACAAACAAATTTAGTTGGTATTAGAACAAGCTAAGGATGTTCGTTTGGTACTTGTTAGTATGTTAGTTTTTTTTTTTTTTGTGTTTTTGGACCATTTCTATCAGTATATAGACTTAATACTAAATATGTCCAGGATATTCAAGAAAGATTTCTTTACATTATGGTATCATCGGAACTAAAAAATATATAAGGTCTACAACTGAGTCAAACATCCCCTGCTCCTTAGTGTTATATTTAATTAGTAGATACTGTATGACTTACAGTTAATAAAAATGACCTTTTATCAAAATGAAAAGAAAAAGAACAAGCTAAGAATTAGAAATAAGTATGTTACTTTTGCATAGTAAGTTAGGATGATAACACCATACTTTGAGTAATCTAGGTGCTCAATGTGGCATTAAAAAATGTATTATTATTATTATTGTTGTTGTTGTTGTTGTTGTTGTTGTTGTTGTTAGAGTAATTTTCTCATCTATCAATAAATTAATTTTTTACTAAATAACATTTATTTTGTTCTATATATTTCATTTTTTTTATGTTTTTTATATAAGAAGTATTTCCTTTCATATATATTTTATTCATGTTTGAAAAATTATGATGAAAAAAATTAGAATACATATAAAAGGTGCAAAAATTATATTTAATATATTTCATCTTAAATAATATTCTAATATTCTATTTTATGAAAGCGATAACGGTATGTAACGTGATGTATCATGTCATATACATACAATTTACTGGGTGTCATATACTTAGCAGTAGTGATATGTAATACTTTACTCTCATCTAACATGCCAATTATGAAGGGCAATATCTCCAAGCAAGACTACCGTTCCTAACTTATGAAACAATTTTGCCAATTTCCATTACCTGATCTAGATATGAAAAACCTTTGCTGCATATCCAAATAAGTTTCAAATAAGCAATTAAGATCTTCCCATTAGAATCATCTTCAACAACTTTCTCACCTAGTCATCCATTATCCCAACTGTCTTCTACTCCTTTCCACTTCTCGATTCTTATTCATTGGCGAGCTCAACCCATCCAACAAGATTTGGCCCTTTGTGTTATCCCTCTCCCTCAACTATATATAAGCATTATGTTGTTCGAAGGTAGAGGCGGTGCTAGATGGTTGACACAAAGAAAGTGAAGGAGGAGCTAGCCCCTAACTAATGATAATAAGCAAGGTTATCAAAATTTTGATCTAAAACTTAGAATTTTATAAAATGGGAAAAATGATCTGATTATATTCTACGATTATGGTTCTAATTTTGATATGATTCTATGATTATGATTCATAGCAAACAAAAAATAATTTTATATAAAATCTTGATAACAAAGGTTTTAGTAAAACCTTTTTTTCCATCCTCATCTTTTTACTTTTTTTTTTCCAAAAAATCCTTAATGTGTCTATACATGCACACAAACACAAGAATAAACAAATTTGTGCAAATAATGTCAAAAGTACAAAAATTAATTCACTTGGATGTACATCCAAGTTTATATGTTTATTATGCGCATTTGTTTCTATTTTATATTTATATTTATCTATAAAAATGTAACTTGACACAATAGAAGGAAAACAAAAAAATCTAAAAGTGAATAAACTAAATAATAATAAATAAGGACAAAATAAAATGGCTAAATGATAAAAATTTAATGGAGAGAAAATAAAAATAAAATTCAATATAAGTTTGTATATATGTCTTACATAAATTTTACATATCTTTAAATTTTGTATACATATAATTAATTCATATATATTTGATATCTAATTTGTACATATCTGTCAACATATCAAAAACATCTTCTCTATGAATAAAAGCATTCCATGAAATATACTAATTAATGCAAAATTGATAATTAAATTTGAACTGGCAATTTAGGTTTAAAGTGCTACTGTTTTTGGTTGGCTTTTAAATAGAGATGGCCCTATAAATGGAAGAAAAATTGTAACCATCTTTATTCTAGAAAGAGTAAACACTAGAAGTCATGCCCATGTTGCCTAGTGGATGTTTGGCTTTACCTTAATCAAAGTTATTTACTGCTTCGAAGTCTCTATGAATACATATAGGAAATAATAGAAATTGTGTCATTACATGTAAAGACAAACAAATATTTGTTTGATAAAAAGCTATTCTCACTTAACTGAACTTACCAATGTTATTTTATCTTATTGCTAATAACCTCCAATAGTACAGTTCCTATAACTGAAAGAATAGCAATGAGAAGGAAAATTTTACTCAAAAATTAATTGATAAGTAGCTATTACTTTCAAATGAAGTAACTAGGTGAATGTTGTTTTTTTCATATCAAAATACTAACTCCACACCACCAACAACAAACAAAAACCACAACGGCTTCTCTATGAGAACAAAAACTTCCATGATTATATGTACCAAATAGGATTAATCAACCACCCCCCATTTTTAGTCCACTCCCACCATGGTTTGTTGGCCCAATTCAATGCAGCATCCATCAAATTAGCACAAATGCTAGTCTTATCAGCCTTTACTTTCATCTACAACTCATTATCCTCCTCACACATGCCTCTATAATCCTTCTTCTAAATGCCACATTAAACCATCACACATAAATCATGGACACGTACACCTCCATCAACAACACAGTCACTAAACAAAAGGAATCCATGCTAATTATGATATTGGAAGATCAATCATGATGTTAGCATGCAATGCCACTTGCCAACTAATCTATCTCTTCTGTCAGGTTCCTTCCATGTTCTTGATTATGTGAAACTATGAACCGCCAATACTTGATACCTACATTGTGACACCAAATAAACTTATTGGTACATTCTATTATATTGTACCTAATAAATAAAAATTTGACGTTTCATCTCTCCTTAGCATTTTGCACTTAGTATAGAAGGCCTCTATAATGACCCAAGTCTAAAACTAATCTATGAAACACCTACTCATACTACATGGACTATCTACAAGAAAAAAGATAAGTGCTGGGAGCTTATGCTCTAAAGTTGAGCGTATGCTTCCTGTATCTCTCCCATGTGGATAGGGTATCACAATGGTATTAAAGCCAACCCGGGACCGCGATGATGTAGCATAGTAGGTGTGCACATACATTGTCCATGGGGCTAATCTTAGATTAAAGAAGTTACTTGGTCAGGCTAAGTAATTCAATTAGAGAGATTACTAGTCTAAGGGACCGAGTAATCTGAGTAACCCCAATGAGGATGTTGGGTACATAAGGGGGGGTTTGTAACACCCCTATATCCCACATGGGAGAAATATAAGAAGTCTTACATGGATATATAGGCTCAAGTTCTAGAATATAAGCACTTAACACTTATCTTTTTTCTAAGAATATCATATGTGGTATAAACAGGTGTTTTGTGGACCGGTTCTGGATTTGGGCCATTACAGATTGTATCATAACTAACCTAGGACCGTGATGATGTGGTATACTTTGTGTGCACAATTGCACACCCAATGGTTAGTCAATAAACAAAAATAGGGGTAGAAAATGCCACAATGTTATAAATTTCCCCATGGGTATAATTAAAGAAACAACATAATAATAGATGAACCTACAATTATAATAAATTCTTAATATACAATAACACACCCAATGGTTAGTCAACAAACAAAAATAAGGATAGAAAATCCCACAACGCTATAAATTTCTACATAGGTATAGTTGAAACATGTAAAAGATCAACCTAAGTGCAAAACAACATGTGTAAGTATGCCATTTGAATTAGGAGATCAACAATAAGGCGTATGTCCTCATGCTTAGTATGATGTAATTGCAACATTTTAAACCATTATACACAATGTGAAATAAAAACACAAATGTGGGAACCAAAACTAACATTAAACCCTTACACACGACTACACAGATGAGAGATTGTAGCATGCATATATTCATGTTGAAAAGCTATTGTGATTAATACAGTCTTGTAGCAGATAAATGCTACACAACTAAAAAACAAACATTTTCTAACGGCCAAATTTCCAACGGCCAACATGAAGAGCCGTTGGAAAAAGGGAAGCCTATTTTCCAACAGCTAACACATTAGAAATTTATATCAACATTATTTCCAACGGCCTAGTAATTGAAAATTTCCAATGCATTAGACTGTTGGAAATTTCAAAATTTCAAGCTTCTAATACGTTGATTGTTAGAAATTTTCAACTTGAAAACCCATTGGAAATATATTTTACATTTATTTTACATATATTTATAATGGTAAATTCCGCCAGAAGTCCTTAAACTATATCTAATATTGCTAATACATCCCTAAACTATCAAATGTTGCTCAATCGTCCCTAACTATATTTAGTATTACTTAATCATTTTATCGTCTATCTTACTGTTAAAAATTGATGGAAAAGTGATGTCACATCAGCAACCATGTCATTTTTCCTTACCACATCAGTAACCATATCATTTTTCTATCCAACTTTAACGGTTGTGATAAATGGCAGGATGATTAAGTAACACTAGATATAATTTAGAGACAGTTAAGTAACATTTGATAGTTTAGGGATGAATTAGCAACATTGGATATAGTTTTGAGATGACCAATGGAATTGAATTAGCAACATTGGATATAGTCTTGGGATGATCAGTGGAATTTACCCTATTTATAATATATTTTACACATCTTTATAATATATTTTGACTAAAAATATCAAAAAATATAAAAAAATGAATGTGTGTGTGTATGTGTGTGTGTGTGTGTGTGTGTGTATTAGAATGTGTTATATAATAATATATTAGAATGTGTCATATGTATCATAATATATTATATACTACCTCCATCCCATATTCTTTGTACTATTTGACTTTTTACATAGTTTGACTTGAATTTATTTATATTAGTATTTGTTAGAAAAAAATTTAAAAAAATATATTTTAGAAACTATATGTCTTGATTATCATTCTGATATAAAGGTTCTTCATTTATATACAAAAATTTTAAAAATAAAAAATTATAGATTAATTATTGAAAAGTGAATGATGCAAAGAATTTATAATAATAATAATAATAATAATAATAATAATAATAATAATAATAATATTATTAATTATTATTATTATTATTATTATTATTATTATTATTATTATTATTATTATTCACTACAAGAAAAACGTAAAAAATTGACCAACAAATTGGTTACTAATCGGTAACTATTTTACTTTTTGGTGACTGAAAAAGTCGGTCACCAATTGGCCACTAAATCCTTGGTCACACCAATGCTAATGACTGAAAAAATCAGTCACCAAATTAGTCACAATACTGAATACTCATCTAATCTCTTTGATTTCTATTTTTCTAGGATTTTCATTGGATTTTCCTTTTAAAAATTCTTTTATTCACTAATTTTTAGTTATGATAAAGTTTCATGTAAGTTCTTTAAAGACTTCTAACTCAATTTTGTAGAAAATTGAAGATGTTTGCTACACCGTTTAAATTGCTATGTCTCTGCAACTTCAACTTTAAATTACTCCATACTCTTTATCCTCCCTGAAAGTACACTATCAGCTTTTTTTAACCAAACAAAAAGAACAACTCTAATCGAACATCATCTTCTCCACCACCCCCCACTTCGTCAAAATTGGATAGCTTACTCATCCAACTTTGCCTTCTAAGTATCAATCTTTGGCACATCATTCTCCAGTTACTTCTACCAGCTGGTCTTCTCACGCTTCATCAACAGTAGTGAGAAACTATAGTGTGAAAAGGGAAAAGATTAGTGAGAGTTAGAATGTAGAAAGAGGCAAGATTGGTGAGAATGGCGAAAGCCCCAATTTTAATTTATATGGGAGAGGTATGTGAAATTTGATTAGTTGGATTAATTCTCATGGATTGCCAACATGGAAGCTTTTTGGTGACTGAATAAAGTTGGTTATTAGGTCGGTCATTATAGTGACCGGTTATTAACAGCCTAGTGACCGACCTTAGTGACCAAAACTCATACGGTCACTAATCAGTCGGTCTCTTTGTTGAGAAAACCACTGCACTTTTTGCTAATCGATTTGGTGACCAAAAGCTTATTGATCACTTAATCGATCATTAAAATCAAGTTTTGTTATAGTGTTATTATTATTATTATTATTATTATTATTATTATTATTATTATTATTATTATTATTATGTATCCTATAAAAACCCTAACCTAACTCATATAAAAGGCTTCATCTATCAGACCTCCCCCACTCTCTGCTTTAACCTCGCCGTTCTCACTCACCTCACCTTCTCTTTACCCTAACCTAGTTGTTCCACTGTTCACCTTGTCATTCCGTCATTCTCCCTGCTCAGCCTTGCAATTCCTCATTGTCATTTACTGCTTTGCCTCCTTAACCTCGTAATTCCCCACCATTGTTTGCCGTTTCACTCTTCAGCCTCGCAATTCATCGCCATCGTTATTATTATTAAATATATGATATATTGTTATTATGATATTATTGTTATTATTGTTGTTATTATTATTATTATTAGTATATATCCCATAAAAGCTCAACCTATAAAAACCTTAACCTAACTCATATAAAAGCCTTCATCTTTCAACCCTCCTTCATGGGCTCCACTATTTGCCCTAACCTGTCATCTTCCTCACTTCTCCCTCTTATCTGTGGTCACTTTACCTTAACCTGCAACCTACTTGCCCCACTTTCTGCCCTAACCTCGCCATTCTCCCTCGCTCAATTACTTACTCGCCTTACCTTTTCCTCACCCTAACCTAGCTATTCCGCCATTCACCTCATTGGATCACTTTTTTACTCTACCATTCTCCATCCTCAACCTCACGATTCATTGCTGTCATTCACCATTTCGCCTCTTCCACCTTGGCCCTCGGTCATCTATCCTCGATCATCAAATCGATCTGCTTCCACCATTTAGATTTGATTTGTGATAATTTTCAATTTTTGTGAGTTTGTGAATTGTTGTGGAATTTTTGCATTATTCTGAGTTTTTGAATTGTTGTGAAATTTTTGAATTTTTGAATTGTTGTGAGATTTTTTGACTTTTGAGTGATTTTTTAGTTGTTCTGAAAAATATAATTTTAGTACACTTGTCTTTGTAATAATACAAAATATAACTTTTGGGATTCTGCATTTTTTAAATATCAAATTGTAGTAATATATAATATATATTATCATAAATTATTTATATATTTTTTATTTTTTAAAAAATACTTTCCAATGGCTTGGCCGTTGGAAATTTTGATCAACCTCAACCATTAAGATATTTCCAACAGCCTAAGCCATTGGAATTTTCCAATAACTAAGCTGTTGAAAAACGTTCAGCCATTACAAATAATTCTCCTTAAGTTAGGTTGTTGGAAAATAATCTATTGGTAAAACTAGCGACCAACCCATTGGCTGTTGAAATTTTTTTTTCCCTAACACGTGGTTTTCTAACATGTCTGTTTCTAACTACTTCACATTGAAAAATCTAATTTTCCAACTCGAGGCTGTTAGGAAAGGCTATTAAAAATTGACATTTTTTTAGTAGTGTTAGAGTTTTGAAGTCTATATATTCTTTGTATTTTTTTACATATGAAGGATTTGAGATAGATAATAGTAAGCAAGGTTGTTTCTTCCTTTGCATGCTCAAAATTGAGAAAAGAATACCCACAAATGTTAAGAGGTATAGCACGATGCTGAACAGAGAGAAGATGAACACAAACAGAAGCACAGAAAAATTTCCTATAGAAGGTTCAACGACATAAGAAGGCGGCGGAAAGGGCAGCTTATATCAGAATTCAGGAAGAATAGTTTTTGGTGATAAACAAACCAATTCCATGTTTTATAAGATGGCTGTTGCACAATAACAACTATAGGAAACAACATATCTTGCGTAAAATTACATCATTTTTTTAATAGAATAAAGGAAATATGAAAATATACTACCTCTGTCCCATATTCTTTACACCATTTAACTTTTTTATATAGTTTGATTTAAATTTATTCATATTAGTATTTGTTAAAAAAAATTAAAAAATATATTTAGAAACTATATGTCTTGATTTATCATTCTTATATAAAGGTTATTCATTTATACTAAAGTGTTAAAAATAAAAAATTAAATACTAATTACTGAAAAGTGAATGGCGCAAAGAATTTGGAACGAAGAGAGTAATTAAATCACTTATTTTTCAACCATCTATCTTCTTCGACTACCTATACGCAATAATTTTAGAATTGAAATCCAACTAACTGAATATAAATATAAATGAAAAATTCTTCAAGTAAAATAACATCACTTTTTAACATAATTAAAACATCATAATAACAATGAACAACTAAAATTATATGCTATCTACAGTAAAAAAGGAATAAAGAAGAATCAACGTTTAGATGAAAAACTAATAGCTGGCTCTCTTCTCCCAGCAACAGTAGCCTGTCCACAACAGTAGCCTGTCCACGCCCTTTATTTATAGGAAGCCATGCGCATGCTCATCCTCTGCTTTTCACGTCTGTTAATCTGATTTTACTGCTTCCTTAAGCCTCCATTTGCCTAATCAGCCTCCTCCTCCTGAAAAACACCATGTAAGTCCACACATAACTCCTCATCCTTCCACTCACTGACACGTTATCTTCCTCTCCACCAATTACACACGCATAGCTCCATGGAAGAAGCATTCACCTTGTAAAAGAAATCAACTGCAACTATTGCACATATGTGTAATGATTACAGTGGCATTTAATGCCGAAGCAAACTTGACATCTGTTTGACCTACCTTCACTGGAATGAAGCGGAACAGGCCAAAATGAAAGATCGAAGCGTCTCATGCCTCCAGTGATAATAGAGCAAAGTAATGTGGGTGACAATGGATATTAACCCAATCAAGGAACAAAGATTTTCTCTTCAACCCCCTCTTTCCCACAATCCAAATATATCCACATAAATTCCTGAAATTCCATACACAATTTTACATATAAATATCCAAACGACACTTACTACAATAACTTACTACAATAACTGCTGGACGGAGCAAAAAATAAAAAAACAAAGAAAACAACTTCTCAGATGAACTACAGGCATAATGATGTGAATCAAACAACTCTAACATTTAGTACATGAACAACCAATCCAGACAATTTGAGGACTTCTCCTGTAATTATATTATGCAAAATGGGACAGGTGGCATCAACCTACCCATGAGTAACATATGTATTGGAAAACAGCGACTCTTAAATGCAAAGAACCAAAAAAACAAAAAAACCAAGGACAAAGCTGATCACTATACCATAATGCAAACCATGCTTGTCAGAACGATATCAACGCTTGTGCTTTAGTATATAAATATAGATATATAGATGTTTGTCTATTGAAAGACTAAAACTTTTATGAAAATTAAAGGCCAAAATGCGTGGCTGGTCCTCCAACTTGACAAACTTGCACGAGTTAGTCCTTTATCTTTAACTCAGTGCGAGTTAGTCCCTCAACTTTGAAAAAGTTAGCAAGTTAGTCCAAAATAGATGGTAGGCCAAACGGTGTTAAATTTTTGCTGATGTGGCAGGGGCATCTCCGTTTTCCTTTCCTGCCTCCACCGACATCACCGTCTCTTCCCCTCCGCCTAATCGGACCTCCGACGGATCCTATTTGCCTCATCGCCTCCGTCGAATCTAGCCCATTCGTCGAATCAGACCTCCGTCGAACCCAATTCCCTTCCTCGCCTCCATGAAATTTGACTCCTCCATCGAATCTAATTCGTCTCCTCTCCTCCATGAAATCTGATCTCCTCCTCGCCTCCATAGAATCCGATTCGCTCCACACCTCCGTCGAGTCCTCCACCGTCGGATTGTCCTCCTTGGCAATTCACCACTTCCCACCCCTAGCTGATTCACCAGCACCCTCCAATTCGCCGCCGCTCGCATTGCAATCCCGTCTCACCCCTCGCCGATTCGCCGCCGCTCGCCGCTCGCCGCTTGCCAAATCTGGAAATTTTCAATTCTGGGAAACTAGGACTTTTGATAACCCCCCACACGGCGTTACCTCACACGGATGCTTTACATCCCACATAGGACTAACTCGCACTGAGTTAAAGATAAAGTACTAACTCGCGCAAGTTTGCCAAGTAGGAGGACTAACCACGCATTTTGGCCAAAATTAAATAACAAAATTGCAGAGACTATGTTATGAGTAGATTTGTAATAAAAAAGGAACAAAAATTGACATTGTAGCCTACAAATTAAAGCAGTAGCTGTTACTAATCTACATTATAAATTGTTCTTATCAATTACCTTATGAAATTGGATTTCATCCCCTTTCCCTTTTTAGCTACTGTCTCCCTCTCACAATGTTTAGCTTTTATTTCTTTATATATATATATAAAAGAGAAATTGATAAAATAAAAAAGTAAAGGTAGGGCTTATTAAAAAGACACATACTAGTCTCTTATTTAGAAAAGTACATGCATTTCTATATTAAAAGAAGAAAGTAAAAAATAGAAAAAATTTAATTTGCATACATTATCAAAAGATATAGATTTTAAGAGACAGATGGAGTTTTTTTTTTTTTAACTAGAATTGTAGTGGAATTCTAGTCTACAAATAAAAATATTAGTAATGGTTTCTTTTGACAGGAAAATAATACGGAACTAATGGATGTATTCCTGTTAGAATTGATTTCGTTCTCCATTACCTTTTGCAGCCATATATATATATTTTGAAACTGAGTTGAATGCAAACTGGTTGATGTCCTAATCCTTTTGCCCTCTAAAACGTTAATGGTGAGAGTTCCAGCACAATGGATGCGAATTGGTTCCAAGCTCTCCATCAGCTATACCTCATTTCTACTCTTTTTTTGGAAGAACGATTATGTAAACGTGAAAGCAATAAACAATAAATGATGTTTGTTAGAATAGTACTCGCACAATAACTTGTATTAAGAATGAGTATGGGTCAATTTGAGTTGGTTTTCTGGTAAAACCGAACTAGCTTGAAACAGGCTCGGTTTTAAAAAATTTTTATCCAACTCGAGAACTAAGAACCAAAAAACCCAGAACCATGGTTTTGGGTTTTTTTGTTATGGTTCTCGAGTTTATCGGTTTATATAATATACCTATAAGAACATTTAAATTCAATCAAATTACATTCACAACTAGTTTATGAAATATTTAACATAATACATAACTAAATCCATATTTAAATACATATGTTCTTAATAATATTCAAAGAGTTTCACATGCTGTTATATAATGCAATAAGAAGACAAATGTATCTAGTTGCATGTAATTTCACAAAATACCTTTGCAAATTTTGGAAGATTACTGATTAAATACTTTATCTCATTTCTTTTATCTGTACAAAGAAAAAATATTCAATCTTATACATATCTGTTTGCTACTTAAACCAAACCAACCTTTATGTCATTGTAATTTCTTACAATATAAAAACATAAACAATTTCTTATCCCCTGTTCTAATTTAGATTCAAGATCAGGAATATTAGTTTTAGGATTTAATATAAAAGACTAAAACACTCTCACAATTCTTTATTTTTTCAATACATAAATGTATGGATAATTTAGTAATATCATAACTTTGGTTCGGTTCCACCTCAAGTTGATTCCATGTGAAACCAGAATCAACTAAAAAATCGTTGGTTCTCACATATATTGAATCAACCCACGAACCATGGTCAATTTTTACCCAACCCAACCCAACCCAACTTAAACTAATAGAGGTGGTTTGGGTTGGATTTTAATCTTACCCAACTTATGCTCACCCTTAACCTGTACCAATAACATTTATATAACTTTCATACATTAATAGGGTGGTGGAGTATGTAATGTTGATAAAATGAAGGTGATGGAAGGCAATGGTTCTTTGTGGGCAGGAGTTACTGGCTAGTAATTCGATAATCTAGGAAAAAAGGTAACATTATGAGAGGATTTACCAATAGATTTTATTCTTTTAGGATTTTACAAATATAAAATAACTACTTGGCTAAAAAAGGTAAAATTAGATTCTAACACTATCTAAGGCTATAAGTAAAATGAGAAATTGTCAGGTGTTGCCCTAAGATTATTTGAGTTTGTCATATTTTAGCACCAAGAAAAGTTTCAAACTTTTTAAGCATGTGAAAATACTATTAGTAGATTTCTTTTGGTAAAAAATTTAGGGAAATTTTCAAAAACCCCATTAGGGTTTGCTTTAACCTACATGTTTATGAGTGTGCAATATGTTTAAAACCATGCTCTAGCCAAAAGTACAAGGTTCACTTTTTATAGTAAGGGAGAGTGGGTGTTGATCTCACGAGGATTGTAGATTGAATTAAACAACTACCACTACTTTCACAATCAACTTTAGCTAAATCAACTAATACTTGAACAGCTCTACTCAAATTTATCAACTACTTCAACTAAGAACCTAAAGTTTTCAAATCTTAAACTAGCACTTAAGCACTAAACTTAAACAACAACTCACACTTCCTATGGTTTTCATTACTTGACTAGGTTTAGTTGGAGAATCAATCCTAGGTTCAAGCTTCTTCTACTTATTGGTGATGTGTTTCCTTTGATTTCTTGCTCTCCCAAGCTACGAAACTCTCTCTCTCTAACCTAAGGTAGTAATGATCTCCATCATTAATACTATTATAGGAAAATTTATTAACAAGATCTATTTACCATTACCTTAGCAATTGAGACAAGTTTCCCAACTATGCCTATAATCACTACCTTTCTTGCTTAGGTCTATTTCTTCTTTTATTCCCAAGCATAAAGTGGAATCTATAGCATCAATTGATTATGGCCATCAACCGATCAAGCAACAATTCAACACAAGGCAAGAGATGAACAAATATTAAAGAGGAAAACTAAACGCTCATTCATGTATTCAACCAACAAAACCATTATCAAGTAATTACAATCATAAAAAGTGTAAAACAAACTACTTCATGGCTAGATGAAAAACAAACATTATTCTTGAATTCAACAAGTTTTCACCAATGAAAAGAAGAAAAAATAGGAAGGAATGAACCAAGAAACTCTTATAGACATAATGACTTGATTTTCAAGGCAACTCCTAACTCATCCTTCAAAATCTAAAAATTCCAAGATGAAGAATACAAGAATCCTCAAAAACAAGTTCTAAGTCTCTCCAAAGAGGCTAAAAGAGAATATAATGCAAAACATAAGCTAAAATAAGATTCAAATATAAGGTTGATCCTTATCTTCTTCCATCTTCCCCAAATGCTCAAATAACAAGCTTGGTAAGTGAGGAAAGTGGCCCTAAAACTCATAAAACACCTCTTAGAAAATATAGTCCCCCTCTTGCCTAGATACAAAGTGTGATCGCACTTTTCAGAGTGCATTCACACATTTGTGTGCTCTAGAAAAAGTGCAATTGCATTTACTAGGGTGTAGTCACACTCAAACTCCTCGAGTTACTTTTGCTCAAACTGAAGTGTGATTGTACCTTGAAATGTGCATTTCACTTTTTTTTCTTCTAGCTCATTTTTGTCGTGTGTCTATCACTACACTTACCTTTCTTTTTAACTCAGTCAGCTCACCAATTAAAAAAAAAAAAAGAGAAAAAGTCTACATTATCCTTCTAACTTTGTTTTTATGAACCCAAGTACCTAAACCTTTTAGATTTAACAAAATAATTTCAAAGCTTTGATTGCTTTCACACACTCTTAAAGCTATAAATCAGAACCCACAACTACACCATTTTCTTACAATAACCCACAACTCTCTAATGGCTTGTCCTTTATTTTTCTTTTCCATTTTCTTATCAAATAAAACCCACCTAAGCTCTTCTTCCTCAACCTTCACCTTCCCTCATGGGCTACCTCTCTTGCAACGCCCACTCCACTATCATTATTTATGACCTTCCAACTGGGACCACTGCCACAACCCTACCAAAATCATCTTGGCCACTATTCACCATTTTATTGCTAATAACTTCCTTCGTAAAGGTAGCCATGACTTTTTACAAGGCCATTCTCAACGATAGCAAGCTCATCACTGTTGTGAAAAGAATCACTAGCACTATCATGCATAGTACAAGCAATTGTAGGGTAGCTACAATAGTCTAACAAATGCAAAAATTAAGATTATGTTCCAAGTTAAGAACCCTTGTATCGTCAATATTGAGAACAGCGGCACAAATGATGTCACTTATAACTAATTGGCAAAGATGCTTATTCTGTTAGATCCAAAATGTCTAGGTGCTGGGGCTTAAAAAACATAAAATAGAAAGGTAATTTAGGCTTTTTATCTGTTTCTCATAACTGATGAGCTAACTAAGTTGGTAAATAAATGGGTAATTTTAGGTTTTTGAATAATATGGAGAAAGTGTAGGTTATGGAAAACCCCTAAGGGTTATTGTAAAATTCGTAAAAATTTATTTAGTAATTGAGCATAACAAATGAAATGGATCAGTGGCCCGTAGTTGTATGGTAAGAAAAATTAGTTTAGTGGTTTATTAAATTAAAAAGGCAAAAAGGGTAAGTAAACCATTAATATTTTCGCCTCAAGGTATATCGCCCACTATATTTTTTTTACAGTTAAATTACTAACTCATATTTATAATCAAGTGAAATCTAACACTATTGTTTTGAACTTATAGGCAAAATTGCCACTTACAAGACTAATAGAGAGAATATTCTTTTTTATTAAAAATATTCTGTTAAGTATATAAATAAAAAAGCCATGTAATTAGCATCAGTCTAGGAAAATTATAACATATACCTAAACTATATTTATTGATGCATATGAGTTCCCAAACTAGAAATAATAACACTTAGGTCCAAATCCTTCCACTCAAACTTGTCTTTTGGACTTCACACCATTGTCTAAACCAACTCAATCAACATCTTTGTCCACCTTCCACCGTCTTCTTCCCTTTGTTGCCGGCACAGCCACTCTTCTCTACCAATGCTTTTTCTTCAATGAATTTCTCTATTAATCGAAACCCTAGACCTAACCTTCGAACCCACGAAAGGCAGCCCCAAAATCCGGACTCGCCTTCTTCAATTCCTTGCAAAATTGTCCATGGTGCCTTGAATTGGGGTCAATTTAGTCTGAGAAAACGTCCATGGCTTCTTGAATTGGGGTCGATTCAGTGTGAGAAATCATTCATGGCTCCTCAAATTGGGATCGATTTAGTTTGAGAAATCATCAATGGCTCCTCAAACTGGGATCAATTTGGTATGGATCATTTTTTGGATTAACTTTCGTGGTTTGGAGGCTTGTGAGGCTGAGAAGGGATCAATTTGATCTAGGATCAATTTACGGTTTAGGAGTAGATTCAGGTGCTAATAAACAAAAACAAAGGCTACTGGCCGAAGAAAGAGAGATGAGAAAAGCGATGGTGGAAAGCGAAGAAAGAAAGTTTGTGGGGGGGATTTATACTGCTGAACAAAAGTTTATGAGTTAAGTTATGTGTTTTCTCTTTTTTTTTTTTTTTTTTTGCGCACAAGTTTGCCACGTATACAGCGACATCTATTGTCACATCATCATACAGCTAGACAAACATAACGATAGTGACTAATACCTACTAATAATGTAACGTTAGTAGGTAATTTAATTGTAAAAAAAACTATAATAAATGATATATGCTGAAGCAAAAGTATCTGTGGTTTATTTGCCTGGGTAAATTGCACCCACTACCCCAAACCTTTAATTGCTGTCTCACTTCTAACCCTAACATTCACTTTGTTTGTAGCGTATCTCTAACCTCAATAAAATGTTTTATTTTGACCCCTTTTTGGACGGAAATCGTTATCTTAGATAGAAAAAGTCACGTTAGCAGATTACTGTAGGGGAAAACGCTTGTTTTAAACCCTGTAAAAATCCCATTTGCCAAAAAAGCCTTAAAGCTTTTAAATCTAACAAAAAACCTTAAAACTTTCTTCGGCCAACTCTCTCCTCCCTCTCCTCCCTCTCCGGCAACCCCATCTCAGCTACCTCTCTTTCCAGCAAACGCCCTCCTACCTCTCATCCTTATCTGGCTTCTTCTCCACGATGAGTTTCGTTAACCAGCTTCCTTCTAGCAAATTGAGCCTCCCTCTCGCAACGAAATCAAGTTCGGTCTTCAACTGCATCTCCCGGTCCTTGTGCACTTGTCGCCGAATCACCGTCACCTACTTGCCACTGAATCGCCTTTGCCCACTAACACCGAATCGAGAGGAAGCCGAATAAGGCTACTCTCTCTCGCTTCCTTCTCGCGAATCGGGCGAACTTGGATGAATTGCAATGAATCATGATGGAATTGGGCGAAGGAGAGGAACCATGAATCATGATGGAATTGGACGAAATTAGACTGGATCGCAAGCAGGGATGGGGAGAGGAAGCGGTATGGGTGAGTGGATGGGTGAGTGATGACAATAATGGCAAGTGGCAGTGGGTAAAGGAGGCAGACAAAGAAGAGAGCTGGCCGGAGATGGGAGGACAAGGCGGAAAAGGAGGCCGGAGATAGGGCCACCGAAGAGGGATGAGAGGTAGAAGAGGTTAGCCTGATTTTTTGTCAAATTTAAAAGCTTTAAGGCTTTTTTGGCAAAGGGGATTTTAATAGGGATTAAAACAAATATTTTCCCTACAATAATCTGCTGACATGACCTTTTCCGTTCGAGATAATGATTTCTGTCTAAAAAGGGGCCAAAATGAAATGTTTTAAAGAGGTTAGGGATGCGCTACAAACAAAGTGAAGATTGGGATTAGAAGTGAAACAATGGTTAAAGGTTGATGATAGCAGGTGCAATTTACCCCCTATTTGCCTCTTTTACCGATTAAGAATCATATACAATTTGATGGCCTGCTTGGTATATGTGGAAGGAGAAGGAAAAACATAACCCGACCCGACCCAACATTAACAGTGGGAAGGCTTTGTTTATCGTCGTTCCCGCAATTTCTGGGGTTCCACATCTAATTCTCGATCTCGATTCGATTCCTATTAGCAGGATCCGATACTTTAGTTCGTGACCTGAAGCAAAGATGCCGCAGAGACATTCAAAGAACAACAACGATCTAGCCTTTTTCACGTACGACGAGAAGAGGAAGCTAGGGTATGGAACCCAGAAGGAGCGATTGGGAAAGGACTCGATCAAGCCCTTTGATGCTTGCTGCCTCTGCTTGAAGCCTGTCATCGACCCTTTGTCTTGCCAGAAAGGGCACATCTTTTGCAAAGAATGCATTCTCGAGTGTTTGCTCGCCCAGAAAAAGGATATCCAGAGGTACCTATTTCATCTCTCCCAAAACTTTGTTCCAGTATGCTTCGATTGGTTGGAATAGCTTATAAAATTTTGGTCGGGTTTTCAAATTTTCATTATTTGGATTTGTTGGTGGGATGAGGGGAGAATAAGTCGAACTTAGAGTTGGGTAGATTTTTATTCGGCTTTTCATGTTGCCTTAGCTTTATGACCTGATGAAATGCTTCTTTAGTTTGGATTTTTATCTATTGTAGGTTCTAAATTGGTGTTTGTATTGCTTCATGTGTGTTTACCTTAAAGTTCTGTTGGAACTCAAGGCTGGTTTCTGGTGTTGTGCTTAAGTATTTGATTCTACAAGTTATTTTGCAATTATCTTGTAGAGGCAAGAACTTTTGTCGCTGCTTCTCGATTACATTCTGCAGATTACTGAACCTTAATCCGAACTTAGTTGAGGTCAATGGTATGAAATTCATGATGTCAAGTAACTGTTTCAAGTTAATTAAACCTATTAGTTCACCCAAAAGCTTAGTGGCAAAGATTATTAAACCTATATTTTGCGGATTACTTGGGAAAATATTGATTGTGTTTCAGAACTGATTTTCTTGGCGGCAGAGCCATGACAGCTTTGTTCTTTTATTATGTGGAAAAGATGGTGAAAGTGGATGCTACACTGGATTGCTTCTCTTTGACGTTTTTCCTTCTATAAAGTTGAAGTTGGTGACCATAATTGGTCTTATAATCATTCATTTCCTCTCATAATTGGGTTTCATTGTATGATGTATTTCGTTGAAGAAAAGCCCAGCTAGTGGGTCAGGACATTATTTTACAGAAGGAAAAAGGGGCTGTCCTTCGGTGGTCGGTGGCCATTCTTAAAGCAATCAACGTGTAATGAATTGGCAATTGGTGAAGAGACCTCACAACAATATAAAGCACTTGTGAATCCCTTATTCAGCATCTGGGATCATATCATTTAACAACCATGAACTTTGAAATAACTCTCTCATGGCATCATGTCTGTTTTTACTCGTCCCATAAGTAGCAACAATTTTGTTCTCTTCAAGTTTCAGTTCATGTTTCATTTCAAAATTATCCATGTACAATGCTTTTGCTTCTGTATCGGTTTCATGAGTATTAACTATGAACCCAGTCCTGTCATACAGAGAAGGTTTGAACCTTAGGGTGTTAGGGTGCAGATAGTTCCATACTCCACTACAGATTATTTGTGCTAATACCAGACAAGTGCTACCTGTTTGCTGTAGTCCATTGGCACTCAAGTCAGTTTGTTGTTTGCAACTTTGCATGATGACTTGTTTGCTATAAGCTTTATTTCTTTCTTTATATCTGGCAGGAAGCTTGCTGCTCATGCTCTTCAACAAAACAAAGAGAAGGAAGAAGAGGAAGAGAAGCTGATGATGCAGAAAGCAAGGGAGCTTGATGCATTTGACCAGCAAAACCATGGTGCTGTACCACAATACAGTGACAGGAACTACAGCCGGGACAAGAATGGTTTCCATGGAGCAAACAGCGTCAAGGCTACTTCTTATGAAGAGGAAGCACTTCGGACAATGAAAGCTTTTTGGCTTCCCTCTGCCACCCCTGAAGCTCCTGTTAAAGTTGAGGCTCCTTCCACCAGTACAGTCTGTCCACAGGGCAACGAAAAACTCAAGCTGAAGAGCCTCTTCCCTATATATTTTACTGAAGATAGCAGTGAAGAGAAGAAATCCAGTGCCCTTGATAAAACTTATATTTGCCCCAGTTGCAAGGTTACCCTAACCAACACCTTGTCACTAGTGGCCCTGAGCACCTGTGGGCATGTGTTCTGCAAGAAATGTGCTGACAAGTTTATGGTTGTTGATAAGGTTTGTTTGGTATGCGACAAGCCATGTAAGGAGAAAAGCTTGGTTGATTTGCAGAAAGGAGGGACAGGTTTTACTGGCCACGGGGATCATCTTGAAGCAAGAGACTTCAAGCACTTGGGAAGTGGTACTGGCTTGGGCTTGGTAAGACCTGCAACAAAGACATAGATTGAATGGGCAAAATAGATTTTTACTCCTCGTTGGCTTGCGGTACTTTGGAAGAGAGAAGCAGTGGAGGAAAAGAAGAGAAGGGCGTGTAAGTGTAATGTTTTATTGTTATTACGTAAAGCAGAGACGTAAACACAGACATCGCTGTTTTTTTTTTTTTTTTTTTTGTTTCCTTCATTAGTTGCTTGTATTTTTACCCTCGCATCTGATCTTATTTCTTTTTCTTTTCATCAGCCATTTAGATGCCATGCAAATTCTTACTCAATCATGGTCAGAAATGGGGAGATTTCTTTTTTAAAAAAAAAGAAGAAGAAGAAAACGCCTCGAATCATGGAAAGCTTGCACGGTTACAGGTCAAAGTACCAAGTTAACTGTGATGTTTGGCATCAAGGTCAGATTTGGCACAGAAGTTTGAAAGCCATTCCGTTTGAAGTGTACGGGTTGGCAATGCATGATAATGAAGCGGATGTGTGATGGTTTGTACTCCAAATCTGACCCTAGATTTCCATAATATATATATTTTCTAAAGGTTTTGGATTCCATTAACAAACACACATTAGAATTCTGAAAACTACAAACATCATTAAATGACGTTTTCCACTTTATAATATGAGTTTTCTAAACCTTCAAAATTAAAGTTTTCACATATGTTAAATGTCAGACAAACATATTTAAGTGGGACAGAAATTCTGCAAAGAAAAATGGAAAAGTTTTCCAAACCTAATCATACACTAGATTTTTATGTTCGTGGATATTGAATTCCATGAACTTTTCTGTAATCTTACTTTATTAGCGTTTTGAGTTATCCTCCAACCTCAACGCAACAATCGAGTACAGTGCACTAAACTTTTTCTATAAACACAAAAAAGAAGAAGAAGAAGAAGAAGAAGCTTTCTTGATGGAAAATGGTAACTTGAGGGACTTGATGAAAATATGTACTTATATACAAGCGACATTGGAAAATATGTGCAATTGGGGTACCCATTGGCTCCAAGAGTGAATTTGATTTCTAACCCAAATCCTAAACCTCCAACAAGTACATGTAACTTGAGCAATTAAAAAAAATAGGGTTTAAAAGCGCGGTTTAAAAGCACTTGAGATGATCTGTGATATGTATGATTTTTTATGGTCATAAATGTATGGCCATCATTAGATGAGTGGGTTTCACATGACCTTCACACTGTCTAATAATGATTACGTGTTCATGACAATATTACAATGTTTTCATAAATTCCCTCAACATACAATACATGGATCCATTTCCATTCAACACTATAACTTATAATTGGTTATGTGTAAGAGAAAAAAAGTACTGATGAGTGATGAGCAAAGTTGTTGAGTCCCGAAACCTACAAATAAAAAGGAACCTAGGGCAAGGGGCAAAACATAAAAGTCTAATGCTTCTCAATTTCCTCGAATGATGATTAAGAGATTATAGATTTTATAGCACGATTACCAAAGTGAGTTGGAACTTAGAAGACAATAGTTCGATGCAATTAAAAGCCAACAGCTAGGTTGCTAGGTTTGGCTAGAAGTAAAGGTATGGCCATAAATAAAATTGCGACTTCTCAACAACAATTCTACAATCTTTTAAGAAAGCTACGTGCCTTCACCATTCCCTCCTTTCTCTTCTTTTGTTATCCCACTCACAGTTGACACATTCTCATTTCCCTTTCCCGTCATTCCCTTACAATATCTTACACAACCAATTTTTAAGGAAAAAAAATCATGTGTAATTATGCATGACCTTGATATGATGCCTTGATGCTAAAGTGCAGGTCTCCATGTAACTATATGTTAGGAGAGATAAGGAGAGAGAGAGCGTAGAGATCTACAAACATTTATCAACGTTTAAATAAGTATAAATTCTAGATAAAGCATACATACCAAGTACATGATCTCATGTCTCATAAGTGAATATGAGAACATATATATAAGCATTGGAAATAGCTCATGTCATGCTTATGACTCATATAGGCCATAGGCTATGTTCAAATTGTACATAAACTATACCTGAGGAATACATAAATAAGATACAAGTCATGAAAATGGCTAAAAAAGGCAAACAAAGGTAAGCACTCGAGGGGGTGCCCAAGGTGCACTAAAAGGGAGCATGTGTGGTGGTGCTATGTTTTGGAGGCCAAAACTGGCTAAAATTGAATACCAATGTAGGTCTTCAAATGAAGGTCAAAACTAAGAAAAGCTTGGTTAAAGAAATTTAAGAGTACTAAGGTAGGAGGCTCACGGACACACACATGTGCACCTATGCGAATAAGAGGTTCAAGGCAAATTGTCCTTAATGCAAACCTTATGGGATTCAATGCTTGGATTATAAATAAGGCTCAAAGAGGTAAACTAAGTGAAAATGGGGTAAAGAGTACATAGGAAAAGCAATGTGCACTATTGGATGCAGTAAGAGGCGCTTAGGTGGCCGTAAGGGGTTTATGTGTTCTTGCAAGATTTGGGTGCCTAAATTGGCCAAATTAGAAGACAAAGTGAATGTTGACAAGGACACACAAACTAGAGTGAATAGGTTGACCAAATCATCAAGCTAAGTAAGTGCCTTAATAAGAAGTTAAGGTTGAAAATAGTCAAAGTTGGTCACCAAGGTGGAACTGGATTGGACCTCTTCCACCTCTTGGACTTAAGGCCGAATTAAGGCAGCTTCTAGGCAGTTTCTTGTAGCTGCTAAACCCAAGAAATACAGGGCAAAAATCCTGCTAAGGTTGAGAAAAGTTCCAAGAGCTATGAAGGTGAAATCGAGCATAGTGATCTAGGTAATATCATAGGGGTGCCTTAGTGGGTTTCGGCCAACTAGTTGCTGTTTTTACTTGGTAATGGTCCACATACATTCTTTCACTTGAATTCTAGGTTTAAAGCTAAGCTTTCATAGGGAAGAAGCTGCCCTAGGCGATGGCTTGAAGCCAAGAGAACCTAGGAGCTATGTAGGGGCTACGTGTGTCGTGTGCACTATGGTTGCTAGCTAGCTTATGTTAACACAAGAATTAGGGTTTTGTTTCAAGCTTGACTGAACTTGTACAAAACCTAGAGCTCTCTGTAAATTCACTAAATTGACTAAATCAAAGTGATCACATGCTTAAATTGACAAAAAAATTCACTAAATTGACTAAATCAAAGTGATCACATACTTAAATTGACAAGAAATGCTTGCTAGGCCCTAAACTATGAAGCTGTTTGTTATGGTGTGTGTGTTTATGTGCTTGGTTGTTTGGATGCGTGTGCTAACCCATATTATACTCCTTATGATTTTATGGTATTGTCCTATGTTTTTTTTTTTTGTGTCTTCCTTGTTTCATTTATCAGGTGCTTGAAGAATGAACTATATATATACACGTTATGACGATGTCTTGGACATTGTAGGCACTAGGTGCCGATTTGGACTCTTATTGAGTGCTAAACACTTATACTTTGTTTTCTCCACTTTTCAAGGAAGAAAGTGGAAGATTAATTGCTTTCTAACACTTGTTTGAGGTATATGAACAAGCAGGTATGACTTAGGTGCATTAGAATTGATTGGTAACCAATGTTGCTCATAATATAACCTAATGGTTTACGGATGTAGGTTATCATGGCCACTGTGGGAATAGCTATTTTTGGTTTTGTTTTGGTCTTTATAAAAGCTAAAAGTTATGTAAGACAATGGATTACTAAATGGCATGTAAGAATGGAAGTTCGTGTGTTCATAGGTATAAAGACTGCGTAAGAAGACATTGAGGTGGCCTCATAGTGCATATAGCATGCATGTTGCCTAGCCTAGCTTAACATAGTACATATAATTTTGGCCATGTAACCTCAATATTGCCTACTTTTGACATGTAAATAAATGTATAGAACAATGGCATGATAACTTAGAGGCAAGTTGGCTAGTGTTTCAGGGGTGCATAAGAGGGCTTCGGGTAGGCCTACTGAGACACTAAAAGTGCTTGTTGAAGCTTGGCTCATGTATGATTACTCATGATCATATGTTTATAATTTGTTGGCATGTAAAATTTTGGTGCAATTGTAGTGTATGTATGTTCTATAAGTGCACCTGGTAGGCCTAAAGGTAGGCCTGCCTAAGCACATAAGCACACACCAATTAGTGCATGCCCTTTGCGCACACCTAGTAGGCTCGAAGGTAGGCTTACTTAGATGCTAGCATACACCAGTGCATGCACTCGGTATGCCTGAAGATAGGCCTACCCAAGCACCTACATACACTTAATCCACCAAGTCCTAACTTTGATAATTTTGTATATTTAGTTAAATAACTTGGGCTCCACCCATATTTGCTTTAATCATGCATATAACTAAGCAATGAAATGCAAAACAGACCCTTAATAATCAATGAATCATGCTTAATACCTCCTTAACTAATGTTGAGAAATTAAGCATGTAATTGGCTAAGTGTCCTAGTTGTCATGTTCTAAATCACCCAATGAGTTTGAACTAATAAATTACCTTATGAACCTCCTAAAGAACACTGAATTGATCATAAGGTAGGGGTGATTTGGGTCATAATAGCTCCCTTTAGATTAGGCCACTAGTAAAATGAAATTTTTACATAGCCTCTAAATTGTTGGAAACTTTTCCTTTGTTGGGCCTCATGAGTGGCGTTTTTTCAATAGAGTTGACTATGAGACCTTTGCAAAAGTTTTAGCTTTTATGAGTCATTTTGGGCTTTAAGTGATCTTGGACCTTTTGGACTTTCTCCAGCCTAATAATGTCAGGGTAGGTATCACTGATGTGCATTGACATATAAATGTGTTGCAATTACATAAATCTAACTTATCCATGAACCTCATGATATTTGAGTTTATAAAAATTTACTTTTTTGTGATGTTTTATGAATGTAGCACTATCTTGCTCATTCTATTTCTTGCTAGACTGCTAGTTTGTCTCCCCTATAGTCTAAAAGAAAGTCAATGGCTATTTTTATGTATTTACATTGAACATATACATTTATTGCTTACTACGCTCTTGATGGGGCAATTTATTTTCATTTACTCCAATCAAATGGATTGCAATATTCACGGGTCAAAATTCGGTTCAAGATGACCTAAGGGTAAAACTAAAAAATGGACTTGGGCCTTAGTCTTATAAAAGAATAGACTTGGGCCTTAGTCTTATCTACATTCCTTTGCTTCTATTATTTGAAGATTCTTTCTTCTCTCTCACTTTAACAAAAGCTTCTCAACCAATCCCTCATAGAGAGCTACTCGTGATGGTGAATTTGGGCATCAACCAGGGTTTTGAACTCACTGGCATCTCTTGGCCTCAAATTTGGTTATATCCCATCAGATTCACTTGTCTTGAGCTTCACTAGCAAGATTGATCTTATATTAGAAAAAAAAAGACTTGGCATTAGAACAAACCAACTTTGAATCAGGAAAAAACATTGATTTTGTATCAGTTGCGAGGACAAATGAATCATCTACCACAGAAAAGATTATTCATCCTTGTGAACTGGTCCTCATGGGAACAAATCTCCTGTCTTTTTCCTTGTTCATGGTCAACCCGCTTCACTTTCTTTGCAACAATAACTAGTGGCAAAAAAGGGCAAATAACACCAAACTTCAGGCCTGATTTTCTAGCCTTCCTCGAGGGCCATTTTGAATAGTGGTAACCTGACTTGACTCATAAATAATCTATGCTCTTTAATTAGATTATATGGAAATGAACTGTCCCTATATCAGTGTTACCAATATTTTACTTTGTCAATAATTAATCGCCTTGTCCATGCAGTGGTACTTTTCATTCTCAAGTTCATCATTCTACTATACATATAAGTAGCATAGAATGGCCAATACACTTACATTTGATATGAACAAGGAAAGCTTATTTATTTTTTTATATAGGAAGCATCATAACACTTATATTATTGAAATAACTGATCAGAGGCTACAATGCCCGATAAAGAAGATGGTAAAACATTCGCCCAAGGAATAAAGTCATCACCAAGCGCGTATTATATAATACTAATGACGTGTTACAGTTATTATAGATATACAGTAAAAATCAGTTAAGCCACAAATGAATAGTGACAGTTCAATTCGGGAAAATGTCCGAAAGAGGAAAACTGTGAAACTCCAAAATAGATATTATTTTTTTTTACTCTTTTGGTGTCGTTCATTGTATTCAAGTCTCTAGAATATTGGGTTTTATTTTACTGGTATTCAGATCTTTCTTTGTAAGAATCGGGCACCCAAACGACAGATTTTCATCGGAACCGTCGCAAACAGGGGGCGGTCACGTGTTTCACACTTCACTTAATTATGAATGTTGTCGCGAGAAACAATTATGAAAGAATCCGTTGTTTTTTATTTTTTTGGGAAATAAAGAAAGAATCCATTGTTTACGTTTATTTTGTCAACAAATGCATATAATTTCTCTACCACTAAATTAAGCTTGACCTGTTACTATTTTCTACTTCAATCCCTTTTTTATTTATCTTGTTTTGGGGGGGGGGGGGTGAGATTGCTGTGAAATGTTTTCGCTGCTATTATTCCCTCTCCATAGTTTAATTTTTCTCTTTTTACCAATAGGTGAACAGAGCATAAATAGTACAAAAAAGACAAAAACAAAAAGACATGAGTATTGGGCGGCAAGGATTTACTTATGTACTGTCTCGCAAGGGCGACGGAAATTCTCCATGGTCATCCCGAAAGCTGACCCCTTTCTCGGCGCAAAGGCCGTTCAACTTCCGCCGCTTTATGGCCCTCTCATCGGAGACTGTGACGGCGGCGCTATTGCATTCTGTTTTCGTCCACCTTCCGTCCAGAACACTGGCCGGCGTTCCGGAACTTGATGCTCCTTCCGAATTGCACTGGCTTCTCTGCATCGTCACCGTTTCTTGCATCAACTCTAACGACTTCAAAACTTTCTCCTGCTAAAACAATTCACAGAACAAACTAAACTAAACTAAACTAAGCAAACAAAGTGAACAAACCCCATGAATGAATTTAATCAGACAAACCAAGAAACTTGCTTGCTCAGTCCTCACTTTATTTACATATTCACAGGAGAAAATTGATTCTCTGAAGGAAAGGAAATGACTTGGGAAGAGCTCGCTGGCAGCCAAAAGGATTGCTGAAGCGGCGATGGTTGACGGGTTGAACTCTAACAGATTAATCTCTGTACCGAAACAGAGGAAAGAAACAGTTTAAATGGAGATGATGAAGCAGAGCATAGAAGAACAGAGTACTGGGTACTTTTGATTACCATTTTGAGCTTTGAAGACGATGCTTGTTGCTCGATCCTTGAGAGAGGTCATCAATGGAGGCTCTTGTAGCTGGAGGAAGGAGATGAAGAAGCAGAGAAAGGAGAAGGGTGTGACGGATCTCATTCTCCAATTCAAAGCATCAAGCATCAGAAGCTCCATCCGGTGAATCGTCTCAGCGTCCAAGATGAACCCTCCTACGTTCTGCTTTAGTTTTACCAGGAAGTCGGAAGCCGTAAAGCTGAGGCCTTTCATCTTCGCTGAGAGAGAAATGCAGCAGGTCACCAGAAGCCTTAGTACCCAGGGCTTGCCTTCCTGCAACAATCAAGATCAGACCAACACTAAGAAAATAGAAAGCGCGTAGGGTAGCTCTTGCTCTAGCTCCCGCACCACCATTTATGTACCGGGATTTCTTTGGCCGAGAGGAACCGATCCAGGTAGTTCACAGCTAGATAGGGTGTGAAGGGGTCCAAGTCACAAGAATACTGAGCCTGAGAAGCAACAAAAACCACAACATTCGAAACAACCGAACTAAAAAAAATGTAACCTTTCGATGTTCTCTACTGATTTCTACTTACCAGGAAGATGAGAGACATAGCTTCCTGCCGGAAGGAGGCGTAGAAATGATTAGTCTTTAAGCATTGCAAGTAGTTTTTGGAGGGCATGTGGAGGGACTCTGAGGAGAAGAGAGCATGCAAATTTCTATCAGATTGCTCTTCTTTCAAGCTTGTGAAAGGGTCCTCAAGGTCGAAGCTTTCCATCATTACTCGTTTTTGTTCAATTGGGTTTGTAATAAATTCTTTGTATATTAGTTTTCCTTATTAATCTTTTCTTCTTTTGTGGTTTGGATTTCTGATGGAATTGTGGGAAACCAGAGAATGGTCAAGAAGAGAATGAGGAAGACATAAATGCAAAGAGAAATAAGTGTGGCAGAAGAAAAAGAGTAATGGCTAATAATGATGAGGAAGAGAAGCTTGGCTTTCCGTGCTGAGCAGGGAAAAGAAAAAGAAAAAGAAAAGGGAGAAGAAGCCGTGGATTAGAGACGAAGTGGAGGTGCTCAACTTTCTAACACTGAGAAGCTGTGAGCTTCTCTTCTTCTTCCTCTCAGTAGCAGCTCCCATTTACTGTATTTGTAAGGATTTTGGTCCCTCACTCCCTGACAGCTCTCTTTCCTGGTCCTTGGAAAAGAAAAACTGCAAAATTTTAGGTCACACTTTGGTGTTATAACAGTAACTGTTTAAATAATGTAATTGGCAATAATATTTCTTATGTACCACAAAGTTTCTTTACAGGTCAAGTCAACAGCAGAAAATGGATGACTTAATTAATTATGATAATTTTCTTCCTATAAAAAATTAACATTAGCGAATACTTTGTTATATGTAAAATGATTTGGTCTTATCAATATTATAAGTATAACCTAGAGTGAAGAACTGAAGATGAAGTTAAGTTTGTTTTTGTTTGAGAGGAATAAAGCATGATTATTAAAGTTTCGACTTAAGTCTTAGAAATTTAAGTTTTTATAAAATGAAAAACATTTCAAGTCTTAGTAAAAATTTATATATAGATAGAAACGGGTAGAATTTTAACTTTAGTCTTATAAATTTAAAAATTTTATAATTTTATATTTCTATGTTATTATGTCAAAATTTACTGGAATTGGGCTAAAAAATAATAGCAAACAAAAAATATATTAATTTATTACCCAATTCAATCTTTATACAATCAAGCTCAACCCATTTATAGTTAAAAAAAAAAAAATTAAAGATAACAAAAAAAAACCAAATCATCTCTTTTTTTTTTCCCTCATGCTCTCAATGTCACTTAATTACTCTCTTTCACTATGACTTTGATAATCCTAGTTATTAAATTTATGTAGATATGGATGCAGATAAAAAAAAAATACCAATAATGATACAAATATTTGCATAAATAAGTTTAACCTATCAAATGATAAAATGACAAAAGATGAAGATATGAATTTTTGGAAGATGATAATATTGATTCTATCATTGGTCACAATATTTCATATGTTTCATTATATAATTGAGATGTTTTCAACTTCTCATTTATGAATTGTGAATTTGAAATTTTTTTTTATTATATGTTTATGTCAGGATTTTTTTATACTATTAAAGTATCAATAAGTAAAAAGATTATGTAACATGAACTTCTTAAGATAATTTAGATAATTATATTAATTTTTTCATATTTTTTTATTTTTTTTTTAAGAATCTTACGAGTCTACAATTTTTTACAACTTTACAACTGTAGAAAAAAAAAACACGACTCTATGCAGAAACCCTACTTCATTCCAAGTACAAATAGTTTTTGAAATAATAAAGTACAAGTAGTTTATTAGGAGAATGCTGTTTATACATAATTTTTTATAATGTTGTTTTACATACATATTTGACAGTATTTTACTGGTTTCTAATTAACTATTTTACTCCAATTTGAAGTAGTTAATCAATTCTATCTACATGTAGAATTTTCCTCACATATTCAATTACAAATCAAAGTTTTGAGTAGAATTGGAAGAATACAACGCATATTAACGGGGTTTGAAGAAAACGCTCCAAATAAGATTTGAATCCTAATTTTTGGGTTTCCTCAAACTGCATTAACTTAAACATTAGTTTGCCACATAAACTAAACTCAAGTTCAATAATTCCTTCATAAGAATAGTGCTTCTTATTGTAGATTTTATAAGTTTTAGTGTCAATATTATGATTAAATTTTAGCACCAAAAAGTTATTGGACCGTTTAATTTTAAGTAGATCACATGTGTAATTTTACTTCAGTCACAGTCTACCACTTTATCTTTATAAAATTACTTCTATAAAAAAAATTATAGTTTTACCATTACTTTAATTATTCACTTAAATTAAAGCAACAAACGGTTTTAATTTTGTTCGGTATGATACTAAAATACTAGAATTTTCACTAGAATCGCGAAACAAAAAATTTCTTACTGATTTAAGTGTACATAAGTGTATGGCCACTGGCATCCCTAATGTCATAACAATAAGTAGCAAGAATAAAAGAACAATAAATAATAGGCTAAAATTGATGAAACACATAATTCTAAGGACTTTAAGTGACATTAATCCCTAATTTCTATCTTCCCTAAATCTTCTTGGATTCGAGCTCGCCGTCGCCGACCACCTTCGGCCTACCCGCTGCCATGGCCGGAGTCTTTAACTTCTTCACTCTCTCCTCTAATGATCCGTTACTCAAGAAACATCACTCTAATTCAAAATACTCTTATTACAATGCATTTTTAAAATCATTATCTTTTATCTTTTATTTTTCTACAAAAATAAGTATTTGAAAAGCTCACCCAACACTTGTCTAGTTAATCTAAAAAATCCGAAACAGAAAACCTTGTTTAAAGAATCAAGATGTACTTACCATTTGAACCGATAACCAGTCTCTTTCAGATTTTATTAGATAAAATATACTTTTATCAGCTGTTCATATGTACTTCCCATGATTTCAACTGTGCCTGCCAGTTTTATACGATAGCCACAGGGAGAAGGAGAAGAAACCCAGATTTTGTGGCTCGAAAAAAAAAAACAAATAATAAGTTATTAGTCTTTCTTTAGAATTGTTTCACACATTCGAGCCAGACCGTTACTGAGGAGAAGAAAAGGGAGCTATGCGCCAAATGACATGTTAAGAAGAGAAGAAAACGCCTTTTCTTTTTCCTTTCTTTTTCTTTTCCTTTTTCTTTTTCTTTTTTCTTTTTCTTTCTTGCTCCTTTTCTACTAACTCATCATCAATGATTCAATCTAACTCAATAAAAGAAAAAGTCATGATCTATCCACTGTTTTAGGTGTCTTTACTTTGACTACCGAAAAAGACGGTATTGAAGTTACAAAACTATATCCTTTCATGCTTTTTTTTTTTCATTTCGGAAAAATACCAAATTGCCCTATTGATGTTTGGCTCCAGCTTCCAATATGGCTACTAATATTATAGTTTGGAATCAGATTGGCCACTACTGTTAAAAACCTACAGATATACGTGAGAAGTATTTAACTTTGAAGTCCTAAGGTACCAATGCAATTTTTGATAAATTTTAGAAACTTTATGTAACTTTTCATTTTAACTTTTTTATGTGTTAACTACTGCATCGGTTACTATTGGATCTGCCATTGGGTGATAGAGGCAATCTTATAAGAGATAACATTAGATATCACTATTTATAAACAGAAAATTGTCAAATCTAAAATCTAGTAATAAAAAAGTTCATTGGTATTGGATGAGTGAGCTTCAGTTAATCAGAATTCGGGTTATTTGTAGCATCAAAATATGATGACTAATTTAAATATTATCTTTTGAGGGACTAATGGCAAATCTGATAACGAATGATGGTGGTTGTCATATAAAAAAATTTGTTAGAAGTTATATAAGTACCCCAATATTTTAAAACCAATAACTACTTTGTGTTCACTGTTAAGTTTTTAGCTATTGGTGGCATATTCAGCACAAACTATAACATTAGTGCTCAATCTGCTCTTAAATTATAACGTAAGTAGGCAAATCAGAACTAGAGAAAACTATAGTGAGTAATCTAGTTTAGGAGCCAAACATTAGCAAGAAATTTGGTACTTTTCCCTTTTCATTTTTATGATTGTAGTTTTAAATCATTGCATTTTGCAGAGATTTTCAAAATTGATTTATTAGTAATTATTCTTTTATACATTAATTATTTACTACACTTGAAACTTTTAAGAAGTTAAGAAACCATTTCTAATTTTTCATAAAAAGGAAGAAATTTTTATTTATTTTTAGGCTAGGTATGCAAAAAAATTTATAAAAAATAAATAAATAAAGGAAAAATGTGATTCAAATGGTAATTATAAAAACATAAGTAAAAAATGAAATAATGAACTTTTTTTTTTTAAACAAAAGCATCTAGTAGTAGCCTTAGCCTCTACTGTTGGTATAGTACTCTATCCGTTCAAATTTCCTTGCAACGATTAGTATTTAGTTTGTAGGAGTATCAAAAATTATTCTATCATTTCTACATTTGTTAAATTTTCATAATCAATTTACCATGCTATCTACATTTCAATATTCATTTTAAAATTACGATATAGTTCTAATTTTTTTAACATATGTCAATTTGGTCCCTATAATTTTTTAAAAATTTTTATTTTCATCGTTACATATATTATTCAAACAGTTGCAAAGTGATTTTTTAAATTAAATTTAATAAAATTTTTAAGTGTGTTACTAAAAAAGTAACCGTTTAGTCACAAGCATTTTCATGGGCAAGAATGAAAAAAAAAAAATACAGAGGGGAGTATTTCCTTAATCTCCGATCTCAAGTCTAAACCAGTCTTACAAGCATTTGTGTATACAGGGGGGAGTATTTCCTTAAGTGACTGATGTAATGAAAAAAGCACTAAAGTAACGGAAGATAATAGGCTTGTGAGTAATTATTTGAAAATTTTACGCTTATCATGGACTGGTGAGTACCAGAGGCAGAGACAAGTGGTGCCTGGGGTGTCCGCCCACCCCCAATATTTTTAATAATTATATATATATAATGCATTTTTTATGAAATATATTGAAAAATTAAATAGTAAAGCACATAAACACACATATATGAGGTAAAAAAAAATTAAC
Organism: Aquilaria sinensis; assembly: GCA_005392925.1. Classification (NCBI taxonomy): domain Eukaryota; kingdom Viridiplantae; phylum Streptophyta; class Magnoliopsida; order Malvales; family Thymelaeaceae; genus Aquilaria; species Aquilaria sinensis. The sequence continues at coordinate 456,742 of SMDT01000481.1, read as the reverse complement.
TATTGATGTTAATTTTCTTCATCTAAAAATTTATACTTTTATGTGTATTAAAAGAGCCCTAAAAATATTTAAAAACATTTTTTTTGTATGTTTTATAAGACACTTTAAAGCCAACAAAAACGCATCATCTTTCTCTATTTTTTTGTTTATCTCTCATAGACTCTTAAGGTTACTATATTGAAAAATGAAACTAGCATTAAAATGATTTTTTAATGATTTTTTTCACTCAAAAGTTGTATAAGGAAATGCTACGAAAATGTTACAAAAGATAGTATATATATTATATAGACACACACACTCTAATAAACTATATATCCTATATTATCCAACCTAAATCCACTCACTGACCATTAAAAATATATATATATTTTTTTTTTTACACAAGACAAGACTTGAGCCCTAACCAATTATGTGATATGATGCTCTTCACGTCAATTTTTTTTTTTTTTAGGCAGAAATAATGATGTTCTTCATGTCAATTGAGTTAAGATCCAAATGATAGTTTTTTAAGAATTATTTGATTGTTTACATTGAAAAGGAAATAACTCAAAATGATTGTACAAGTAAGATAATAGATTATTTATACTCTTGATAAAAGAAAATTGAGCACATATTCAATTGCATAAGGTATATTTAATTGTTGATTTTTGTTACATGATTTTATACTATAATTTTCTTCGTAGGTCTTTCACTATTGACATGGACTCTCACAATATGGTACAAAATTGTTACTTGAAATTACTACATGAATGTGGAATTTCATTTTTTTTCTTTTTTCTAATCATAAGGACCTGATTTTGCAAGTCATAAATATTCTTTTTGTAATTTGAATAAACTTATTTTTATATTATATTAATTTTATATTGAAAATCGTAAGTCCACCCCTCAACCCAAAATCTTAGCTATGCTCATGGTTAGTAAAGCATTACATACATTTTCAAAGTGTTTGTGGGTAAAGAAAGAGAATTAATTTGAAGCACAAACAAAAATTCACAAAGTTTAATTAATCTAGCGTGAGTGAGTCTTATCATTTTATTTATTTTTTTCACATGAAGGTGTCTAAAAACTACAGTGTAATAAAAGAAAGAAAAAATTACAAAAACCCTCCTAAGGTATGGTGAAATCTACAGTTTCATCTTCACTATTTCAAAAAACTATAATTACCCCATGAATTGTTAACTCCGTCTATGGGATCATTATAAAAGTGGGACCCAATGAATGTTGAAAGGTATTAACCCGAAATTGTGCCTTTCACCAATATATATTTTGGGGCCTGAGGCTTTCTCCTTCATCTGCTGACTTTGTCATCGTCAGCCGAATATTCTCGCTAGTCATCTTATTCTGCCAACGTGATCAAAACGATTTTGAACATTTTCTTCAACTTGACACTATGCCAACCATCTATTAGTGTTAATGGTGAAGTTAAATTGCTAAATTGAACAGATTTGGTTTTTTTTATTTTTTATTTTAGGGTTTGGAGATTAAAATTGTAAATTAGGTTAGGGACGAGGTTGATGACTGAGGGTTCCTATCATAGATGGTTGCAGCATGTCTGGGAGTAGTGTAAACCAATCCAATTTTGAACATCTGAGGTTTAAGAATAGCCGATGTTAGTGCGGGTGGCAAGCAGGTGTCAAAATATCAGAGTCAGAAAAAACCCAAGCAAGCTTTACTATGCATGTACTGAGAAAAAATGCAAATTTTAGGGTTTGTGTGTGCTGACACAAACTAGAGGACAGACCAAGATGGGTGGACAAAGTTTATGCAATTTTGGAGATGCAAGGGTTAGTGGTTTAGGCTGTAATGTTAGAGGTGGGTTTGAAAAGGGAGACGAAAGCACACTTCTGGGTGCAATTGCAAGTTTATGTGACATGTTCAAAGAACAAGAGAATTTCTGTGTTTAAGTTTGAAGATGAATATAATTATGTTTGTAATTGTACTATGTATTTTTGTTATAGTAATGAAGAAGTGAAGTTCTGTAGTTCTACGTTTATGTGGATTCACAGATTCGTTATCATTTTCTTTTAGGGGTTTTTTGAAATATTAAAGATATCATGAATGAATGCATATATTGTTTTCTGTTTGTTTAAGGAGGTTGTGCAAAATTTAGAATTTTGATGTTAACATCTTATGTGTCAATTTGGATACACCAATTTTAGAAATGAACCTAAACATAAAAGGATAACTGTAAAATAAATAATTCTTTGCATAGAAGAGAGCCATATTCACTGAATTGTCACAAACATATTCATTCATTTATTAGAAAGGAGATTTACGCCATCATCTAAACGTTAAAAAAGACAACCAAGTTGACCTTAATCCTTCAAAATAATCACAAAAGTTTCTAACTTCAACATATGCATCATCTTGCATAAATGTTAACCTAATCCTTCAAAATAGTCACAAAAGTCTTCTTATGCTAACACCTCCTACAAAAGTGTTCTAAGACATCCATAATCACAAATGTTGTACTCTTATTCCAAACATGATTTAGTTGGCTCTTGTTTGCTTCTTGCTCCTGTGTTTAGCCTGCAACTAGAAATAATGGAGATTGTTAAAAATGGTTTTTATGTGATAGAAACAATGGTTTAAGTGAATGTACCTTTTTAGGTACAGTTCACTGGTTAGTGCAATTTCTTCAATTGTGGCCAATTTTTTACATTTGCTATAAGTGACTATGCTTGACCTTGCTGTTGATTTTTCTTCAGCAACCTTTCTTCTTTGGTTTTTCCTAGGCCTTCTAGGTTTCCTCCTTATAGGCATAACATAAATAACTAATCATTCAGTTTAATAATACAATTTTATAGCCTTTTGTTTATTACTCATAAAGGTATATGACCTATCACCAATAGCCTCTTTGATGCTCTGCATAAAGAATAGACAACTGTCCTTATACTCAGCCTCTACTACAACAATTGCAAGAAGGAAAATTCCATTATTCCATCTAAGGCAACAGCATTCAAATACATTCCTTCATATAGACCTTTTAGGAAATATCCATAAACTTTAATAAAGGGTATGCGGCCTCTCAAGAACCCTTTAATACATGCATTAAAAGCTCACAAATAACCTCTTAAATTGTGGTCGTGTTGCAGTTGGTTTAGGTCCTAGGCTAAACTACATCTTCACCACATTGCGTGGGTTATGTTCCGAAACCAATAGGGCCTATTTCCTCAGCATGGCATAAGACTCAACATGTTTCCCTTCATTTTCATCTCTTGCCTGCCTCCTAGCCTTGTACAACTACATCTCTGAAACTTCAATGCCAAACTACTTCTCCAAATGTTTTGCCATTAAACCATAGCTTATGTCTAGTTCTTCTTTAAGAAACGACTTAAGCTTGCTTGCAATCCATTCGGAAGTTTGCATTTGAGTTCTTAGAGGGTGTAAGGCATCTGTGTTCCCTATCCAAAGTTTTCACCATAAAAGTCTTCTTATCAAGCAATAAGGATGCGAGTGTGCACTAAGTGCAATCCTTACTCATACAAATTGCTCTCATTCTAGCAAGTTCATTTTTTATCTTTTTCAAATCATATCCCTCTTCAATACAATAGTCCTTTAACACATCTCCGAAATGGCTAACATCTTTGAAAACCAAAAATTTTCAAACACAATCTTACCTTCTGGGGTCATTTTAAACTCCTTAGCCTTGGTCTCCAAGTGTTTACCAAATTTCTTCCCTACCCTCTTCACAAGCTCACAAGTATTATCATCTATTGTATACCCATCATGAGATAACTCATTCCCCAAATCACTCAGCACCTAGTCATCCTTATCTCCTTCTCCCTCTGATTGTTTTTTTTCCTTTACCTTGACTTTTACTTTTCATGTTCAGCATTCGTCTCATCAAACCATTCATTAGCACCAAAATCTTCTAAAAACTCGAACACTTCACTACTCAAGCAAACATCATCAATCCCTTTAGTTCGGTCCCTATCATCTACACTACTCCTCTTCCTTTTTCCTTTATCCCTTCATTTTTCAGTTTTCCTCCTTCCACATCTCCCTTTATTTGCCTCATTTAGGTTCGGTAGATGATCTTATTCATATGCATTGGTCTCCCCCAACTTACCCTCTCCGATGTTTGCCTGATTATCAACTCCAACATCATCGTCATCTCTTTCAAACCCTCTATTCCGTTCATATTTAGCCTCCAGCTCATCAACTTCAACATCAATACCCATTTTTTAACTCACTTCTTCATTATCTGAAAATTCCTCATCTTTTCGAACTCTACCTCTAAGCCTGCCAGGGGACATAGTCCAGCCGTCACATAAACAGAAATTTCAACTTTTTCATCATTATTTCTAAACATCTTCAATAAGTTAGCGTTATTCCTAATCCTTATACCACTTTCAATCATTATCTTAAAAAGTTGAATAACACTCTTCTAGAAACAATTTCTCCCAAATTGTGTCCATCAGGTTCTGGTATGAATAACAATCAGGATCAGCCCCCTTGTGTACATATACAAGTGATGTTAGAACATTATCATTTTCCCTATAAAACAACAGGTCATGTAGCATTGTTCCTACAAAACAAACAAACACCAAACTTCATAAGTAGATGCAAATAATGAGAAACCCACATTTTTTTCATCCGATCAAGAAAATATTGGCTCCATCACAAACCCCTTTACCAAGCAACGAATTCTAAAGAAAATTCAATTTTCCCTAATTGATTCGCTCTCTAAATACAACTTCATTGGAATTACTTCATATCCAACCTTGACGATGATGAAATTCTTTGATCGCACAAACCTTAACCTCATGCTGACAAAATAAAGCAAAATAGAAGTGGAGAACTAAAGATTTTTTTATCCTTTTGTTTATATCCATGTTTAGGGAAGAGGTTGGACATAAGAGGTTGAAAGGGAAACTGACACCTAAATCCCAAGATTTTTCTTGACATTTCATTATTTGTCTAATGATCCAATAAACGGAGTTAACGGCTTGGGGGAGGGGTAATTGTATGTTTTGAAACAGTAAGGACAAAACTGTATGTTTCACCATACCTCAAGGTGTAATTTTCCCTTAAAGAAAAAATGGTAAGCAATAAAACATATAGAATTGTTTGAATAAATTAATACTTATTCCCTCCCACCAATCTTTCTTAATTTTTCTTTTAGAGTCATCCTAAATCTTAGCAACATTTCCATATTTAGTTACTTACTTTACCATATTACCCTTTAAATTATTATTGTAATATTCACTTTTTTCAACTTTTGTTGACTTATATGTAAAAAATTGATAGTAAAAGTGAAAATAATACAGAAACTTTTTCCACTTTATTAATCTCTGCACCAAACCAAATAGAGAAACGTTAGTGAGACAAGGGGAGTATTACAACACTACGCCACAAATGTTAAATTTTGACTTAAATTTTTGTTCAATCACCTTATAGCAACTAGGCAGTGGGACCCATTTTTTTTTTAACAAATGACTGGTGATTGACTGCTTTAATCGCTCATCAGTTGACCTTCAACAATAACTTTTTCCTTTTCAATCACCCTTTAGTGGATATCTTTGCCTTAATCACCCATGCCAAAAAAATTGTTGTTCTATTTATAAGAATTTAATGTTCCAATCACAAGAATTTGTTGTTGTAATTCTTACTTCTTTTCACTTATATCTACTATAGAATTTTCTTTTATCTATTTCCTCCGTTTCATAAAGAATAGTGCTTTTTTTTTTTCCATGAAGATTAAGGTATATGTAGTTATGATGTTTTTCATTTTTCCCTTGAAACTAAAATTGAAAAAAAAATCATTTTTGAGTTATGTGTAGAAAGAGTTTAAATGATGGTTAAAAAAAATATTTCTTTTTGGATTTTGTGTTGTGAGAATTTAAATGAAAATTTAAAAAGAAAAGAGTTTTTCCATTTTCTTTTTTTGTTCTCAAAATCATTTATACAAGGCTACAAGGTATAGGGAGGTATCTATATTATAGGAAGAAGGTACCTTGCAAGCATTTGGGGCCTTAAAAGCCAACTAAAATAGCACTCAAGACATTTTACGGAATCGGGGGAGGGGGAAGAGGACTTGAATTTAGCATATTGGGTTTAATGACCCTAACGCTTTTGCCGTTTTACCGGCTACACAAGGATGTGAAGATTTCTTTTTGAGTTTTGTGTAATAAGAGTTTAAATAAACGTAGTAAGATAAATTAAATATTAAAAACTTTTCAAAAAAGAAAATGTTTCATTTTTTTAAAATATTTCAAAAAGGATTATGCTTCATTCTTTTTGAGTTGAAGGGAGTAATTTGTTGCTTGCATCTATGTTTACATTTTTTGTAGATCTAGTGTGGAATTCACCAAAATTGCAACAGAATGACAAACTTTAAACTTTATTGAAAGAACAACAATCTGGACAAAAAAAAAGAAAGAACAATAATATCAGCCAAATGAACAGCAAGATAATTTTTTCAACAACAATTTGGACAAAAAAAAAATAATAATATCAGCCAAATGAACAGCAAGGTAATTTCTTCTAATTCGTGCTTCTTTTTGCTTAGAGTTGGTTTTAGAAGTAGTCTTATCTTATCAGGTGTTTACTTCTATATATGTTCTAATCCGTTCAAAATTAGCAAAAATTCTGAAGGGAACAAGAAGTTTGACCGAAGGAACAATGCTTTAGAGAAAAGGAATAGAATATCGAGCAAACAAAGACATGAAGTCAACGAAATAATTATGAAGGAACAACAATACCAACTAAAAATATAGAATTTGTAAATGGAAGAGGAATAACAATATCAACTAAAAACATGAGACTGTAACCATTGTTTCCACATATTAATTATTATTCTTTTTTATAAAAAAAAGTTGTTAAGTTCATAAGAACTTATTGTTCAGTAAAATGTTATTAATTCTAAAAAAATGTTGTTTTAAACACAATGGCAATTCTGTAATTTGTGAGTTAGTAAGCATGTATAGAGTGCTCAACTTGTACAACTCTTTAAGTAAAATACTCTTTCTGTTCTAAAAGTTTTGTTTTATTTATTTTTTATAATTAATCTATAATTTTATATATGAATGATAATTTAAAATATGTAGTTTTTAAATATTTATTTTTTATTTTTTTTAATAAATAATAATATGAATAAAATTAAATTAAAATATAATAAAAAATTAAATATATCAAAACTTTTAGGACAGAGAATGTAATTAATATCTCTATATCCAAATACTAACCAACAGAATTTAATAAATTTTCTGAATCGAATTTTTGGTACGTTTAAGAAAATGGATGTAGATATGACGGTGTAGGGCATTGTGGTCCTCTGCCTGGAAGAAGTAGACCGGAGGAGAGATGAGGAGTAGCATGTATTTTCCGCGATAAGCGCTCGCTGCTACCTTTTGACAGCTGACAACATAAATCCATACGTAAATCCAAACTCCCACATCCCTTTTGTTATCTTTCTCAACTCAACTTTTCTTTTTTCTTTTTTCCTTTTTCTATTTATTAATGACCAAATCTATCATAGGAGAAAATGTGTTCATGTTTTAGAATTTAAGAAAATTTGGTGTAGGGAAAATTACACTTACCTCATAAGTGTTACTGTTTGAAATTACACTTTTAACCGTTAGTTTGAAAACTTACAGTTCCCCCCTCATTTTTACATCACTAGGCAATCTAAATCGGTTGCTTGTTCTGAATAATAATAATAATAATAATAATAATGGGATTCTTGGGACCGCAGACTTCACAACCGCAAGAGAAAGGAAAACAGGGAAATTGAGGTCGTCTGTCTGAGGCCGCAAATCTGCGAAATGAAGGAGAGTCCTACAGAACAGAGGAGGATCTGAAGAGCCAGAAAAGCTTAGAACCGCAATCTGATAGAAGAGGAAAGGCCGTACATATGACTCACGTGTCCCTTGTGAAACAATTATTTCTCGTCTGCCCCTGTGGTAATTGGTAAACTTTGCCTGCCCTTGTGTTTTCGTTCTTTGCTTTCTAAAGGGGATTTGATGGTCCTATTAAAGAAGCATCGTGTAGGACACAACCCCACTACCTCAAGGGATCTTATTGTTCCCAGGTAATGTTCAACCATATTTCTTGACTCCATCAAAGAATATTCCACTTACTAAGCTAAATTTGTCTTCCCAGGAATTCGTCGGTGAAAAAAAAAAACATAAGAAACCTCTAGGTATCATACCCTCACATGGTCATCGAAATAATATAGTGAAAATATTACAGAAGGTTTAGTTGGTAGCCCCCTTGGCTGGCTATCAAAAAGAACAGAGATGATGTAGAAAGAAGGTAAAAAAGGCTGTACCAATTAGCTGGGAGTGAACTAAGCTGTAGGGCCGGTAACGTACAAAACAAGTCTCATTCCAGGATACAGCAAACATGGAGACCCCTCCATTCACATATCTTAGGATGCCAAGCCAAATCCTTCTGAGAAAGAAACAAATCTGATATCTACACCCATCTATGAACTGTATATAAATTGTAATTTTGCATGTGTCTCAAAGAATTCACTTATTCAGTTCCTGAATTATTACCACACAAATATTTTCATTTTTGTCACTATTTTCAGGAACAAATATACAAAGAAATTTAATTGTCTCTGCAGTGTGACATGACAGCCTCAGTCTTCTTGTCCTTTTGTCTGGATAGAGGCACCAACCATTCTTCCACATGCTTGTTTCTGCAGGTCTTTCTATTCTTGCTGCTTTTTCTTTTAAGTACTCTATTTACTTGACAATTATGTCGTGCTTACTTGACTGTATTGCGCCCATTTACAATTTTTAGGTTGGTTATTTACTTCCAAACTCGTAAATCGAGGATTGTTCTTTCAGAGGGCTCTAAGTTCACTATGTTTAGGCGGTTACTCCAAAATTATGGAACATTGGTCTTTATGAGGGAGCTGGGCTCAATCATCTTGTCCTGGAATTACCTCTTACAATGCTCAGAAACAGGGGATTAGGACAAAAGTCACGTGATTATTGTTCCTTCCCCCAATCACCTTATTAATATGCACAGTAAATCATAAGCCACAAATCACCCATCAAACTCTGTGTAATTATGAATTTTAATTGTTGAGAATATGTGCAAGTGATATATTTCATGTTGGTGACAGTCACCAAAGTGAGATACATAAAAGTAATAGTGGTCTTTCTGCATATCGACTTAAACAAATATGGTCTCGCTGGATAGATCTCATCAATTCATAACTCCTCAACATTACTTCTCATCATACACCAAGAAAAAGAGAACTGTAAATACCAGAACATATTTCTTCTTTTATCTTTTTAACCTTCAGCTCGGTAATATAATCCATCAGTAGACATATAAATGCACGGCAAAAGGATCAAACACTTGAAGACAGACACATGACGTGACTCCTGAACATGTGAGGCAGGCAGCGCTTGCATTTTTTTTTTTTTCACTCTTGTTTTTATGTGCAATCAAGTTGGCTGGCCAAGGATTGTTTTAGGCTTTAGACAAACTCATTTCCTGCAATATTGGACCAATTCCAGTTGCTCAAACATCCCCCTCCCCCCACCCCCCTTTGTCAGAGATAAAATTCTCGCCTTCTCTGCAGTCATCCATCATAGTTGCAGCCACTGACAGAGAATTGACCCAAACTCTTTATGAAGGCAAATTAAAAATGTTTCCCGTTGGAAGCCCTGACACAACCCTCTTATGCGATGATAATGAGATGAATATCTAGGTCTCCTTAGCAGACTTGTTCTCCACTTGCATGGAAAAGGATCATGAGATAATGAATTACACAACTTACAATGGCAATTTCACTTGCTAAGGGTAATTTAATGGATAATAATCATGTGATTAATAGACTTATCTGTGCTTTTCTTTTTTTACTTTTGGTTTCTTTAGTGAAGGGAATTGGACAGATGAAGAAAAGATTTGGGCAGGAGAGTGGAGAGAGAGGATAATTTCTTATTTTAGGCTCTTATTTTGCCCCCAGAGGTTGCACCTTTTTGTTGCTTTCTCACCTTTGTTTGTTCCTATATTGCTTTCCTATTGGGTGTCTTCTTGCTGGGGATCAAATAAGTTCTCTGGCTGCAGGCTTTGGTCCACGAGAAAGTTCAAAAGCTATTAATCATAATTCCATCTTTATAGTATAATACTTTGGAATACATACCAGGAAACTTTGGCTTTTCCTTTTCTGCTTCTCATCTATCTGACTAGCTATCTTTTCGTTTCATGTAAGGCTGTAAGAAAAACATATTTGCAAGCATACAGACCATTTTCATCTGTAATTTTGCCAAACAAATTATATATTCAGTTAACTAGTTTGTTCTCATTTCAATTACATGACGATTCCAAGCTAAGCCTAGTGGTGAGGAATTGGAACTAACTTTCATCAACAAATGTAGGGAGCAACCACTAGTAGTCCTCCAATTCATCTCTTCCATTCCTTGCAACTTCCTTTTCCACTGCTTTCTAGTGAGTCAGGAGGCTGTCTGAGATATACAAGAACCGACTGATGAAAAATTAAAAAAGATAATAGGAAAAAACTCACACAAATTACTGGAGGCTGGTATTTGACATCTGCTTAAAATTTCTCAGGACTGGTATACTCTAAGCTCTTACTCAAAATTGTTCTCCAAAAAAGAGCAATGATTTAGGATCATCTTATGGAGCCATCAGGCAATCGATAGTGTATGACAGAGACTTCACCAAATCAGCCTTCAGCAGCAGATTTTGTAACGTGTGCATCACATTGTATCCAGGATCAAGCTTCCTCTGCCAACCCTGAAAGTTCACAGCATACAGAACAGGATCAAGAATCAAAATCAAAGCACTTAATAGCTGATAAACTTTAAACCGCATAATAATCTCCATCAAAATTAATCACTGTGCCATCCTAGCCAAGTCAATGTATGTACATTCATTCCATGTTTTCTGGAAATTGCCTGTGCATATACAACTGTGAACAGAGGACATAAATGTGCTTTTACCCATCTATCTGCAAACTTCTTACATTCCTAAAACATACCAGCAATATAATCTAACATCCAGTCTTACTTCACCTATTGAGAGTGATTTCACCAATGCTTAAAAAATGAATAGCCAAAATAAATTACCTCAAGAACTAAGGTTGTGACCATCACAGTGCATACATTTCCGTCAATGTTAACTTTGTGCCTTCTTATTTTCTCAAGCAATTCTTGCATACATTCAGCAGGATGTATTATATCAGCCTCTGGAGTACCCCAGAAAGTGAAAGCTTCTTCTACTTCCTGCAGTAAGGAGAAATTAGAAAACCCTAAAAAGTATGTGAAACATTTTGAAGCTGTATCATGCAGTTCAAAGAAAGCATAGAAACAATGCAATAACAGCTATTAACAATTAAGAATTAGTTAAAAAAACATCAATATTTAAGATATCATTCAGCTTCCTGGTTTTGCCTGTCTTCAAGAGATTGCATGTTCACAAAGATGTACTTCACTGGTAAACAGCCAGGGCTGAAGCCAAGAATTTCAACTTGTGGTTGTAAACGATTGCTTGAGAACAAGAATAATGTCATGGTCTCCTAGAAAGAAATGACCCCATTAACTTCCTTCATCCAAGGGATATGCACAAGAATGGTAAACAAAACTAACTGTCCCCATATTTGAAAAGGGGAACGTTATCTTTACTTGAAAGTCAACCAATTTTGTATTTCAGAAATCAGGGCAAAATGACTAAAATTTAAGGAATCATATTGTTTTAGTGTCTAGACATGTCCTTAAGAAGACATTTCCCCAAACTGAATGTGGAAGCTGCCAGCACTCAATTGTACCCAGTGCAACCCCTGATTAGCAAAGTCATTGTATGGCTATAGTCCAGTCTCAATTTTAAAAAAGAGTTCAATGCCTATAAATCACCTTAATAAAAGCCTTAGGATTCGGGCAGTTCTGTCGCTTTGATAATCTTAGGGTGCATTCCGCAGCAGTTTGACCATCCCTGCATGCAACTGCCTTAAACATCTTTACTAAGTTTGCACGATCACCCTCAGAAAGCTCAGCTGTCATTCCAACATCAAGGAAAACGACATGAGGCTTTGTTTTGAAGAGCCATTTCCGAGCAGGCTGACCATGACTAACTCGCACAAGGATATTTCCAGGATGCATGTCTGCATGAATAAAGTTGTCAACCTGAAAGGTAACAACAAAAAACAAAACAAATTAGTAACTTCAAACAGACACATATCATAACGCACCTCGCATACTTGCAACACAAGGTAAAGGAGGCAGAAACAGAAATTACATTATGATTTACGTGCTTCAACACTAAGCTATAGATAGGGTAGGGATTTGAATTAACCAACTTTTGACTTAGAGAGAGAGAGGGAGGGATAAAAGAAAAACAAGTCTTTCAAACTTATTTCTTAAACTAGATAAAGCTCCCAAGCTGGAATAGGCCTCTTATTTAGCATTGCTTCTGTGACTAATTTTTTAATCCTTTACCTTAAAAAATGAACATAACTTAGCATTAACCAAGTTTGTACACAAGCTGTTCATCATCATCAGCCACATAAGTTGGTCACAAAAATACATACAAATAACAAAGGCCAGAAAATATTGAAATTGAAACAGGGTGTGGATTACCAGGAGCATTTTTAAGAGTGCATGTGTCCCAATGTGAGCAAGTGCCGCCTTAATTTGGTTCTGTCCTTCTAGTTCATCAAGATAGTATGACACACTTTCCCCTTGCTCATAACTTTCCACCAAGACTGCAGGATGTACAAGCGGATAAACAGGCTTTGGAAAAGACACATCCTTCCATTTGCGGAAATTATAAATGAAGCGGCTCAAATGTGCAGCTTCTCTTGCAAGATCCACCTGAGACATCATGAAAACGGCAAACTGTTGGACACTCTCATCCAATCTCAACCAGTTCAGCATTGGGATGAGCTTTGATATCTGTGCAGCCAGATTGATTATCACAAAATCTCTCCTGATGGATTCACCCACTCCTGGATGCCTAACCTTTACAGCAACCACCATGGGCTTCATCTGTTTACCCGGATATTGGAATCTCAAGGTAGCCCTATGTACCTGTGCAATACTTCCTGATGCAACAGGAGCCTCTTCAAAACCTTCAAAGATTTCAGAAAGCTTCCTACCGAAGGCCTTTTCAATAGTTTTCTTTGTGAAAGCAAAACTGTGTTCAGGAGCTTTGCTGTGAAGCTCTGAAAGCTTCAAGCAAAGATCTCTAGGGAAGAGATCCGGCCTTGTTGCAGCCCACTGCCCCCATTTTATGAATGCTGGACCTGCCATTTCCAATGTACGATGAACAATCTGGATCCATGTGTTCCTTAGCTGGGGGCCACAACTTTCGGCAAACAGTGACAAAATTATACTAGGAGAGAATAGAACTGTGAGATAGAGAGCCCTAAGCAACAATATAACAACTTCAACGGCAGAAAACAATAATGAGGCCAGAAAAGCATGGCCATCTTGCGCATGCATGTAAAGCGATTCCTGTAATGGATGGTGATCGGCCTCTGTCAATTTTCCCTGAGCAAAGGCCACCCGTCCACAAGCCAAGGCAAAAAAACCGGGCGCTAGCACGTGTGTGTGAGATAATGCCAAGCTAACAGCTTGAGCAACCTTGCTTATGCAAGGAGAAGTCTTGCTGCTTCCAGCACATTGGTGTATAAACTTTCTCCAAGCTCGATGTTGATTATAGTTCACTATATTCATAGCAGAAGGGGCAGCATGATCTCTACAAACGTGACTTTGGAGAAACCTTTCCTTGGTAGTCTGCCACAAATGTGAAGCATTCGCTCCACTCTGAAACCTATAATTTGAGTATAACCCATACTGTGGACGATATAGCCCCCCTGTTCCATACTTTCTATATTCTGAATTTCTTATTTTCTGGTTCGTAGCAATAGATTTCACAACTCTTCTAACATTCCCCAAAATTCTGCGTAGAAACAAACATCTAATGATGAGAATCAGATTCCACAGATCGTTTGAAGAAAATATTCGGAGAAAGAAAACAAAAACTGAAATGCAAAAATTGAAGGCCAATTAGAGACTAATCAACACACAGCATCAAGCCCATTAGCTTCCAAAATTCCACAGTGCCACGAAAAATTGGTACAAGGAGCTACGATGATTTCCCACCCAGAAAAAAACTACTTTCCAGTGCCGATTTCAGCGACTTAAACCTCACCCAGCTAGCAATGCAGCTTAGCAAACAGCAACAAATTCATCGAATCGACGCAGAGAGAACAACGCGCAAAAGACCCAAAGAGGTTCAGGAGAGAAGAAGGTAAGAGGAAGCGAACCTGGACATGGCGATCTGAACAAAAGATGAACCGGGTTTCGACAGGGACTAACTCGAGCAGGGAAGCTGCGGAATCGGCGATCGTCGAAAGCATGTTGTCATGGATGATTGCCGTCAAGGGTCCGAGCAAGTGTCTGTCGAAGTTAGGTTTCCGTGACGGCGGAGGGCGGCAGCGCAAGGCGGTTGAGGAAGCATACAAGATCGCGATCTTCGTTCTCTTTGTTGTTATTGTTGCCCCTCCAAAGTTATGGGAGGACGGCGACCAGGACGCCTTCCTGGGTCACTTTTCCGTGCTCCTCACGGTCGATACGCCCCTACCCTCCTCACCACTGGGGTGAAATTTCCACCCTTATGGTACAATTTTTGAGAAAAATTCATTATAGTACCTAACTTTTAATTGTTTTCAAATAAAACATATCAGAGTATAATAATTGACAATTTGATGTGGTGAATTGTTATTTGGATTATCTAAATTTTTTAATTGGATCTGTAAGCCACACTTGATATTATGATGAAAGTATAGAATTAGATAACTTAATTTGTACAATGGTTTAGAATTTTAGATGAAAGTCTCAAGCTCTAGGAAGGAAATAAAACATCTCTGAATTTTTATTAATAAAATTATAAATAATCTGACTATTATTTAGAGCCTTAGCTGAGAGCCCCTAATTAGACTCAATTTAGGAATCCTTCGACAAATTGGAATATTACGCCTAGTTGAACAACAATGCTAGCAAAATAACTGAACATCACCGTAAATCGGATCTGATTCGTTTGTCCCTCATCTCTCTGTCCCGTCCCTGTCTCACACTCTATTATTGTGCCATCTGTCCCAATTAATTTAGATTTAATGTTGCCGTTAGACAAAAAGAAAACGAAACGGATCACCTCGGACTCTAACTGGCGATTCTGCTTGCCGATCGCCTTAGACTCTGCTCGCCGATAACCTCAGACCAACACTGTCTGAGAGTTGAGTAAGTCAACCAGTGAAGATGCGAGATACCGAGTTTCTTCATCAAATAGGGAAACTTTGTCATCTCAGCTACTTGATAAGTCAGTGAAGAGGTCGTCGGATTCAGACTCTAGATTGAAGGTCTTCATACCGATCGGGAATCAATCATCTCTCTCTCTCTCTGTCACCCTCTGCAGAAGTTCTGCTCACCAGACCTTAAATGGCCACTTCCGCCAACCTGGCGCTTCTACTCGCCGATCGCCTCAGATAGCCGCTTCGCCTGGCGATTCCGCGTACCCATGAAGTCTTCGATTGGGCTGGTCAGACCTCAAACGCCGAAGACATTGAATCAAACACCCAAGGTCTAGAGTCTGCGGCAAAGAAGCTAATTCCTTTGTTTTCTGTTCTGCTTTCTGATTAGCAGCGATTATGTTGTTTATTCTGTCCCTCTTTCTGTCCTTCTAAGAAGGCCTTTTTTTTTTTTTAATTAGACCCTTCAATGGAGACATTGGTACAATAAAGTTGGGTTCTCCAGAATTATAATGAGTTAATGGAATAAAGATAAAAAAAAGAACAAGACAGTCAGGGAAAAGAAAAACAACTCATACTTTGCTAGAAAAGAACAGGGAAAAAAGGTGAATCGGAGAAAAGAAACCAAACTCACTTTTTCAAAGTTTGAAGTTTTGATTCCAGACCAGGTAAAAAAAGAAATTAATGGCGGGCCGACGATGAGGTCAAGCAAAATAGGTCTATTTTTAACGGTGGATTAGGCATCTGTTTTATCCAATTAAGTTAAAGTTAAATTGGGACACGTGACACAATAATAGCGTGTGGGACAGGGACGGGACAGACGAATGTGGGACAAATGAATCGGACTCCCATAAATCCTAGTTGACTTCAGAGACCATGAGTAATACTATAATTTGGTATGACTTTATTTATCATAATAAAATTCTAAAACATAATTTCTAAACTAATAATATAAAAAATCTACAAAATAATTGTGAAAATATAAAAAATACTAAAATGCAAACTTTCCAGGTTGTATCAACTCATGAACTAATCTTCCATCTCATCAATTTATAGCCTCACAATGAGGTTATGCTGACCCACATATTATAGCGAGTAGCATTTTCTGTAACAAATTTAGCATTAAAAAATTCTAATAATAAATAATTAAAAAATTTAGAAAAGCTGACTAAAATTGAATCAACCCGAACCATTACTAGAAGTAGGCAAATATCAATCATATAACATCATATATATTTCAAAATGATGCATAATTTTATCATTAAAAATAATTCACTAAAAATTGTCATCTTTTATCAACTTAAATTCTAATTTTTAATATTGATAAGAAATTTATTTATAAAAATTTACTTTCAATTTTAGCAATTATGGATCAAATTATTTTATTAAACAGCAGAGCTTCAAAAGCAAATAATTCATGCCACAAAACTCAATCATAAGTAACAAAATAATATGATTGAAAAGTAAAAATCTATGTAATTTATGTTAATCAATTATTGATTTAACCATTAACTTAATAAAGATAAAAAGAAAAGAAAAAAATTTGAGGAAAGCTGAATCAACCAAAATGGTACAACAATAAAAGATTAGATACCACAGCGCAATTTACTTCATAAAATAGGCTAAAACTGGAAAAATTGCAAAACAAGGTCTTTCAAAAACACAAGTGTCTTGCGAAAAGATGATCAAACTTAGGAAAGAGTCAATTGCATTTGAAAAATGGGGAAAAAGAAATAGGCAAAAGCAAAAAATAAAAAGTGACACTGTTCATCTACAATGATTTTCACTGTAGATGAACAATGAAAAGCCCACAACTTTTAGAAGTAATTTATAATTTCCCAGCATATATATTTGTATTTATAATATTTTCCTTTCCATTAATTAACTATGTCATTCAAGTTATTTTAATTAGTTAATCAACTATATGCATTCATTACACTAAAAAAATGCAACATAATAACTAAAAGAGGCGGCTAAATTTCAATTATTAAGACAGCTTAGTCACCTTTAAGAATGCCATTTAAATCCAGGGATGGAGTTAGTGATCATCATTCAATTGCCATGTTTCAATAGTTGGTAGTTGCCACCTATCTAGTATTTTAGTGCTTTAGTTGCCCTTAGTGGCTGTTTGGGTTTAAAGTTTGGGGTTTAGGATTTAAGGTCTAGGATTTTTTAAGATTCATACACTTAAGGATGTGGGATCATTCTCAAGCTCAAGCTCGATAGAGATTGGCTCGAAATGTCTCAATTTCAGCTTGAGTTGCCTGAGAAAAACTCAACTTAGCTTGTTTAATCACAATACTCACAATCTCATCATGTGAGTATTTAGTGTAATTTAGGGTTTAGGATTTCAAGAGTTTAGGGTGTATGCTTATTGAAGAAGACAACCTTATTCTTGTCAGATTTGTTGGCTTAAATTCAACAAGGTTAAGGATTTTGATTTTGTTTAGGATGTGATTTTAGTTTCCCTATTTGTTTGGGATTTAGTTTCCCTATTTTGATGTAGTTTGGGTTTATGTGTGGTCTACAAAAGGCATGTTATTGTAGAGTTTTAGGTATGAAAGAAAAGTCAATGTGGTGAAGAAATAAGATGTGAGGGTTTCAAGAAGGATGAAAGATCCGGAAGCCAAAGAGAACTAGAAAAAGAAGCCTTTTGTGATTCTCGTATCTTGTAATTGTGTCAAGGTAAGATATTAAGGTTGTTAGTAATGTGTAAGGGGTTTATATACCAGTGTAAGCACTAAAGGCATACATATATTGTAAGCTCTATATTTTGTTTTAGTGAATTTCTCTCATTCATAGATATAGGGTAGTTAAGAGCCAAACTGCATTAAATCTATGTGTGTTTGTTTGATTATGTTTGTTGTTCTACTGCACGTGATGGGTGATTAGGGAAATTTTTTCCCGACAAGTGGCATGAGAGCTTACAGTTTGGTTCTGACATAATGGAACTTGTGATGTATTCTTGGTATGGTGGAGCTTGTGGTATGTTCATAACACGGTAGAGCATTTGGATTATTTAGTGGAGCCTTAGGGAATCATCCTAAGGATATTTGATAATGGTTGTGAAGTGGTACTGACAGCTCGGTACAAGTTTGAATATTAAAGATTTTGTTCATGTGTATTGATGCTTATGTTTTGATATTCATGATGTTATTCTTTGGAGTAATGTTCATGTTGTTTATAGTCATTTTGGCGATGTTCGTGGCTTTTGTGTTTCTGATCGTGATCGTGTATTAGTGATGTTCATGCTCGTGGTGAAGAATCTGAGCTAATGTGGAGATTATTAGGTTTGTTGGCTCAAATTCAATAAGGTTAAGGATTTTGTTTTAGTTTTCATATTTATTTGGGATTTAGCTTTCATATTTTGATGTGGTTTAGGTTACTGTGTTGCTTATAAAAAGACATGTTATGGTAGGGTTTTGGGTATAAGAGAAAAGTTAATGTGGTAAATAGGCAAGATGTGAGGGTTTCAAGATGAATGAAAGGTCCGGAGGTCAAAGTAGACTAAGACTAGAAACCTTTTTGTAATTTTCATATCTTGTAACTGTGTGAAGGTAAGATATTAAGGTTGTCAATAGTATATAGGGGATTCATAGGTTAGCGTGAGTACTAAGGGCAAACATTTATTGTAATATCTATATTTTATTCAAATAGATTTCTCTCATCCGAGGATATAGATTAATTAAGAACATAATCACATTAAATTTGTGTGCGTTTGTTTAATCGTATTTATTATTTCATTGAGCATGATAGGTGATTAGGAAATTTTTCTCCCAACATTTCTATTTAGCAAAACCCTAAGGTCTTATATTGTCAATATATGCAAGCCTAGAAATAAATGTTTCATATTGTCTTCATTAAGCATAACCAAAAGCTCTTATATTATCTCCGGCCCTTTAGCCTAATATCTACGGGTTCTATGAGATATGGGGAAGATCCAAGATTCGAATGAGCCTATTCTTTCTTCTTACAATATGTTTACAAAAACTAATTCGATTGTCATTCCGATCCTAAAAATATTGGCATACCCCTTTTTCTAATTACTAGAATAGTATCTCTCTTTTTATATATTTGAAAGATGATTCTAAATTTTTTTAAAAAACTCTTATTTTTGTCTTCATATATGTTAAGGTTATATAATTCGAAAAGAAAAGAATATGTTTAGCGTATGATACAGAGGTTTCATATTTTATATAATTATCCATAATAAAAAAAGTCCATATGGTAACTTTTTACCTTTGAATTCTGCGGTGTCAACCTTTTTCTTTTTTACTCCACGAATTTGGGCTCGAGATGCACGGATTAAAAAAGGCAAATACAGAGGTGGATGTAGAATTTTAATTACGGTAACTAATTTAACCATTTAGTTCAAACAAATCCAAATTGCAATTTTTTTTTTAATGGCTAAATAAATAATATTAATAAAATAGAGTACAGGAGCTCCCAATTTCAGATAGGCACTGAAACATGCCACCCCAACTAATACGTATCAATAAGGGGTTGCGCCATGTTTTCATGAGTGGGTGTAATTGCCACCACTGAATTTTAGAAAAAATATATAATTAGTGAATAATCTTTTATGAAATATTTGTTTTACCTCCACAAAATTTTTTATAATACTATCACTCACTCAAAAGTGCATGAATTTAGTTTTGATAAGTAATTTAAATAGAAGTAAATAAAAGTTAGTGGTGAAACTAAATACTATAAGAATTGTTGGTATAATTATAGGACTTAACACACAAACCGTGTAAAAATAGAATCACTAACTAAGTACTAAAGATTCACTAAGAAGTAGAAATAATAAGTAAAATAAGTGGTGAATAAGATTATTCTCTTTTCTCTAATACTAATGCAGCTTGCAAAAGCTTGTCTCTTTTTTTTCCCCCTTCTTACTAACAAGTAGTAAAATATTATTGTATGAATCTCTAAATTTTATTTTTATATAATCTATGCTTATAGATATTGAAATTAAAAAAAAAACTTTGTTCATGCATAAAATAGATATTGATACTAAAAATAATCTATTAAAACATTAAAAATGTTGTATTCGGTAATACAAATAATAATTTTCAAACTATGAAACCGCATCATTGACGATTGTAAATATAAAATTATTTTATCAGTTATATTTTTCATTACCGCACTGAAAATATTTTGTGGCTCCGGCCCTACTTATCAAACATATAGAGAACTACCACTATATCTAAGAACTCAAAATCCAAACTAAATCTCCCTTATCCTTTAAAAAATACAAACACCCTCTACTAACACCATATAAAATATGCTTAAATACCCCACCAGTCCCTTAACTTAATCGACTCGAACGAGTTGGTCCCTCAACTAAAAATCAATTTATGTTAGTCCCCAAACTTGGCAAAACATGATGACTTAGTCCCTCAAGTGAGTTAGACCGGCACGTGTCATCATGTGGGGGGTAACGTCGTCCACATTCCCCAATCCCTAAATTCGTTTGTTGCCGACATTGTGTTTACGCTGACGAAGATGACGGCAGCCTCAATTTTAACCTACGCCGACGAAGATAAAGGTAGCGTCAACTTCAACCTGGTTAATCTTCCTCCCCCTACCGCCCTCACTCTCCCTTCCTTCCCTCTAGGCCTTCTTTCCTCTCCCCCCCTCCGTTGCTCTACCTTCCCTTGTCATTGGCCTCTCCTACAACTGTTTCTCCAACCTTCACTTCGTCGCCACCTCGACTCACCTAATTTCACCTGTTCCTTGACTCAGCCCATAGAAAAAAAATCAAAGCATCTTATTAAGGAACATGAGATTTTAACCATTGAATCATCCGATTGAGAAACGGAGATCTACCAGAGATTGATGTCAAGGATGGGGGAGAGAGTGAATTAACAAATTAACATTGGAGATGGGGAAGAATAAGTGAATCGGGGATTGGAGTACAGGGTTGTTGGAGGAGAGGGAGGTGGACAAAGGTGGGGAAACCTCGATGACAGGGATGCACGAATCGGGTGATGCTGAGAGGGAGAAAAGGCAGAGCAATTTTGGTGGGGAGAGGAAGGTAAGCCGAAAGGGAGGGAAGGGAGTACAAGGGTGGTAGGGGGAGGAAGGCCAGAGAGGGACGGTGGTGATTAGTGAGAGAAAGGCCAGAGAGGGAGGTTGCCCATTAACTATGCAGTGATGGCGTTTTTCCATGTAAGAACACGTGCCATTCCAACTCACTTTAAGGACTAAGTCAGCACATTTTGCCAACTTTGACGACTAACTGAAACTGATTTTTGGTTGAGGGACCAACTCGTGTGAGTTGGTCAAGTTAAGGGACCGGTGGGGTACTTAAGCCTATAAAATACAAGCCTCATTCCCAAATTTATAATGTTCAAAACCCGGTGAGAAGAACAAATTAAATAAAACCCTAATCTTTAATTCCTTACTTTAATTTTTTCACATTGCATTTCATCGCTGGCCTTTTCATTGTATTCTATTCTTCTTGCTTTCATTCCTTTAACGTTAATTTTGTCAAGATTCTCTAAAATTTTCAAAGCTCGTTCATCACAACCATCAAAAAACATCTAGGTAACATTGGAATCTTTGCTTCCTTGATAATTAACTTCATACTCTGAACTCCTAGCGTTCCTCTTGTCACCAAAAGGTCTAGAACCGTTCGATACCAAAAATTTATGCCCCTTGGTTTATCCAAAGATATTGGAAGGACCCTTGAAAAATTAAATAAGGCTTATATTCCCCATTATTTTCCCCCACCTATGAGTTCTTAGTTGCTGTAGTTTTTTTAGAAACTAAATTCTTTGAAGAGATCTTCGACCCTAAGGATTTTAATGGAAAATCCAAAGTCACTCCCTCATGTCCCTGAGGCTTATCCAAATAAATTAGAGGGACTCCAGGAAAAGCTAAATAAGAAACATCTGATGAATTATGTAGCCCTACACCATATTCCTTAACTTCTTTATAAATAATTTTAGAACCCTCGTTTAAAACATAAAGACCCAATATTTGAAGAAGAATTTGACCCAATAGATTAAGATCCCTTCAGAAGCCCACCAAATTCCTTCACAGGCTCACTTAAGCGGCCTATACCTAAAAAGGATTGAGAAACCATCACCCGATTTTTTGCTATTTGACTATCGATTGAGGCGCTCCCCTTTTCCACTGTAAACTGCTTGTGTTCTCCCCTGTCGAACGCCGGCTGTCTCCCTTTGTCCTTCCCATGCACTTATTGAATGTTCATCTTTCATCTGATGCTGTGAAAACGCCTTCTCCACTGACCTCAATGTCACTTTGTTTGCCGCCTTCCTCACGCTGCCTCATGGCCATCACATGATTCTTTGCGTCCTCCATCATTGAATCAACCCTTCTTAGATAACTAAGCCATGGACAGATCTATATATAACATATATGAGGAA
Organism: Aquilaria sinensis; assembly: GCA_005392925.1. Classification (NCBI taxonomy): domain Eukaryota; kingdom Viridiplantae; phylum Streptophyta; class Magnoliopsida; order Malvales; family Thymelaeaceae; genus Aquilaria; species Aquilaria sinensis. The sequence continues at coordinate 434,110 of SMDT01000481.1, read as the reverse complement.
AATAAAATATAAAAATGACTAAATAAAATTATTTTTTTATAAGTACATTAAAATTTCATCTTTTTTTTTTTTATAAGTATGTTGTATATAAAAAATAATTATATATGAATCCTATAGAAAAAAATTTCTAGATTCGTCCTAAACTCAGCCTCCACTGCCTACCTTAAGCATGCTTCCACCTTGACTTGACTCCACTATTGGTTCACTTTCATGCCGTCGCCGTCAACCAGAGATGAATTGTTACCTTCTTCGCCGGAATTCATGGCCGCCTCAATGAAACTAACTATTTCTCCACCACCACCACCTTGATCCAGTTTCCCATGACTAGTGATACTCTCCCGCCCTCCCCGTTGCTGCTCCCTTCCTCTAAGCCTGCCATCACAATTACTAGCAAGAAATGAGGGTGCCAACCACCTGATTAAACTTTTCACCTTCGGTCGCCAAGCCAGACAAGACCCTAGCAGCTGCTACACCACCATCAAATTTCATATCCATGTCTGTCAGAGAGCCTAGCAAACGATAAAACGAAGATTTTGCCTCCCATTGCTTCCTAAACAGCCACTACTCCCCTTCCAACATGAATAAAACTAAGAAACCTCTTTTCTCATAAGATCAATGGAACTCAAACACTGGCCCTTATTTTCAACAATTCTTACCACATCTTCAACTTCCGCCACTGAAATATTTTTTTCTCAATGGAGAATATTATCTATGCATCGATTCTCATCAAGAAATGTCCAACTTCCTAGAGAGAAAAATAAGAGCTTCTCACTCTAAAAACCATTTAATACAAAAGTTAAAACTTTTTGGTTAAATCCAAAGTGAAATGTGAAGTTATATTTACAGAAAATACATTTATGTACTAGAATATTATTCAAGAATTTGTGAAAATGCATCCTATTTTTTTAGGGTGTCTCACCAATTAATTTAATTTAGTTACCCTAAAGTTAGCAGTCTCAAACCAATCAGACAATTCAATACTTATAACAAGGTATCTCCAAATATTGCGAAGTTGGCCGACCATGCCTCCAACATGTATAGGGGACTCCAGTTTCGTAGCCACTCTCTTTTTCTTGTTCTATATTGTTTTATTTCTGTGTACGAGAAAAGGAAAAAAAAAAATGATCCGACCACCGGCATGTTGTTCTTCTAACCAGGCTTCTTGGGCCGTTCATCGAACATCCCCAGCAGGCCTGTCACAAATAGCCCTGGGCATGCCAGATCACAATAAACATTAAAGACGACAATTAAATTATTCATTTCATGTGACTTTAGTGAAACGTACAAAAAATTTCGGGGCATAATTGAAAATAATTAATAATTTAAATTCGACCTCAACCAATTACTTTAAAGAAGAGTTTTTATTACGCGTAGCCTCCCTTTCTCTAGAATCTCTCGTAAACCAATAGATCAATGCTGGTTCTTGTGATTGCTCAAATGAACTTAAATAAAGAACTAAAATTAGGAGAATAAGTTTCCAATTCACTTACACGTAAAACCCCTACACGTTGCTACGGATCTCAGGAATCAAATCACAAAAGAGAGTAAAAAAGATAAAAGATAAATTTTGCCTTCCAGATTTTTTCTCCCAGATAGAATGCTTTGAAATATTTTTACTTCAAAAAGAAATTTAAATAAATAAGAAATTTATATATCTTCGAACACCTTATACAATCTCCTTTTCAATTGTAAACAATAACAATTTCTCGACTTAATCAAGTGGGGAATAGTCTCTAAGTATGTATTTTCCTCATCAAAAGAGACAATTTTAATTAATACAAAAACAGTCTCTACTTTAATTTAATATCATCTATTGCACTTAATTTTGGAGAGGACATTCTTTACCTCTTTCTCACATGGTTTCAATCTTTCTATTGTGAATACAATATAAAGATATATTTTGTTTATCTCCATTGTGTCAGGTTATGAGTCAATAATAAGCAAATGCTATGAAAAAAGTAATTAAAAAAAAAATCCCACTAACTTAAGTTGTGCAGTTGATTCAATAGCTTCAATAATTGTGTTCCTTTAATTACACAAGTAGATAAGTTTCAAGTCAACTGTGAGACAGCATATAATTAAAATGGTTAAAAATTTACATGTAGGAAATCTAGAATACTTTAGTTTGATTGATTTTAAAAAAAGTAAGGTTTAATGGCGGTAGGAAATAGGCCTAGTACAGGCCCAAAACAATTAAATATCTATCTAATAGATCCACAATAGAAAAGTCCAATAAACTAATAAAATAACTTTAATTCCTAAAAAAATATAGAATCTTAAAATTACGAGATTAGTTATAAAATTCTTATCTAAGAACTATCTACTCAAATCTCATTTGGCTATATGAAATTAATCAATTACTAATATTGAGGTATGACACTCTAACCCTTCACTTAATACCTCGACCACGTTCAGATACATAACTTAATTGTCGGACTAGAAAAATATCTCAAAATTTTGACATTGTTTTTACATGCAGGACACGTATGGTTTATGAGCTTTTCAACACTTAGATTACTAATCATACGTACAGTGACACGTATGGTTTTGTACATCAATTTTAATACATTTAGCGAAAATTCTTAATAATAATAATAATAATAATAATAATAATAATAATAATAAAAGTTAGGCTAGTCAATGGTCTAAAGTTCGAAGCAATGATGATGGGTCACAGCTCGCCCTGGACCTGGACCCTGGTAACCTTTTTCCTCTAGCTAGCCTAGCAAACCCAAAGAAGGGAAAAAGAAAACAACATCTTGTAGATTGCTTCTGAAATGGCAACAGAAGCAGATTTGTCGACACATGCCATAATCCAACCAACAGGCCAAGAAATTACTTTCATATTCTTGGGAAACAACACAGTTTCGATTCTCCTTTTAGCCAAAAAGACGTCGTTAACTTTTATAATAGTCAACGAGAAAGGCAATCTTTCCGCAGCAGAAATCTTATTCTACTTGTAAACATTTTCCATATCCAATAAGTCTAATATTGTATGTAAACTATCTTTTGTCATGTCATCATCTGAATTGTCATGCACGCGTAAATTAATTAAAACATATAAACAAACAACAAAACCAAGACTAATTAACCAAACAGAAAATTCTATCTCAAGGAAGAAGACAGAACAGGAAACCACTTTGTTATTGGCAATTCAAACTTCAAAGCACTTGATGAAGGGAAGAGAACGGGGTTCTTTTTCTTTGGACGGCCGAGAAATAGAGAGACTGTCGCTGTCTCGGAGCATCTGGTCGGCTCCTTGTCAAACCCAATTATAAGCCCACCCCTAATTAATAAGTTGGTTCATTAATGTGCTTAATTACCCTTGCATGATGACATTTTTATATCTAATTTCCCATATTATTCTAAATTTTAATCATATATTTGAAAACAGCCTTATAGTAATTTAACTGAAAAATAAAATATATATTAAAGGTTAGAGAACTCATAAAATTTAATCCTTCCTTTATCTTCTTTTTTGGATAAAGAATTATTCATTCCAATTAAAAGTGAGCTACATGATATCTTACAAACAAATGACAGTATAAGATTTTAAAGGATAACAGGAATATAGAATTAGCCAACAAAAAATTACTCATTCCTAGGGGTGATCAGTATTCTGTTTAAACCGAAAAAATTAAAAAACTGAAATAATTTTAAAATTCAGTTCAATTTCGGTTGAAACCGAATATAAAAAATTTTAGTTTCGGTTTTAGAATTCAGTTAATTTGGTAACTAAAATAACCAAAATTTTTTATACCAATTTTTTTTATTTGTTTCATGAACAATAATGCTACCAAGTAACCCAAATTAGCTTCAATTCTTATTTTCTTTCTTTCCATGGGCAATAACTCTTCTATATTGAATGGAATTTGAAAAGAAAAACAATATCTCTATCTTATTTCATCTCTTATAGAATTTAACTACCATTTTTTTGGTTAATTCAGTTTGAACCGAACCGAACCGAAATATTTTGGTTCAGTTTGAATTCGGTTTTATAGACTAATTTGGTTTCTTAGCATCCGAAAACCGAATAAACCGACTAATTCGGTTCGGTTTAAACCGAATAATCACCCTTATTCATTCCTTCGACACAAAATAAAGGGAAGAGAATCGGATCAACCTGAACCTTCTAGGTAAACCAGAATAAATCTAGAGTATAAAACTCACAAATAATTGGCATAAAGCTCAGACCAAGTCAACAACAACTAAGTAATGCTAGAACCAACCAAGCATTAGAGGATTGAACAAGATTATCTATAAAAATAAAAAGATCACTCATAAAACCTAAAGAAATAAAAACTAACTTTGTTCTATACAATCGTCTTTATATCGATTGGCAAGTGTCAGGACATCCCAGTAGAGTCGAGATTCTGATGAACCCAAGAGACCTAGATCCATCAGTTTCATATTCAATTGAATATTTATCCTGTGAGAGTCTCTAATCACTCTTAACTACTAAAATTTAAAGGAGATTGCATCCACCATAAAATTCGATAGATAATATCATATGACGTCAGTCAAACAATAAAATTTTTGAAAGAGAACCAGCCAGATATGTACTGATGCTTGGACCTAGCAGAAAACAATAGAAAATGATTGAGGAGACGACAAATGGAAATGGGTTAGAGGAGAAGAGAAGAGGTGTCAATCTTCTTCCTTTATCTTAAGCCATAATATAATAGAAGCAAAAGTCTCCACTTATAGTAAAATTCTTCTTTATTTTGTGTAATAAAAATTCCGAGTACAAAAAAATATTGATTAAGAAGACAAAACCAATTTCAAGAATCTTATTATCCACAACATAAAGGTTTTAATTACATGACATTAGTGTTCAATAAAGTTGAGGATTTATAAGAAGACTTTAGGCTTTTTGCTTTTCATATTTTCTTGGTGGAGAAGAAAAACAGACCTCATATCTTTCTCATGTTCAAGAAATAAAGAGACTGTTTCTGATGTATGTATGATGAAAGTATTGCGTATGAGAGGGGTTTTTTTTTAGTTTGGCTAAGCTGCGCATGTGACGTTTGACCAACACTATTCCGAGTCCCGAAAGCAAACAATGGTCGGATTGCAATGGTAAAAGATATTAATGAGTTCAAAAAAATTTCATATTTTATCAATTTAATCATAAATTTTTTTTGGCTCATGAAAATACTGGTATGACATATAATGTTGTTTATTTTTCGGTGACTAAACTAATGTTTTTCAAACCTTAGTTAATCCTATGTTGAGCAGCATACTATTCTTTAAAAAGATTGATTAATGGCACTATTTGTGGAATTAAAAGCAACTTTAGCATTCTAATGGGTGAGATTTTGGAATGTAGGCAAAGTTTCACAAAATGCTGATATAGGCACCACCGGTGATATACTGAAATCATTGGACTAATAATCCTTATTCAAGGTTGTCAATCCCGTTAAGGCTAAGATATTACATCCTATAAATTGTTGTTATATCATGTTACCGGTTTTATAAAAAAATTAGATATAATATTTTTTTATAAAATTTTATGTATTTTAACAATTTTCATCATAATTTATTGAATATAAATAAAATATATATCAAGGGAATATTTTTTATACAAAAACATAAAAAATGAAATATAAATAACAATTTTCATGTTAACATCATTTGCAACTTAAAATTCATTTTCAAATAAATGGCATCAATATTTATGTCAAAATATATGTATTTCTTATATTTTTATCATTTATATATATGCATGCATGTACTTCATTGATGTAAATTTTTTTTTGAAAAATTCTCTAACACGTGGCACACGCACTTCCTCATCGAGCAATGGTATGTGCAGTTCTATCATCTATGAAAGAATAATCTGAAAGAAAATAAATAGAAAATGGGATCTGTTTTGCAAGACAACGATAGAGATATGTTTGCTCTTGCGCTAATAATAAAATATAACATCCCGATTTAAAAAGTAGCTAGCAATGCATTATGTTTTATTGCTAAAGCCTTAATTAAATTCGTTCCTTTTTTTTTTTTTTTTTTGTGACTAAAAAAATTGACGGTTTAACGATTATATGACTCGTTTGGTAACTTGAGTAATTTTATTACTCACTTGATAAAATGAAAAAAGTTATAGGACTGAAAATGTCTTTTTTCAAGAATTTAACGTTCGTTAGGTGCTACTTCACTTTTTTCATATTGCCAGCTAGCAAAACATCCAGATATAACAAAGCTAACAATTCCATAATTTTAGTACTACTTTGATAAGTTAATGAATTTTAGGAATAAATTAACAAAATATTTTTAAAATGTTTTAGCTAGGACTAACTATTACTCCTTCTGTCCCATATTCTTTGCACCATTCACTTTTCAGTAATTAATCTATGATTTTTTATTTTCAACATTTTAGTATATAAATGAATAATTTTTATATAAAAATGATAAATTAAGACATATAGTTTCTAAATATATATTTTTAAAATTTTTTTTGAACAAATACTAATATAAATAAATTCAAGTTAAACTAAGTGAAAAAATCAAATGGTACAAAGAATATGAGACGGATGAAGTATATCTTTTCTTGACCGTAATTAGGAGAAGGATAATTACTATAAGATTTTAAATTTATGACAAAAGGTGAATAATACAGTATAGTGACATAATAATTAATTACGTAAGGCAAACAATTACATATTTAATCAACTCTAAGTTTTGAAAACTATTTATGATTAGGATTAGAAATAACATGCTAAGAGATTAAAATTAGTATAAAAATAAATATTGTGTTTGTAATTTTGATTTTATACGCACCCAGAATATATTAAAATTATATTTCTTTCCTTTTATGATAACATGATTGTATGTAATAAGAAAGCTTAGGCATTGGTTAAAGAAAGACATTAAGAAAGTTACTCTAAGATTATTCGAAAGAAAAGCAATGCCTTTTTATTGTGGTGGACGTTTCACATGTTTGTCGTGAGACTTCGCTTTCTTGGGACCGGGAGTGGTGAGTTGACAGCTCTCTTGTTAATAGTCTTTCACTAATCAACAGCTGAAACTCATATGTATCTTTTCCAACTCTACAATATGACTTAAATTGCGTGTACAGTCCCAAATTTGTATGCCAACCGGTGTAAAGTCTAGAATACAAAGTCTCTGCCAGTAAAAAAACCAAAACAAAAAATAATAAATAAAATTCTAGACCAATTGTAACTAGTTGGCCGGATGAGATCAGTATGATCCACTGACTTGGAACACCTCATGGTAGAACAAAGAAAAGAAAAGATCACCTAAACTAAATACAAGTTTTATGATTTCTCTTTGGGAAAAATTTCATGATTTTAATATATACTAGCAGTTGAGGCTAAAGAACACACACACACACACAAACATATATATATATAACAAAATTAAGAAATTCCTTGCACAATAACAGGGAGAGATAGATAGATCAGAGATGATGTTTTTGTATAGAATTTGTTTAAGTCAATCATCACTAAAAAAAGTCAATAGAGTAATTTGATTCTAAATTTTTTGCATTTTAATGAGGTTATTCTTGATAATTATACTACTGTTTAATTAGCAACACAGGTCACTATTCATAATGTCTTGCAATTCAAAATGATCGCCTATTCGAGGGCTTCTATCATTATTTTCCTGGTTTTCTTTTTTCCTTGAGTAGTGTTTTTGCTAAAGCCGTTTTTAATTAATGAATTCCTGATCTTTCCTATTTAAGTCTCCAAACTTCTTATCTAATGAACGACTGACCCTCAAGTTTTTTGCGTTTCATATGCAGCACGTGTTAGGCGGCCCTAGAATCATGTCTTACCCATTTGAGAACAAAATGATGCCCCTTCAATGCGAATTATTTTGTTCTGTCTTGGATTTATATATCTTGATGAATATGTGTCTTTTGATACTGATATTGACTACTTTTATTGTAAATACTATCATAAACTGTACCCGCTACAATATGTAGGCTTAGTGTACCTCCTATGAACTAATTTAGGAGGTGATAAATTTGTACATTAAGGAGCTGGTACTTAAGAGAAAGGGAAATTATTTCCCCCATGAGCTAAGAAACAAAGGCAAACGAGGTGCCCTGTTTAGTACTTTAGCCACCATAATCTCGTACGGATAAAACTAGTGTACAATCTGGGTAAAGAGGCCAGGATTCACCGGGATAGCCGGTGGCCCGAACCAGAGGGGGACCCACAGTACATGATTGGGCGCCCAGGTGTCCCACAGGATGACGACATTCACCTTTGACTCCAAACAGAGGCCAAAAACAAGACAAGAGGCACGCGAAAGTTTCAATAAAAGAGAGCGTCCGTGTGGTCCCCAGACAAGAAGGTCACCCCCCTCCAACAAATGACACGTACCCTAATCTTCCTTGTCAAACCCTCGCCCGCCCATTTATAAAATCCCCATGCAAATTGCTTTATGGGTACGTGACAAGACAGTCTCCTGCACAGGTGGAGGGGACACGTGTCCAGATGATGAGCTCCTGCTGCCCCTGTCCCGGAGTTTGACTCTGATCTCGACAACAGATTACTACTCTTCACCGTTTTATTTTTTGTCTAGTTTCTCTTTACTTCCGCTACTGCTCCTTTAAAAAGAGACGAAGCTCATCTTTTTTTGGTTTATCCAAGAAAATTAAACCATTTATCATTGGTGCTAAAATCTTAAAACTTTTCTCAGTATTCAGCTAAAAACTAATCTGTCTTGAGGTAACATCGGTGAGTGAATTAATACATTTTATAAGTGAATTGTTTTTGCAAATAAAATACTGAATCGAATCTAAATTTTCTCATATAAGATATATCTGACTTCGTTCCACTCAAACAAACTGTTGTCACATAGTTTATTGGCCTATCACAAATTAATTTACGGACTACTCAATCGATATCTCTTTTTTTTTTTTCTTTTTTTTTTCTTGGTATGGATGAGTGTGTGTGTGTGTGTGTGTGTGTGTGTGTGTGTGTGTTAGAGAACTTCAAAAGTATAAACAAGCGGCTAGCGACCGAAGCAAATTAATGAAATGGGTAAAGACAACACGATAATATATATATTAATTCTTCAAAGAAAAAGACAATTGGAGCTTGGAATCAATAATGGTTCAATTATTACACAGTTTACAGGAGTTCACTAACATCTAGAAGGTCTGGCACTTCAAACTTCAAAAGACTGCTGCAATAGCTTCCTCGTTCATCCTGATCGGTAACGGTGCTGCAACTGCCGGCCGCGCCGTTGTTGGTATATGTCGAGCTCGAGGTCAACGGCGGTGGGCTACACGACGGCGTGTTAACGTTGAAACTGAAACTGGTGTTGTTCTTCCTGTTACTGTTAGCAGAATACAAATTCGACGGCTCTGAAAAACTAGGGTCCGCCTGGTCAGAGCCGTAGCAGAAATTATTGTAATAACTTGGAAGCGACGGCACGTAATCTATATTTCCAATGTTTGGCCACTCACTAGTCGTACTGGTCCCGAAATGGTCAAAACTCGTGCTCATGAGCTGTGCTTGATCGGAAAACGGAACCTCACAAGTTGTGTTCAGGTTTGTGCTGTAAGCAGCTTCAAACTGGGGAATTTGGGTTTGGTTTTGGTCTGAAATGAGGGAGGTGGCGAGCTTTAGGAGCTGGGGGTCGACGACGCCGAGCAAGCGAGAGAGGTTGGTGTGGGATTGGTTATAGAGGGAGGAGTTGAAGATGGAGGAGAGGTCGAGAAGGTCGAGGCGAGGGCTGTGGGTGACGGGGTCGATCCCCATCCGGAGCAGCCGTTTCCGGATGTGGGTGTTCCAGTAGTTCTTTATCTCATTGTCTGTCCGACCGGGCAACCGGGCAGCTATCGCCGACCACCTACAGAAACACATACATAAATGTTGGACATAATTAGACATTAACTTCAACGTTCGTAACATAACTATACAAAACCAGATCGCAAAGTGTGTTAAGTGTTTACTTGTTCCCGAGAACACCGTGAAGTTGAATAATGGTTTCCTCTTCTTCAAAAGAGAAGCGACCTCGCTTGATGTCCGGACGCAAGTAGTTGGTCCACCTTAGACGACAACTCTTTCCACATCTTTGCAGGCCTACCCCCATAATTGAAACAAAACAATTAATTAACCAGTTAATTAGTATAAGTAAAGTAATTTGACATAGTCTTCTTGAGACAATCATAGCCATTATTATCAAGTACAGGAAGCTGGATAATCTAAACTATTGGACTCTAAAACTAATAAAAAAAGTTATTACAAAACCTGAATCGGGCTGGTGCATAAAATATGTGTGCTTACCGGCATTCTTGGGGAGGGTTCTCCAGTTTCCGCAACCATGTTTCTGGATGTAGTCGATCAATTTCTGATCTTCCTCGGGCGTCCATGGCCCTTTCTTCAGCCCATTTTTGTCGCAGCAAGGACTTCTTGCCATTGTTTCGAACCGATTAAGTTACAGCTAATTACGACTGAGCGGCTATAAGCTAAGCTAGCAGGTAACTGAGAACTTGGAAGAGATGAATAGCAGCAGAGGCAAATTGATGGGTCCGTATGGGGACGTACTTGGTATAAATAGGAGAGGGGAAGAAGGGTAGGGAAGTCAAAAATATTCGGTGCCGTCCTCGATTTATCGCCAGTCCACGTGTTCCCTTTATAATCTCTTCAATTAACTTCCAGTTCTGTGTTTCCTACAAATTAATTATGCGAAACACCTTCCCTAATATTACTAACATATTTTACCTGCTTCCTAATTTCTTTGCCCCATATGCTATGTATAAGAATAGTAACGAATTTCTTTTCTTTTCTTTTTTAATTGTAAAACTTTTTCGGTTTATATATAAATGTAAAATTTAAATTCACAAAACAGTAAATGAAAACTTGTAGTTGTCCAATATATTTTCTTAAGTTGTTTAGAAAACAATACAACAAGTAAATTCCAGAAATAAATGAGTAGTTTACTCAAATGAACTTCAATCTTCCTCCATCCAATTCAGTTAACAGTGTTTTGATCACCTCGGTCTGAATTCTAAATTTCATTGGCTGTATTTCTATAGATCAACTAATAAATTGTCAAATACAACTCCATACTTTCTCAATTTCATGAAGCAGAGAATTATATCTTCCAATTTTCCTATACGCTCCTATGACTTGTATTTAAATATCCTAATAAAATAGTTCTCATATAGGAAAAAATAAAAAACTTCATAATTCAGGCTATATCAGGCGGAAGTTAATGTCCACGATATTAGCTGTCGCCAATATGAAACAACCACGTACTCCCAGCTTTTGGAGATGACCTTTATCACGAGCTGCCAGCTTCAACCTTGCATAGCTCTTATCCCAAAATGAGCACATTTAAATAAGTCCCCTCCAAAATTTCATATATACACTTATGTATCTCGGTTTTATTGATGAAGACTAACCTCTTTTAAAATATTTTTGTTATAAAACCGGAAATCATTCTTAATCAAAATCCTTTTTTTTTTTTTTTGCACTATTTTTCCTTTTAGAGGAATGGTAAATTCATTTATGAAAAATCATCTCAAGAAAAGCTAGATCAGTACATGTGAGACATCCACCAATACATATTCGCCAATTCTAGGTGACTAACACGCTCACGGATGTCAAAACACACCTAGTACTAACAATAATTGAATTTTTGTTCATATACTAGTTCATTTGTCCAATCTATGATCTTTTGCTTCCACTTAGATCAAATTTTCCTCTATTTTTTGCTAAACTGTATCCTCTTCTTATCTACTGAAATCGTTCAAGAAGAAGATAAATAAAAAGTTCAAGCCAAGTTATTTTAATTTAAATTAAACTAATTAAAAATAGCTTATTTGCATTTTTAATTTTTTTAAGAATTAATGTCCTTTGAAACATAATATTATAGATATGATGATATTAAATTGAATAACATTTTTTTTATAATCTAATTAGTTTTTATGAACTTTTTACTTACTCAACCTAATAAAATAGAAAAATTAATAAAAATTTAATTATACTATAAAAATATTATTCAATTGATTAATTCATATAGCATAGTTTTCAAATAATATTAGTTCCAAACAAAAAATATATATATTTAAGTTAGAATGAATTGACATGAACATCATTTTATTGATGTGTGTGTAGGGTGTGTTTTTGTGTGTTTTGAAAGAATTATAGTAGTGGTAATTAAGTGCGGGAGGATTGAGGTATATTATACACGTTCGGCCGATTGCTAGCATTGAATTCAAAACAGCAATAATGATAGAGTCCGATTGCCAAAATACAGGAACGTTTCTTTTCATGGTTTTTATAAAATTTATAAGGTGAAGAGAAGCTACTAGGGCTATATGCTCCAATTAAATTCAAGATAAGCTTTCATTTTCACACAATATTGTCAATTTTTGTTTGCCGCTTCAATTAGGAGTCGTCAATCTTGTCCCTCTCTACCGCTCCCGACAACTGCCAGCCGAAGTTCGGCGCCACCTCGGTTTGAAGGCAGCGTGGAGACATATGGAGGGTGTCGTCGCCATCCACCCGTTGTTCCACCGCCAGGATCGGGACTCCACCGGCGAATCACACTACCTCGGTGTCTACAGCGACCTGCCCGGGTGCTCTCACGTAAAGCAAAATTTTGCGTAACCAAGCTAATTTCGTTTTTTTTTTTTTTTTGGCGAGAACGGTTCTAATTGTCGGGATTTTTCTTAGGTGGCGATGTGATGCTGAGAGCGGTTGCACGGAGTGGTGAGCGATGTCGGAAATTACGAGTGGAAGAGTGCGATGGAGTGAGGAGGTACCCTGAAGTTATGGTAACTTCGACAAACAGCCGATACAAAGAGGTAAAAAAAAAAAAAAGGAGGAAAAATGTATATGTTAAAAGTGAGGGGAATATTTTTAATATTTACCTAAATTCATGGGAAAACTGTAAAAAAAACCCAAGTTTAATGAAAACAGCACAAAGAGTTTCAATTTGGTCAGAAAAGCCTACAACCTATACATCTCCGGGTTACGCATCAAAATAGGAGCACGACGAAAATAAAACATCTAAAGGAGCATCTGAAAAGAAGTGTCTTGGCCAGATACTGCAAATTGATGGGAAAGTATACGACTTTTTTAAATTTTAACAACGGCTCTAATCGTTCCATTGACTGTGATCATGTGCTCCAGGAAAAAGATTGGTGTCCCGTTTTGACAATGTGTTAAATCCCATTGCCGCCGACGTTTTCTTTTTCAAATATTTTTTTTTGGCTAATTAGTCTCTAGCCATATATGGTCGGCAGGGCCGCTAGTTTCTTTCACTTTTTCCCCCCTCATTTATATGAAATTATTTACGGCCACAATTATTGATCGATTCATCACTTCATATTTTCTCAAATGAAAAGGACTAGCGTAGTGACAGAACTGCAAGATCAATTTTCCACATGGAATGAGTTTACTTTCCAAATGATATTTAGGTAAGTTTAAAGAAATTTTATTGCTAATTTTTTCAAGTAATTCTTTATCCGAAGTAGGGGCAAAAAATAAGTGAATAGCTCGGACTCAAGTTCAAGCTCAATCTTGACTTAGTTTAAAATTTATTTATTGTTTTTTGAACTTGTTAGCAACAAGTAAATTAGAAATAGACAAACTGTCGCCAAATCTAAAATAATGATGGCTAGCCATTGCTAAAAAAGATTGTTAAATCAATTTCTTCTAGTAGTGGAAGTACCCTTTTCCTAATTGCTATTTTGATTTATGGGATACCTTAATTTCTTACCTCAAACTTGAATTACAATAACGAGTTGTCCGTACAACATCACGTTTTTAAAATATATTTTATGGAGATGATCAAAAGCATAACCTCTGGATTGTGTCTCCATGCCTGCTGTCATGGAATCATGTGGAACGTGTAAGCTACTCCAAGCCCTAATAATTAATTAACTTATTAATCGAAGATGAGCTTATAATAAGACTACAACAAAATAATTTATAGGTCCTTCTTTGATCTAATTAATCGTGGCTTGATCCTGCAATTACATGTCCCTAATCTAGGGATTGCTTGCGCATGGATTGCCCAAAGAAGGTGGCTACATATACGTGTTCACCTTGACCGGCTAACTAAACGTAAATGAGGAGTTTATTAATAGTAAGTAGGTAGAAATTATTAATTATATACAAGTGGTAGAATATAATGTAAGGTTGCTAAGTTTCCCCTTGCATGCGAGCTTTTCGGTTGCTCCTACTCACGTTGAATATGTTCAGCTAGATATGTTTTAATTTTAATAACTATATACATTACAGGAGCCAGCAAGTTCATAACAAAAAATGGCAACAGAAATTTCAGTTATCTGAAATTTGGAAGCCAATCAGTTGCCAAAAGGTATCCTAAGGGATCTAGCAACCAGAAGATTGCCAATTTAATAATTTTTTTAATCGTCAATCAGTTATCAATTGATTACCGTTCAATTATTGGCTTTTGGGACTAAGGATTTCAAGTAGTCTCACCACGCAGACCAAAACGGTAACTGCTATTTTGATTTTTTATTGTAGTGATATGAGACAATGAAAACATAATCGTGAGTTGGTTTGAGTAAAAAGACATCTAATAAGAATTCTTGGTTTGATATCCGAAGCTTTCTCCATACAAAAGACTTGTTTGTGATATGTGTCGGACAACAACTACATGCGTTTAGTCCTTGTCTATTGAGGGAATGATATTTCTAATCAAACAAGAAAAAAATGATATTCTATTAATCAGAAAAAGAAAAAAAAATAGAGATGACAGGTGCTATTTTAGGATACGAGATCCAAAGCATTTGTGGCTAGAAAGCTATTAGTTACTATTTTAAGCGAATTAAAAAACTGAGGTCCTGCAATTATTCATTTTACCTTTTGTTAACGTCAACTGATTTGGTGCATTACCAGTATTTTGTGGTTGAACATTGGAGAAGATAGACCACCTGGCCTATTGTATGAGATCGAGAACTTTCTAATTAAAATAAACAAAGGACAGGAAAAGAAATTTAATTAAAATTGCATGGCATTTAATGTAAGCTCTCTCATGCAAACTGCAAAGAAAACGAAGACCAATAATTAACGATCAGTAACAACAAAAAAATGATTTTTTTACCAGTTTATATATATATATATAGCTTAGAAACTGATCATTGGATATGCCATATCGATGTTTGGTAGCTCACACTCCAAGAGCAATAGTGGACTAACATCAAAGTTTTGATGATTAATAGGATAAATGAAAAGAGTTTCAAGGGTCAATAACTAATAAAGTTGAGAGCTTTTGCATAAGAACGTTTTATTGCACAGCACTAAAAATTATATATATATATATATATATATATATATATGTGTGTGTGTGTGTGTGTGTGTGTGTGAACCTTTGAGATATAACTTAAGATTCTGGGTCACATATTTCACGTCTTGCTCAGGGCAACTCTCTGAGGGCATAACTCCTTCTAATTATTTGTTTTGGAAATCATGGCTTGGTAACAAATTTGTCAAATGATCATAACACTAACCTCTTCTGAGTTATTAGCAATCTCAAGAACAGTTAATTCATACAACCTTGTGTTGTAGTCAATATTGTAGTCTCATTGCCTTAGACTTTATATGATGAAGTGTTGGTTGTTTCATCATAGCTTCATTCCAAGGGGGAGTTTAATGACCATGTAGCGAAGCCATTTGCAAGTAAGGAAGAGAATATTTTTTGGAACGAGGGGTTGGGAAAAGGTAAATCTTATATTAAAATTCGAGATGACTATTGCATTTGATTATTTTGCACTTGTAAAAATTGTTAGAAGACGAGAACTTCTCCTATTTGTCATTGACTCACTGTTTGAAGATGCATAAGGTCTATGCAAATTAAGGACGCCAATATGCTGACTTTTAAGAAAGAAAAACAAAAGGGTTAACTCAACTAGTCATCCCTAAACTATATCCAATGTTACTTATTCATTCATAAACTATTAAATATTACTTAATCATCCGTAAACTATATCCAGTGTTGCTTAATCATCCTACTGCCCATTACAACCATTAAGGATGGACAGAAAAATGATGTAATATGAAAAAAATGATTTGACTGTTGATGTGACACCACTTTTTGATCCGTTTTTAATTATATGATAGATGGCAAAACGACTAAGTAACAATGGATATAGTTCAGGAATGATTAAATAATATTTGATAGTTTAGGGACGAATATGTAATATTAAATATAGTTTAGGGATGACCGATGGGATTTACCCAAAATTAAAAACAAAATGGGCTTTAGTAAGCAAGGCCCATTTGTTCTCTCTTAACGCAGTCCAATTTTCTATACCCAACCCAAATGAAGCAAAAGTGATGAAGATGGGCAATAAGAAGCCCAAGTAGACTGAGTGCTTGGACATTTCGTTTGGATAGAATCTTAAAAAATTTCTAAGACCGGCTCATCCACACCACACAAACATGCAGATTTGAGAAACTCAGTTCCACCATCCCCATAAAGGTTTTCTGCTTCAGCTTATGTAACTATGATTTTTGTCTTCCTACCCACCAGATGTCACTCCCACACTCCATTTGCGTGCAGCCTTCCGAGGCTTGAGAAAACCAGAAATGGGCAGAGAAATGGTACCGGGCCAAAGAAGGCGTTGATGAGCAGAAGAAGAATGGTTTTGGTCAGAGCAAGCAGCGGCCAAGATGGAAGGGAGAAGCAGCCAGAGAGGAGAAGCTTTCTGAGCCCGGAAGAAGCAGGGTTGGTCGAGATTTCTGGGCTGAGCTCCCATGAGAGGTTCCTTTGTCGATTAACGGTATCTTTTGATTACTAAAAAACGAGCTGTTGATGGGCGAAAACTTATTTGTTGATGTTCATACACCATCAATATGACTTTGACTTGGTGAATATTTCTGATATTTTGGGGTATGAAGATATGTTCAGTAATTAACAAAATCCCTAGTACAAGGTCTGGATATGAGTATACATGAATCGTTGTAAGTTGAGGACTATTCAAACTAAAATCTGTCTGATGAAGGTTTGGGATTAATGCTGCAGATATCGTCGCTGAATCTGCTGAGAGTGATAGCGGAGCAGGAAGGGTGTTCGATCGAGGAGCTGAATGCTGGAAGGGTGTGCGACTGGTTCGTGGAGGACAAGCTTAAGAGAGAACAGAACATGGGCTCCGCTGTTCTTCAATGGGATGATGCCGAATTCCCTTCCATATAACCTCACATGTACACTCTTCTCTTCTTTCATAAGTTATATATATATATATATACAGAGAGAGATATGCTGCAAAGTTGTTTAATGTATCTGCCATTGGTTTTCCAACTTCACAAGATGACATGTAAAGTAACAAGGTGTAGAGGCGTAGCAAAAAATTGAGCCTCATGGGTGGGGGTACGGCGTGGGTGAGTTGTTATCATTTATAAATTTATAATCAATAATAGAAAATATTAAATAATATTATATATAGACACATGAAATTTAAAAGTTTACAACAATTAAATTTATTTCAAAATTTTATAACTCAAAATTCAATAAATAGTTTACATATATAGATATATGAAATTCAAAAGTTTACAATAATTAAGTTCAATTCAAAAATTTAATTTGACACTAGTAGTTTTTTTCATGAATCAAATAAGTTCAATTTATAGAGTAATAATTGTTATTTGAATTTTCTATTAATAATAAAAAAAATTATTATGCAAATTAAATTTATTATATAACACTTATTGGATAGTTCAAATTATGATCTAAAAAGTTGTTATTAGATAAATACTATGAGTTAGCAAATTTCATGCAATAGAACCAAAATGAAACATTTTTAATAGATTTAGGATTAAAATGAAATATTTTTAATACATTTAGAACCAAAACAGAATGTTTAATAGGTTAGGGACTAAAATGAAATAATAATTAAAGATTAAGGACTATCATGCAATTTACTCAATAAAAAAATCACTACAAGAAAACAAGTCATTTGAGTCGGGAAAAAATGTAGGGAAACCGTAGGAAATGGTCATTTCCTACAATTAAAATCGTCGGACAAAACCGTAGGAAAAAGTAGTGTCCGAAATAAAAACTGTTGGATGATCGTAAAATTCTCCTAAGCTTTTGTGATGGCCATGGACCTCATTTTATCCGACGGTTTTGAGATGCATTAACTCCTACAGTTTTCTAACATAACTATTTCTTACGGTTTTGTGACGTCAATGTCCTACGGTTTTGTGACCCCTTTATCCTACGGTTTTATGACCCCACTGCCCTACGTTTTTGTGACCTCTTCGTCCTACGGTTTTGTGAACCTTTTGTCCTACGGTTTTGTGACCCCACTGTCCTACATTTTTGTGACCCCTCATGTCCTACGGTTTTGTGACTTTACTATCTCCTACGGTTTTCTGTCATGAATATTGTTCCTACAATTTTGTGACAATTTAAAGATTTTAGTAAATTAATTTATTCACAAATTAAAAACATATTATATTGCATTATATAATAATAATAATAAAACACAAATTATTATTATTATTATTATTATTATTATTATTATTATTATTATTATTATTATATAACAATTGATCAAAGTAGTCAATAAATTTACTATACATAAAAGTAATCAAATTTTACAGGAAAAAGTTAATTACAAAGAACTGAAGGTCTAATATAAAATCAATGGGATGTAGTGCCGGGCTGATCATCGTCATCTCGCTGGCTACGATCGTCGTCATGATGCTGAGTGGAGGATCCGGTCCGTAGGTCGTCTGAGAGCGCCGATGCAGGTATAATCCCCTGCTGGATCAACCTGTTAAGCATGGCGCTCATTGCAGCCTCGGTCTCTCGCTGAACCTGAGTGCGAACGTCTGCCTGTAACCGCGTAAAATCAGTCCGTAGCTGGGTGTTCTCAGCCCTCAGCTGAGCAATCTCATCCGAATCAGCACGTGGAGCCTAAAAAATTTTGTAAGTAGCAATTAGCAATGTAAAAGTGATAAAAATAATTAATAAAATTAAATACGAATGAAAAATACCCGATTTGGTCCAAAGGTCTGAAGATCAGCCAGTCGGCGCGGAACACCTGGTAGTCGGCCTTTTTTTGGTGGGCCTCGTACCTCACTCCCCGCTCCATACCTCTACATCGAACTGCGGGCGGTCATCCGGATTCTGGTATTTTTGTTGAATCCGCTGGACATATCCATCCTACAAGAAAAAGAAATTAGAGTTAGTAAGACAAATATTATATTTTTAAAACATTGTTTGTAGTGGTAAATGAACATTTATTACCTGCAGCTGCTGTGAAATCGGATCGATGGGCTGACCGGTCTTCTTCCGTCTATGAGTATGAGACCACCACTCATCAAATGATGGCTCAACTCCATCTCGGGCTTTTGTCTGCACAATTTTAGATATCATTAAAAATTTAAGTAATTAATAAATCATAAAAAAATTATAATGTATGGAAGGGAGAAGTTGGTACCATACGATCCTAGTGCATCTCGCCTGGGATTGAGCCCATCGTGTGCTTCGGAACAAGGCCTGAGCTATCCGCTATGTGCTTGGCATGGGAACCAACCTCCGATAGCTTCTTCCATCTCTCCTGCTCCCACTGGTCACACAACTGATTCCATACCTGCTGACTGTAGCAGGATGGAACATGTGGCCGCAGTAAATTGTAGTCAGGGTTGGCGAAGAAGTCGGGGATCTTCTGAATCGCGACGGACCTCCAATGATAGACGCGGTTTCGCACGGACCGCGAACAGTAGTCGAACACAATTCGGCGGATGGGGCCGAAGTCTCTGGGGTCCCATCTATAGTAGTTCTGCAATTTCACAAAAAAGAAAAAAAATTATGAATTAGTCCATATACAAACTATTGTTTAAAAATGTATAGCAACCAATTACCTCTAACTTGGTGACGTGCTCCTCTCGTGCAGCTCAAGATGCATGTGACCAAGCTATACAACTTTCGTCCCACAACCTCACATGAATAGAGGCTACGGTGGAACGAATGGAGTCATCAGTGAGTAAGCTGTAACAAATGATGATTATAGTAAGATATATATATAAAGTGATGTAACTAAGAACAACGTATAATTATATCACAATTAATTTTGTAGGAGTCAGTAACACTTACTCTCGAGGGACGATCAACGGACGGTCCTGCGGAGGTAGAGGTGGTGGTAAGTCAACTACCTGTGGGCCTTGCCCTCTAGGTAATGGGGCCCCATCAGCTGGCTGCGCGTCAAGTGCGACGGCTGGGCCGCTAGTGGCTGGGTGCTGCTGAGGCTGCTGAGGTGGCTGCGGCTGATGCTGACTCGGGTGTAGGCCAGGTAGATGATGAGTGGATATACCGAGCTCATCTGGATCAAGGAATGAATTATGATCGACATCCCATGTGGGCTGCTCGATCCCTGTATGCCGGTAATGAGATGACCCGGATATTCCGATCATATCCGGGTAATACGCATCAGTCTGCGTGTCTCGAAACTGCTAAAATGCGAAGCTCGATGCGCCAAATGTCTGGGGCACATAAGGTCGTGGCACCGGAGTATATGGCACCTGGGTTTGTGCCTAGGTCTGTGGCACCAGTGTCTGAGCTTGAGTATGTGGCAACAGGGTCTCTGGCACCTGGGTCTGAGTCTCAGTCTGTGACACCTGTGTAGGTGTCACAGCAGGCTGTCGTGGACCCCGACTACGTCGCGGGTCATGTAAGTCCTTGGCCGGGCCTTTGCCCGAGCCAGACTGTCTGGGGCGAACCATCCTAAAATTAAAGTTTAACATGTTTATTACATATATATGTAATACTAAATTACCATTACGTCACAGTCTTTTATTTATAAATGACCATTACTACACTAACATTTACTTATTAAATTTCATTATTTTAGTAAACTCATTAATTTTTAAATTGCCATCATTTCAATACCATTTGTGCAGTAACACTTTTTAAAATTGCCAATTATTCGACATATACTTATTTATAAAATAAAATTATTAAACTAGCATTAACTGATTATACTAACATTACTGAAGTAACATTATTGTACTAACTTTAACTGCTTACACTAATATTATTGAAGTGATAACAATATTACTCTAACATTATTGACGTAACGGGTTTTTATATTAACCACATATATAGTAACATGCTCTTGTACAAATAGAACTTACCATTATTACATAAAAAATTATTTATAACTAACCACATACATATTACTAACACCATATATAAAATTACCTAAAACATATAATATAAAAACTGGCTTTGAAAAATATAACATGCAATACATGCATTATGTAAACAACAACTATATATAATAACAAACATTAATTATATATGAAAAACTACTTAAAAATTAAAAATACCTAGTTGAAGTAGCTCTGGAGGGGAATTTGGGAGTGGGTTTGGAAGAGGGCGTCGCAGAATAGAGGGAATGGAGTGGTGAAAACTGAAGAACTCCCACAAATTTAAAGGGAAGATCTGGCAATTAAGCTACCTATTTGTCCTACGATTTTCTTGCGCTTTTCAAAACTGTAGGAAAACCGTAGCAAATTTTCCTACGGCTTTCTTACGAAAACCATAAAATGCATGAAAAGGGTAGGAAACGAAAAATTTAACCTTCCCGCCATTAATTGGCTTCCCGCCTTCCTTCCTACAAATTACCAGCTTTAGTCCTACGGTTTTATGACAGTTGCCTTGTCCTACAATTTTGCTACTTAATTGAAATATTGACTCAAAACCGTCAGATAGCGCACTGCCCTAGGTGATTATAGTCCTACATCTTTCCTGCGATTTTTTAAAACTATGTGAAAACTGTCGGTCATTTCCTACACTTTTTCTACATACTTTAAATATTAACTCAAAAACGTCGCACATCACACTGCCCTAGGTGATTATAGTCCTACATCTTTCCTGTGATTTTTTAATGTGTGAAAACCGTCGGTCATTTCCTGCACTTTCTCTACATACTTTAAATATTAACTAAAAAACGTCACACATCGCATTGCCCTAGGTGATATATTTCTTACATCTTTCCTACGATTTTTTATACTAACTTAAAACTGTCGGACGTAGGGAATATCAAATATATATATATATAATTTATAATGTGTCTATATATGAACTAATTACTATGTTTGGAAGTTAATTATTTAACTTTTTTTAGTTGATGAATAAATGAAAATATTTATATTTGGAAATTAAATTTATGGATTTAATGTATATGCTCAGATTGAATCTCCCAAATTTATTAACATTATTATTATTTTTTTAATAGCATGCAATAATTTTTTGTAAGAAAAAAAAATTGATATATTCATTTCAACGACACAGGTAATTAGATATGTAATGATTAAATTTCATAAATTTTTTTTCTTTTCTGTCCAAAACATAAATGCGTTCAAAGTTATATTACGATTTCAAATAAAACATGCAGATGTTTTAAACAATTACACTTAATCAAACATCCTCGCCTTTATCTGACTTTAAACTATCGAGCGATGCTTCATTATCTGATGTATCCCCGTCGGCTTGTGTGACCTCGATGTTCTGATCCATGTGTTGCACGATTTCAGGATAACACGTTTTATCGACAAGTATGTTAACCTCATCAAGGGCAATGCCATCAGTTGTTACCATTGGTACTTCACTTGAAATTACTTCTTGGAACGGCTCATCTGTAGTTTCTAACACACACGTTTGCTCATCAGACATTTCCTCATTGTCCTTAGATCGAATGCTAAAATTATTCGATGAACAATCGATGAAAGCTCGTGGCTTCGTCTTAACCACCGGCCACCACTAATGAAGAGTCTTGTTAGGGTACTCACAGTAGTAAACTTGTTGAGTCTGTATCGCAAAAATAAACGACTCAGGTGGTGATAATCTAGACTTTCATTTAATGTCAACAACACCAGTACATGCGCAACTTTGAACACCACGTGTCGGATCAAACCAAGTACATTTGAACAGCGTCATGACTTCATACCCACTCCCGTGATACTCAATACATATAATCTCATCAATAAGGCCATAAAAATCATACCCACTAGATCCCCATGTCTCACCCTTCACGCAAACACCATAATTCTGTGTCGTTTTGTCTTTGCCGTAGGATTGTGTGTGGAAACGAAAACCATTCACAATACATCCATTGTATGAAATAGCCACTCGAATAGGACCACGAGCTAATTGTACAATATGAGGATCTAATTTATCCTTGAAACGGTTAACCTGAAAATATAAAGTTAATATAATAACATAATTATATAGTGTATTCAAACAGAACACAATTAGGTACATAAAAATTATCACGCCATGATACTCACGTATGATAAGAACCATTCGGTCAAATGTTGATCTCGATAACTTTGTAATTCATTTTCACCTAATTAGGGAAATCTTGTTGATATATAAGAGTCAAAGCGCATGAAATGATAACTAGTCAATAATGAATTAAAGCAATCAGATCGATATAAAAATCTTCACAGTTGTTTACATATATGTCACTTGACAATCGGTATAATCTAATTGCAATTGCGCAAAGTGTAGATATGCATTTGATGTTTCTCAGTGGGATCAAGTAAGCGTTGTCGCCCACAGTTGGGTATGTTACGACATCTTGTATTGAAAATATATAACAATTGACCATCGACATCAGCCACAGGAATATCAATATCATCATTTCGTGGGACCGTGTTTAACCATGTAGGAATATTTACTTCAAAGTAATGGCTACAGAATGTAGACATTTCCTGGACCAAGTACGCTTCCACAATTGAACCTTTAATTGCAGCTTTATTTCTAGCCTTTCGCTTCAATGACCACATTAGTCTGTCAAGTTAAAAAAATATAACAATTAATGACATATAATTTGCAAAAATTATTGACATATAAAATATGAAAATTATTGACAAAAATATGAATGCAAATTAAAAAATTACCTTTCAAATGGATACATCCATCGATTGAACTGGACCACACAACTTTGCCTCATTAGGGATGTGGATAATAAGATGTTCCATCGAATCAAAAAAGGCAGGATGGAGTATCTTTTCTAGCTTACATATGGTAACCACTATATTCCGCTCCAACTGTTGTATGTCATCAAATCAAATCCTACTTGTGCATAAGGTTCTGAAAAATGAGTAAAACTCAGAAATCGTCTCCCATATAGGACCTGGCATATACCCACGTAATGCAATAAGAAGTAACCTCTGCATTAACAAATGATAATCGTGGCTCTTGAAGTTATAGAATGTACCGTCACTTAAGTTAACCGTACGGCCTAAGTTCGAGGCATACCCATCAAGCATCTTTATCGTTCTCAGCTACAGAGTAACTTCTCTTATATGTTCCCGACTCAACGTATAAAATGCTTTTAGTTTTACACATTTCCCCCTAATATTTCATAAATGTAGTTCAGGCCACATTTTTTTAACTCCTGAAGCGAAAGGCGAGAATTGAAGTTATCTTTTGTTTTCCCACGTATATCCATAACAATATTAAAAATATTCTCGAAACAATTTTTTTCAATATGCATGACGTCCAAATTATGGAGAACTAGCAAATGCTTCTAGTATGGTAACTCCCAGAATATACTCCGCTTTAACCAATTATGCCACTCTCCAAACCCCGCAACTCAGTGTTTATCATATGAAGAGCCAAATAGAGGAAAACAATATCTAACTAACATAGCATGTATTTCCTCACCTGACTTATATGGACTAGCGACAGCACTAACCTTCTTTCCTGGGATGAACGATGTTACATTCGAACGGAATGTGTGATTATGGGGTAAAAAAATCCTGTGACAATCAAACCAACATGGCTTTCTGCATTTCTTCAACATAAATGTGTCAATTTCATCCATGCAATATGGGCACGCAAGCTTCCCATGGGTACTCCAGCCTAAAAGGTTTCCTAGTGCAAGAAAATTATTAATTGTCCATAATAAACATGCCTTCATAAGAAAATTTTGTTGTCAATAACTGTCCCATGTAACAACCCCTTCCGACCATAAAGTTTTGAGCTCCTCAATCAATGGTCGTAAAAATACATCAATGTTGCGTCCTGGTGCTCTAGGACCAGGAATTAGGAGAGTCATAAAAATGAAGGGTTCTTTCATATACAGTTCTGGGGGAAGATTGTAAACAACTATAAAGATTGGCCATATCGTGTATGTTCCACCAACAACATTATTCGGGTTAAATCTATCGGTACACAATCCGAGCCTAACATTTCTAATTTCATCAGCGAATGATGGGAATGTTCAATCTACGTGACGCCACGCTTCAGACTGACATGGATGACCCATACTTCCATCATTGCATGATTTATTATAAGCATGCCAAGTCATGTGAGTCACTGTTTTTTATGACATGTACAAGCACTTCAACCTGCTGGTTATTGGTAGATACCGTACCAATTTTTTGGGAATTAACATCTTTCTTCCGGAGGTTACTCTTTCTTTATATCTACTACTTCCACATTCACGACAATGTGCTAATTTCTCATCTTCCCGATAGAATAGCATACAGTTATTCTCATATGCATGAATTTTTATATACAGTCCTTTTGTGAGTTGTTTCGCATCATATAAGGTGGATGAGAGTCTATTACTTTCAGACAATATTTCTTTCATAAGCTCCAGTACTCTATCGAAACAACGATCTGTCATATTAAACTTACTTTTACAACTTAACAATTGGGTCATTGCAGATAATTGTGTTTGTTTAGTGCACCCATCCCACAACAGTGCATTTGCATCATCCAACAAATTACAAAATTGTTGTGCGTTCGGATTAGGTAACCCCTCATTCATTTCAGACACATCGAACACATTATCATTATTATCACTGCTATTATCAGCTTCTTCGACATCAGCATCGATAAACTCTTCATCCACCAACATTCTTTCACTATTTCCAGATCCTACATTCGATGATAACGGATCCATTGATTCACATACCATTTGTTCATACGCATTTACACTACTTGATTCCCCACTTATCCCTCCATATAACTGCGATGGAAAATAGCTACGGGCCATACTGAAATTGTGCAAATTGCTATCATATTGTTCATTGTGACAGTGCCATATGTAATAGTTTGAAGTAAATCCATATCGAAACAAATGCTCTCTCTTTTGGCTCTATTCTATAAAATCTGTTATTACATTTGCGACAAGGGCATTTAATCATTTCTGGCTCCTTCTCACTACAAGCAAACTGTAAAAACTCATTAACACCAGCCATAAATCCAGAATTCATATATCCATCTGTATCTGTCCTCTAGTACATCCACTCACGTCCATTAGCAGCCATTTTTTGTTCATTGTAAAATAGACAGTAAAAACCCTCAACATAAATACGTAATAAATTTATTATTTCATATAATATAAATATAATAAAAATGTAAATCAATTACTTATATATGTCATGCATACATGTCAACCTTCCATAACTAAACTACCTACTCCATTAAGGTAAGGGCCCTACTCCATTGAAAGTTGTATAAGCAGTAAACCATTTTAACTGTTCCATGTTAGTAGCATTTTATGTAAATTTCGGCAGCATTTCCCTTCAGTTCCCATTCACAGTGTTTCTCAACAATATCAACTTATTGAGAAACACACGATGGGAACAATTTGGGAAATACTCTACCAAAATTCACAAACTGCTACTATGACAGGAACACATTAACTGAAATACTGCTTATACAACTTTCAACTGTCCAACTTGGACAATCCATGATTATGTTAATTACAAATATAACTTAATCCAATACATTTTGTTTGCCAACAATCTGAATCGGACCAATATTATATTTGTCATCAACACAATCATGGATGGAGAATCTAAGGTATAATAAAAAAATACTTATTATGCAACAACATGCTGTGATAAGTCAGCTACTTAAAACAAACATAAGTATATCTTGTAAAAAATAAATAATTACCATTTAAATCATTAACCTCTAAAGTCAGCTACCTAAAATAACATAAGTATATCTTATAAAAAATAAATAATTAACATTTAAATCACTAACCTCTAAATTAATTTTAAATACCTCTATTAAGCTGAAGACAATGTTGAAGCGGAAGTGAAAATGGATGTCGAAATTGTGGCTGGGATGAGCCGGAGAATAGGGGTGGGAGGGTATTTATAAGCAAAACCTGTACCAATATCGTAGGTATATATGAAAAGTTAAACTGCAAGAATAGTGTAGGAAATTTGTAGTAACTTAGGTCAAAAAAATGTAGGAAAATAAGCTGTAGGAAAATTGAAGGATTAAAATTCCTACATTTTTAAGACGCCCATTCTTTTTTTGTCTCAAAACCGTAGGAAAAAAATTGCAAGAAAAGCGTCGGATATGTTATCCGACACTTTTCCTACATATGTGGTCCCTATCCATTTAATTTGCATCTAAAGCGTCAGAAGGTTTGGCGCCATTATTTCCCGCCATCTTACTCTGATAATTGTCCTACGGTTTTTTGTGTCACAAATTTATTGCATGAAAAGCGTCAGACGTAATTTTTTGTCCGACGGTTTTCGTGCGAATAATTTTCCTATGCTTTTTTTCATAGGAAATTATCGTAGCAAATAATCTTCATCCTTGTAGTGAATGAGAGGTCACAGTAAGGCCAGAGCCCCTTATTAATTATAAAATTTATAGATAGGTACCTAATTTTATTTTTTCTACAATTTTATTAAATATCCAACAACCCAATGAAAATTTTTAAAATTCTAGGTGGCGGCTGCCACCTCCTGCCCCTAAGAAGCTACGCCTCTGACGAGGTTCCAACTATAGACAATGATTTTGTTGCTTTATTGGTATTAGAATTCCTAGTATGGATAATATATATGTATATATGTCTAGCCTTGAGATGTTTCACGACCGTCGCTGGAGGTTCATTCATATTCACCTAGCCAAGCTCCATCCTTGTTTACAAATTGTTGCTCTCGATATCAAAGTTCCACCGTCCCCTCCCCATAGCACTGAATCATCGTCCACTGCCATGCCATTTAAAATTACCGGCTGTCATGCTCCAACAAGATCTCTCTACTTCATTCCCTTGTTCGTGCATTGACGCAAGCCTAGCCTTCCCACCGCCACATCTTAATGGAAGTTGTCATTTGCTTTGAATTTTGATATTCTCCATTAAAGAGGAAAGATACCATAATCAGTTTCAAGAATAGTATGTAGAGCTGTACCCCCTCTAAAGGACGAGGTCAATTAAATAGATTTCATGACTAACAACAATCCTAGGGTAAACTTCACTACAACAAATCAAGGCTTTTCCCATGCCCATAATCGTAGTTGAATCGTAACAAAAACAATTTTACTATAATAAAAATAGTAGCACAAAAGTGTGTGAAATTTTCTATGTCCTAAGTAAAAATCATCACAAAATTGATGCATGCCAAAGATTTAATTTTGTATGTCCTAAGTAAAAAATCAATAGCCCAAATCGACTACCTATATTCACTTAGAATATGGGGAAATCAACACTTGCACATCCTGACCATTGTCCCACTGAGATGAAAAAACATCCATAAAATAGAAGGATAAGAGGAAAGATGATGTGCTTGAAAGACAAGAACTAAAGATGCATCAAAGGGACTATGACTCTGGGTGATGCAAGAATTCAAGAACAAGACAAGATTGCCTCAATCACCGGTAGCCAACGACGACATAAGTCTTGACCTCTGATGATCAGCAATGATGATTGATAGCTAAGAGATGAAGCAAGCAATGTCCATGCCGGTGGCCAAAAGTGAGGTGGGTTGAGAAAATTGATAGACTCAATTGAGCAAAGACGGATGGGCTACACTTGTGTGGCTATGAAGATCAAGGTAGGAAAGTTATGGGAGGGGTAGTGAGAATGATGGTCAGAGGCGTTTTGAGATGAGGGTATTTTCGGCATCAAATTAGGTTGACTGAACCTATATCCAACTTCGGACTCCATTGTTTAGTATACACTGTTTTTTTGAACAACAAAAATAAAAAAATTATTAATAATACATTTTGAAAGATTTAGGACTTAAATAGAAACTTGTAAAGTTGTAGGACTTGAATAGAAAAATGATCATAGCTTTAGGACTTAACTACCAAATAATTATTAAGGTGTACTTGGAGCAAATTTTAAAAAGAGTGATAATTTACTTGCATTGCATACCAATTGGTGTTTTATAATTTAACTAGCTTGAAAATAACTTTTAAAATATGTATATTTTTTGTAAAAAGCAAAGATTCTTGTTAGTTCATAAAAATTAATTACTACTTTGTAAAAGTAAATATGATTCAAGTAATTATTAGATAAATAAATATTAACTTTCGAATGGTATTGGTATTGGTACTAGATAAAAAAAATAAGTAAAACAAAAAAATAGCCATTTTAAAAAATGTGCAATGAATCATGCTTTAAATAGTACTTCCTCCAACCCAAGTTCTTTGAAACATTTGGATTTGATATATAAATTAAGAAACAAGAAAAAAGTATAATAGCTCATCCAAGAATTTCTGTGAATTTATGGCATTCATGAGTTTTAGTTCGCAGCTGCTAGTCTTTTGCTTGTAGTAAAAACTAATATATGTAACCTAAGCTTTCTAACCTAGTCAATAATACCCCCTTCCGTCCCACTTTCTTTGCTTCATTTGACTTTTTTGACTAATTTGACTTGAATTTATTCATGTTATTATTTTTTGGAAAAAAATTAAAAAGTATATATATATTTAGAAACTATAGGTCTTAATTTATCATTCATATATAAAGGTTTTTTAAATTATATGCTAAAATGTTGAAAATAAAAAATCATAGATAGATTGCTGAAAAGTGAATGGTGCAAAGAATTTGGGACAAAGGGAGTAAGACATAATGCATGAGTTCCTTTGGCGTGTAATTTAAATATAAATAAAATATTAAAATAACATTAGCAGGATCCATACTTAAAAACAACTATGAACTATCCAGAGCTATAAAAATTTTCTATAAGTTATAATCCATTATGTACATAAGTACATGAAACTAGGAACTAAAACATATAACTAATCAATGTTGTTAGGGGCATCTAGTATAATAAAGTACTCAAGCATAAACTATTGAGTCATACACAGTAGGCTAAACACCTAAGCTCGACTTCTCAATTATCTTTAGCCCCCACCTTGCCTTCTGCTTCTAGATTAACCACTGCTTAAGGTTAATTCACATAGTACATAACATAAACAATAGACCAAAACAATGAACTAGCAAGCATAATTACTTATACCTGCTCAAACTAGCTCAACAATCATCCCCGAGTTGCAGGCTGAACTACCTAACCCGCACACATAAACTATAAATTAAGGGGTGAGAAGTTAATATTCTTAATACGGGGTCCTAAGGGTACATGCATCTAAAAGTACTGGAGGACACTAAACATGATAAATATATCAAATTTGCCGCAACTCAATATGGCTTGAGGGCTAAACATATGCGCATAGTTCAGGTCCTTTGGGATTTTTCCTTATCATAGTCCTCCTATGGGATAGTGTCCTGTATCTAGCAACTCCTGGCCCCTAACTTGCCCTAGCAAGCCTTGACTTCCCAAACTATGCAAGACCATTGCCTTGACACTTAACTACCTCTTCTTGAATACTACATGCAGAGTGATCCAAGTCTACCTGGCTAAGTCAAGTCGGGGGCACTAAGGTCCTATACTAGTGCCTTAGTTACAAGACCTAATTAGGTCACTAGGTGCTATTAACTTTCATCCTTTCCCATGGTAAACCTTGACTACCACATGTCCAATCTAGTTTAGGCATACTAAGTTCCTGCTCAAGTTCCTCAGGTCCAAGACCTAGATAGGTAACTAGATGTACTAACCTTTCACCTTTGAGTGCACTTGGCTCCCATCCAAGTCCTCCAAGTCCCTGACCCATCTAGGCAACCAAGTGTTATTAAGCCTCCACTCTCCTTAGTGAACCTTGAATGACACTAAGCTCGGTACTCGCTACAACTTAATGAGTTGGCCACTACTAGGAATCATGCTTGCTTTAATTGCTCTTTGTGGTTTCTAACACATACTAAGATCTCGGGTGCACTAAGATGACCTAACTACCTTGCACCCCATGGTGCCTTAGTGTGCCCTAGTAACTTAGCTTGAGTCCTAAGTCACCAACCTTCTTAGAGCTCTTGAGTGTCAATCAACCTTCCAAGTCATGTCAAGCTCCTGCATTATCCATTTTTGAAACATGTATAATTAAAACGAGCAATACGTATAACAAAATTGAGCAGCACGACAAACTCAGATTGTGATAAGAAAAATTAAGGTTTGAATAGTTCCAGAAAGATATTGGAACAAGGCACCCCAATAGCTCCATCAAATCATAAAACACCCAAGCTAACTCTTATAAGACATAAAGCCACATCCAACTTCGAGAGCCCAGAACCATAAAAACCTCCCTTAAAACCCTAAAGAATCATATGCCCCTGCCAACACCAAAATTGCGAGCTTTAGCCCAAAACCCTAAAAACTTGAAAATTACATGTCCCTTACCAACATCAAAATTACAAGCTTTAGCCCAAAACCCTAAAAGTTATAACATCCAAAACCCAAAAAAAAAATATATATATATATACCATATTCTTTAAACCCTCATTCTAATCTTTTTAATGCACTTCTCAATGCTGACCTTTTAGACCGTAAATCAATCTTCTTTTGCACCTTCTTTTGGTCCTTAGCCATGTCAAGATTTTTCGGTATACCCAACGCTAATTTATCACAATAAACCAAACTCCTGATACTCTCCTTATCTCGATCTAAGGAACCATGACCTTCCAATACCACAATTTTTAAAGACAACTTGGAGCTCCCACAACTTGGCCCACACGGCTAATCTCTTTGTACAGACAAAACAAAATTCACAAACCTCTACCCCTAAGACTTATCCACTAATTTTAGAATTAAAGGTACCTTGGGGGAAAATTAAAAAAAAAATGTATCTGTAGAATTAATTTTTCCAGTATTAAGTTCATTGTTTTATTTAGTAACTTTAGAACACACATTAGGAAAAGATAATCCATTATTTTGTAAAATTTTTGACCCAATACCTTGAGATCCCCTTTCAAGACTGCCATAATCTTTCTTAGGGCTACTAGAAAATATCAAAATTTTCTGGCCTAAGAGTTTAAAAAATTGGCCCACACCCAAATGCAATTTACCAACCCTAACCTTTCTTTGATTGTTGCCACCGCATGTCTCTCTCACTAAGCCAACCTGTGACTCTTCACATTTTCCTCCGCCAAGAATTGCTGCAACCATTTTCCCCTAACAATTCCTCAATAACGCCTCCTATTCTCTACCATATACCTTTGCCTCATTCCTTTCAATTTTTTCTTTTTCCTTTTCACTTTTATTGCGCTACTTGCCTCTCTCATCAAGCCAGCCAGCAACTCTTCATATTCTCCTCTGGCAAGAACCACCATAGCCATATTTGCCCCATTGTTCCTCCAAATCACCTCATCCTTTCTGCCATATCCCT
The DNA here is from genome assembly GCA_005392925.1 of Aquilaria sinensis. Taxonomy (NCBI): domain Eukaryota; kingdom Viridiplantae; phylum Streptophyta; class Magnoliopsida; order Malvales; family Thymelaeaceae; genus Aquilaria; species Aquilaria sinensis. The sequence goes on along the minus strand of SMDT01000481.1, from coordinate 401,659 downwards.
TTGCATCTTTCCTTCTAATTTCTCCTTTTTGTATTTTAGACACCACAGGACAACAAAACCTCCATTCCTTCATAGGCATTGCTACATCTCCTCGACCATCCTTGCCACTCAATGAAGACATCACATCTTGCAACTCATTTCCTTTTGCACTACCATCTCCACTCTTAACCACTGATAATGAGTTTACTGCCTTACTACTCTGTGGATACCATTTAGGCTACCACACCTATTAATTCACACCATCAGTTCTCATTGTTACCATGTTAGCTGCCGATTCTTTCTCTGAGATAGTACACAACATTCAATAAATATGCTTCCTACTCTTCAAATTCTTACTGTTTGGAAATATAATATACGACTAACTGGATCTCATCAATTCTACATGTTTAAAAAGTCTCTCATGGTTATTCAATTTTAAACCAAATACCAGCTCCCTACCAATTAATTGGATTGGTTGTTGTTGCCTCCCCCCAGATGCGTATCCAGCAAACTCCTTCCACATTGAGAGGAACCATCAAGTTTTTTCTCCTACTAAATCAATTCATCCCCGAACTTAATGACCAATTTCAACAATATGAATGATATCTTTAAAATTTCCCCAATCAACAAATATATTGAAAACCCATTGTTCAATAAAAATAGAGATTTCGTATCAAATCTCATGATCTCCTAAAATTTTTATAGAAAGAAGTAAGAACTTCTCACTTTAGAGCCTAAGCGTCCCATTAGACATGGATATTGGTGTGTGTGTGTGTAGGTATAATATATTACATTAAGTACCAAACCAGCGGCTTGTGCTTTGGGAAATCTTTTCTTTAATTGCCTATAGGTTATTTAAGTGTAGGTAGATTATACAGTTAATTGACTCTTATATCATTTATTCTCTTGGATGCTTCTTGATATTAGAAAAATAAAGATGACATGCTAAGGGGAAAACTTACAATATTTATATCGTTATTGCGACAAAATCATACTGCAAGTCTTCCAAATAAATATGAGATCGACCCTTGGGCCCAAAATGGAGTTCTGAGCTTGATTGAACAATATAAGCTCAGCTTCTAGGCCCAAGTAACACATTGTGAAGCATGTGATGTGGGAGACATTTTTCTAAACGAATGTCTTGCATTGTCAGCCCAAGTGGCAACAAACTAAGGCCTAAGGGACATGGGCTCATCCACATTTCTAAACGGGTTTAAGCATTCCATTCTCCCTTTCCTTTAACCTTTAACTCCTTGTAATGCTTGATTTTGTGTTAAAAAAAAATAGCCAAATGACCTTTCTCAATTTGAAAAAAAAAAAATTAACGTCAAATGACCTATTTCAATTTGGGAACATGCACGAATATAATATATTACTTTATGAAATATGCAATTCAATGTCATAAATTTTAAATTTTATTTACATATTTTATGAATAACTTTTTTTTTACTACTCATAATTTTTGCACACAAAAAGAGTCAAAAAAGAATGAAATGAGAGTGTCTCATTGTTAATTCTTGCAAAACTGATTATTTTTTCTTACTCTTTCCTTACCTAATCGGGACGAATCGGCTACCGTATAGGAGTACTCTTTTTTCTTGTTCTCTTTTCGAGTGCCCTACGATGTAACAACTAATAACCATCAGGCAAAATCAAAAGACTGCCAACCCATCTATGAGACGGTCTACATCGGAAGAATTGAAACAAAAAAAAACTTGGTTCAATGATAAAGCCGAACTACGTGGACGACCAATAGATTCAACACATAAAAAAAGTTCAAAATTGAAACAAAAAAATAATAATTGGGTTCAATGACAAAATCCTTAATTTGTAGTAATATATACTCTGAATGTTAAAAAAAAAAAAAAAAGATTTGGTGTTTTAGTATTTATCATAGGGCTGGACATGGTGGGATAATATCATGCTTCGTCGGTGTTGGGCCTTGCAGCCCTACCTGCGAGGAAGGTATGGTCTGCCTGGTCTGCCTGCCTAGGTCCACCAGGGGAAAAAAAAAGGCGGCGAAATCATGATGAGGAAGGAAGAGGCTGGAAGCAGGTTTTTTTGTTTTTTTTTTTTGGGAGTGCATCAGAGCGAGGTCAATAGGGAGTGAAAAATTGAAATTTGAATATTTTAGAAACAATCATAGGCATTGGTATTTAAAATGATATGTTGCCAAATCTAAAATATCATGTTTAAGATGTTCAAGTCTCCTAACGTGAACAAATTTGTGCTAGTTTTATAGGAATATTTTAAAAATAATCAAGTAGGGTTTAATAGTCAGTTATTTATTATTGTGACACAAAAATTTAGACCCTCAAATATCAGTGACCATCATTATATTGAAAGCTCAAATCAACCCATCACAACAACTGGTTATTAATTTATATTTGTCCATTTAAGTATGAATTTTCAAACTAGGATGCCAGGAGAGTAAAAAAGGACAAAAATTAAGGCTACTAAACAGTTGAAAGATGGTAAAAAAAAAAAAACCAACCAATCTAATCCTAACTTTTAAGTAAGAGGTCAATTCCATTCCTAATCCATCAAATTGAAGTTCACCAACTTTTCCACGTTCACCAATCTCTCATCGCCGAAAGTCTTCGTCCCATTTCAAATGGCAAACCGAGTTACACTTTTCAAACGTCGTCGTTTCCGGGAAGGTTGGTACGTCAATCGTGCTTTCCTTCTAGCTGACCAGCCCCCATTCCCCACTAACCAGCGAACGAGACGCGCAAATCAAGCAGTCAAACGGAAAAGAAAAGCAAATCAAATTTCAACCCCGACGACTTGAACTCCAGCTCCGGCGAATCAAACCCAGTCGCAGCTCCGCTGGGAAGCCTCAGAGCTGACGGGATCGAAGGGGTCTTTTTGTGTATGTGTTAAAGATGGCGATAGCTGAACAGAAGTCGCCGTCCGACGGTAAGGTCTGGGGCTTCTTCAAGCTGCCATTTAGGCATTCCGGCAACGGAGGGAACAGTACGGCTTTGTCTTCATCTGCGGCGGCGCATCAGCACGGTCAGAATCACGTGCACGTGGATGGATCGAGTCATCAGAGCTCTGGCAGCTCGATTTCTTCGGTTGCGAAATCACTGATTCCGACTCGGCGTCGCCTCAAGCTGGATCCGCCTCACAAGCTCTATTTTCCATGTAAGGGCTTTTATTCTGTTGTTATTTTGCCGAGTATTGCTGATTGTTTTGGTTGGTTTTTTTTCTTCTCTGAGAATTCGATTAGTTGTTGAAGGTTTCTGGACACGATCTGCGATCTCATTAACGAGATTGAAACATGGTAGAACTACGAACTCAATTTTCATTTGATTAAGTTGGAGGAGTAGAGATTGCTGGAAGATTAAGATTCTTTCTTGTGTCTAAGTTAGTTCCTATAGTCAGAGGAGCAATGTCTGTGGTATTATGTGTTTGTAGAAATTTGATCATAGGAAAGATTTAGAGACTCTAAAATACCCTTGGAGTACGAGTATCTGCCAGTAAGTAACTTGGAATGGTCGATGAAGAGCATTGGTTTCTAAAATGATAGCTTCTATTGAAGATGATAATGAAATTGTTAAAGTGGTAATAATTAAAGTCTTAAATGGAAACGCATATGCAAGAAAACCTTAGTCTTGGCTTTTTCTTGGATTGTATTTGGTGAAAATGACAAATGTAGTGGGAATTATATTGGGCATCTGGGACCTGCTCTCCCTCTGCCCTTCTCTGATCTTCAATTGGTAAATACATTGTTGTACATCTTCTCATCTATTTTTTGAGAGTAATTATCCCGTCATTTTCTAGATGAACCTGGCAAGCAAGTGCGGAGTGCTGTCAGGATTAAAAACAGTAGCAAGTCATATGTAGCTTTCAAGGTATACATTCTTCTTTAACGTATCCGCTTATTGTATTCATTTGTTTTTCTTTTAATAATTATCTGCTCTTTTTAATCTACTACTTAAAGTTGAAAGCTTTTTACTAGAAAAGAAGATGCACCAATTCTGGAAAAATAACATTTATTAAGGATTTTCATGTTCCGAATAAATGGCATAGACATAGACTTGTACTATATTTGTCCAAAACTATACATGAAAGGAAGTTAATAAAACACCGGCAGTAACCTACAATCAATAGATGAAGAGTGGAAAGGAAACTTGCACTTAATATGATGGTGTGGCACAACTTCCTCTTTAATTCTACCTAAAGAAGTCAAAAGTTATTTCCTTTGGGATGTAGGGAGTATTACATTTTCTTTATGGTAGAAGTTAGAAAAACTTAAGGAAGCCTATGAAAACTAGCAGTTCCATGTAGCATTGTAGCGTAATGTTATTTTTAATCTCTCCATGAAAATGTTTTACAAGTCTTTTTTCCCGATTTCCCAGTTTCAAACAACTGCACCCAAGAGTTGTTTCATGCGTCCTCCAGGTGCCATTCTTGCCCCTGGTGAAAGCCTTATAGCAACAGGTACTTGCTCTCTTCATAGCCTGGGAATATTCTGCTTCCAGATTAATTCATGTATTCTTATAGATTTATGTGCTTCATTTGGGTCTGTTTACCAGTATTCAAGTTTGTGGAGCATCCTGAGAACAATGAGAAACCAATGGATCAGAAGAGCAAGGTTAAGTTTAAGATTATGAGTCTAAAGGTGACAGGCCAAATGGACTATGTACCTGAGCTGGTGCGTAAAATCTTCCTATGATTACAGTTTGGTGTTTAATTTTACAAGGATGGTGTTCCTGTAGAATTTGATCTTGCTTTTAATACCATGAAAAAATTGATATTTAGCTTTGTGTTAGGAATGGTGTCAGGCATAAAATATTCACTTTGCTTTTGACATTATGAACTTCATACAATCAACTCCAATGTAGTTGGAAACTTGGAATATGGTGTAGTATGATGATGATTGAAAACATCGACACTCAAGAATTCAATCTATGGTATTTGCTGTACTACATATGAGGTTTTTTTTTTTTGAAGATAATAACATCATGATTTAATAGGCTCTGAGTAAATTAATCTTTGAAAATACATCAATTCACAAATGTTGTCATGCTTTGGCCCAAAAACTTTTGTCTGTTATTGTGCTTTGGTCTGTATATGATGGGATTTGCATGTTTTGACCATTGATTTTTATTCCATTTCTATTGGGGCTTTCATTATTCATTATCCATATTTTGCATTGCCTGCCTTGTTGGATATATTGTTAAGTTATTGCTTGTGATGCCACAGGTTCATAGCTTTTCTGCCTGGTGCATCAATTTCCACTTTATGATGAATTTATTTCATTAGGTTTTTTCCCCATTTACTCTCTTGCTTACAGTTTGATGAGCAAAAGGATCATGTGGCAATCGAGCAAATATTGCGGGTTATTTTTCTAGATCCTGAGCGTCCCTCTCCTGTAAGTTGTTTCTTCTACTAATTTGGAGTTTTGTGGTTTCAGTGCTTCTGTTTGCAAGTGTCACATCCACTTGTGGATGTTACTGACAGTCAAGCTTTTCACTTATGGTGTGTGCATTGAATTTTCCCAAGCTTCAGCTTGGTTATAGCGAAAAGAATAGAAGAGAAAGAGTAAACATGATTGCGTATGAGGTTTCTTACCCTGTTGCTTAATTTAAGGCTCTGGAAAAGTTGAAGCGGCAATTAGCTGATGCTGATGCTGATGTTGAGGCACGCAAAAAGCCTCCGGAGGATACAGGTCCTAAGATTATAGGGGAAGGACTAGTCATCGATGAGTGGGTAGGTCATTTTTGAAGTGCATGCAAGGTTTCCTTGAAGCTATGTTTAGCATTCCATGTTTACCTCTTTTTGGTTGCTTTGCAGAAGGAACGCAGGGAAAGATACCTTGCACGACAGCAGGTTGAAGGAGCTGACTCGGTGTAGGGTAGTTATTTGTTCTTCTATTGCTTGTGTGTCAAGCATATGGTTCAGACATTTTTCATGTTTGCGAGGTATGTTGTGCTGGAGGAGTGGGAAATTCTACTCCTGCAGCGAAAATATGGGCGAAGTCTTCTGTAATTGTACAATTTTATGACAGGCATTCATTAGATTCAGGTTAAGTCTGCTGGTCACCTCATGTCTGTAGATAATGTAATTGTCTTTTCTAAGTGAACAGAACAATGTTTGTTTGATGAAGCGTGTTTTTATCACATCGTTATATGCATTATGCAACATCCCACAAAGTCAGAAGGAACTTGGATTCATTAGTTTCTCGCAATAGGAGCAACTTGGATGAAACAATCTCAGAGCCCCTCAAGTGGAAAAGCTTTAGTATGAGCATAGTTAAACGAACTGATGCTTCATCATAGGCATGAATTTCGTAATGCATCCCCGGATGTATGTAATTTCCAGATGGACATATGTATGTGTGAAGCATGGTGACGGCCCTGGCCTGCAAAACTCTGAAATCTCAGTACTTGCTTTGTTCTTTGTAAAGTTTGTCACGAAATTTTATGAACAATGTTGAGAATGCGTGTCTGGAAGCAGCGACAAAGAAATTGCCGGCTTCTTGAATAGCAAGTAGCTTCCGTTGCAAGCAAAAACACTATAAATATCGAATGTCCCAATAAACAACTTTGACAAGCGAAGAAGAAAGAGCGAAGGCATAGATCAAGCAGGTAGCTTCCCAGCCATGGCTTTAAGCAGAGCTGTACTGGTTTATCTTGCTCTTATTCTGTCCCTTTTCCTTGTCGCTTCAATGGCGGAAACCAGGAAACTTGGAAGTAAGTTTCACTCTATTTCTTTGTTTTCTTTCTAAATATTAAGTTCTAAGGAAAACCCGTGCTCGAAAATAGAATCCCATTTTTTCTTACTTATTTCTTGTTTGTTTATGGTAAATGCAGTTTTTGAACCGTCGCCACCTGCAATAGAATGCGATAAACCATACGGCGTGCAAGTTGGGGACACATGTTTTGGCATAGAGAAGGCGAAGAAGCTGAGCGGTGACTTCTTCTCTTCACTCAACCCAAATCTGAATTGTAGCTCCATTTTCGTTGGCCAGTGGCTTTGCATTTCTGGAGATGTGAATTAATCATGATTAGCAGGCAGCTAACCGTGTGATTAATTGTTGTTCGGCTGGGTTTAAATCAGTCTCCGTTCAAGCAAGAATAAGGAGATGCTGACGTTGTCTCCACCTCGGGCTACTACTTTTGTACTGTTCGTGTTGGCTATTCGCTTTTCCCAGTTGCCGTTTTTCTTTATGGAAGGTCGTAACATTTCAGTTTGTGAATTTAAGTTCTGGATTCCAAAGTTTTAGACACATAAACAAAGTCTTTGTCACCTACAAACACCCCCAAAGCTTCATCACTTGGTGTAGTGAGCTGGTGAACTCAAATGCTCTAATTACCCATCAAAGTTTGAAAATCATGCGAATCAACTCCAAAATTCATCTCATGCCACCTCTAATCCAATTTTGCCTAAATATGCAATACATTCATAATAAATTTTTTGTCTTTGAATTTTTTTTATATGTCATAAATTTACTAGTAATTTCTCAATAGACAATATTTTTCCAAGTTTAAAAACCAAGTTTATGTTTCTAATTAATATTGATATTTACTTGTTTAACATCATATTCATTTTTGCAATCAGTTCAAATATAGAACTATCATTTTTTATGGACAAATATAGTTTAGCTAATCTCATTCATTTTAAAAAGTAATTCTTATAATATAAAAAGAACTATATACCTTCTACAATCTTTTTTTGGCAACAAATACTATAATTTTTTAGCAACATGTACTATAAATTACTCCATTCATCCTGTAAAGACTAAACCATTTGACCAAATATGGAGTTTAAGGTGTGTTTGATTTATGTTTTTTATTTTTTTCATTTTTTTCCCTTAAAATTTCATTGAAAACTGGTTCACAACTTTCATTCAATTACAAATTGATCCCAAACTTTTATAATTCATTGTATATTGGTCTTTACCATGAGGAAGCACAAAAACCTGGTTTACTGTGAGAAAAAATTGATAGTTTAAATGGCCCATTAATTGTTAAATTTTTTTTTTCATAGTTTGAGTTTATGATAAAATAGTTATTGAATAGTTTAAATTAAAATTAAAGAAGTTGATGTAAGATGCTTAATGAGAGTTAACGAATTTAGAAAAACACCTAAAAAGTGATATTTTCTTTTTTAATCCTTATTGTAAACTTTCAATTGACAAAAAAATTTTAATTTTAATTTCAAGGTAAAAAATAGAAAAATAATAACATAAAATACACATGCCTTAATTTTTGTACAAAGAGAAATGTTTCATCCATTGTGAGAATGGGAGAGTAATAAATAATAGTCATTTTTTTCACAAAAAGGAAAAGTTAGAGATTCTTAAAGTGTAGTACTTCAATAAATATACAATTTGGTTGTGTATTACAAAATAATAAATGTGCAATTTAGACGAACAATCACTATATTATACGTAATTTTTTTTTAAAAATTAATAATAATCTTAACAAACTAACCTCAAACATCAAATCAAATAAAGTAAAAATAAAAAAAAAAAGGAGTAAGCACAAAAAAACAGAGATGGAAAAATGGAAAAACAAAGAAAGCTCTGTAGCTCTATCCTTCACGGTTTCATTGTCTTCGGCCTTTTCCCCCTTCACCTTGCTGGTCTACCCACTAACTGTCGCTCTTTTCATCTGCTCCAATGGGAAGGAGATGTTTGGAATGTGTCTGGAACGTCAAAAGCCAACCAAAGCGACACTTTTGTCAGTGTTGTGTGGAAATGGGGGAAGGGGGAGAGTTGAACCCGGGATGTCGGGTTCAATGTCCCTTACGTCTTTCCCAGCTAAGCTGGTGCGTGTGAGAGGGAAGTTTTTGCCACTTATTAAAATCACACAAAACAAAGTATCTTATAATAAATCCATTAGAAGTAATCTATTATAGTAAACCTTGAAAATAGTCATGGTAACATCCCATTTTCGTCCGATTTCAAGTTGGAAGATGAAGATGGGTGAAAGAACTTTGAGCAACTAGAACTATGTCTATCACCCCTTTGGCCAAAAAAATAAAAAACACAATACATGAATTCATCGTTTAGAGCTTACTTCAAATAAAAGCGTATAGGTTAATGTTGAAGGACTTCTATGTACATAAGTGCCATTAGCCCCCAAGAGGCATTTCTAGTACAATACCATATTCTCTATTGTAAGTACTATATGTTTTGGGCCGGAAATGAGCAGGGAATGTTGGCCCGTTCCTGCTTTACCCTCCGTGGCCCAAGGAGATGCCCAGAACAGAATTGATGAGTTCCAGAAACGATCCCTTAAATCTCTACCTTTGCTTTACTAGTCCTCAGACTTTCCATTCTGTCAATTGAGCCCCTGATTTTCAATACCTTTGCACAACGCTACACTGGCACAGTACCACGGCAACAAGCAAGGCCTTTACCTGGTATAAACTAAAATCAACCAGTTATGGTTTAGCTAGCTAGAATTAGTTATCTAATACTTGTAATAAGAAGCCCACTCATATTCAAAGCCCAATGTTGTTGTAGGTAAAAAATCAACCAATACCATATGATCCTACTTTTCCTAGATTTTGGATGAAATCAGCAATACAGGCTGTATTTCTGCATATCTCAAACTACATGTGGGAGGTAGCTGGCAACAGAAAGGGGAGAGCATTTGATTCCTAAAACTCCTTATTTTATCCCCACTAACGTAACGTTTGGGTGAAGTAGACGAGTAACTAAAAGTTAACCTTTCACTTTCGTCCTTATCCGGAAAGATATCTGAAAATCAAGTTTACGATTTTTCTGGTGGGAAAAAAAAAAGCATCAAAATTGCCCACCCAATAGAGATTGTGTATCCGGTTGGTTAAATCCAAACACAACAATCCAACTGATTTTCGTTTGTATAAAATCGAAATGAATAATCTAAATTACATATTAGGATTGAACTAAACTACCCAAATTACATTATCGATTACTCCTATTGAGTTTTAAATTTTGGAACCGATTACTAATCTAATACCTGAAGGTGAACTTTGGCTTGGACTAAACTGAACTAAATAATCAGCTAAACAAATCATTTTATCCAAGTTTAGTCGATTAATTATTTTATTTGATCTTTGTGTTGTATCCCAATAATACCCAACCCCACCCATAGCGACACGAGCCCAAGGGCTGGTCATGCGATTCCCTCCTGCTTCTTCCGTGCAAGATCGTGAGCGAATTGAGAGGCCCATTCTCTTTTTCTTTTTCTCTTTCTGTTTCCCCATTTCCTTCTTTTTGTTTTTTTGTCACACTTACGTTTCTCCACCGGAGGCTTGTTGGAACTTCTCATTATTACATCAAAGAAAAGCTTAGTCCCAACTAGCAAATCATGTGACACCGTAAAACTTTAATTTGATTTTCTTGTTTGGATAAAGTTTGTGGATTTTCTTCTAGTGTCTCACCTGACCTCACTAGAAACCCCATTACCAATTTAATTTCCAGTTTAATGCGCCATTAATAGCTCTATTATTGTTGATCAAGAATATCTAATAATTAACAGCTCCATTTTTTCGGATTCGAGTTAAAGAAATTAGTTACTAGGGGTGAACATTTGCGTTGGTCTAAGTGAGTTCATGGTACCCCTATTCGTCATTTGTACTCATGGGTTCTTGCTCAGCAAATAAAATTTCTTACCCATAATTATTATCCGTGAATAATCTGTACTTGCTTGATTCTTTTGTCAAAATTACACTCTTCACAGGTTCTGGGTTTATTACATTACAAATGGCTACTACTACAAAGGGTATAATATGTAAAAACGCATTGGACATCGAGAAGAGTATGTTTAATGGGGCCTGTAAAATGTTTTAAAAAAAACATGCAGTAAAACGCAAAGGATTTCAAAGCACGAAGTGAAAATGCAGACTTTAACGAAATCAGATGTTACTTTACAAATAAATTCTAATATATGTACACTAACTAGTTCTAAACACAAAATAAATCAAAATTAACTACTAAATATGTTTAATATGTAATGAGAAACACAAACCCATCTTGCTCAGCTGTCACTTCCACTCCACTTCCCTACTTTCTTCTTCTTTGTTTTTTCTTCTTTCGACCTTCCATGCTACTTCCTTTAAACTTTAGGAGTTTTTATTCTTAATGCATGATTGACAATGTTTCATCTGTAGCACGCTTTTGTTAAAACCTTCCATCACCTTGCGCTTTCTAAATCGCGCTTTTGATGACATTGGTATACTTTGTTATTCATATCTAGCTCGTTGTGAATACGGATTTCTTTTGCTCATCTACCATCCTTAGATCATCTAACCCAACCCCCACACTAAGGAGACAATTATAAATTTATTTATCTGTAGCAGCAATGGGCGATCTGTTAGTTTTGCGACCCAGCTAACCGAAATTTTTAAGTCAAGTTCCTCTACTTTTGATGGATCCTTAATTTATCTATGAGTTGTTGTAGTCGTAGTGGGTAAAAAGTACCTTGTTTCCAAACTTTTACTTGTTGCTGCAAATGGGTCCTTGATATCTATCTTATTACAGATTTGCCTTACACTTTTATAATTTGTTATATATTAGTCCATAACTCTCACCAGCTATCTAACATCAATTTTTTAAATTCAAATTTAAACTTGTTTCGTAATTGTCTTCTCAATTGTGCCATGATTTTTAATCATTAGTGGACTATTTAAATTATTTTTGTTCCTCATTAGAAGTCAGGTTTATGTGCCCATCTAGAGAGAGAGAGATTAATTACCAATATCAACTAATTATAACGGTTTAGAACCAATTTGAAACAAAATAGAGGTAGGAGGCCAGCTTGCAATTGCAATTAAAGGCTTGGGACCAATGAGATATATACCCTTGGTGCAGTACTATTACTATTAAGAATTTGACAAAGTCAGATCTTTGTTTGATTCTGTCTGGAATTTAAAAAAAGAAGCCCGAAGAAAAAAGCAACAAGTGAACAAAGCAAAGGGTTCTGTTTCATGTATAGAAATTCCGGTTGAAGAAGATAGATGGCACTTGTACATTGTGACAATAATCTAAAAAAATTAAAAAGTCGCGACTAGAGAATAATCTAAAAATCGCAACTAGCGAATAAATACTACTATAAACAAAGGAAAAAGAAAATCATGTTATTTCTTTCCCCCGGATGAGAGGAAGGGTCACACATTTTTTGCACCATTTCCTTCCTTGCTCATCTCCAGGCCCCCATTAGGGTAGCCGTGATCTTCAACGAATCTGGACCAGTACCAGTGAGACTTCCACACGGTGTTCATCTCCTCAATGGGCAAACCCTTGGTCTCGGGAAGGAAGAAGTAGACGAAAATGGACATGAGAAGGACGAAGAAGGCGAAGAAGATGAAGAGCCCGAACTTAAAGTGGCAGAGCATGGTTAAGAAGACTTGAGCCACCGCAAAGGTGAACAACATGTTGACGGACACATTAATACTCTGGGCAGCTGATCGGATTTCCAATGGGAAGATCTCACTAGGCACCAACCAACCGAGGGGTCCCCATGACCAGGCAAAGCCAGCTACATATGCACAGATGAACAACACCACAACAATCGCATACCACTTGGGCAGATTGCCAGGATCCCCACTGACCCCGAACTTAGCTCCGATACAAGCTGCCACAATAGACTGCAGGCCAGCAAAAAGACACACATTAAACAACCAACAACATTCACATAAAACTTACTTCAGTTTTGTACCAATGTCAAGTACCTGGCAGACCAGCATTTGAGCTCCCCCCTCAAGGAAAAGGAACCTCCTTCCCCATTTATCTACTCCATAGATGGACACCAATGTCGCGAAAACATTAACTATACCAGTGATCACAGCAGACATGAGAGAAGCATCGTTCCCGAAACCAATTGTGTTGAACAAAACAGGCGCGTAGAACATGATCACATTGATGCCGGTAAGCTGTTGGAAGAAGGGGATCAAGATAGACATGGTGAGATGGGGCCTATACTTCCTCTGCAGCAAGTTTCTCCAAGGATGCTCCACGAGCTTTGATGCTTCACTGGCAGCGACAAGATCGTCGAATTCCATGTCCACATCGTCAATTCCGCGGATCTTCTGCAGCTTGGCTCTGGCCTCCTCCTTTTGGCCACGTTCGATCATCGAGTTTGGTGTGTTCGGTAGGCACAATGACCCGACGGTGATTATGAGAGCCGGAACCATGGCTCCTCCCAAGCTCAGGCGCCAGCCCCATCCACCCTTGATCTTGGCAAAGAAGTAGTTCAACACATTGGCAATAAGAATTCCAATTGTGATCGACAATTGGAAGCCAATGTTCAAAGCTCCTCTGTACTTGTAAGGAGCCATCTCAGACAAGTAAAGTGGCACAGACTGTAATAATTAGGCAAATAGATGCCAATTAGTTACCAATAAATATTTCAGTACCAGCTAATGTGGATAATAATTGGTTACAAATATAGGTGGCCTAATGTCCTTGTAAAGAGGGACCACCTGGCTTTGTCAAGTTGTCAATATTTCTAAACGTTTGAAACAAAACCGTAGTAACAGAACTGCATTTGGAGTATTTTCTTTTCCAATAATCAGCCGGCAAGTTGTCTTTTTTAATTTAATTTTCAAAAACCACGTCTTTTGCACTGAAAAGTAAACGCTGCCAGGAAAAAAGGCTCAGACTGATGTAATGAGAAGAAAAACTTGGCACAAATTTCTCGTCATGTGCGAAAAAGAAATTAATTAATCAAAAGCCTCAACTGACAAAACAAAACCTTGCTATTTTTTTTTTTCTGTTTCAAAGAATTTCATAGTTTAATCAAAACAAAAAATAAAAATAAAAAAGAGTAACAAATTTCAACTCCCAGATTCTGTTAACCGCTGAGAGATATGCAAAGTATACTGTAGTATTTTGACACAAATAAGAAAGAATTTTCAGAAAGAAAAAGAAAAAATAACAAAACAGAGAATGATTCATCTGAAAGACCGGAAAATCTGGATCAGAAAAGCTTGGCAATTGGTATCAGAAATTCTATCCCAGAAGCAAAAAATAAAATAAAATAAAATAAAATTCTTTTTGGTTGATTGCAGATCAGACAACCCGCATCGATCGAACCGAAACAAAGGAACAAGACCCAGAAACACAGAAAAGCCTCAAATCAAAATACAAGTCAGAGCCACTAATTTTCTCTAGTTCTCTTGTTACCTACCTGATTGGCGAAGCCGATACCGAACCCGAGCAAAATCCGGCCGACGATCAGCATCCAGACGGCCTTAGCGAGGCCGTTGATGAGAGCCCCGGCGAAGAAAAGCATACCGCCGAGAAGCATGGAGAGTTTCCTCCCGAGCTTCCTCGTGACGATGGACGCCACCAGCGACGACAGGAGAGCGGCCAGGTAGAGCGATGAAGTGAACATGGTCAGGGTCTGGCTGTCGTATTGACAATACTGGTTGGTCGTTTTGTCTGCCTCCTTCTGCCTCCACACACTGGGGAAGAACTTCTTCAGGAACGGTTCCATCGTCGTCACACCACCTGATCAGAAGCCAAAACAAAAAAAAAAAAAAATAAGAAACTTTCTGATCAAATTCTTTCATAATCACCTTTTCATACTAATTACAGAATACAAAAAACCCGAGGTAGATCTACCAAGAAATTACCTGAAATTCCGATATCGTAACCGAAAATCAAACCCCCCATGGCTGCAACTATACAAGTGATAGTGACGTAGAGGGTGAGTTTTCCGGGGTACTCCTTCCCGGGGTCCTGCCGCATTCCTCCGACGGCGGGCATTCTTGGAGACTGAAAGAACTAACTCTGAGAGAAGACGAAAAGAGACGGAGAGAATTGAAGAGAATAAAGAGAAGATAGAGGATGAAGACGTAGCTGGGGAGTGTATTTATAGACAGAGGTGTGGAAACTCTTCGGCTAAGGTACGGCGCCTACGGCGAGAGTTAGCTGTCAATGGAAAAAAAAAAAACTTTTAATTCGAAGATTAACATATCTCTTAGTTTCTCTATTTAGTTTTTTGGACGGATAAGGTTTCCGGGAATATTGTAATTTACACTCTCCGTCCCTAATTTTTTGAGAAAAGTGCAATGGTTCCCAATTGTGATTAACACTTTGGCAGTTGCGTATAAACTAGTCATGAGGCATTGGACGAGTGGTGGATACATAAGCAATGGTTGAACGTGCAATTTTGTATGCACAATTGTAGTTGATGTAAAGTGTTAACGACATGAAAAATAATTGCAAGGGCTAGAATTGAACATATGAATATACTTGTAGATCTTCTAAAGAAATTGTCATGCATGGGTTAATGTTTTCTTCCTATATATCTCGTTATGATTAACACAATTTCTTTCTCTGTCTTTTCCAAATATGGAAAATAAAAAACTGTAGGGGACTGGGATCGCTTTTACGTTTTATCAACAATAAAATATAAGTTTTTTGGGGTTATAATTAAAGAGAAGAAGTGGGAAAGTAACGTAGTATTAGTTTTTGGGCAAAAAGTAATTATTAGTTACTTCAATGCAGACCCAAGAAAAAATGGGTGATTATAAATGATTTGGGCACTTTTTAGATTTCGAAATTTGTTTCATTAACAAATTTTAGGGTTATTTTATGTTTTATTTCAATTTTCATAATTAGTTTTAGGGTTATTTTATTTTCTCAATCTGAGTCATTTTAAGGTTCTGTTTGGTTAAGCAGAGTCCAAGTTGATTATGTATTACGTAGGGCTTCTAGTGCCAAGTAGGATTCTAAGACTTCCGATCTGATGCTCTTTTTCAGCCGTATTCCTAGTAATTCCCTATTAGAGTTCACTAGGCTTACAACTCCGAATCCTAGCAGGATTCAATTAATTACTTCTAATAGGATTTCAGTTAAGGGCTGATGACCAATAAAATTCATAAATTTTCCTCTCTTCCAAGATTTTGTCTATTTTCCATTAGTAATTACTTTGTTTCTTAAATTCTAACTTCTTGTGTACAAATTAGTCTTCTCTTTTATAATTTCTGCTAGTGTATGAGCACGCTCCTTAGTTGCAAGGCTGCTTGCTAATATTGAGTAGGCTCTGTTGAGACTTAAAAATTCTGCCCCTAGTAGAGCGTGCTGGCGCCTGGCGGAGCAATGCCCTTCAACTAACAAAGGGCTATACCTATATTGAAGAGGAGAAGTGGATGGTTGTTAAATATCAACATTTCAAGACCAAACTGAATCAATTAAACAAAACTAAGGAATAAGGTAGAATATTTTGCTTCTGAGCCCGAAGGATAAAGGCACACAGAGAGCAACCCGTTGATGAAATCTACCCAATATAGTTACTCCCTCCATTGGTTTGTTTGAGCTTGAAACATTTATTTCTATGGGAAAAATAATGAAAAAAACCACTAGTGTTATCTGTTTGACCCGAATAGGCCATTAATTTTTTTTTTTTACCAGATAAACCACTTATCTTTTGAAAACAAACCAAATAGCCCACTGGTTATTAACGGTGCAAATATTCCGTTCAAAATATGGTATATTCCATTGGTAGAGGCTAATGTGGCTTTAAAATAAGCCAAATGGAGTAGAAGATCAAGTCAAAATTGAGTAGAAGGATGATGTGGCTTTCAATCATGGCCATCCGGTACCATCGGCCCAAGCCCACACCACTATCCCTCCCATGCTCTCCTTTAGCGCTCTCGATCTACAATGCCATGGTCACCGACCCTTTGCTTGCACTGGTCTTCGCTTTCCTCCGACGCTTCCAATCCAAGATGTCATGCCGTCGACCTCTGATATCCTTCAAAGTTCGCCGGCTTTCACTCTTCTTCGATGCTCCGGCCGCTTTCTATCTCTTGCTCCGATTGACTGCCAATTGCTGTTGTCTATCCTTACTTCGACCAATTGCCGTTGTCTATCCTTACTTCGACCAATTGCCAATTACTACTGTCTTCCCTTACTTCAATCGACCGCCGATTACTGTTACCTGTCCCTTACATCGTCGAACACTCCGACCTCACCTTGCTTTTCTTTAACCCTCTAGCCATTCGCTATCTTCAGCCCCAACCCTTGGTTTGTGTGGGCCTCTGATATCCTTGTCACCTAAAGATCAACATCATCAGACTGCAAGCAAGCGACAGAGTAGAAGTCAGCTATGCATACGAATCAAATTTTACTTCGGCTAACTTGATGGGCGAATTGCAAGAGAAGTTGAGAAACTCTTTGGCCGGGTTGTTGAGTTCCCCAACCAATTTTGATGTGGCTAGAGGGAAGCCACGTGGGCTTCATTTTAACAACAGTGGGTAAATTGGCCTAACTCAGAAACATTAGTAGTATTTTTGGCCAAAAAAAACTTTAGTGGCTTGCTTGGGCTAAGCTCGGGACCAACTTGGGTCAAACTCGGCTTTGTATGGGCCCGGGCTAAGCACGACATCGGGAGGGGCGGTTATGGGCCTCAGATAGGAAGGGCGTTGAAGTGGGCTCAACACTGCCCAAGGCGGAAGTGGGCTCAGCACGGGAGAGGCCCAGCACAGGGATCGGCTCGAGCCTGGCCAGTCCGGTTTTGTCCCAACAGTCGCCTGGCACTCCTAACGGCTCTAGATTAAAAAAAAAAGGAAAATTACACTGCATGTCCCTTTAACGGCATGCAGTCTTTTTTTTTTTTAATCCCCAGAATTACTTTTTTGCCCCTCTCAACAACTATATTTTAAGGGCTTTTTAGTAAAAAAAAAATGTCTTCCCTTATAAATAGAGAGGTCATTTCCACCATTTCTTCACACCAATCTTAGTAATCTCTCTCTCTCTACTAATACATTTTCTCATTTTCTTTAAGCTCTCAGCCTTATTTTCTTCATTTTTTCTTAATAATTCCTTAATTACTTCCAAAGCTCTTCATCTTCTCAATTTATTTTCACACAAATGGCATCAAGAGGAAAGGGGAAGGCCTCAAGCTCTTCATCCTGCACCGATTTGAGGTCTTTTTTTCGTGACCTTTCCCGACCGGCGACCTATGGGGCTTAAATCCAACAAACTGATGAGGATGAGCAATTCAATATGAGTCAATATGACTTGGGGCTTGACGATCAACTTTCGGATGATGATATTGAGGAGGTGGAGCCAACGGCAGTAAAGAATGTTGGTGGAAGAGATGGTTCTCAACAGACCCCGACAAGCCATCAACCCAAACTTCCATCACAAGGTATGACGTCGAGGCTCACCATATGGGTTTGGGAGCATTTTGATCAAGTTTTCGAAAATGATGGTCATGGCAATGATGCGAGTTCGCAAATTGCAAACATCGCGCACAAGAAGAACTCTGACACGGGAACACTCAAAACGGCACATGGAACATAAGCACCTGAATCTATGTCCGGATGGAGCTGCCAGTACCGGCGGTCGGACAAAACTTGCGAGTACTGTTGGCGGATAAAGTATTTTTAAATTTAATCAACAAAATTATAGAGAATGCATGGCAGAATGAATGATGTTAAGTGTAAAACCATTTACACAAGCGGAAGATAGGCACATAAAAAAATGGATTAAATCAGAATTAAACCCTGCTTTTAAAAGAACATATAGGAGTACTGCTAGGATAGAGGCATTTAAAATTTATGAAGCTGGTAAATCAAACCTACAAGCATACTTCTTTGCTTTTGATCATTCTATCTCATTCACTAGTGACATGTGGACTTCACCACTAGGACAAGATTATTATTGTATCATTGCACATTAGATTGATGGTAATTAGGTCGTTCAAAAGCGTATAATTGCATTTAAGTGGATGGAGATTGATCATACTAGTTGAAACATATTCCAAGTTATTTCAGAAACTTTTAAAGAATTTTTTTGTCATGACAAGGTTTTTAGCATAATATTTGATAATGCATCCAACAACGATGTCACGGCTGAGACATTGAAGGAATCATTAGAACTTGTCCAGGATGCCACATTTTTTCATATTAGATGTGTATGTCATATTTTAAACTTAGCTATCCAAATAGGTCTTCAAGTTTTGAGTATTGAAATTACTTTAATCCGGTGAGCAATCCATTATTTGAAGTCAAGGACCAAAGTTTTCAAAGAGTTTAAACTATATTGTCTTGAAAATGGACTCGATTTTAGCTGGAAACGTTTTAAACTTGATTGCTCTACCCGATGGAACTTGACTTACAAGATGTGGGATAGTATACACCGGAGCAAAAAATAGTGGTCTCATAAAAATATCGTAGCATAGCAGTTACTTTTGACAGTTTATCCAACATCTCTTATTTCAAAAGCATTTTAGAATCAAATTCTTAAAAAAATAAAAAAATAGCGGGCCTAGACCCGGACCAAGCCCAGCTCGGCCTAGGACTAGGGTAAGACCCGGCACGGACCCGATATACCTTAACCTGGGTTGTACTTGGGCCCTCCAAACCTAGGACCGGCCGGGCCGAGCCGGGTCGGCCCAGTGAACACCATTATTTTCAACACCGTTCTACATGTCTTTAATTTGTCTCTACTCGGCTCGCCTCGTGTATATAGTTTGCTTGTTGCTTATTATTCATCGCCGATGCAACAATGCTACAGGTAGAAAATTTCTTACGAAAACTTAAAGTTGGGAAATGAGATTTCTGTTTCTGCTTATGCCTGGTGGAGGAAAAGAGATGGAAGAACCAGTCATTTAACAAATGGATATTTTAAGGGGCAATTGCAACATTTCTTAGTTTGAGAACAAATTGCCACATGGTGCATCTCTCAAGGACCATTTGTTGTAATTATGATGAAAATTTTTAACCCAGGACAAGAGGCAGGTGTAATAGTGTATCTTGGCTTACAGTTTAGGACAAATCATGTGCGATTTCATTATTTAAGGATCAAATTGAAACATTTAGCACAAATCAAGGACTTCTTATGCAATTTATGCCAAAAAAGTACATACGAAAAAAAAATACTAGAATATGCTTGTTAGATTAACTTTCTTATTTGGTTTTAATTGGCATCAGTCAAAAATACACTCTACAATACGTGCGCAACTCCCCCGAAATTACTGTTGTCCTCATTCAAATTGCATAATTTCTTGCACGTCCTTTTCAACCGCACGCCCTTCCTCGACTCTCCGCTCCCTCCTTCGTCGGTGAGCCATCGCTAACCTCCCGTCATGCACATCTTCCGTCACCGCCCCAGACGTTGCCCACACTGCCCTCTAGGTGGAGCACTGATCTAAGGTGCCCCTAGACACTGGCGACGTCAAATCAAGTGAGAGAAAGAGAGGGAGGAAAAGGCCGCGACCGTGGAGCCCTTCATATCATAGCAAACCAGCCAGCCCCAAGCTCCGTTCTGCCTCCGCAGTTGCTAATCACAAGCAAAGATGGTAGATTGGAGGAATGGTCGGCCGTGATCGAGTTGTGGGTGGACGGTGGCGAGGGCTGGACTATGATATTTTAAGGGTTTAGGGTGAAACTGTTTTCTTATCCCTTGTTTTTTGACCTTTCTTCAAATGAACCCCTAATGTTTTCTTAGAGACACATATGTATGTACATACGCAAAAAATGATGCGTACGAAGCCATAAAAATATATGTATACAAAAATAATAGCTTGACAATTTTAGTATCAAATTATAACATATGCAACTAAATAAATAGAATTATACAAACATTTATATGTTTAAATAAATAAATAAAATCGTACTAACATATTATTAAATATGCACAAAAGAATAAACCTACTTGTATAAATTATGTCAAATGTATTATTATTTATATGTAAAATTTTATCCACTTACATATCTATAACATATCTATGATCTTACTTGTACATATGTGGCGCATGTTGTGTACATATTTATCAATTGTTTTATATATAAAGTTTCATACATATCTGCCATCCATTTGTACATATCTCAAATTTTAGAGGGAAATGAAATTTGACATGTTTATATTTATTTTTTTATGGAATGTTAAACATATAATATATCTATGATATCATTTGTACATATGTTATACATTATTTATATATATCTCTAACTTTCTTATTGTACATCAACTTTATATATATTTGGTATCTGATTTATACATATCTCCAATTTATGAGAATATAAAATTTGATGTATTTATATTTATTTTATACTATAAAAAGTAGTATTATAATATAAATATATATGGACATAAAGGGTAAAGTATAGGTTGGACTCACCCTTTTAACTATGCTATAAGTTGCTAAATGTGATCACTTATGTCACAAGTCGTCATTAATTCATTAGCCGTTACCAACTATTGTCGGTGATAGGGGAGGGTGGACCTGATTAGATTTTACACGTCGGAAAAAGCTCTAGCTGAGTAGGAGAAGAAAAGGTGTTTTTTGCCTTATCGAAAATTGGATAATGTCGGATTACAGGAACCGTGACTTCTAAAGTGCTTTCCCGATTCCAACCAAAGGCAATTAATTTTATGTCCTGTGACTCCTGTCGCCGATAAACACCAGTAAATTAAAACTTCTCCTCTGTTCAATGTAACCAACTCCGGTTATTTTCCACGTTTTTTCTTTTGCCCTTCAATTACGATGAAGATCAGAGGATGACGAAACTCATGGCTTAACTGATCAACATAGCCCCAGCCCCAGCCCCAGGGTGTGGTATTATTTTACTGAAACATTGCAAGCGTGAGATGTATAACTGCATATATATGTCACCACCACGGTGGCCGTATTTGAGCACAATTTTTAAGATGCCTCTTAGGTATTTGGATTATTTATTAAAGATAAAGATTAAACCATTAAAGTTAAAAATTAAAAATTACATTTAAATGATTTTTTTTTTGAAATTTTAACACTAATTTCAAAGAAGATCAGTGTAAACATAAATGTTTAAGTATTAATCGCTTGACATGAAAATCATAATGTCATGTGCGACTTTTAGGAATGGGAGTTTAATTAGCCAGGGATTAAGTCAACCGATAGACATGAAAGAAGAAAGAAACGCGTTAGATGGATATTGATACATTACACCACTCCAAGTGCGTTGCGGGATAAGGATTAATAAGTAGTGTGAAATTTAAGACAGCAAAGAGTGGGCGGTTCATAGAATTGCAAATTATAATAAGGATTTTCTGCTTCTAAATGTCAACCAACTAAAATATTCCAGAAAATTAGAAAAACATTATACTATAATTTTATACAAAAGAGTGTATACAACTATGATATATACCGCTTATTCCAATGCCAACTCAGGGAAATAACTCACAAACCCAAGACGTTTATGCTCGGCACAGCAATTTAATTAAGCGTCCCTTTTGGGTATTATAAGATAACTCTTCTGATTAGTGTTAATGTTTAAATCAATTTTTAAACGATATAATTATTTCAGATTTCTGATGTGAATGGTAATTCGCAAAACATACCCCGTTGTCCAATTTTTGGGGAACTGCGCAAATTGCATGGTCGGTCAAAGTCAAAAAAATATATCGTAGCGGCTAGAAATAAGACAACAAATGCTACTTTGTTGTTGTTGTTGTTTGGTCACATGAGCTCAGCTGTCATAACACAATTACTATTCGGCCTTTGCGGTGTTCATGATTTTCGCGTCTTAAAAGTAACCTCCGGGTTCATAAATCAGGACAAGACTTCTATGTATAGTTCCATTTGCAAAGGATATATTTAAGTCTAAGATTTCTCCTTAATGTTTGTCTTTTCTTTCAATTAGGGCATCATCTTATGTTCTTCTTCAATAACGTCAATAACATCTCTGAATCCAAGGTTAGATAAGTTCAGTAGATGGTACAAGCTTTTATTGTAATGCTGAAGCCTTTGATTTTGAATTCAAGAAGGCAGATAAAGAAACTTTGGCATAAATCACGACCGGAATAGACAGAGAATAAAGTTAATGCCCATGGCATAAAGTAAACTACACACTTTCCGCTCTGGTAGGGGAATTATACATTCGAAAGTAGAGGTGCTATATACAGTTAGCTTTCTTAAAAGGATCATACCACAGTGATGGACAGTTAGCTTAGGATTTTCCTTTATAAAACTATATAGATACAAGTGGCCGGGTAGATATAGAGAGACATAAAGAGTGGGGGAGAAGAGAGTCATGTTACAGTATAATGTTTCAAAGGATTTTATGACTAGTTAAAGAACTAGTAATCAGGCTGCATTTTGTTGTGTCAAGCAATAAGAATATAAAATTTTCATATCATTGTATTTATAGAGAAAAAATATTAAAAAATTATGAATTTAAAACTAAGGGACGATCAATTCAAAGGTTTTAAAAAATTGGAATGATTGAAAATTGTTAGTAACCAATTTGGTGATAGAAAACACATGGCATAAGATCAAGGTAGTGGATTTAAGATTTTAGTACAAATTGGGGCTTTAACTGTAACTCATGAAAGTTCAGGGGTAAAATCGTAGAAACCAAAGTTTAGGACGTCTTTTGTTTGTCTATTGGGAAAGAGTGGCAAAATGTCTGATTTCAAAGTTTGGGGACCAAAAGTTGTTATTGTACATAAAAAAGAGGAAATATATTGTAATTTACATATTTATTTAAATTTCGGATGCTGGGAGAAAAGCCTAAACGCCTACAGCATCAGGACCACCCCCCCCCCCCCCCCCCCCCCCCCCCCCCCCCCCCCCCCCCGGGGACACTGTAGCATGGGGCACTGTGCCTCGTATTCCATAAAAAAAAAATTTGACTGATGTCGTGAACGGTCACTTTGGTTATCTTTAATTTTCTGTTAGGGGGTTTTTTTTTGTCGGTTTTTTTTGGGGGGGGGGGGGGGGGGGGGGGGGGGGGTGGGTGGGGTTGTTGTGTGGTTAAGGGAACTCAAAGAATCACTATAATGCTTTCTTCGCAATTACATGAAAGGCAAAACATTTGGTGTTTGAAATGTGGGATTTGTTACAATTAAACCCTTAATTTAATGATACAATCTAAATTTTAGTTTGATTAATCTCTTGTTAAAGGTTTACATAGAGCTTTTAAATTGTGCCAAACAAGTTTCTAATTCAAAACTTTTCAAGTGCATTTTAAGAGGACGTGTTGAAACTTGTTGAAAAATTTTGATTTTCAAAAAATGTTAGTTTGTACAATTAAATGCGTTTTTTTTATTGAATCAAAGATTGGACTAAGTATGACAAATTCTTTTGTAAAGATTCAAACTTCATATGTTGAGAAAATGTTTTAATCGGTCCCCTGGTAAATTACATCGGTCCAGCTCCCATTTTCATGTTTTAATCGATTAAAACAGTTTAATCCCAAGTCTGGAACGTCTGCAATTTTTTGGGATATCCGTTAACAGGTTAAAAATGAACTTTAACCTGTTAATTGAAGCTTTTTAATTGTTTCACATTTTTCTCCCAAATCGATGCCATTTTCTGACATTGTTGAATGTTGAGAAGACGAATTCACTGTTTAATCAATTGAACTTGAAGTTTAGTCCGTTAGTTGGAGAAAATCCCGCACAGAGAACAACAGCAACGTTTAGCAGATTTTACGGAGCTTTTTCAGGCTACTCTACCTTTTCTCCAAGAGCTCTCTGACCCTGAAAAGGTACAAATATGTTAAGAAACTCGGGTAAATTGCATGCGTTACCCCCAACCTTTTAATTCTGTTTCTGTTCTAACCCCAACCTTCATTTTGTTCGTTGCGCCTCCTTAATGTGGCTAAAACGTTCTATTTTGAACCTTTTTTTGATGGAATCCGTTATATTGGATGGAAAATGACACATCAACATAAGATTGTAAGGGAAAATGTTTGTTTTAACCCTTGTAAACATTTTCATTGCCAAAAAAAGCCATAAAATTTTCAAATCTCC
This sequence comes from Aquilaria sinensis, assembly GCA_005392925.1. NCBI lineage: Eukaryota > Viridiplantae > Streptophyta > Magnoliopsida > Malvales > Thymelaeaceae > Aquilaria > Aquilaria sinensis. The sequence continues at coordinate 376,986 of SMDT01000481.1, read as the reverse complement.
CTCTCCTCCCTTCCCGACGGTGCCATCTCCGACGGCCCCATCTTCAGCCTTCCTCTCCTCCCTCTCCTGTGACAACCTTGTACTCCATTCGCTCACCCTTTCCTCCGATTCCCTCTCCCCATCGCCATCGAGATACCTCTTCCAATTCCCTTCCCTGATTCCCGTCACAATACCCGTTCACTGTCGCGATTTCCCTTCCTCAGTTCCCTATCTCCACCAACGCGATTTACCGTCCGAAGCACCCAGATGTCAATGGGATAGTCATGGACGGCATGGCTCTGCTGTTGCCTTCCAGGTAGTGATGCACAAACGGGCTGCCCGGACCGGACCGGCCGGTCCTGGGCCTAAGTAATGTGGGCCCGGGCACAGCCCGTGTTTACACGGGCCGGTCCCGTGCCGGTCCTGGGCCGAACCCGAGCTGGCCCGTTAAATTTTAATTTTTAAAATTGTAATTTTAATTTTAATTTTAAGTTTTAGTTTTTATTTTTAATTTTTATCTCCACTTTTAAGTCTTCACTTTTAAATCAATAACTTAATAAAAACAAGAGTATGAGAGTTTTTTTATAAGTGATATTTTATAATCTAGTGGATCTTAAATTCCACTTCATATTCAATTCTACTAGACTTTTAAATTAATCAAACGTTAAATGAATAACTTAATAAAAATAAAAATAAAAGGTAAGAAATTGACCAAAAAGTTTGGAAACTTTGATATATTTGATTTTGAGTTAAACCATTTTTTGTAACCTTTATTAAGTCAATTATTAAAACCTTAAGGACTAAAGTTATTTCTTTATGTTAAAGAAACAAACCATGATTACCAAGATTTTACTTTACAAGACAATAAATAAAATAATGACAAAAAAAATTAGAGATAAAGATAACTATGCTCATCAATGTCTTACCTATAGTTAAACCAACAAAAAAAAATTCTAAATAGGAACTAGATTAATAGTTATTCTTTATCTTTATATTTTGTATAATTACTTGTTTTAAGAGTAAAACACCACCACCGGTGTGAACTTTTATTAATATTAAAGCCAAACGGCACTTACATACCATGGAACGGGCTTTACATTACTCAATAGCGAAACGTTCCATAAAATTAAATGCAAAATAAAAGGTACGATCTGTGCTACACAGCAAAATCAGATCAAATACAAAGTAAGTAAATAATGAGCAAGTGGTGGATTTAAGCATCTATCTCATCGGGGTTTTCCTCGTCAGAACTCTTGTGGTCTTGTAATCTGCAAGCTAAGCTGCAATACCTCGATCACGGTTGCATATACAAACTTCAACTGCATCTGGTGATAGCCTTGCGCGTCTCTCTGAAATGACACGCTTTCCAGCGCTTAAAGCGGACTCCAATGCAACGGTTGAGATGGGAACAGCTAGAACTTCTTTGGCAATGATGGAGAGTATTGGAAATTTGTTACTTCTTGCTTTCCACCAGTCTAGAATGTCGGTCTCACTATTCTCCCAAACAAGGTTAAGGTATGCGTCCACTTCAGTAAGACCGGATGCGGCAGCACGGGGCCGTTTGAGGAGTTGTTCAGCCGGATTGAATGACAATGAGGCCGATGAAGACGCGATGGTAGATGAAGTAGTGTTTGCAACCTTATCCTTATGCCGACTGGCATATATCTTAAACAACTCTCGCAAGTGCTTATCAATAGAGGTAGTTATAGTATGAACAGAAATATGTGCCATTTCTAAGAAACTATAATAACCCTCAAGTAGCTGTTGCGTACCTGTGATTCTTACGGTCGGGTCTAGTGTAGCTGCAACTAAGTAGATTGGGGGTATAGTACTGAAATATAAAATCCATTTATCTTTCATGGCCTTAATTGTGTCTTTTAAGAACTCGTCATCTTTGTATTGGTTCAAAACCCATGCAATGTTGACCATATGCATTAAAACTTTGTGCGATGTGGGATAGTATACACCGGAGCAGAAAACAGTGGCATCATAAAAATATCGCAGCACAGCAGCCAATTTTGACAGTTTATCCCACATCTATTGTTTCAAAATCGTGTTCTTTTCTCTGACATTTATAAAACATGTCATGTATGCAGCAAATGGCATCGCATCTATCAACATCTCATAAGTGGAGTTCCATCGGGTAGGGCAATCAAGTTTAAAACATTTTCAGGTAGGGCAATCAAGTTTAAAACGTTTCCAACTAAAATCGAGGCCATTTTCCAGACAATATTGCTTAAACTCTTTAGAAACTTTCGTCCTTGACTTTAAATAATGGAGTGCCCACCTAATTGGAGTAATTTCATTACTCAAAACTTGAAGACCTTTTTGGACAGCTAAGTTTAAAATATGACATATACACCTAATATGAAAAAATGCGGCATCACGGACAGGTTCTAGTGATTCCTTCAATGTCTCAGCCGCGACATCGTTGTTTGATGCATTATCAAATGTTATGCTAAAAACCTTGTCATAACAAAAAAATTCTTTTAAACTTTCTGAAATTACATTGAATATGTTCCAACCAGTATGATCGACCTCCATCCATTTAAATGCAATTATACGTTTTTGAATGACCCAACTATCATCAATCCAATGTGCAGTTATACAATAATAATTTTGTCCTAGTGGTGAAGTCCACATGTCACTAGTAAATGAGATACAGTGATCTAAAGCAGAGAAGTATGCTTGTAAGTTTGATTTACGAGCTTCATAACTTTTAAATGCCTCCCTCCTAGTAGTGGTCGTAGATGTTCTTTTAAAAGCAGGGTTTAAGTATGATGTAATCCATTTTTCCATGTGTCTATCTTCCGATTGTGTAAATGGTTTTTCAGTTAACATCATTCATTCTATCATGCCTTCTCTACAATTTTTTTGATTAAATTTAAAAATACCTGATCCGCCGGCAGTGCTTGCAAGCTGTGTCTGACCGCCGGTACTCGTAGCTGCATCTGGACATAAAGTCGGATGCTTTGATTCCATGTGACGTCTCAGTGTTCCTGTGCCAGCGTTCTTCTTGTGCGAGAGCTTTTGCTTGCAGTGTTTGCACTGTGCGAACCTCGCATTGTTTCCATGACTATCCTTCTCAAAAACTTGGTCAAAATGCTCCCAAACCCATGCGGTGCGCCTCGCCGTCTTACCTTCTGGCGGAAGTTCGGCTTGATGGCTTGTCGGGGTTTGTTCAGAACCATCTCCTCCACCAACATTCCCTGCTGCCGTGGGCTCCACCTCCTCAACGTCGTCATCAGAAAGTTGATCATCGAGGCCCAAGTCGTATTGACTCATATCGAATTGCTCGTCATCGTCAGTTTGTTGGATATGAGTCCCACGGGTCGCCGGTCGAGAAAGGCCACGAAAAAATGACCTCAAACCGGTGCGGGATGAAGAGCTTGAGGCATTTCCCTTTCCTCTTGATGCCATTTGTGTGAGGCAAAATTGAGCAAAACACAAGCTTCGAAAGTAATTGAGAATTGATTGAGAATGCAGAAAATAATATTGACTGCTTGAAAGAAATGAGAGAATATATTAGTAGAGAAGGAGAGATTGCTAAGATTGGTGTGAAGAAATGGTGCAAATGGCCTCCCTATTTATAGGGGAAGGCCTTATTTTTTTTGCCTAAAAAACCCTTAGAAAATAGTTGTTGGAGGGGGCAAAAATGTAATTTCTGGGGTCCAAAAAACGCTGCCAACCGTTAAAAGGACCAAAGTGTAATTTGCCCTTTTTTTTTTTTGAATTTCTGGAATGTTGGAGACGATGACCGTTGCTCCGCATTGCTGCCGGTGCCGTGCCGGTCCCGTGCCGTCCGCCGTGCCGGTCCCGTGCCGGTGCCGAGCAGAGCCCAATCGCCTCCTGGGCCGTGCCGAGCCCACCTCCCTCCCCCCTCCTCCAGGCCCATAAACGGCCCACATTGCGACCGGTCTTCTAGCGGGCCTAGGCCGTGCCGGTCTTGGCCATGCCTGGGCCGTGCTCCAAGCGAGCCGGTCCCAAGCCGGGCCGTGTCAGGACCGGCCCACTGAACACCTCTACTTCCAGGAGCGAGGTAGGTTGCACCCGATCCACCTTCATTTAACGCTATTTGGTGAATCAAGTGAGCTAACGGAGGAGAGGGTGAACAAATTAGGGATGGAGTACATGGTTGCCGGAGGAGAGGGAGGTGGATTTCAGAGTCAAATCTGGGTGTTGTGGCGAATCGGGTGAGGCCAAAGAGGGAAGGGAGAACGACGGCGGCGTGGAGAGAAAAGGAAAACGGCGGCTGTGGCGAGTGGAAGGCCGGAGAGGGACGACCGTGAGGGGAAGGCCGGAGAACGACGACGGCGAGGAGAAGAGATGAGAGTGGCGGCAGGTAAGGGAGGCGGATAGTGGAGAGATTGTTCCAAGAGGGAGGCGGAGATGACGAAGAAGAAGCATAAGGGGTTTCTTGCTAGATTTGAAATATTTAAAGCTTTTTTTGGTAAAGAGGAATGTTTACAAGGCTTAAAATAAACATTTTCCCCTAAAATCTTATATTGACGTGTCATTTTCCATCCAATATAACAGATTCCATCCAAAAAAGGTTCAAAATGAAACGTTTTAGCCACGTTAGGGAGGCGCAATGAACAAAATAAAGGTTGGGGTTAGAACAAAAACAGAATTAAAAGGTTGGGGGTAACGCGTGCAATTTACCCTAAGAAACGCTTTGGGAACTCTTGGTTATTAAAAGAGAGAATTGAACATCAGAACTCAAATTAAAATGCTCAAAAGTTTAGACTATTTGCTCATGTAGCATCTATTGGTTCAATTGTTCTAACAATTTTATAAACACCAAATTGTTGGGTTCACCTTTGCGAGATAAGGTTGTTTTCTTGTGAGAAAAAGGGTGCTAGTAATTTTTCTACTTAGTGATAGGAAAAGCCACCAAAGAATTGTAAAGCCCTATGTACCTTTAAATTGTTAGTAGAGGAAAAATTTTCCATTGTTGAATTAGAGAAGTGAAGTAGACTATTTAAAAGAGAGACAAAAAATAGAACAATTATCTATAAATATTCTTATATCGGGTTTTTCTTGCTTTCCTTGCTTGCTTATTGTTTGAGTTATTTGTATTACTTGAAGTTAGATGAAATTGTTGTCCGAGTAACTTTTTTAAAGTAAAAATTAGGATCCGTGAGATAAATTTTTCTAGTTAGAATAGACTTATGTTTATTTGATTTGCTTTAAGGTTTCAAATTTTTATTTTGGTTAGTTTTCAAAATTCAACCAATTCACCTCTTTTAATTGCACTTGGGACTCGTAATTGTTATTAGAAACCCCCCCACACACACTTTATGTAATTAGTGCAAATTTATCTATATCTTAATTATTGAAAGTTTATTAAAAAATTTTATTAATTAAATAAATAACATTTAATAATATATTTAAAAATTAAATTTTTTTAATAAATTTATCAAAAAAAATAGGAGTAAACTTAAAAAAAATAAAGGAAAAGAAAATACACACCATAGATATACAAAAAGCACAAGTTAATATTAAACATACCATTAGCTTTTATTTGAAATAAAATATATAGTATTATATAATCCCTGACCTTTAATTTATGCTTCCCTTTTCACTCTTAGCCTATTAATATTTTCTTTTGGTTCTAAACTTTTTAAAAATAGCTACATATTAGTCCCCGAATGGATGAAATCTATTAACTCAAAGTAACTATGTCTAGGAGTGTGCATGGAACCTGGTCAACTTACAAAACCATAAATCGAACCGCATTAAATAGAATGGCATGCAATTTTATGTGGTTCTAGTTACAGTTCGGGTTTATAAATCTTAAAATCGAATATCATATAATGCAGTTGCCGTTTTTTATTGTCATAACCGGTAAACAACCATACCGGCCATACATGTGAGGTCCAATCCAATATAAACTAAAATTATATACCTAATTGGCTAATTCTCTCTCCCTTTTATTTATTTATTTTTTTTTGCTATCATTTAGAACTGAATTCCTAAACCCAAAATTAAAGTTCAATACTCTATAAAGAAAGGCCAAATCCATTATCCATCATGCTCCTATAGTGCCCAACCGGGCTTACTGAATCAGCCTACTGTATATTGTTTCTCTTGCTTCCCTAGGCTGCAGCATTGCTGACTTTCTGTTGTGCATTATATGCGAAATGAGATCATCATCAGACAAGACGAAAGAGATTGGAAAGTGAAGAGAAACAACTCTGTGTGCTTTAGGAAACGATCATTGGTGCGAAATGACTCTATTCACGTTCAGGACCAGGGTTGTTCACGGGACGGCAGACACTACTAGCTAATTTTGTTTCAATTGTTGGATAGGTAAGAAATTTTTTTAAATATTTTTTAAGGGTTCTCTCTTAAGATGCAAATAATTTCTTATTCATGTACAACAAATAAACTAGCTAATTCTCTTTAAAACTTAAAATGGAAGAAATTTTGAAAGGGTTTCTTATTTGTGTTTTAATGATGCAAAACAGACAATGAGTTTCTTATGTATGTAGGATTTAGGATGATAAATTTTATTTATTTGAGATTTTTATTTCTTATATATGTTGATTTTATGAACTAGATTGTATTTTTATTGTTTTTGTTTATTTTATGTGCTTATATTAATTATTTTGATTTAATATGATTTATTTGTGATATGAAAAAACTACAACTGAACCACATTTATGTGGGGTGAATTTTTTCATATTTGTATACAAAGTGATGTAGTTATAGTTTTTAAATTGTGAAATCATTTACTATATGGTGCGGTTACGAGTTTGGCTCTAAATAGAATTAACCCGCACCATGAACACCCCTAACTGTGTTTATATAACATCAATTTTCTAAAATTATTTTTAATTGCATGATATTTCTCTCTTAGAAATTTGAACTAGGAAATAATTTTTTACAATTAAATAAATTAATCTATTATCAATTTTTTCCATATATGAAATAGTTATTTTGCAATGTATGCACTTATTTTGTAACAACTTTTGGTTGGGTTAACAAATTAAACCAATTGAGACAAATTAAAATGTTTTAAATTATTTCTGAATGGAGGATGACATAAAAAATTTTAGGATTAAATTTAGCTCACATAAATTATGTATATTGAAGAAAATTGATTTTTTCAATAATTTTATTATAGATTTTAATAATATATTTCATCTAAGTTAAGAAGTAAACAAATTGAAGATTATATTTAGGGTAATTTTTATAGGGGGACCTTACATCTAATTTTATTTTTTTGGTTTCATCTTGAATGTATGTACTAATTAAATAGATAAATAAAATAATTATCCACAAATGTAATTTTAAATTTTAATAAAAATATTTCATTAAGGTTAAAGGGTTGTGAAATTGATAAATATTGTGCTTAAGGTCTTGTTTAATAATAAGAAGAAATAAAGAAGAAATTTGTTGCAAAATTAAACTTAATACCTCAATGACGGATAAAAATGTAATTTGGTAGTTTAATGGAAACGAAGCTAGTATCTAATATTTAAAAAAGATGACTTTCGAATAGGCAAATGTGTTAGGCTGCTGGATAGTGGGGATGGTCTTGTATTGGCAAATTCAAATTGTAATAGATTAAAATGAGATATCAAATAAAAAAATTGAAAGATTGAGGTGCGTAGAAGAATTTAGCCATTGCCCTAAAATAGTTAAATTACAACAATAGGTTTATGTAAAGTATTACAATATATTAAGTTTTAATGACCAAAAGATCATTTAACATTTGTATATACTTTCATACTTTTTATAATATAATATAATATAAGATATGCGTATGTGTATTTGACATTGGGAAAGACTAATGAGTACCAAAGCGTACTGCCAATAATGATTTTAATTATCTCTAAACTTCCCGTGGCACAGCGTTCATAGGGATAGCAACAAGGCAGATCGGGTGCAGATATCTCTTTCCTGCTATCTGTGTCTGCGGTTGTTTTAGTACTTGCGACTTTACAAATATCCGTAAACGGGTGAAAAATCTCATCCGTACCCACAACTCGTAGGTAATCCGCACCCACAGGTAATATGCAGTTTAAACTGTGTTTTCTTTTATTTCATAAAAATAAAATATGAAAAATACATACAAAGTTATTGTCCATATATAATACAACAAAATAATAAAATACACAAATCATAACATACATACAACAAAATATTTGATGAGAATTAGTATAAAATATTAGTTAAATATAGGTGTTGTATCCCATTATAATTAATAAGTAAAAAATTTATACTAACAGGTTTCATAGGTAGGCGAGGCGTATTTGCCTGTGATGGATACCTTATACCCTCCACTCACCTATACTCATTAAACGGTTGTGATTTGCCATCCATATCCATACCTGTTGCATATTTTTATTCATTTACCTGCCCATTATAGGCAGATATTCGGGAATCATGGATTCCACCTGCCCAATTTTCATCCTTAGGCATTCCAACCTCTTACCTTGAGTTTCATTTTGAGTTTCATAGCAAGCAATTTTGATGTTTCTCTAATTAGACACTGACAATTCAGTAATCATTTTTTTTTTGTTTTTTTATTCAAAATTAGTATTATAAAGTATGGGGTTAGAAGGGTTATAATTATAGTAGAAAAATCCAAACTTACTTAAAACCACATATTATGTTAATTTAGGGAGGGAAGAGGCGACTGGAGATTTGAATCCTGGCTGTTGCCGAGGATTAATATCCCACTTGCCAGCCGAACTTGGCTGGCGGACTTGTAGGCATCTTCTTTTCATTCCAAGATAATGAACTTGTAGGTTAGTAGGACAAATTAATATTTATTGTTCACACTTCTGCCATGATATATTAACTAAATACACACTAAACATTATTTTAATTTGAGTAATTCCATAATTGATTCCAAAACAAAGACTTGACAATAACCGCTCAGAATGAACTGGATATCTGATGGATTTTGGTTTTGATATTATGGAACTATACCAATACCCCTCTATCATGTAATTGGTGTGCATATTTATGGTATTTAATTAATTTTTTTAGGTATGGTTGACGATTCCCTTACATAGAGATGACTAGTTTTGTGTTCAAGATTATTGTAACGTCATCATTATGTCGAATTAAAAATTCATCAAAGTCCATATAAGTAAGCAACAAGGAGGAAAAACAAATTAATTAGCAGTTAATGCAATAATTTTCTTCTTGACATGATAATCATTTTATCTCATGCAAGAGATCCTCATTCTTACTGTTAATTAAAAGGTTTATAATAATAGATGAGATGAGTAGCAGGATAAACTGGGCAATAAAATTAAAATTAATTTTCCCATTTCCTGGAAATTTTTTAGTAGAAAAAGAAGAACAAGCAGTAGCCTGAGGAATAAATAAGACCATAACTGATGAGGAATGTGGAAGTTGTATGTAATTTGAATGTGAAGACGATTGAGATGAAAAATACAAATATGTAATATCTCAACGGTAGGAAACTTTATTGGGAGAGAAGGGAGTGCCCCCCAAACCTTAAAGTCATATGCCTCCAAATTTGGGGTCAAATTCAACTCCTGTTTATTATGTAAGCTAACTTACTTGCATACGACTGGTCAACGCTGTCAGTGAGATTTTAATGGAGTATTTGTTTGCAAGAGAAGCGAGAGAGCAACTTGCTTCTTCCTCTGCCTCTTCTTGATTCAATTTCAACTAAGCTTCTGATTTACTCATTTCAAAATTTCCAGTTATTGCTTCCTACTTTCGGGTCTTGGATGTCACCTTTGTTTATTTATTATTATTATTATTATTATTACCATTATTGTTATTATTATTATGCATGGTTACTTTTGGACGTGGATCAAGTTATAGGAAGAGCACAACCTGCAATTCGGCTTTGGGCGGCACTGTTGGCTTTGGGCCCATTAGATAAGCATTTCCATGCAAATGTGAAAGAAGACTTTGACCATGGGAGGGTATATTACATTTTTCAGTCTCCGCACCACAAGTCTTTACATCAATTCACGTCGCTATCAAAACACCTCTAAAGTGAAATCATAATGCATTAAAAAAAAATTTTGAAACAACTTTTTTAAATTGAACCCTCACACATACTTGGGTCGCTCAACTGTGTTAATGGACCATAAAGTTTGTGCTGCTGTTCACTGTAATCACCAAAAAGTTTACCTATTGACAAATATATAACCATATTTTATAAGGCTTACATTTCAATCATTCTACCATATTCAATCTTTTAAATGTTGAAAATTGTAGGCATATATAACATGTCTGCTTACATGGAACTCTGTTTTCTGTACGAATTTGGCTTAAATCCTTAAATGTCCATGAATATACCCATCAGGCATCAGCTGATCAATTTTTTCTTTTTTCTTTTTCATTCTCATATACCCACCAAACATTCAAAACTATGCCCTTAGGACATTGCCATTGGCCATCTCTATTGAAAATTTGTTGAAACTACGGGCCAAAAATGTAATTTTCCAAAAATTTAAAAACCCACAAAGGAATTAGTTCACATTTAATATTTGTAATTTTTCAGTCTTAATAACTACTAAGTACTGCAAACAAATGATTTCTTTATTTTGGATTCCTTCCTATGTGAATTTCAGATTGAGGAGTAAAAAAAAGATTACACGCCTTTTGTTCACAGTTTTAGAAAGTTTCGATTAAGGCATTCAATAATTTAGTCGGCTTAAAAGTTTAATGGACAGATGAGCATGAAAGAAAAAAAAAATTGATGTGTAATGCAAAGATCGTTACAATTTTGATTGACATTTTGGATCCTACAACAAAAATTTTCTTTACAAGCTTTTATTTTTTTTATATTCAAAAATATGTTTTACAAGTATACAAAGAAAAATGCATTAGTATTTTACGTAAGGGGATGAGAACACTAGTATTTTTTTTATTTGAAAGATAACTGAACTATCTGTATGAAATTTTTTGGGACAAAATGAGTAGGTTAAAATTAAACATAAATATCCTCACAATATCTCAAACACTTCAAACATTGGGCTAAAATTAGGGACAGCTTTTATTATTTTTTAGTTGAGAATAAAATGAGTTGGTCGTATAGAGAGAGTAAAATGAGTGGAAGGCTTGTAATTTTTTTTTCCGTAAGCAAGATTTCGAAAATTTAGGAAAAATAAAAGTAGACTCGATGAGAGATGACTTGAGCCAATGACGTTGGCCTCCCACCAGTCGACAGAAAGCGACTTCCCATGTTCTGGTTATCAAATCATCGAGGGCTGTAGTTTTCTTTTTCTTTTTCGTTTTCGTTTTTTTTTTTTTAGAAAAAGAGTTCATAATTACGTAATGCGAAATGATAGATACGAGAGGTTCATTTGAACCGTCCATCTCAGATCTCATATAGATGGAAGACTAAGATGGATTTATCACGTCTCTTTTCTGTCGCAATAGGTTTTTAAAACAAAATGGACAAAAGACACAATTTTGCTACTAAAATTTTTGGCAGAGAGTAATTTCACTATTAAAATATTGTTTAGAGAAATTCATCACTAACAACTTTTAAATGGATATATTTATTATCAATGTCTTGAATTAGAGGAATATTTATTAGTCATTATACTATAGACCTATGTTTAATTAGACATTTTAATATATATATAACCCCCTAAATATAACCTATAATACAGTAAAAAAATTGATTAATTTTTTCTGTACCAAAACTTACCATCACCCTAGAAACCCTACCTCTATTGTTGCTCCCGCTGTTGTCGTCGCCGCCTTTGCCTTGAGATCTTGCCGTGATCATCCGCTTCCAAATCTCGTAACCAATCGCCTTTAGATCTCGTCCTCACTCGCCGGCCCTCATATTTGGATCGTGTTGCCGTTTATATCGGGATCTCGCATCATCGATCACCTCAAGATCTTGGCATTGTTGCTTGCCGGATCGCGCCAATCATGGCCTTCGGGTCGTGTCACTCTTTGCGTCCAAACCTGCAAAATTGTCAAAGACAAATATCAAGAAATGTCTGACCTAGTGCACAAAGTGTCTACAATAAAATGTAACTATGTCTAATATAGTATGTGGAAGTATCTGCAAAGAAATATTAAAATAATTTTTTATAATGTGAAATTAAAAGCATATAAAGTTATAAGAATACGTGTCTGATTGAATATTAAAAAAATGTATAAAAAATATGTAAAAGTATCTAAACCAAAAGTGTCTGAATCAACTTATGAACAAGTTATTATCTTTAGAAAATAACTGTTTGAAATAATAAAAAAAAATCTGAAGCTATAAGAATATGTGTCTGATCAAATACTGAAAAATGTCAAAAAAAATATGTAAAAGTGTCTGAACTATTTTTTTTATGGTTAATATATGAGGTATATATAAATGTTCAAAATTTCTTTTTTTTTTTTTATTGGGAAGACAAATCCCTCCATAGCCTCTTCTACCTCTCATCCTTTTCATCTTTCATCTTTTCTCTGTCGCCCTCCTTTCATGGCCCGCCTCTCTTTCTATTTTGTTCGCCTCACCCGTCTGCCTTCTTAGCCTTGCCTCATCATTCCCCTCGCCTCGCCGTTCACCTCGCTATGTCACTCGTCTTGTTGTCATTGGGCCACCTCGCCTTAGACCGCACTGCCTCACCTCCAATCATGCGAGCAAGTGTGGAATAAAATGGAACTAGTTTAAATACCCGTCGTTGACACGGGATAAAAAAAAGGGGCGAACGCAAAAGATGAATAGCTAATGTACATGAAAAAAACATGTCATTGAAAGTAACAATTGCTAAATAAGAATTCATGTAATGATGGATTGAACAGTTAAGATGTTCATTCCCATCATTATAAATATTAGATAATTTAAATTAGCAAAAAATATTATAATAAAATAACAAAGTAAAAAAGAAGTACGTAATGTCTAGAGTAATGTAAATTGATAACAAAAAAACACGAATTGTTTTAAATATGAAAGGATGAGTTGTCAGGCAGTTTCTGAATCTTCTTAGAAGCAAACCATTTTTATTTTGGAGTTCCCGGGGCCATAAAGCTGAAACAACAAATTTATGCTTTATATTAGAATCCTATGCAGTGCATTATTAAAATAAGGTAAAAAATAAGCACCTGCTTGGAGAGTGGGGATCAACTTTGTATGGTGCAGATGGATTTGTTAAATTATAAATTGGGTGTTGTCGGAACTCTGACCTGTACATTCATGTGGAGTTTATAGTTAAATGAGATGAATAGTTAAATAAACGAATACATAGTAATTTATATTTGCATACAGTATTCTTGTTGCTTCAATGTCCTGATCTGAGAGCATGTTGCGAGTGCTGGAAAATGCTGAGGGTGCTACTCCAAGAGGACAGTGGATATCACTAGAATTAGATAATGATTCACTTTGTGAACATTGGCCATTTGTAGTAGTAATTCCCGCACTAGACATGTATAACAATCAAATATGAATAGTGTAAGAGTATATGTAATGCAACTTGAAATGATGTTTTAGTGAAACAACCAAATACTTACCCAATATTATGACATCGTTTGAATGAAGCATTATCAATGCTATAACCATTAGCATGTGGCCTTTTAATACAGCTACTAACTTGTGTTCGAGGAACATACTATTAAAGACAATTACTGTGAGTGATATTATAAGGTATTGAATATTAGAAGGAATAACATAGCATAAGTATAAATTGCATGAATATTACATACACAAGAAATGCTTCGGAGACACATTCGGGATTCATTAGCATAGTCAACAGGTTGTGCCTTCTTAACCGTAAATCCTGAATGTACATTGTCACGGTTGTATTGTGTGACCTCAACCAACCAAAGGAATTGCAAACCCTGAAGCCTTTTGAACAATTTGGACACTTTTTGTTCTCTGTTTTCCTGTTTGAAAACATATAAAAATAAGATAAAACAACGACAAGTAATAAAATTGAATGAAGAGGAAGAAAACCAACCGAACGATATCTTTTGAGTAACTCAGCAGCTGAACATTGAAGCAATTGGCGCACAACGCCATCAAGCAAAACAAAATGACCCTCTGTATAACGATCTCTGACCTTTAAATCTACTTTATAACTATACATGGAAATAAAAAAGAAAAGTAAATGAGTTATAATATTAAAAGTCAATTAATATTATGATCAGAAGTTTGTTTTGGATATCTAAGTAATGTTGATAAGTTACCGCATAACTGGTGAATTGATAGTCACCATACAACTGGAACAGTAAAAATATGGGCCTTGCTCAACTATCTTGCGCAAGCAATTACGGCATCCAGTGTAGTACCAAGGGAATGATTGGTCAACGTAAACAATTTCGGCAAGACAATTGAACAGTTTGTACTGAAATAATCAAAAGAACGCATAATACTATACTGGATGAAGCACTTTGATATTCTAGAAATGCTTATATTTAATATACATTTGCTGAAGTAGATGCACGAATATACTCAAGCTCACTGACAGTAAGGCGATGAAACACCTTAGAAGGACCTGATGCACGTACTTCTAACATGTTCTGGTAACTTGAGACAATACCAACTTCACCAATCCCATATCTTCAAAATAGTGACAACAATAAAGATAAAAAAATGTTTGACTACATATAAACCCTTTTAAGTAGTGTAACAAAATAGGTGTAAGGAGCTCACGATTGTAACAAAATAGCTACTTCTGGTAAGTCCAAATTAGCATAAAACTTAGAAGCACACGTAGATGTGAGATAATATCTACCTACATATTTAATGAACAAAATATGTGTAAATTATTTACTGTATGATGGGTAGCAAAAATTGGCTTACGAAATTACCATATACAATTGCAAGAATTTGGACATGCCTTTATATGACTTGACATAAGTAGATGTAACAACCACGATAACATGATCATTAAGTTTAAAAAACTCATCAAAAGAGAGATCATTAACTTTATTACCCCACAACACAACTTGCATTTCAGCTCCACTACGGAAATGAGAAATGTACATGAGTAGTTAATAATACATAAAGTGAAAGATTACCTGAAAAAATACATTAGGCAAAAGATGGAATATATGACAGTTATAGTAGGTATAGGTAGTAGGAACGTACACATTATCTTTCAACCACAGGGTGTGCATTGGTGTAACAACACCGTCACATTTCTTTTGGTCACGAACTGGCTCACACACAAAAAGCTTTCCAATAATATCTACAATATTGGTTGTATGAAAACAAAAAAGTAAATGGGTATTAGATTAATATTTTACTTATATAAACAAAAAATTATGTAAGAACATATTAGAAAGTTTTTTTATTGAAACACACCTATGCAGATGTCATTATCAGGATGCATCATTGAAATCTCTGAGAAGTTAACAAACTCAAACTTATACAAAGCTATGTCAACAGATCCACCGACATCAACAGCCACAGATGTGAAGCGAGAGAAATAAATCTTGTATGGTCCTGACACAGGGTTAAAGGTTTTTGGTGCAAGTGCAACTGTAAACTTCTTAATCGTATAAACTCCACCTTCAATAAGCATATGCCGAAACTTTGGGACATATGTTACAGGTACCCTTGCACATATATGATCATTCTACAAGATATTATATAATGAAGGTGAAGAAAGAATAATTCTATACAGTCTGAATGTTTATGTCCTCATATGATATGAAATTGAAAATTAAAAAACTTACACGCTCATCTAAGAGGATCATATCAATACCAAGAGAACTACCATCGGAGGAACTAATAGAATCCCAAAGGCGTGTGATGCAAACTTTTATTGACCAATTAAAGCCAATTGTCGCACGCTGATGAATAAAGTGGTTTTGTTGCCTCATATTTGATGGATGCACCTATAGGATAAAAAAACCATTATGATACAGAATCATCGAACAATAAATTAAATGGTATAATTATGGAAAATAACATACATGGAAGCAATAATACCAATATCCTTTTAGATGAGTGCACAATCTAGCACCTATGCAACTTGTTAAATACTTCAGGGTAAACGATATTTTTTTTGGAAGAAGTATTAGACGTTGTCTTGTTGCATATCAAAATTCGCAACCCTTCAGGAGAAGTGACACGACAAATAGCAACATATAGTTGGCCATGGCCGAATACTGGCTCAGGAAGATATAAGCCAACATGTTTGAATGTTTGTCCCTGACTTTTATTGATTGTCATGGCAAAACATGGTTTTACAGGGAATTGGCGCCGTGAAAGATTAAAATCCAGTTGTGTGTCTGAAGGTACCATTTCAATACGTGGGATGAAGCAATGCATGCCTGCATTTCTACCATTTAATACCTCCGCTTCAATAACTATTTCAGCCAACTTGACAACAATGAGCCTAATACCATTGCATAGGCCAATTGATTGATTTATGTTGCGCATTAGGATAATAGGAACACCAACCTTCAACTCGAGTATATGATTTGGAAGTCCAGAAAACTTCAGACTGTTTAAGAACTCAACAGGATATAGCAAAGAATGGGCATCAACATTCTCAGATGTAAGAGAAATCCGATCAGCACTGAAAAATGTGGTAACATCCCTTGACAATTCTTTCATAAGTCGATTGTTTACCAGAGCAACTGTATCATTCTTTGGTGAAAGGATTGCTCTTTTAGAAAAGTATTTCTTATTTGTTATGTTTTGTCCTAGGGCAGGGTATGTTGATGTAATAAGATTACCTACTGGATCTCCATCAGAACTAATCAAAAAAATATCAGGTATCTTCGTCCATGTTGGCTCTTCCTCAACTTCATCCATCCTTTCCAATGGCAACTTCCCCTCTCCAAGCTGTAGTATCCAATCAGAAAATAGAGCAGTAGAACCAAAGCTACAATTATGCAATCTCATGTTTTCTGTTAGAGTGTGCATTATACAGTGTGACCACAATGATGATGAACAAACAGTTGCATCTACAATATCACCCCTACTTCCACAACTAATGACAGGTAAAATTTGCCTAAAATCAAGTGTCTTTATTGGGTTACGTTTACCACAACACAAAAACAATTGCATTACATTTTCAAACTTTCTAAACATATTTACCCTAAATTCCATTTTATTCCACACTTCTCTTTTTGTTAATCCACATTGTAGCCTCGATCTTACTACTAAAGGAAAGTATAGATGAAAGAGGGTCGACGTGCAAGAAGAGAAGTGTGGAATAAAATGGAATTTAGGGTAAGGGGTAGATCTGTAAAATCATATCTCTTTATGATATTTATCACTATAGCAGTTAAATGTGAGAATATTCCATTCTCACAAAAACAATTCCGTCAAAGTGGGGGTGAGTTGGATATTTCATTGGCCACATCAGCTAATATGTGGCATATTTGCCATCAATATTTTTCAAAACAAGCACATTTGCCATCAAGTTTTTACACTGGTGATAGTGGCGACATCCATGTGAGGCTAAGGTTGGGGCTAAGACTGCTGTGGTTGTGTGAACGAGTTAAAGGGAAATTGTGGTGGAAGAATTCGTCGGTTCACTTCTCTAGCCTTCAATTTCCAACAGTAAGGAAGATAAGCTGGAGATGGTGGGTTTGGCGTTTAAAATGAAAGATTAAGGTGAAAAATAGAAAAAAAAAATACAACTTGAATTAGTATACAATAATTTTTCCTTTTTTTCATTTTCACCTATCCCTTCAGGCTGGCTTCATGTCAACAAAATATTGTTAGTCATTGCTCTATCAGCATGTCTTGGCATATCATTAATAGCAGTGGAAAAAATGTCCATTTAAAAAATGTTAGTGAAAAATTTATCTGGAAAAATACTTTAGTGGCAAAATTACTTTTCGCCTTATACTTTAATGGAAAAATTGTCTATTTTGCCAAAAAAAAAAATGTAAAAAGCATCAATTGCTTTGTTTAAATTAGTAATAATCCTGAAGGTATAAAACTTTATGTAAAAGCTTTTGTATACAAATAATGTGATAAAGCCCCGTTGCAGTGTTTCCTAAAAAAAATAATGTGATAAAATGTAATCACAGTAAAATTTTATTATTTTTTTAGTACAAAAAAAGAAAAACAAAACAACTAAGTATGAACAAAGAAGACTTCTTGGTTATCCGCTAGTAACCAATGACCAAGCCTTAAAGGAGGGAGGTCATAGATAGTGACTTGTTGATAGTGAGCGTGGCAAAGAATAGCCATGAAGTCGGCACAAGAAATCTCTTTCTCCTAGTGTAGTGTAATTCATCGACTCCCTAACGACTCATCAAACCCTCGTAATCCATGAAAAGCGAGTGCAGAAGGTGATCAACATTGGTGTTGTTTAACAACATGACTAGAGACAAAGAATCCACTTCAACTTCAACCCCAAACAGTAGTATCTGTTGAATCAACAACAAACCCTACCCAAGTTTTAGAAGTTCAGCCTACACCACATAGAACTTGTCCCAATGAACAAGAATACATGTGTGCCCGTCTCTCAACACTATCTCTAATGATGCAACCGGTAAGAATTAACCTATCTTGTCTAAAAAACCCGTTAGATTTTGAATTAAAACAACCTTTAAATAGGGGCACCCACCTCACCAAAATTGGTTGCTTTTGAAGATGGTTGACCTCGGTATTCCATAATTATGCAACCTTTGTGGCTTCTAGTTTTGGTCTACAAAAAATCAGATGAGAACTTTTTACCTCGTTCCTAAAGACTACATTGTTACGGGCCTTCTAAATTTGCCATAGAACATGGGAAAACAAAGAAGACTAAGGCATGCCCCCATACAAAATTGATGGCCTTCCATTTTCCAGCAACCAAACATCCCAAGCAATAAGTAGAAAGACGTTAAAGAACTTCTCACCAGAACAAGTCCCCAGATTATGAACACTAGCTCACACTTCCTAAATAAATGATTTAGATTAATCTTGTCATGGCTGCAAATCAGACATTATCCTCATCTTAACTTCTATTCATGCCGCTATCAAGCACCTTAAAAAGTGAAATCATAATGAATTAAAAAAAAATTTAAAGGCATAATTAGCCAAATCCCTGTACTATAATGAATCAACCAATCGCTTTCATGAACCTTTTTTAAGGGTATAAATCGAGTCTTAAACTTTGATGATTGAGACATTTTGCCCACTTGACTCAGTAACTTGGAAGTTTTCCATTAGTTATGTGATGGAATTTTATCTGATTGCATAATTTAAAATTTCAGGTCATTAATCGTACAAAGCAATAACTTTGGGACTTAAATTGTAATTAAATATAGTCATATAACTCTTTTATCTATTTCAATCATTTACACCCAAAACCTAAAAACACTATAAGAGAGATATGTTGGAGATTGAAATTAACAATTGAATTTCAGTCGTTACTTACTTAGTTGCTAGTCAGTTGCCAGTGTATGGGCCAGCAAATTTGTATGATTGATTAGTGATTGAATATTTTCAGTCACTAGTTAGTCCTTGATAGCAAATTTTAATTGCTCATTTGGTCATTAGTCAGTCATTAATAACAAATTTTAACCACTATTTCAGTCGCCCATAATAAATTTAAGTCACTATTTTAGTTGCTTAAGCAACTAAAACCCTCAGCTCTGACCTTTTTCCTTCTCCCTCCTTTTTCCTTCTTTGTTTCTCTCATCAGCATCTTCTTCCTCCTTCTTCTCTATTTTTTTCATCCTTCTTCTCTGCTTCTCTTCCTACTTCTTCTTCTCCGTTTCTCTCATCCTTTTATCCTTTCTTTTCCTTTCATCCTCATTCTTTCTTTTCTCATCTTTCTTTATTTTTTGTTTCTTTTGTTTCTTCCCCCTTTTCATTCTCTGTTTCTTCTTTATTGTCTTTTGTTTCTTCTCCTTTAGCCTAATGAGTCCGACTAGCAGACTTTGACAAATCAACCTGATCAGGGGCATGGTCAGCAAGACCACGATACTGATGCCCTCCTTGACTTCAGATTTCTTTAGTTCATTTGTTTTATTGTTAAATGAAATTTTCTTTTATTTTATTATTTTTAAAATAATAATTGAACTTTCATATCATTACAATTCATTATTAAAACTAGTACATTCCATATATATATATATATGCGCGCGCGCGCGCGCATATCACCAATAAAAATTTTTCTTTTAAAAAATAAAATTGGTTGGAGCGACTCAATATTAGTGACTGAAAGGATTCAATCACTAGTTTCAGGTGCTACTTAATTGTTAGTAACATAATGACCAAGGATTTTGCTACTGACAGTTTTAGTCACTTGTAGCGACTAAAAGCGAATGTTTTGTTAGTCCCTATCCATCGTTTATGTTATAGTGAAATTATTGTAATTTTCTTCAAAACCCATCTAAAATCTGCATGAGGATCTGAAAGACGCCGCAACCACCAGGATCCAAGGCGTCAAGGAAGTCCTTCAGTTAGTCAGAACTAGAGCTAGCACCGTCGTCTGGTCAGCCCAAAGAACTGAGTGGCGATTCTGCCTTTCGGGTTTATTGCCCGACGCTGGCTCATCAGCTTCCTCCTCTTCCCCACTCGAACAAAATCACCGCTTCTAAAAATGGGTTCTTGGAGTGGAACGAAGCACTGGTTCTGCCTCCACCACCACTGCCACTGTCAATGACCATCAGTTTCTCTGTAGTTGCTCCAATTTCTGGCATGAGTTCCATCGTTTCTTCGATAATAGTTGGCGACATGGAAAGCGTCCGAAGATCGTTCTCCTCTTCTAGTTTCCAATTCACGAGCCCGTCTCATGTTTATTCTTCTGGTAAACCTCCAATTTTAACTTTGTCACTGAAGAGGAAGTGTGACTCCATGGATGATGCTGCCCTTCGGTGCGAATCCTCTAGGAGATGCCATTGCTCCAAGAAAAGGTTGGTTCCTTTTTATTTTTCTCTGTGAAAATTATTCTAATTTTTCCAAAACTCATCTAAAAATTTTCAACCTACCTTTTAAATTTGCCAATGAAATTATAAATTATAGAATTTTAACTTTGTAATGTTTTTTTAATTAGTCCAAATAATTTACATCTTTTTATTATAATAAAATAAAATTCAAAAATTTATATTTTAAAATTAATTACAATTTATATAATATACATTTCTAAAAATACAATGGAGGTTAATAGCTCAAGAATGGAGGCTGTATCGGTGGCACTGAAGGCAACAGAGAGGGGAGGCAGCAGTTGTGAAGGAGGTGAAGGCTTGGATAAAAAATAGTGACATGAGTAGAGGAGACAAAACATTAAAGTGTAAAAGGTAAAAAATAAAAACTTAAGTGACAGTTATGTGATTTTTCTCTTTCTAAATAGACAGAAGTTAAATTAGGTGAGCAAAGTATTCCTGTACAATTTTTCTTGGCCTTCACGTGTGAGTGTAATCGATTAGTCATTGAGATGTTAACGGCGTGAGGTGCTATCTGACATTTCCATCAGATACATGGCAATTTCAATAGTTATAAGGCTTACGGAATAAACATTAGAGAATTTATTGGTAATATAAGTAATTTTAGAACTAAAGTGTCAAAGATGACAAAGTTAGAGGACCTAAAATGTCCTTTCTCCAAATATATATTAAAGACCGAGAAAAAAGGAAAAGTACCAAGAATATGCTATAGACTATGTATAGGGTCTATGTGGTCCCTTCCTCACGTCCCGTTCTTCTTCTATGGGCTTGCCTCATCATCGGTCATTATCACGGCTTCACCGGCTTCACTTCACCCTTTGTTTTGTGGGAACTCGACGACTGGCCGAATTGGCCCTCTATTAACATTTTCCTTTCCTCATTTCTTTCCCCTTTGAAATATAGCTACAGAAACACTCTTGTTCACGCGACTAAAGGATGGTGACTGGTGTTATTATATAAAACCAAAGGGATAATTATAATTTACTCACTAAAATTTAAGTGAAATTACATTTTATCTCTTTTATTTTAAAACTATACACTTATCCCCTACCTTTTTAATATAATCTGACAGTAATTTATGAAATCTTAATTTAAATATTACGGTAGCCATCTTTCAGTAATTTTAAGCTATATAGTATTTTTTTTACAGTTAATGGACATTTTACATTATCAGTTTTTTTCTATTTTTTTTTTAATTTTTAAAATAGTATTTTTTAAATATCAATTAATTATTATAAAGTACTATACATATTGAAATTACTTCAAAATAACAACTATATAGTCTAAATTAAGATTTCAGAAGTCATTGTTAGACTGCATTAAAAAAATAGAGAATAAAATATATATTTTTTGAATAGAAGGGTTAAAGTATAATTTCATCTAAATCTTAAGAGGTAAATTGCAGTTAACCGATCTTGTGGAAATAAATGCTTGCAGTGACATTAATGCTTGTATCTTTTAGCAGGATGAAAGCTATGATTCATTTATCAATAATAAATTATTTGAAATTGTTGTTCTTTTAGGAAATATAGAAAATATTTTTAAAGAAGAGAGGTAAAGTGCAATTTTCACTTAAACTTTAGAGGGTAAGTTGGAACCGTCTTAATAAAGCCATGTTTGGGAACATTATTTGTCATTAGTGTTATAGTTTTTAATAATTTATTTAATGAATTATATGAAAAAGCTGAAATTAAAAGCTATCATTAGATAATTTTTTTTCAAAACTATAATGTTAATCGCTGACGTTAATATCAAAATAGACATGAATAATTAGAATAGTTTAAAGTCTTCACCATTTTCTAATTTCTAATCTCAGAGATATTTCTTTTTTAAATAAATATACGAGAGATATAAGATCACTCAAGTGCATATCTAGTTCAAGGTTTCAAACTAAGCACCAACTAGTTGTTCTTTTCCAAATAAAAACTCATATAGTGTAAGTGGATGTAGAGAATCAATTCTCAACTTAGGGCCACGAAACTTTTTTGTAAGGGATGATTTTTAGAATTTGTTTTTCCATTTTCACATTAAAAATTATATTAATTATTATTCTTTTGACAGAAAATATCCTAGAAAGAATTTGGATGGTCATGTTGAACACATAAGCATAGAGCAAAGGAATGAACGACAAGGCGATTTGCCTGGCTGCCACAGCTATGTCTTCTTCCTGGCCTAGGAGTCTGAGGATTGGTATCACGAAGATGGAGAGAGGCAATAGTAGAGTTGCTGTAACTCCATCCACAACCCAAGAACGCTGCAAGTAAACCCCTAGCATGTGCTCCATAGGATTGGCCACACAATGTATCGGTTGCACTTGACTTTCCAATCTTGAAAAAGCAAAAATGTTATTGATTTATCGCGCTAGATTGAAAGATTAACCTTGTGGACGACAAGGGGTGATGATGAACTAAACACTACTTACCAATATATTCCAATCACAAATCGGACAACAAGAGTTTGAATGAGTGCGTAAGTTGAGAGCTCTAATTCACTGATGTACCCCATGAAGACCTGTGTCACAACTAGGATACCGAGTTGGCGAATCCTATTACTCTTGACAGGATTGCTGGGAATGAGATCCTCTATACCCTCTTTCCATATTCTCTGCTTCAAATCATCCTCATTTTTGTCCGTGGATACGATTAGATGCTCCTCAAAATGATTATCCGTGGCTCTGCAGAGTCAATGAGAAACTTGTATAATTACGCCGGGCGGAAACGAGAAAAGAAGCCGAAATCTTGTAGGTTCTATAATATGGTTTCATGTGCAGACGTAAAATTGCAACACGGGAAGAAATTTG
Source organism: Aquilaria sinensis (assembly GCA_005392925.1). Classification (NCBI taxonomy): domain Eukaryota; kingdom Viridiplantae; phylum Streptophyta; class Magnoliopsida; order Malvales; family Thymelaeaceae; genus Aquilaria; species Aquilaria sinensis. The sequence goes on along the minus strand of SMDT01000481.1, from coordinate 353,408 downwards.
AGATGAGACTAGTTCACTTGTGGCTAGAGGCAGCGTCCAGTTGCACGTAGCTTTTGATCCCAAGTTTTGCCGCTTCAAATGTAGGCCTAAGAATCCAATTTTTCAGATGCTGCTCGAGACTTATTCAATCAATGAAAACCTCAGGACGGGTTTTAAAATGAAGAAAAGAAAAACATACAACTGTGCATGAACCATAAGGTAAAAATGTTCTCGTACGTTGACACGGCGAGGGAAGCGGATCCGATAAGATCTAGAGTGATTCATGTCACTGGTTTGTGTTTCTTCGTTGCCCATCGTAAAACGTGAACGAAAATTATAGATACGGAGAGAAATCATTCCAAACAAATTATAAATTAATTGATGCAAATAGTGAATCCTGTAAAAAAAACAAAACAAAACAAAAAAAGAGAGAGAGAACTTGAGACCAGTGGCGGAACCAGAATTTTTTATTTGGGGGGTGAGTCCGAAGGAGAGTCGACTAAACCCAGAGGAGAGGGACGGCATCGAGACGGGGCAAAGCTGGAAATTGGTATTAATTCGTATTAATTCAAATATTAGGGTGCAACTCGACAAGGTGAAACATTTGAAGGACTAATAGTGCATTTAGGCCATGTTAGAATATCTGTTTAAGGCTAGAGGGAATAATTACTATTTGGTCCCTGTTTTCTTTAGTGCTCACCTCCCTGCCCCCCATCTTCATATTCTTCCATTATTTCGGAGGGGGCAAAAATATATTTCAAGTCCCTAATTTCTCTTGAATTAACCAATTAAGTACCTATATTTAAAAATTTTCAAAATTTTCAGGGGGCAGCGGCACCCCCCTGCCCCTTAATAGGTCTGCCCCTGCTTGAGACAGATAAAATAATTTAAATACGTACATCAAATGAGTGATCAATATCTGCACCATCTACTTCTTGAATTTAAATTGTGGTACAGAGTTCAGTGACCTGTTCGCAAAAATTTGGTAAGAACACCTTGAGCTTATATATGGAAATCAAATTCTGAAGAACTCCTAAAAGGTCCCGCGACTAAGCGTTCAATTATTCGACCAGTGGAAAACAGAACAAACTCCCTTGTCCTTCCCAAGAAACGTAGGACATGGTTAATGCAAGCTACCGCTAACGTTAGAGCTAATTAGATGCCGCTTGTGTCCCTCCCAAAAACGAAACGCCTCATCCAGTCAGATATCACTAATGCCCTCGTGCGCCAGCTAACTTGCTTGCTGAAGAATAAAATAGAAAGGAGTACATAAGTAGACCATATAAAGCCTTGACGTTAGGAATACCACCACCAGAGTCCATCACGGAATGCGACCATCATGGGTCGTTAAATCAGTGCGGGCCCTTGGGACCCATGCTGATCTAACAGCTCAGGATAGTCGCAGTTTGTGGTGGGCTTTGACATTATCACGTCCCCTTTATGTTCTATGCGAAAAATAACATTTCATGGGAGCATGTGATCCAGTGAAGTTTGTACCTTGCATAAACAGAGTACCAAAGCCATTGTGTGCTTTGTCCTATGGAGACCCAGTCCCCAGGAAGCTGTGCAGCTGTTTGCTCTCCTCCCAGTGGAGCAAATTGTCCCAGATGCCTGTACCTGTATGGCAAATACCAGTACACATAAAATGAGTGAGATGCAAGACATGGTACATAAGTCGTGTTGGTAAGGAAACCTTGCCAAAAACAGACAACCAGAAGGGCAATATGCAAAGACATGGATCCTACCTGAATGGACGAAATCGATGGCGACCTTCACCCCTGAACCTCATTGGACCTTCAGGGTTCTTTTCACACTCTTCCATACGGTTGAAACACCTAGCAAGGTAAGCACCTTGCTGATTTGCAACCTGAACAAATAGAGATCTATGACCAAGAATGCTCTGAAGCAAATTTATGTCTAGAGTGCAATATTTGATCCCACAAAAACCTGTGCTGTTGCAGGCAAGTTCTTCATCTGAGAATCAACCTGAGAAAGAGCAGTTTTGAATTCTTCAATATTCAGTTCAATAGATTCTTTTGGACCATCGCCTTTGGCTTGCTTTAACAGATCAACAATGTCACTCATCTGCTTGTTCTTTAGATAAAGCTCCACTTGAGGATACCTCTCGCAAATATCATCTATGACCTCTTGAAATTCCTTGACTGTGAGCGTCCCAGAATTGTCCTTATCTGCTTTCTTGAATATTGCCCAGATATCTTCCTAAGAATTGAATTACATGAAAGGTAAAGACAGATTACAAAATGTACCCACTTAGATAAAAGAACTCAAAAGAACTGGATAATCATTGCTATAAGGGGCAGTCTGCGCATTATAATGTGTATATGCTTATTTATCAAGCATCATTTTACCACTAGAATTCCAAAGAAGAGAGGAAAATATAAGCAACCACAATGGTCAGGTTGCATCATAGACGGGGCAGGAAATTCTTGTATACAGGAATTTTTTAAGAAATATAAAAGGAAAGTAAAACAAAGCTTCAATGAAGCTGATCAGGGTTCAGGAAAACAGAAAGAAAATACACAGCAAGACTAGTTTAGTAGACATTTTCAGGTTAATAATCAAAACAGAAGAAAATGTCTACCATGACCCTTCGTTGGTTGATCGTTGCACAGTCACCAAGTGCATAAATGTTGTCACATCCCTCAACTCTCAGCCATTCATCAGTTGCTAAAGCACGCCTATTACCCTGCACCAGCAAGCTCTTGTATCTATTAATGGTTGCAATCAACTTTGTGAAAAATCATCTACATGAAATTGAACAAAAAACTAGGGAAATTTTCAATTAGTATAAATTATTTTGTTCCAACTAAACTCACCTGACCAATTTGCTGCATAAACTGTTTTACAACAGGACGAGTTCCAATACCAGTTGACCAGAGAACCATCCCATATGGTGTAGAAGTAATTTCACCACTCTTTGCTTTTGTAGAGATGTCTTTATCTGTTACCTTCACAACCATTGACCCTAGTTTCACATCAATGCCATCTCTTTGGAATTTATCTTCAGCAAAACCTGTGATTCTTTTGTCAAACCTGCATGAACATAATTGTAATCAGTGGGAAAATATAGTTAATGTATATCATTGAGTAGAAACCCATGAAAAACTTTTAATTAAAAAATGCCATCACATTTTAGAAGTCGAGTTAACATCAAGACAATGCAAATGGTAGCAGACACTTAATTTTCTAATGATAGAACTCAAGTTAATACCTTCCCAGTTAATTTTCTCCTTGAGACATAGAAACAGATAGTTGCACTGTTCTACAACAATCCTCCAACAATAAATGAGTCTATGTTCACTACATAGCTGTGAGAAACTGATGGACAAGTTCACAGCACCTTCTAGAAGGGTAAAAAGTAAAAAGGAAAAAACAGAAAACAAAACACATCTGCAGAGGCAAGCTGTAACAGAGTGGCAATGTATCTGGAAGAAACAGGCTTGAGGATAAGCCTTAGTTTCACTTGAAGTAGTGTTTTATTGATAATTCTCAGGCTAAAGTTCCATCAAATAGGTAAAAACAACCAAACAATAGGACCTCTGAGTGCGAGTTAAACAAACTGGGTGGTTTCATAATGCAAGTTATAAAGGACTGAATGCACATCCTTACATGTTTAAAATATGATCTGTAGCTTCCACAAGTGTTATTTTCACAAAGTCTTTGACCATGGGATAAAGCTTCACCAAATCCTCATTTACAAAATCATGAAGCTGTGCAGCAAATTCCACTCCTGTTGGACCACCACCTACAACCACAAAATGAAGGATTTTCTTTCTCTCTTCATCACTTAGATTTGGTAAGGCTGCTTTCTCAAATGCATCAATAACAGTTCTGCGGATCTTCTGAGCATCCTCGACTTCCTGTATCAGGAATGGTGTAGACATGTTACTCAAAGCAGCTTTCCCTCCTACAATGCCCTCCCATAAATTATAACATGACTGTCCACTCCCAAAAACTTATTTGAAGTAAAAGAACAGCATCACCCCCCCAACCACACACAAAAACACACAAATTTGTCAGACATTTGTCAACCAAACGAGAAAACCTTTAAGTAATGACAATTTTCCTCCACACCAGGAGTGTTAAAAGTGTTAACACGCGCTCCAATAGCTATTACAAGATAGTCATAGTCAACAGCAAACCAGTCATTCCCATCCAAGTTGGTATCACCAGTGGAGCGACAATAAATTTTATGATTCTCCGGATCAATCTTAACACATTCTGCCTCCCAGTAATGGGCGTCAACACCTTTCTTCCTGATAATGTTGCGGACAGGCTCAACAATGCTGCGTGGTTCCACTGTGCCACATGTAACACTTGGCAGCAATGGAGTGAATGCAAAATAATTACGAGGCGACACAACGTCAACTTCGTAAGAAGGATTCTTCAGGTTCTTCAAGAAACTGGTCCCTGCCCAGCCAGTTCCCAGCACCACCACCTTCTTCTTCTTGGGAACTGCTTCAGATTGGGCAACAGCATGCTTGTCATCAGCCACATTCGCAGATTGGGCAACCACATGCTTGTTATCAGATGCATTTGCCTCGGCATAAGCTATAATGCCCCCACCACTGCCACATCAATTAGAGGGTTGAGCCAAAGGATTCACAGAGAAGCAAAGACAAAATTACATGGCCAATCACATGATATATTTACCTACCAGGTACCTTAGGAATTCGGTTGAGCATCGGATTTCCTCAATCAAATTAGTAAACAAGTCCAATACATTTCTCCGAAATGTAACAGCATAATTTCTCTAAACGAGAGATCTAAAATTGGAAATCTAGTCGAAAAACCTACTAATGGTAGCCAGCCAGATCAGTGGAATTCCAGCTCAGGCAGCTACAGATCGGAAATCTACTACATAATTAGAAATGCAAAGTAAACTAGAAAAACTTAACAGAAGCACAGAAATCAGAGAGAGAGAGAAGGACAGACGACCGAGAACAATTATGTTTCAAAATCCAACACCTGAATTAATCTTGGTCTATCGAACAAAAAATGAAAGATTAAAAACCGATGAATGATGGGAAGGAAGAAAGATGGATGGATCACCTTAAAGTGGAGAGGATTATAAGCCTGGAGAGGTGAGGATGATCATGGAAGGCTCTAGAAACTTGCTCCAGAAAGCTGAAGCGCTTCATTTCTTCCTCTAATTAGCCGAATTTCGGTCAGCCGAAAAGTCTGGAGAAATCTGAAAGGAAGACAGAAGACGGTTATGGAAAAGCCGCGAAAAGAAAGAAACATCTGCCTCCGCTGAGATTTTGGTTCCTGAGCTTACCAGGCTACCAGCAGAAGACGAGGCGAATAAATGGGAGGTGTCTGCTTGGTGGAAGAACGAGAATACTACGAAACCAAAGCTTTAGCGTTGTTGGTTAGATTAGATCTCTCTTTCTCGCTCTCCCGTGTGTTAAAAACAAAAAGAATTACTAGAAGACCCCAGTTAACGGGAACGTAGAGATCGAAGGGAATTGAGATTAGAGCTGACAAATTTTGAGCTGACTTTGATCAAATACACCTAAATTCAATTCTAATTTGATCTGATTTGATTAGAAAAATTAATAATTTAAATTTGGCTGTACTCAATCTGACAAGCCGACTGTATTCAACCTGATTTGAATCTGAACCCAACTAAAGTAAAATTAGAAAAAACTCGAACCCGACTAAAGTAAAACTAGAGAAAACCCGAACCTGAACTTGATATGAGCCAATGATTAAATCCGACAAAATCCAATTTTAACTTAAATTAATATAAAATATATAGTCCGCAAAAACTTTAGAAAAATTATGATTTAATATATGTGAATGAGTTTCGGAAATTAAAGTACCCTTTTTGTTCCATATTTGACTTTTTCGAAAGTTTGAATTGAATTTATTCATATTACTCCTTATATCTCAAATTATTTGCACTATTCATATTTTAATAATTAATATATAATTTTTTTATTTTTAATATTTTAATATATAAATAAAAAATATTTATATACATGAATAAAAATCAAAGACCTATAATTTTTAAATATATTTTTTAATATTATAAAGAACTTGACAAATTTTTTGAAATAAATAATAATAATAATAAATTCAAAAAGTTAGAAAGTCAAACCACTGCCGCTCTTCGTTCCAGAAAAAAATGGGACAAAGATTTTTGTCGGATCAGCGCCGCCTGGCTTTGCCTCGGATCGCGTAGAAACCTCGCCGTTTTTTTACACTCGCCTGAGACTCGCCTCTTCAAATCAAAGGCCTTGCCTCGCCTCGGTGCCGCAAAATCTATACTCCCGCGCAAAGACCCCCCCACCTCGCCTCGATAGGCGGCTTCTAAGGGAGATTATTTTGGAGGCACCAGCGATGGCCGGAGAAGATGAAGCTTTTGCGATCTCCTGAAGCTCGAAGACAAAGACGAAGACGCAATTCAATTGAGCGACATTAGAAATTGTGATAGCCATTTAGAAATGGGACTATAGGTCTTTATTTATTATTTAATATAATCATTTTTCATTTATATACTAAAATGTTGAAAATAAAAAATCATAGATTAATTGTTGAATAGTGAATATTACAAAGAATTTGACATAGAGCGAGTATTTTATTAAATAAATTATATATTAATATATCTGCATAATAAAAGAACTATTATTTTTATGTCTAGTTAAATTAAAATTTAATCAAAATTAAACAAAAAAATTGAATCAATTTAGCAATTTTGGCTTATGTACCAGTAAACCAAGTAAACCCAATAATTAAGTTGAATCTGGTCTAAGATCCGATAACCCAACCTGATTGAATCCGAATCCAAATAAACCCGGCCTGACTCAACCAGAACTTGAAATCTTCTCAACTCAAAATCAACCCAAGCCCAAATAAGTTAATCTAAACCCAAATATATACTGACCTGATTAAACATGAACCTAAATAATCTGACCTAAATCTGACCGACTCACCTAATTATCATCTCTAATTGAGATCCGCGTGGCACAGTCAGGATGCTTCCAGCTACTCGGTCGCCCCTCAAATTTCATTTCTTTCTGCTACTTGGCGGCTAGCGCCCATGGCACAACGTGTCATGTTTGTTTTCTGCGGCTTTAGGAGTATTAGTAATTTAGTTAAATATTTTAATTTTTTTTTAGGAATTTAATGTACTAGTTTATTATTCAAGTAACCTTCTATATCATTATTTTTATAAAATTTGCTGTAGCTCTAAAATTGCCCTGCCCTAATAATACTAAGTCACGGGTGGCGGCTTCACAATGGGGTATGGGGGCAATTACTCCAAATGAAATTCTGTAAATCTTTAACTATCAATGCACATATCTTTAAAGAATATGTTACTATCTATAATCTTTACCTACAAATGCATCATAAGCTCTTTAAATTTCTGAAATTTTAGGATTTATGAGTAATAAATATATTAATATAGTTCTTTATCATTTCATTTTATCTTCATTTTGTTGATCAACAAATAAAAACTTAAGGGTTGGCTTGTATTTCAGCCATTTCTCATCCTCTCTTCACTCTCTCTTTCCCACTCCCTAAATTCCAACCCAAATTCCTATTTTCTAATCAGACACCATACTATAGACATAGTAAAGACTTATGGAAGGGAGAAAAATATGTCAAGCAGGAGACAAGAATCAAATAGTCTCAGCATTAATTGTAGTTGTCGCCCTCCATTGTCTAGCATTCACCTAAGCCTTGTTGGTCACTGTTGTAAACAGGGGTCATAGCCCAGTTAATGAGTGATCAATTGTACATATTGTAGTTAATAGTCATGTATTGTACTTATCGATGATTTAAAAAGTATAGTTCTAACTTTACTCTATAGGAAAAAATTCTTGCAGCCGCCATGCTAGTCACCTCTAGTAGGTTGAAGTCAAACAAACATTTTTAGTGCACACTATAGTTGTAAGAGCTGGACCAAATTTGTCAATTCGACTGCTTCAACTATGAAATAATTCTCTTGCAAGCCTGGTTATTGACTCATGTGGTGATTAGTCAAAACTAGTCAAGAATCAGGGGAAAAAATTAGTAAAAAACTGTTGAATTGTTAAATTGGAAAAAACTGCAAGCACATGATATAAACTAGTTTTTTATGCCTATTCCGTACATGGTTTAGTTTTAGAAGTAAAATTAAGTACAATAAAATATTACTAAATAAGTATTACATTATATATATATATATATATATAAAGAAAAATAAATAAAAAATCTCAACAATTTTGATTATCAAACAAAAGGTACAGACTAAAACTTGATGCATATGTTTGGATAAGAAGATTGGACCACAATTGGAGTCCGGACCATGAACAAAAAACTTGGCTGACTCCCATTTCGATTTGGTTCTTATTACAAGAATGGTTGACGCCCCACCAAGGCAAATCCGTTTACTCTTTCAAAATTCCTAGAAGTCCTACCTTCACGATAATAGACACATCTTCACCAATCAAAGACCTAGCCTCTCTTTAAGACACATGGCTGCAACTGCAACCCTGCAAGTGCGTGATATATATAGGTTCTTCAGAGGATATATAGTCAGCTGCCAAAAGTTATAATTAAAAAAAAAAAAAAAAAGAGCAACAAAGGATACGTAGTTCCCTTCAGCCAGCGGATCTGCCTCTCCTACCCATCCGAGTACCTTTTAGTCCCTGACCAGTGGCTGTGCCTACAAGTCATTAAGTGACCCTACCTGGGAAGTGTTTTTTAGAATTACTATTAAAATTTTGGATAATTTATGTTGATGGTTAATCTACTAAGTTAAAAGCGAAATAAGTAACTCTTAAATAAATTTTTCTAAATTATGGTAATAATCACTTTTAGTGATGCCTAATAGAAGCATAGATGAGCGACAAATTTTTTAAGCTTGTGTCAAGCACATAAAGTTAGTAGAGTTGTCTATGTAGGGTGACCGCGGCCAACAATTCTTCCTATTTGTTGATGCATTTCTTTCTCGCGGAGTTGTAAAAATCTTGCTGTAGAACATTCAATTTCAATGCTGTAGTATATATTGATCAAGAAAACAAAATGTTGAAAAACAGTATTTGAAGCTAGTTGCATGGAGGCAATGTTTTGTTCTGGTTAAGGAAGAAGTTCAAACCACAACCAGAATAGATGATCTTGCATATACACAGTCATCAACAATAGCAGTCATAAAATCATCACATTTAATTTCAATCTCCCTTTTTTCAGTTTGCTACATATTCCGCCTGGTTGTTGATTTTTCTATTCAACATTCCAGTCACTAGACATGATTTGAACACCTTGCCAACACTCGCAGGCCATAGGTATTTTACCAATTTTGTGTTCTGAGTTCCAGCTTTTTGGTAATACTTTCGATTTTAAGCCCAATATCTCAGCTCGGCTGCTTCTTACTATTAGACTTGTGTGATAGGCCCAATATTCAGAAATCACAGGCCTGCCAAATAAATCCTTAACTCTATTTATTTCTTTTCATCTTTTTCTCTATATTCCAAACGGAAAATAAAAAAATATATCACTTATTTTAAGTCATAGGAACAAATCACCAACTAATGTATTTTACTCCCTTGACGTTTTAGAAATAGACAAATAATCACTAACATAGCAGACCAGAGACAAATTACCCATTGTGTGGTGTTAACAATAAGGAAATTTTCTATAATTTGGTTCCAATTTTTCTTATTTTAACTTGAGCTCAATCTAAATGAACTTAAAATTAAATTCTACCTTAAATCTTAATGACACGATCCTACCCACCAGATGATACTGACATGACCCTAAAGTTTTTATGATTTGTAAGATCCTACCATTTGAATCCTAATCTTAATGGTCTTGGTTCAACTACTATCTCAAATACCAAAGTGGTGAAATACAACTTACCGCACATATGCAATATATGGTATATAAATATTCATGATTTGTAGGGTTATTGCGTGAAATACAGTAGCTTATCAGGGATACTGCAGTATCTTACATACCAATGCTCTTTTATTTTTTTATTCAATTTAACTATGGTTTACTGTAGTATACAATGAGGTACATTTGTGATATGTTGTATATCACAGGGTTAGAGATTTTTTTTTTTATTAGTATACCATATACACACATATATAAAATGACAAAAGATAATTATTGTACATATTTTGACATAAATGTTGATGTTATTTTTTTAAATAAACTTTAATTAGTAAATGATCTTTACATGATTGAGATTTGAAAATTATTATATTTCTTTTCTCTCCGTTTAATCTGTAATAAGGAAGTTATGACAAAATAATTAGAATAGATATAAAAAAATGTAAAAAAAATAATATATTTGAGCTTTATTTTTTTGCCAATCATAAGTATCTTTATAAGATATATAAGTTGGGAGAAACTCATATATAAAGTAAGGGTGTAGTATTTACATAGGAGAATAAAGATGTTAGGATTCAAATTCTTGACTTTCCTTATATCTAGTCTTACGCATCTCCAACAATTTTTTCATTTTATAGATTTTTCCTATTTTGAGGAATATGAAACTCTTTTTAATTCTAATAACTTTCCCATCTCATTATTTAAAATAGAGAATGAGAACAGAGAGAAAATCTCATTCCTCATATTTTCAGAAATGTTAAAAATTTTGGGGAATGAAAAATTAATTACGTTTTTACATTTATTACTTCTTGTTGTTTAGTAGTCAGTTATTTTCATGTTTATTAATTTTGCTAGCAAACAAGAGATAGCAACTATGATTGGAAAGAAAGCTAGTAACAAATGACTACCCACTCACACATAAACAAGAAAGAACAAACTATAGAATATTTTGAATTTATTTCAAATATAAAATATTTAATTATTGTAATAATTAAAATAATTATTAATTTAAATTTACTTTAAATACTTAATATTTAATTTTTATATAATAAATGCAAGATTCTACATAATAATAAAACCTGTTGGAGTTAAAACAATAAAGTTATAAGCATTTTAGTTTTTATTTCCCCATTTTGTAGAAATTATGGGAAAGTTATCGGTGAACAAAGGGATTTAAGACATTGTTTTGTTTTAAGATAATATTTTAGTATATATTGTCTTGTAAAATCTATAATTTATAGGATATGATATAACGTACTGAAAACCTTAATGAAATCTATGAGAACCGTTCACAAACCATCACACAAAAAAAGTAAAAAAGAAAAACACGTCTTAGAATTGAGATGCAAGTCCAGGTCCAGCGAAATGGAAATGAATGTAGACACTTGTACCCCATTTCCCCTGCAAGAATAGTGCCACGTGTCCCTTCATATGGTCTCCTCAGGGAAAAGCCAAGACATTAGTCGTAATCAATGACAAAATCTTTCATCACAATTAACACTAATTTAATACTCGGGTTAAGCAAGTTAATCGCACTTAAACTTTTGCTTAACCTAGAATCCCAAAACATGCCTTTCCTTCGCTCTAGCCTCTAATCTACATACGACCTTTTGGATTTGATGGGCTGATTTAATTTAAACCAGCGTTTAACTTATAATAAACCACATTAATTGAATCCAGTCTTGGCGGATGAAACATCGATTTCTATCAAACTATCTTCTTCTCCATGCAAATCCAAATCTCTCTTGTCTAGTGCAATCTCTATCATTTCGTCCCCGTCGTCCTCTTCCCATCTGAAGCACACTCTCTCAGGCGAACCCCAGTTTCCGATGGCCGCCAAATCCCCGTCAGACGAACTATCCGAGTCCGATTCTGGAAAGCACAGCGATAGAGATGGGTACCTCTCTATGGTTCGGTTCGATTGCTTCTCGTTCGGGTCACGTTCGTCCTGATTCGATCCGTCTCCCTCTTCTCCTTCGTACTCCTCGTATATGACTTCCAACGGCGCGCCCACGTTCCATTCGACGAAATTCTGCTCAAAACTGGGTTTTCTTCCTTCGTTGCATGCCACCCATTCGATGCTATGCCGCTCTGAAGAATCTGTCTCTTTTTCTACGGAAACGCTGTTATCACCTGTTTCATTGGCATCTAGTTTCTGGGTTTTGAACCTCTGCGCAGCTCCAAGGCGAAGGAGGGAGAGCAAGATGGATGAAGCGAGGATGAGGACCGGAGAGAGGAGGATTCTGACAGAGAAATTCTGGGGGAGGTAGAGGAGAATCAGAAGGTAGATGGTGATGAGGCAAGAAAAGAGAGGTTCGGAGGAGAGCCCGGAATCTGTTTCTGATGGAACAATGCTCATGATCCCGATTGGTGCCATCAATTCGTTCTGATTTCTTTCATTACTGTTTGCTTTCGTCAAGATAGAAGGGAGGAAGGTGATGGGGTTGATGGGTTGATGGAAAATGAAGTTGCGAGAGGGGAAAGTTCTCCGGATGGAGAAAGAAAGGGCATTTATTTGAGTCGTCTCTGGAAAGATCTTTTTAGGGGTTTGAGTGGCTCTTCGGCCCGTCGATTTCTTCTCTCTCTTATCCCTCTTTTGGTTTTGGTGCGCGTAAGAGTGAGGCGTCGAATATAAGGATGTGTGAAGTGCATGATGCAAGCACCAAAAATAAAAAAGACGAACCCTTTACAATAATCTTTGCTAGCCACATTTTAACTGAAGTTGAAACAAAATTTACGTGGAGGTATGTTGGACAGAACAAATATTCCCTAAGCTGAAAAGCACATATATGGATCACCGAACTCCGTCGACACACTTAACCAATCAAACTTTGAAAATTTATTAAATGAGATATCATAAATCAGAATGATATTGACTTTGTTCTATAACACTTAAACGAAATAGAGTTCCAAGACACATAAGCGGATATAACAAGAGATCAAGCATTAAAAGCATCTCATCTCCCTTTCGAAGTTATTTGTTCACATGAAACACGTCACTTGCACATGTTTTTAATAAAAGTTTATCTTATGGAAACTATAAAAAGAACTTAAAAGGCTTAACCAAACCTGTTTTGAGGATTTGTACGATCTAATACAACCAGCGTTGTTAAACCTGATTTGGTCTAATCAATTGAACCGGCTCAACTACGATTAGGTAAATATAATGGGCAAAGTGACACCATTAAAATCGTTTAGGTCAAATCCAGAAAACTTGATTGATCTGTTGACTCATTAACTTGGTTCACTAAGGTAAAACTAAATTTATGTTGGCTTGACAACTCTGCTTGCTCAATTGTTTATAGTAATGCTTTACTTGTTAATTGTCCCAAAATTGTAAAATTAAAAAAAAAAACAAAAAGGCTATGACTATGACTATAACTGTATTGATGCTTTTATTCATGTGTGTCTTTGGAATATTAAAGATTTTAGCTTTAAAATTTGAATAATTGACTATGCGTACATTAAAATTAAGTGTTAATTTATTATGAAATATGAAATGGTAAAGTATTATTAAAAGATTTATGTATGAAAAGATATGGAAGCATATTATATTTTAGATAGTAGTAACGGGAGATGCTTGGCATGGTGCAAGGATGTGTGTATGCAAAGATTGATGTGTTTTATGGTTGGCCCATCTGATTGAACCGATCAAACCGGTTAACTTGCCACCCCACCACCTCTCTAGGTTGCTCTCTGGGTCAAGTTTGGCAACATTAACATCCACTGCTTTTTTTGGAATTTGAATCACCATCCTCCATGTGATTGCTCACTTACAAGTGTAACTACGAATAAATGTATCCTATGATGTTAAGAGTACATTTTTTTTTTCTAATAAAGGATATTCATTTCACTAACTACAAGTCATACGACATCTACAAATTGATACTGCACACTATAGCTCTAGGAGATAAACCAGCTCTATGTTTAGCCTTCTTTATTTCCATGTCTCAAGGATGCTGTAAGCAAAAGAAAACTTAACCCAATTGAAGTTAATAATCACTCATATCATTTTGCTAAGTTACGCGTGTATAAATCATTGTACTTGTCGCAGCAACCCCTGAACCCGTGAGCTAGCTGGAGAGCTCTGTGTGATCGAGTTCTATAACCATTCAGCAAAGAACATGTATGGCCAGTACTTGCTTCCAATTATTCACATTTATTTAAAAATAAAAAAAATCCATGCCATTTTGGTGTTCAGATATAAACCAAACTATCCCGTATTGAGATGAATAAAGAAATATCTTAAACGAAAAAGAGTAAAAAGCTTATGCATAGATATAGAGTCTAATGGCTTTCAGAGAGATGATTAATGTTTTGTCATCACTAGCATATTATTCCAAATATATCCTTTCTATTATTCAGAGCTTATGAATGCGCTCATCATTATAATTATATACTTCTCAGTAATATTTACACAAAAAAAAGTTAAAAGTAACAAATATTTTAGAATGAAATGAAGTATATTGTATACAAGTCCTAACTAGAAAATGCAATAAAGGTAGTATAGTAGTCCACCTACCTTACTAACTTTTGTCATTTACAAACTCTAGAAAATCTCCCAAACTTTCATTAATTAGATGGTTGCTCTATACTGATCTGCTCTGCCGGTCTACCTACGTGATGCATGCTCCAACTCGGTTCAAGTCATTGCTTTTAGGATTAAAGCATAATTTGATTGATTATATCTACATTTCAAGATTCTTTGTTTGGATAATTTTGGTACAAATTAAACTATTATATTTATAATTTTAACTCATAATTGGGTGGAGATTAGGGAATATATATATTGTGGACAAAAGTACGTGAGCGCCTTTGCTGGTGACCTACCATTCTTTTCTTCATTTCCCCTTTTTCTTTAGGCGTCTCATTTCTTTCATGTGCAAAAAGTTGTCTGGTGATGTTGTGCAATTTCTGTTGCTGACCACCACCATTTTTCTTTGGGTTTGATTTCTTTTTGGGAAATCGATCCGAGCTTGGTAACTTGTTGATTCATCAAAGTATATATATGTGTGTGTTCTAGATTTGTTACTTGAACCTTCGTTACATTAATTCAAGAGATTGATATATGTTGAATTTACGTAAGTGCTGCATGTGCAATATTTTTGGCTATATATATTCAATGCTGAGTTTAGAGATCTCATTCCAGAAGACAGCTATTGATATGAGCATGATAAAGTCAAGTTGTTATAATCTTTTGAGATTTACCATGTATTATGGGATTATATATATATATATATATAAAGTACCAAGGTGTACAAATGTTGAACAATTTTTTTTACCTTTATATTATAAGTTATTTTATTTCCTTATTGAAACTTAATTTTATCATTATCTTCTTAATTAAAGTTATATTAGCACTAGAACACTAAAATGAACTCTTAACTTGTCACTAAATTTTATTTTTTGTTATAAACTTTCTTGCGCTTGATTCTATGTTACAAAATCACATATTGTATATAATTTTTTTTGTATTATTCTTACCTTTAATGGCCACAACTCTTAGATTGCCACTACAATGGTTTCTTTTTCTTTTTTCTTTTTTACATTAAATATATTGCCCATGGTTCTATATTACTATCAATAATCATCTTAAGTACAATAAATGTTTTATAAAACTTAAGGGGCTATTTGGTTCGAATTAATGGCATTAATGATGTTGGATTATTCACGGGTCAAAGGACAGGTCAAGAGGATTCGCAGGTTGTGTTGGAAAGTTGGATAAATTTGCCCCTTGTTAAACCCATAGCTCCCATCTCTTGCTCAGACTCATCCTCATCTATCACCCCTCAAATTTGGTGCACCTGAAGCTTCTCATGATTAAGTTTTGAATCTGGTGTGCCCATAGCCTCTAATTAAGTTTTGCCGGCCTCCACCCATAGCTTGATAAGAAAAGAACGAAGACAGTGCAGAGGTGAGTGTGAAGGCAATCACGTTGCTCCTCATGATCCTGGGTCTCGATAGGATCCATAAAGGGACTAGTCTTTATGACTCGGAACCTCTTAAAGCTGTTAATGAGGCTATGGGTGGCAGATTTGGAAAAGAGGATGGCTAGCAAGGGGAAGGGGATTGGCGGTAGAGCTTCATGCGTGACAATCGAGGCGAATCACGGGTTTGGTGCATGTGAGGACCTTGCTAATTTCTTTCTTCCGGTTATTGGCCATGCTTGACGGTGGTAGCAACCGAGAGTGCGACAGAAAGTTTGGTACCATTATGTTTGACTAAAGTGAAGTAGATGACATAGGGTGTAAATAACTAAAAGACTTGGGGTGTTTTCCATTTATCATCTTGACTTGTTTTTTTTATCAAAAAACAATGGGGGCACATTAATCTAGTTTAATTTGAACCGATCTCCCCTTAAAATTTCAACTTAACAAGTATGACTTAAGTTTGTTCTACTATAAAAAAATGTCTATGAATTGAATATAAAATTTTTATCAATTAAGTTTTTCTTCTAACTTGGATGAATATATCCTATATAAAAGCTTACATATATGGCCTATCTTAGAGCCATAATATAATTCAAGTATTACACAAACACATATTAAAAAAAATAAAAAAATTATCATTATTGCAAAGGTAATCAGGAAAAATTTTAGGCAAAAAATTTCTTGGCTATTATAATTAGTTCTTATATTATAAAAAAAACACTTTTAGCATCATTTTTTTAACATTTTTAGTGTTTTAAAATATTATAAAAATTTGTAAGAATTATTTTCTTTTTCACATGGTCATCCCTTTTAATATTGTAACAAAAATTTATATTCTTAGCAATTAAATATTTTTCTATACAAAATAATATTTTTATTTTTTTAGTGCCAATCAAATCTTATAAGTTGTTCAAAAAAATTAAAAGTAATTTTTTTTGAATATTATATTTTATGGTAGAGGCTCATAGCCTAAAAGTAGTTTTGGAGCAATTAAAAGATAAAGTTAATAATTTTATATTGTGATTACAAATTTCCATTTTATCTAAGATTAAGTATAATAAGTAAAAAAATTATTGAGATTTATATGTTCAAAATTTATGATTAAAATACATAGTTTTAGATCCTGATTGCAAGTTCTAACCACATAAGAGATTTTATATAATGATAAATGAAGAAGTTGAAGGATTCTGAAGAGAACTTATAATAAATTTTAGTAAAGGAAAAAAAATTCCCATGTATTATGTGTATTGGATCAAAATTTTATTCATTTTTATCCAAAATATAATTTTGTTGCCCTTGGTTTTATATTACAATCAAATAATACCTCAAGTACAATAAATATTTTATAAAATTTAAAATTTTAACTTAGCATTTGAAAAAATTTTATAGCTAAATCTTGTATTTGAATAAAAATTTAAACATATGGTAAAACCAATCCAAAAGTTTGTATACTAAATATTTTATAAAACTTAAAATTTCATAGTACACATTGTACTCAACCAGAACGTGTTGCATAAAAAATGCATACATTGTACAAAATAACTATTTCATATATGGAATACATTGATAATGCAAGAGTTTATTTGATTGTAAAAAAATTATATCCCAATTCAAATTTCTAAGAGAGAAATTATTAGAAAATTTAAAATAATTTAAAAAATTAATGTTACATAGACACAATTACTCTAAGTAAATAGATTTTATCAAACTAGGGACTAATATAGAATAATTTAAAAAAGTTTAGAACCAAAGATAATACTAATAGGTTAAGAATGAAAAAAAAAATATAAATTAAAGGTATGTTGGATAAAAAATAATATGGAATTTTTTTAAAGTTGGATAAAAATATAGTACTCCCATTATATATTTTATTTCAAATAAAAGCTAATGGTATGTTTAAAATTAAGTTGTGCTTCAATTTTTTTATTTATGGTGTATGTTTTCTTTTCTTTTCTTTCTTTCTTTCTTTTTGTTTCTATTTACGCCTATTGTTCTTTTTGATAAATCAATTAAAAAAATTTAATTTTGAAATATATTATTAAATATTATTTATTTTATCAATAAAAATTTAAAAATTTAAACAAATTTCTACTGATTACACACACTTTATTCACTTTCAAAAAAATGTGTCAATTTCTAGTGTGCGTGTGTGTGTGTGTGTGTGTACATGTTGTTTGAATATAAATAAAGTGTATGTAATTAGTGTAAATTTATCTAATATTTTAAATATTAAAAGTATATTAAAAATTTTATTAATTAAATAAATAATATTTAGTGATATATAAAAAAAATAAAGTTTATCAAAAAATTAGGTTTTATTTTTAAATAATGTATAGTAATATATTTTATCTAATTTAAAAAAAACATTTTCTACATAAAGAATAAGGCAAACTTTGTAGATAGTTGCTAACTTTTAATTTATACTTCCTTTTCATTCTTAACATATTAGTATTCTCTTTTGATTATAAAATTTTTTAAATATTTTATATTCGTCTGATTGGATGAAATATATTAACTTAAAGTAACTATATTTATGTAAAATCAATTTTTTAAAATTATTTTAAACAGTATGATAATTTCTCTCTTAGGATTTTAACGTGAAAAATTATAATTTTTTACAATGAAATAAACTCTTGCATTATCAATTTTTTTTTTGCATTATCAATTTTTTTCCATATATGAAATAGTTGTTGTGTATAATATATGTACTTATTGTGTGACAACTTTTGGCTAGGTTAGCAAATTGAACTTAATTACTAGGACAAATTAAATTGTTTTTAATTTTTTTAGAATAAAAAGATAATAGATAAAAATTTAGGATGAAATTTATCATAGATAGATCATAGATATTGACAGTGACATAGCCAGGATTTGGTTGTTGAGGGGGCCAATATTGAGATTCTATTTAAAAAAATGTTCTCATATAGACAAAGTTGTTGGATCCTATTGGGCATATGTACGATAATCTATTCAAATAAATTCATTACATTTCCTAGTTACTTATTACATTTCTCATAAAATTATTGGCACCAAACAAAACAAGATATAACGAAGGAATATATATAGGAAAGAAGTCAAGTAAAAAAAAAAAATTGGTTGTTTACCTAATTGTAGGAGAAAGTTATAGCATTTCACATAATAATAAACATGTCTTTTCAAAAAGAAAGAACAATTACATATTTTTAAACTAATGATTCACATACTAAATTGGTACACATTTGACAAGGCAATTAGTTTATAACTTGGAGAAATTAGTCTATTATTCATGAATGTACTTTTAAGTGTTAATAAAAATATTTTACTAAAGTTAAAGGGTAATGAAATTGATAAAATCTTGTGCTTAAGGTTGGGCTTAATAATAATATGAAACAAAAGTGAAGTTTATTACAAAATTAAATTTAATACCTCAACGGTTGATACAAATGTAATATCATAGTTTAATAAAAAATTTTAAACCTAAAGAATTTGCATGCATTTTGAAGAATATAGCCATTATCCTATTACTGTTTTTTTTTAAGTATTACAATATACTTCATCCATCCCACCATTTTAGTTTTTTACTTAAGTTTAACTTAAATTTATATATATCAATATTTGCTATTTTTTTTAAAAAAAATGATACTTAGAAACTATAAGACTTATATATTTTAAATATAATTTTTTGAATTTTTTTTGAAAATATTAGTGTAAATAAATTTAAGTCAAACATCAACCAAAAAACTGAAAATGATGTAACAAACTTGGCATGAAGTTAGTATTAAATTTTAAGGATAAAATGATTGTTTGACATTTATGCACCTTCATACTTTTTATAATATAAGATATATATACACACACATACACGCACGTGCATCAAAGCTAATTACTTATGCCCATTATATAACAAATTTATAGGGGACAAAAACATATATATAATCTAACAGTTAAGTTGTTTACATTTCACTTAATCAAGTAAAGTTCAATTAATCACCATCCCTCTAGTGTGATAGATATCTTAAGAAAAGAAAGAAAGGAAACAATTCAGAGAGAAAGAAATGATGACCTGCAGCCTCAAATTAGTTTCTCTAGGGCTGAGGGACATCTGGTGGAAAATGGGGGTTTGAACCTTGCCTCGTCAATTTCCCTCTAAATACCACATATGCTGGTTGGTGGCCTTCCAACATCCTGAAAAAGGGAGCATCCTCTTTTTTTTAGATATATATATTCTTATCCTTATACACTTGTAAATATACTTCTCGGTAAGGAAAAAAGGACAAGTCAACTAGGGATATTTATGGTTCACAAGATGCCCATAGCGTAATAGCCATATTTGTGTATTTTGAATATTACTCACTCCGTCCCATATTGTTTGAAACAGTTGATTTTTAGCTATAATTTGATTTAAATTTTTTGTTAGAATAAAATTTTAAAAAATATATTTAAAACTATATATTTTTATTTATCATTTATATATAATTTTTTTATATATTAAAAATAAAAAATAAAAAATTATAAATTAATTATTAAAAAATAAATATTTTAAAATAATATGAGACAGAGGGAATAATTAATTACCAGGTGCACAGGTCCTGAAGAGCAGAAGAAAGGAGCCTAGGCCTAGGACCAGAATGGTCCAGCAGCCACACCTTGATGTTGGATAAGTTAAGAGCTGCACGTCATTTTGGCTTGCCCATTCACATGGCATGTACAAAATCTAAAGTATTAATTGCACACACAAAAGCCTTTAAAAGACAAGAGAAAAGTGAAAAAGGTTCAACCACAAGCAAAAATTTCAAGCAACTATAGGCTTTCTTTCTCCAACTTCCTTCTCTGATTGGTTCCCTGAGTGCAAGTTAACAATGGGGGCTCCCTGCCTCATCCATTATTCTAACCCTACAGTTACACAAAGATGTGGTTGTTGTTGGGTCCATCCACGGCATCCATGGCTTGACTTCCACGAAAAACAAGGGGTCATAAATCTCATGCACCAGAGAGTATTCTAATAAAAGAAATCTGAACTTTCCAAAGTGATGACATTTTTTGTTTTTGCATTTGAAGAAATTATCATAACATCATCTTTTAGTCTGAGTCTCTCACTAGCGTGCACGCACATATTACACTATACTTTTAAATATTAACATTGATGCTGTTGGATGAATAGTACCTTAGTTTTGGATTGGTGGAGCCCAGTTAGCTTTATGTTATGGTTTAGTAATTTTTTTTTAGTTTTTGACTTTTTTTTTTTCTTTTTTTAGGATACGATTTGCTCTTTTTTTAGTTTTATCTCATTTTATATGGTGCTTGCCTTTATTAGGGCCTAGGTTGCAATTTTTTTGGTTTTCGTTTATCTCATATTTTTTTTGTTAAAATGCGATTTCATTCCCTAACTTTCTAATTTTTTCTTTTTTGGATCTAAGTTACATCTTTGTTACATTTTAGTCCTTGAATTTTATAACTATTTAATTAAATCTTCTATTTGTTCTCTTGGCCCTCAAGTTCTTCTTTTTATTGTTTTTTATGTACTATCTTCTAAAGTAAGACATTTGTGACCATAATTTGTTTATTTTTTAGTTAAACCATTTTTTATCTTTATTAACTCAATTGTTAAATACTTAATACCTAAAGTTTTTCCATTTTTTTGTCTTGATCATAACTTTTTTTTATTGATTTTCTTTATTGTTGTTTTCTAAAATGAAGCCTTAATCATTATTTCTATCATTATTGATTATTAAGATTTCTAGCATCAATTATTTATTTCAAGTTCTATAGTTTAATAAAGCAATTTGGTCCATAATTGTTAAATTTGAGAGTAAATTTTTCTAGATAAATTTTTCATCGATATTAAAAATTAGATTTTGTGTTAATAGGAGATGAAAAAATTAATAGACCAAATGTGCATTGTTTCGAAACATATAACATGTTATGTGTTTCACTGTTATTATTAAAATTTATTACAAAAAATATCCGCTATAATGTGCGGGTTGCCAAACCTCTCAATTTGTTCTCTTCGTATCCAATTTTTTTGTCATTTTTTTATTGTCTTTTAAAGTAAAATATTGGTAACCATGATTTGTTTCTCTTATGTTTTTGGAAGTAACATTTTTTACTTCAGTCTTCACTTAGTAAGGTGTGAACATTATTTTGTTACAAAATTATAAGAGCTGAAACTTGAAAACATATATTTTTTTTATTATATCAAGTCTCAATGTCTTCCATGTAATGATCATATGAACCGCCATAATGCACGACCTCCATACACCTCGTGTGTATATATATATATACCGACTTTGATAGAAGGAGTTTAAAAATCTCAAATAAGAGACTCTGAGTTTGATTGCATTTATTAATAGAAAAAAAAAAAGAATTTGAAAATGGCTTCATTTTGATATTTGATAATATCCCAAAGTAATTACCAACGCCTTACAGTATAGTGGCTAATATGGGAAAAGTAAAAGGTTTGAGCCACGATTTCATCATTCATGATATAATGCCTGAAAATTTTTGTTGATTTTTTAATTAATAGACCAAATGTGCATTGTTTCGAAACATATAACATGTTATGTGTTTCACTGTTATTATTAAAATTTATTACAAAAAATATCCGCTATAATGTGCGGGTTGCCAAACCTCTCAATTTGTTCTCTTCGTATCCAATTTTTTTGTCATTTTTTTATTGTCTTTTAAAGTAAAATATTGGTAACCATGATTTGTTTCTCTTATGTTTTTGGAAGTAACATTTTTTACTTCAGTCTTCACTTAGTAAGGTGTGAACATTATTTTGTTACAAAATTATAAGAGCTGAAACTTGAAAACATATATTTTTTTTATTATATCAAGTCTCAATGTCTTCCATGTAATGATCATATGAACCGCCATAATGCACGACCTCCATACACCTCGTGTGTATATATATATATACCGACTTTGATAGAAGGAGTTTAAAAATCTCAAATAAGAGACTCTGAGTTTGATTGCATTTATTAATAGAAAAAAAAAAAGAATTTGAAAATGGCTTCATTTTGATATTTGATAATATCCCAAAGTAATTACCAACCGCCTTACAGTATAGTGGCTAATATGGGAAAAGTAAAAGGTTTGAGCCACGATTTCATCATTCATGATATAATGCCTTAATATTGGTTCTAGCATCTTATGGGGTCCGAAAAATGGATATTTTTTTATTTTATTAGTTATAAGTATTTTCTAACTCTTATTCCTTATATTGATATTTTTTACTTAAAAAAAGAAAAAAGACTTAGTTTTTGTCCACCACACGTAAGAAAATTCGTGGAAAAAAAAAGAAATTACAGATTAATTAATTGGTCTTATATAATAATGTATATCTAGTAAATTTGAAAAAAATATGAGAAATTATTATAAATCCATATTGATTATTGGGTAGAACTGGTTTTGAGATTTAAAAAAGTTTAAATAATTATCGCTTTTTAATTTAAAAGCAAAGAGGAGTGTTTTCTTTTGCATTGGCTTCGAGTCTGAAGCGTGAAGTTGCTCTATTCTCTCTGCCATTCTTCTTCCTTAGGATTGAGTGGGTTTCAAAGGATATCGTTATCGCGCTCCGGCCTGACGATTCATGTAACATCTCCATAGTCCCACCCTGGAGTTTTCTACTTCATTAGTTTTTTTGGTCGATTTTGATTGATTCATCAAGTCTGGGTACGACTGATCTCTCCTTGTTTGTTTCAGGGGTGCCCCTTGCATCGATAATTTTGTACTTGGGCTTTAAGCTTTGGACGAGCCAGACGGTCCGCGGGAACCCTAACCTAATGGTGTTTCCTTTTTAATTGAAATATTTCAAAGGAGAATCTCGATTGAATTTCCTCTCTTCCTTTCAAAGGAGGCATTTGTTCTTGTTCATAGTTCATACAGTACACACAACTACCCATATATATTTTTGTTTTTGTGGATTCTTAGTTTGCAGCTCCTCAGGCACATACAAGCTTCTACCAACATCAAGGGAGCAAGCTGAGCTTTGTTAATCGTATCTAGTGATGCATGAAAATTTTATTGGTCAGCGCTGATTCTACTCTAGAGCTCCATAAGCTTTGTGGGATCAAACTGGATGACATTCGTAAGAACCTTCCTCCTGCTGAATGAGTTTCAACTCAAAAAAATTGTTTGTTGTTCCCTACTACCTTCTTGTTGTCTGTGTTTGTGTGGGCAGTTGTTTGAGCTTTCATGGGTTATGGGTTAAAGCTGATAGGATTTGATCTTGATAAGGTCCAGTATTCGTGACAGGGGGATGGAGAAATAGTTACAATTGGAAACATCCAATGATAAATAAGCAAATAGGATGAAAAATTACAAATATATTATTTAACAATGTGACAAACCTACTTTGAGCTTGACTCAGTTGCTCAAATCTTCTGGCACTCGTTCCCTAAGATGCGGGTTCAATTCCCCCGCCCCACAGATGTATTAAAGAAAATAAAATGAAAACCAAAACTTTCACGGCAGAAGGATATAACTCTATATATACACTTAAGTAGTACTACTAGCGTATGACGCTGTTGGTCATGATAATTATCATTTCTTATGGTCAATTGTGTGTGAAATAATTTTTTCACTTTGCCTGCCAAGGGTGAGCTTTGATAGGACGAAATAAGATGTAAGGTAAACCATATGTATAGGGTGTTACTTTTAACAATATTTTTTGTAATGTTTCACGGATAAAAACAAATGCAATTATTAATGTTTAAGAGTGAAAAATGAATGAACAACTCAAATTTAACTTAGGTTTGCTTTGGTTTAAAGTTTGTTTGTAGCTTATTTAAACGGTTATCAAATCAAGTTAGAACAAGTTTTTAAGTTCAGTGCATAATTTAAACTAAACTCAATTTACTTATTACTCAGTTTGGCTTGACTTGAATTTAGCTATTTTACTTGAATTTAAGCAAGCAACTCGAGTTCTATTGGGTGAAAACTTATTTATGGCTCGTTTGTATTTTTTTTCAAGTCAAATATAAATAAAATATTAAATTTAATAGATGTTTTAATCCAAATATGATTAGCCTATTAGTCGGCTTTGCTCTAATCGTTTTCATCTGTTTCGCACAAAAGATTCTCAATTTCATCAAACTTTTGAAAACTTATATATGTATTAAGATTATACTAACTGCGGATTTGAAAAACCGAACTAATTCCCTCAAAAAGAAAAACCGAACTAATGGATCGGGCCTTTAGTAACTTCCTGTATAAGATTTCGATCGAGCTCGTCTTTCTTGGGCTTCAAATTGAGTTCGAAAACAATCAATTGATTGGGCCGTATATGAGCTCAACGCAAACTTGATTAAACGCTACGCATGGCCGATCGTTTCCTACTGTACGATTCCTCACACTAACGCCTGCCTCTTCTCTCTATTGGGCCCTAATTGCAGGCCGATTGATAGTTGAATCAGTTGACATGAGTCTGTTGGACATTTTTAAGCCATAAAGAAATGGGATAACAATGAAAAATTCCAATATGACAAAATCTCTTAGGTGAATTACAAGTGATAAACAGTTCATGTAACAGAAACTCACAGAATCATAACACCTAGGGAAAGTGCTTTTTCTAATTTTACTTTTACCAAACCTTCAATATTGATTTAATTACGGGCTTAGGTTTTCATTCTGATTGGTCTTATTTTTTTTTAAAAAAAAAATCATATTTGTTCTTACTTTTCATATTTTGGATTTGTATTTTGTTTTTGTTTAAACAAAGTCCGTTTGGATTTTTTATTTATAAAAATATAAATTAACATAAAATATATTATGTAAATAATTTTATTACAGAAACAAAAAAATAAACGAATATAAATCGAATATAACTAAATCAAAAAATGAAAATGAAAATATTTTTTTTCATTTTAGTCTTTTTTTTAATGTTCATATGAGTTATTTATTTGTTCTTTCTCATTTTAATAGTGAATGAACAAAAATATATGAATAAATGAACATGTTCTTTATTTTTAGGTTTGTTTCTTGCTCTTTTAAGTCAATTCCTTGTTCTTTTTATTTTTCTCTATAGCGTTCTTTCTTTATGAATGAATTTTATTCTTTTTAGAAGAAATCAACATGCAAATAAAAAAGAGAATGAAAAAAAATAAAAAAGTGGATAATTACTCATGAAATAATAGAGAACAATGAAAACCGAAAAAAAAAATTATAAACGGAAAAATAAAGAAAAACATGTTGCAAATTATTTTATGTTATGAATATGCTCTTTTGCAAGTCATAGAAAAACTGAAGCATCAATCAAAGATAAAAAATAAAAAAATGAAGAAAAAGGTAGACAAATTGGGGAAAAAAAAAAGAATGATACAAAAAAAAAGAATAAAACTGGGAAAATAGAAAATTTTAAATAGAAAATGGAACGGGAATAAGATGAAAAAAAAAAAAAAGAAAGAAAAGAAAAGAAAAAAATCAGAAAAGGCAAAAGGGAAAAACAGAGAAAATAAAGCTGTGAGAAAAGGCGCATAAATAGGTTTAGTGGGGAATTTTAATCTGCGCTGCCACCATTATTTTCATAGCATGCTATAGAGGTGTAAATTGGTCAAGCCTTTATCAAATGACTCGAGCTTGAGAGCTCAATTTGAGACTTATTGTAACAAGTTTTATCAAACTCGAGCTTGAGCCTAAAAATGAGTCTAATACATTAAAGGGCCAAGTTAGAGCTTGTGTTACTTGAACTCTTTTGTTAACGGATCTTTAAAAATGACATATACAATACTTTAATCATCTAACTAATCAAAGAATTATTAATTTAAATCCCTAAATTAAATACAATAAGTTCTATAAAGGGTTCTTTAATCGAGTTTGTCAGACTTTTACAGGTTAAGTTTGAGCCTTAAAATTTGAGCTAGAGTAATTTGAGTTCAAGCCTATATAATGCCAATACTGTAAGGGGTCGAGCTCGGCCCAATTCCCTTACACCATTTGGATGCTAACTACCCTTAGAATCATCTTTCATGCTAAATAATCTTAACCATGAGTATTGGACGACTATTTCAATACAAAATGACAGAAGTCTCAAATTTGTTACTAATGTTTAAGTCAGGACACATATCTGCCACTATATATATATATTCCCAATCTTCCACTAATGTTTTAAAGTCTATCAAATTTGTCACTGAAGTTTTAAACTGGGAGTGGATATGCCAATACCAGTTAAAAAGCTAACAGAAAATATTAAAAATAAAAAAATTTGAAATTTTAGGCTGATTATGCAAGTTTTAACAAACTTCAAGGATCTTAGATAATTAAACTCTCTCTCTTTCTTGAATTTTTGCCGGCCACCATTGCCATTGTCTGGAGCTTTTTTGGGCACTATCCACAGTAGTCGATGATAAAAAATTTCAAATTTCAACTTTCAATTCGGTGGTGCGAGAAGGACTTTGTTGAAGGCCAAGTTCAAGCCCAAACCTAATGAAGAAAAACCAAATAGGGAGACCAATTGTTATGCTATTTGGTTCCCGATGCTTGTCATGATGATCCCACGAGTAAAGAAGAATGCAAGCACAGTGAGCTAGGGATTAGGTTTGTGGAAGGCTAAGAAAGCGATAAAGAAAGTCAAGGTTTTAGTCTGCCTTGGCCCATCAATACGATGGCACTAAGAGGCAATGATTGAATAATGATCCTGACAATTATGGCAAGGAAAATAATGAGCAACTGCCATGTGTTTCTAGAAAGGCCACTAGGACGAGGACAAACCAAAGAATCACGTTGGTAACAATCGATGTCAACAATGGCTTCATAGAAGCCCCTTGCAATGGCTGCGAAGCTTGCAGTGTTGGAGACATCGCCACCACCGCTTTCACCGTCAACTTGGGCCCTATCAAAGCTTCAAATTTCTTCCAATTTGTCACCAAAGGTAGTAGATTTACAAAGGTAGAGCTTGGAAGTAAAAATTTTCAAAGAATCAATGCCTTAGGGTTGGATCTAATAAGGAGAAAATGTGAGAGTGGAGGCTAGGAAGTCCCACTAGTTAGTTAGGTATGATTTCAGCGAATATAAAGGAAAATGGAGAAGAATTGATAAGCGGTCATGATATTTTTTAAAAGATACATAATAACCTTAAGATTTTAAAATATGTTATTTTTACCACTTTTTGTTATTTTTTAATGGTGCTGTCATATTTAAGTTAATTTTGAAATATTAGTGGAAGATTGAAAAAAAAAAAAACTATAATAACAGATACGCGCCCAACCTAAACATTAATAGCAAATTTAAGAGTTTTGCCAATACAAAATGGTTATAACACTCTTATACAAGAAGCAGCTATCTAATCATAATGTTTCAAGTTTCGGACATGTTTCTTGCAAGGTGACAAATTTCCTATTAATTTGTTTTCTCCAAGCTTCAACAGGTAATCGCGGACGTCTAACCTACATAATTAAGAAAGGATATAGCACGTCGAGTTCCACGTGTGTGAGCCCACAAGAAAAAAAAAAAAGGATTCAGCCTCCCGACATAAGCCTCGGATCCTTTTTTGCTGACATCCCTATTTTGGAATCCCCAAGTAAAATTCATTTTATTAATCTCCCTCGGATCCTTTTCTCTCCTGGCCCTCATGTCATTTAGTCACACCCAATGAAAAAATTGAGACAAATCTGTTGTTTTTATATTAATAACTTGTGGTTAAGATGATTAGCAAATCGACAAAATAAAATGTTTGGATAATAGTTACAAATTCTCACCATGTCATATAAGTTTTATACGTGTTAATTCAGTGTTAATTCAGATATTTTTCTACCTCTTACAATAAGTTTGAAAATGATGGGAAAAACAACGAAAATGCTTTCTTGTCCATTCCATGCGAGGAAAAATCCCATTGCAATTAATTGCTTTACGTAATTTGTTGGTTAATACAACTACCAAACCACTTAAATTGAAAAATAAGATTATTTTTTTTAATGTTTAACTTGTTCACGGGTGTGGAGGAAAAATATATATTTCATATATATAATATCGAGACATGCGGAGATAAATAATTGGATATATGGACTTAATGCCATTAGATTGGATAAGTTTCCGCCAAATGAAGGTTTTGATATAAATATAGCGTAGAGATGTGCATAATAGAGAAACGAAATCTGAGAAAAACCTCAGTTGGCAACATCTCTAATTAATGATTAATTATTTCCAGAGAGTAGAAAATTAGCTAGCTGTTCTTATCTTAAATAATTAAGTATTGCTAATTACAGCATGTAGTTAGCTGACTTTACATATAACATTTTGAATAGATATTTTTAATCTTTCCTTCATATTGTTTTACGGGATTAAAACCAATATTGCAAGGAAAAACAAAGGAATTAAAAAAAAATGCACAGGAAATGTTTTCTTTACCTACTAAATTTAAATGTAGGAAAGTGTTCAACGAATCCAGCCCCCAGAAAAATATAATCTTATGCATATACGTCGTTTTTCAAGTCACCATAATGGACACGTAAAATGAAACCATTTGTTCTATCTCTGGAATTCTATGTCATTAGGACATGTCTCACATAATTACAATGTTAATTTGGACTGTAGTCACTTTATAATGTGTGCACGTGCGTGTGGTGCCTAAAAGATGGTAAAAAAGTGTGAATATAAGGAAGTCACGATACATGAAGTTCAACACTAGGGTAGTTTAAAAAAAACAAACAAACAAAAAGAAAAACAAAACCTTGAGGCACTTTTGATAAAAAAAAAAAACCCCCTTTAAGATCTGAGTACAAATGCAGATTGCGTTTTTATAGTTCGAAAACTTATACTTTATCCTTAAATTTATACACTTATACTAAGGAAAAGTATATCCTTTTATATTTAAATAAAACAAAGTTATAGTTTAAACTATTTACTATTTACTCACTGTATGAAACGATTTAGATAGTTTAAATTATGACTTGAAATTGATGTTAGAAACTATGACACACACAAGAGAACAAGTATCAAAACTAGGAGGTTAACATAGGTTTTTTTTTTTTGTTGATAGAGTAAAATAGGTTCTTTAAAACAAGCGGTGACAAATTATGTATTACCTAAATAATACTTATGATGTACCCTATAAACTTTACGTATCTTAATAGGATTAGCCAGTGCTAGAAAAAAAAAAACCCGTAAAAGGTACATGTAAACAAATGAAAGGAAAAAAAAGAGCAACTGAAAAAGTTGTATATATCATGTGTTTTACACTTTTGAATTAGATAAACATATTGCAGGTAGAATAAAATCGTAAACTATTTAATTTACCAAAAAATAAAAATAAAAATAAAAATAAAATCATAAAATAAGATAAGTTGGGAATTAATTGGCATTTGGGATGAACTAAAATGGGGATATTAGTAGCAATTTTATTGAAAAAAGGAAAAGATAAACAGGCTCGAAAAAAATTAAGGGTTGTTGATTTGAATTTAGGGATATAGAGCTGTTTTGACGCGTCGGCGGCCAGCAGGTGACATGGCTGTCCAAAATTAGAAGATCTTTCATGATTGTGTCTCCATATGTGTGCTCAGATCCTGATTCTTTTCCCTTCCCTGGCTACTTCACTGATGTTTTAACTCGCAAATTTCGCCCATTCGTCAAGCCTTAAACTACGTCGTCAATGCTTAATACCCTCATCAATGCCCGCAAAGAGGCTGCCTCGAGCAGCTCTGTTTTGGATGATTCACACATTAAACAAAGGAAAATTGGCAGATCCGAGAAAAAATAAAGCAACAAACAAAGGAATCATATGTTCTATACATGATAGACGCCAACAGGTGTTCCTTTCGTCCTGTTTAGAAACAGTTTTTTTTATTAGTGTTAGAATTTTAGATAATTTATTAAACAGTTGGGATTAAAATATTAAAATTAAAAATTAAAAACTAACCTTGGCAAACCGGGCCTTTATTGATGTTGGCCATGACGAAATGAAGTTTTATTCACTTATGAAGCTAAATCTGTCACTACTTTTTTTTTTTTTTGTCAAAAAATAATCTGTAAAGTTTTCTTCTTTTAGTTTCTTTAACAACATCACATTGAAACAAGTAGAACTAGAAGATAGATTACACTTTGGAAGATAAAAGTTTTAATTTTTAAACTTCGAGATTTATCTTTTTATCATCAATCGGATAGTGACACAGCTAGTTATTTTGTATTAAAAAAAATCGATTAAATGAGCAAACTTTGGACATATATATAGATTGGTGAAGCTAATATTTAGTTGAAAGATTTGAAGTGCAAGAACTGGCTTCGAAAATTTAGCCTCCAAACATCCAGAACAAAATCTCCACTTGAGCAGAGAAAATTTTGCAGCAAGATCAACCGAAAAGAACAGACTCGGACAAAAATCTAGAGTTTTCTTCATCCTTCCATAATGATGTACAACGAGAAATCTTGAAAGCTGTTCTTTCTCTTTATCAGGAACAGAAGGGCAAAGATTGCCCTCCAAATAAATAGTATCTAGAAACTCTCCTGTCCTACCCTGTCTCTAGAAACTTCCTTAGATTACACACAGACAAGACCCCAGTCCCACTTCAACCAAAGATTTGAAGAACTTGAAAGCTTGCCTGAAACCAAATGATTTTCTCGCCATGTACAAAGATTAACTTATCACCCAAATCCCCTCCAAATCTACAACAACAAAAAGAGCTATGTACTTTTCGTGTAATTTTTCCTTCTTTTCTTCTTCCTCTACTAACCAAATAGAGACACAGAAATGTCTGCAAGGCTCTTCCGGCTGAGCGGCCGGCGTGGCCGTGGCTGCCTCGGCGCGTTTGGAGCTTCGGCCTCGTAGTCGTCTGCGGCGTGGAAGTCGACCGGAGTTCGGAAAGCGCGAGTCTTTGTCGGTGTACTGTAGGCGAAATGGGATTCTTTCGCAATCACAGTCTGTTTGATCAATAAAAAAATACAGGAACTGTTAGAATTGGCAATAATTGAACCTACAAATTAGAAACAAATCAGAATACAATTTTTTTTTTCAAATGATAATACTCACAGCTTCTCTGATTGATTTTGATACATTAAAGAGCTGCTTCAGATCATCATGATCAACCCCGCACAGAATCCTAATCTGGGAAATAATAAATCAACTGTTCAAATCAAAACCCAATAAAAAGAAAAAAAAGAGCTCAGACCCATCACGATTTAAGGTTCATTTTCTTACCAGGACGTCTTGGGGGAGTGATTCCAGAGCAGACTTATTGTTTTCTGGGGAAAAATCCCCCAAAAGCATCATTTTTTCGCTGCATTGCCTCTTCAATGATGGTGTTTGAAGCACTGAGTCGTCCAGAGTTGAAGATTCATCCAAATCGTTGGAAATCACAATCCTCTTCCTCCCAAGTCCTCGCGTGTACCTCACGAACCGCAACTGAAACTCATCTCGTCTTCCATGGAAGCAGTCAGCAGAGACCTTCGCTTTCACCCAAGTGCAAGTGCTTCCAAACGCCATTTCCAAACCTGAACCTGCGAAAACCCCGGCCAAATCTTTCAACACTAGGACACAGAATAGAACCAGAATCTATAGGAAAAAAATTGAAAAAACAAATCAAATGAAAAGCCCCGAAAAATCAGAGCAGAATCCAGCAGAAAGAGTTTCTCAAATCACCTTGCTTTTTTTCTTTTTCTTTGCTGAAAGAGAATCTTGCAGACAAAAACCAAGAAAGATTTTATAGAGATTAAACCCTAAATCCGAGAGTGGGCGGTTACTGTTTCTTAAAAATGCTTGCTTTGTGGCTGTGATGGTGAAAATGGAAACAAGAAACACTCTTTCGAGAACAGAGTTGCTTAAAAATGTCAAGTCGCCTTATATCGTGGGGAAAAGAGATTTTCTTTTCAAAAAAGAAAAAGGTTATAATTACGGGAATTAAAAATATCTACGCGTTTTCGCTTTATTTTATTCATTTTATCTTTTAACCCTCCGAAAAGTGACAAAATCACAAAAAAACCACTACTCTTTGTCCTTCGGCCAAATTGGCTGCTACTGTTTTTTTAGTTCAAATATATCACCCATGTTTCTAAATGAGCAAAATTTGCCACTCTTTGTTAAATCATGAGAATACTTCTATATGAAATGAGTATATTCCATAAAAAAAAGTGTGGCATGATAATATTTTGAGTGAGGTTAGTACTTTTTGTTACAAATTGAGGAAAAATTAGGGTTTTATGACTTATTAAATGTGTTAGAATTTGACTAGAAACTAAGTAGAATTTGAGTAGAAACTAACTATTGGTACGAAATTAGCTTGAAGAAACTAAAGAAATGCATTTTAAAAGTGATTCATTACTTTGCAAATTAGAATTAATAATTCAACGTATAGTTAGCTATTGAATTTACTAGAGAGTGGTCAGTTTGATAAATTTTAAAATTTGAGTCTTATTTGATCTTTAAAAAAAAAAGAAAAGTGATGAATTTGGATCAAGTCCCAAACATTGATGGTTGTTTTGTATCGTTTCCATAAAAATACAAGCTTCCTTCGCTTCCCTCCTTTCTGTGCCCTGTGCAAGTTCGACGGGTTAAGTATCCCTTTTTTAATTTTTTATTTTAACTAGCCTCTTGGCGGTTAAGTTTGAAACTAGCCGTTGGAGTACACGTGGCGAAATGCTACCGGAGGTGGGAAGCAACGTGTGTGCTGCGATTGACGTGGCCGATATGGTCGGTCTAAGTCGGCTTGTCGGTCTACCACTTTAACACGTTTCTATGTGTTGGAGTCTTGCTAACCTGGCGGCCAGCTGCGCTTACAATGCGAAGCGCCGGTGGGATGGTGGCACGTGTAGGGCAGATCTAGCTCCAACCTATTTGTTATTGATGAGTGGCTGGGATTGGGTGCGGGCAGCCACTGGGTCGTCTGACCTTTTCCTATTAATATTCTAATCTGGCGGCGTCTGGTGGCTGTCTGCAGTTTTTACACGCTTAAATCTGATCCAGTCAAGAACCAGCGACCTTTTTCTATAATACGCTTGTGTTTTATTGAATTATTGTTTTTTCTTCTGAAGTCTCTAGTTTAGTAGGTTGTTTTGTTTTATTTTTATATAATTTTATGGGTCACCTAACTGGGCTGAAACATGAAAGAGATTGGAATGATTCATGGACAAAACAAAGGGATGACTTTAAAGTGGAATGCTAGTACATCTTACAAAGACCTTTCACCTCACCTTCGTTGGTTTCACAGAAAGTGAGAAACCAGAATGTTTGGCGAATTTCTAGAATTTGGTTCTGTTTGGTGAATTCTGGAAGTTTTACTATATTAGTTTACGAAATTGTTCTTACAAATAAGTTTGTTTGAACATTTGGGTTTTTAAATGAGGTTTGTAATTGTTACCAGTAATGTTTTAGGGTTCTTTGTTCCTATTTCACATGTACCAAAACTAATAAATTTGTTTGCTATTGGGAAAAAAAAAGAGATTTAAATAACCTTTCTACTTTAACAATAAAATTTGTTAGATGTGAAGAAGTTGATTCAAGATATTGTTGATCACTTAAATTGTTCATTTTTTTTTTTACTTAGCAATACAAATTAAGAGATGAGGTGGGTAATTATTATCAGCAATTTTTTGGGTTCTTTGTTCCTTTTTCACATGTAGCAAAACTAATAAATTTGTTTGCTAGTGGGAAAAAAATGAGATTAAATAACCTTTCTACTTTACCAACAAAATTTGTTAGATGAGAAGTTGATACAAGATATTTTTTATCACTTCAATTGTTCATTTTTTTGGTTCTCAACATTACAATTTAAGAGATAAGGTCGGTAATTATTATTAGCAATTTTTTAGGGTTCTTTGTTCCTTCTTTTACATGTACCAAAACTAACAAATTTATTTGCTAATGGGAAAAACAATTGAAATTAACTAATCTTCATACTTTACCAATAAATTTGCTAGATGAGAAGAAGTTCATCCAAGATATTGTTGATCACTTCAATTGTTCACTTTTTACTCAGAATTACAATTTAAGAGATGGCTATAAAAAAAATCCTATTAACAAGTCTACCTAGACCTCAAACCATCAAATCTAAGTAAAAATGGTAAGTATAATGCCAATTAAACTAGAAGTCATTGTACATAAATAATTAACACAACTCAATAATTCAAGAAATATTTATGTGAAAATTTATGATCAAATTTCGCGGTAAATCACAATATATATTAACCAAATCGTTAGTAGAACATACCTTGTTACATTGTAGAAGATGTACTTACCATATATAATCATAGAATTACTAGAAAAAACTATTATTAACTATTTCGTAAGTTATCTTTTGAGAAACAATTTAGAGAAACACATGCTTTTGCCCACTCATTGAAAAAGCATCACAAGTGTTGCATGAATTACCAATCATTGTTCGTTCTTGAGATACTCTATGGTTCCAATTTGCAATGACATTTCAAAGGATTCATTTTGTACTTGTTTAGTATCATATTCATGTGACCTCTAATATGATCTTCATGAACTCCACAACTAAACTAATCTATAGGAACACTGAAACTTTATTTGGCATCCATGTGACGTCGTCGTTTGCAGGATTTTTAGATTCTTATATCACAAGTTCACAATAATATCTGGAATTATAAGTTCTTGATTCTGACTACTTTAGTCGCCTAAAATCTCCAGTTTTGTCAATTGAGGAATCAAACATTCCTCTTGTGCAAGTGAATTAATTATAGCAACTGAGGAAGAGCCAAAAGTTGGTGGCATTTTGCCATGATAGCCAACAAGATCCCACTATACGCTAGTGGTGCTCGTTTAAGCAGTTCTATGAGTAGGAGATCGGTAGGAGCATAGTTCTAGTGCTATTACTTTGTGGAATTCAGTAGTTAAATTTAGCCCTTGTTTGGATAGAGGGCGCTAGTAGAAGGTTGAGAAGGTGTCCCTTCCATTTTACATTTGGATACAAAGAAATATAAGACTATAGAGGGTAGGAAAGGATGAAGCACTTCCACCATATCCACTTTACATGCTTATTTTTCAACCCTTCCAAATTAGGTGGAATCAGAGGAAAGGATGCGATGAAACCAAATATATTTCATCATTGTCAAAATTGGCCTCTTGCTTTGATAAGATTAAGCAAAGGTCAGCATCATGGAAAAGTCTAGAGTAGTTTGGAACTTCTAGCACCATTAGATCACTACACTCACCACCATGGGCTCTTGCCTTATTACTCCTGACCTCCACAAATATGGTGATTTGGCACATTGTTGGCTATTAAGATTTATACCTATTTTCACAACGGCAATACCCTAATTGGACTTTTGACTTCCAAATTCTTCAGAGC
Organism: Aquilaria sinensis; assembly: GCA_005392925.1. Taxonomy (NCBI): domain Eukaryota; kingdom Viridiplantae; phylum Streptophyta; class Magnoliopsida; order Malvales; family Thymelaeaceae; genus Aquilaria; species Aquilaria sinensis. Next base: position 317,443 of record SMDT01000481.1, on the reverse strand, counting down.
ACATTTTTGCCACACCTTCATTGTTGAGCACTCCTCACCGCCGTCACTATCACTACAAGAAAAATGAAAAAAAGTAACTAAAAATTATGACTAAATTTCCATTGTAATGAACTTTCAGTCACCCATATATGGGCCATGGGTAATTATCAACTAACTACCAACTGAAAAAGTTAGTTGCCATTAAGTTGTTGTTAGTCAATCAAGATTTACATAGAAAAAACTTTCTTTACCACTCATTCTGCCCCATTCTTCCATTTTAAACTTGCTGCACCTTATCTTTCTCACCGCTTGATTCATTTATTCCAGGATTAGCTACGGTAGTTTGTTTCAGATATTCTTCTAATTCTTCCATTAATTTGATCTCACATATTTCAATTGCCCTTACTTATTCATTCATCCTTTGCCAGTATTCTACCCTCCTTCACCGCGAGTGTATCTGCTGACGTTTGACCAGGTTGAGATGTAAGCGTTATTCTTGGATAGACGGAGTACCAGGCCTCTTAGGACTATCGGGTTCAAGGCAATCAGGCTGGTGATGTTCAATTTTCGCTAGATCCCTTACCATGCAACATAGATAGGTTTTCGAACAACAGTTAATAGCATCCATCTGGCCATTAGGTTGTGGGCGATATGTAGTGAAGAGCTGTAAATGCATCTACTGCAATGCCATGAACTTCTACCAGAAGTTGTTAATAAATACCACATCTTGATTATTAATAATTATCTAGGACAGTTCATGAAGTTTAAATATATGGTCCGCATAAGCCTTCACAACATAGGCAGCTATGTTGGGGTGTACAAGGGCTATAAAAATGTGCATATTTGCTTAACCTATCTACCACTATCACCATAATAACTTCTTTCCTTTTAAATCTTGGAAGACTTTCAATGAAGTCCATACATGCTGCCGTACATTTTCAAGTATGGAAGAGGTTGTAATAGCCTAAGGGATGTTGCATTATCACTTTTTTAATGCTAACAAATGTGACATTCATAAATGAAATTTCACATATCTTTAGATAGCATCTTCTAGTAGTAAAAAGAGCTTATCTTTTTTTTGGTCACTTCCACTCCCGCATGGCTACCTATTGCTCTAGTATATCTACTCAATGATCTCATTCGTAGAGCCATGTCATTTCTAATGACCAGTTTCCCTTTGTATTTTAAGCATTGCAAGTCTAATGAGTACTTAGGGTAGGTCAATGCATTAGATTTCTTGTGTCTAATAATCTGTTGTAACACTTCATCCCGCGAACAACTTTCTTTGATCACTAAGATAAGGGGGTAGGAAAAGTTGTGAGTGCTAGCAAGGTAAGCTAATGTGTAGTGGCTCAAGATAAGGCATTAGTTATAATATTCTTTTTCCCTCTCTTATACTGTACTTCATAGTCGTAAGGAAGCAGTTTGATGATGTTTTTTACTAAAAATGGTGAGAACTCACTGCTCCAATAGATGCTTGAGACTTTGCTGATCTGTCTTGATAATAAAATGGTTTTTGAGAAAATAAGGGCTATCAACTATGAAGATGATGGCTAGAGACTTTTTTTCATATATAGATAGCCCCATGTACTTGAAAACTAGTGCCTTACTGATGTATGCAATAGACTGTCCCCCATGTTGAAGCACAATACTTATCCCATCCTTGCATGCATCAACCTCAACAACAAAGGGTTATCTAAAATTAGTCAAAGCGAGTGCTAGAGCCTAGATCATGGTAGATTTTAATTACTGGAAAGATTGTTGAGTTTCCTTTCCCCATTTGAATCCATCAATCTTCAACAACTGAGTGAGATGCTTGTTAATGATACCATAGTTATGAATGCAACGTCGATCATAACCAGTCAAGCCAAGAAATCCATGCAGCCATTTGATATTTATAGGCTTAAGCCATTTTAGCATGGCCGCCACCTTGCTTGGATTGGTTGACACACTATTTCATCCAATAATATGCCCTAAGCAGGGGCGGCGCCACGTTGGTGTGAGTGGTGGCAATTGCCACCACTGAGATTTGGAAAAAATATGTATATGGTATATAATTTTTAAAAGAATATTTGTTCTGCCCCCATAGAATTTTTAGTGACCCCCCCACTGAAATATGAGTGCATTAATTTAGTTGTGATAAGTGATTAAAATGAAAATATGAAAAAGTAAGTGGCAAAACTACAAAACAGAAAAAATATTAGTACTACTATAAAATTTGACCCATAAATCTATTTTATTCCTTCTCTTACGCTTGCAACACAGACGCAAATAAAAATAGTATAAAACCTAGGCTAAGACTTTTCAACGCAACTAAAAGTCCAAAATTGCGGCCGGCACGGCAGTATCAAAATTTTGCTCCTCCCCCAGGCAAAGGCAAATTCAGTCTCAGATACGGTGAGTATTAATTATGCGAGCCTTCTCCAATTCTCTACTCTGCCATTCTTTTGTGCTTACAGAATTGTTACCTCTGCCCAACGAACAGAGCTACAAATCGCAAACCTCTCTCAAATTTTATCTTAATTGTATTTGTCTATATTAATTTTTCAGGTAATTCTAAAATTTTAGAACCCTAATGCATCAATTTGTAGAATATAAAGTAGTATATATTATTATTATTACTATTATTTGAATTTTTAATTTTATTATTTTTATGCAGTTTATGTTATGGAGAGATACTTGAAAAAAATACCAAAAGAAGCTCGATTCTCTCATGAAACAGATGTTGATACTGAAAACAATCGGTCGAAGCAAGCACGTGTTGAGATTAATTTAGAAGATCTTCCTAGTGATCCCGGACTAAGAAAAAAATTTTCTGATTATCATCCTGACCAGCGTGATAGAATTCGGAGATATTATTTACAAAAAGGCCCATGCCAACCTCATGATCACAATTTTCCTCAAAGAACAATTGGAAAGGCTTCACGAAGGTTTAACCCCCATTGGTTTGAGAATCATAAGAATTGGTTGGAGTATAGTGAATCAAAAGATGCTGCTTATTGTCTATGTTGTTATTTATTTAAGCCTGATTATGGGAAGCAATCTGGTGGTGATGCATTTGTAATTGAAGGATTTACAAGTTGGAATAAGCCAGAAAGATTGAGAGAACATGTAGGGCGCCATGATAGCACTCACAATAAGGCTTGGAAAAAGTGTGAAGATTTAATGAATCAGGAGCAATCCATTCAAAGTGTTTTGCAGAAACAATCAGATCAAGCCCGAAGTGATTATCGAATTCGTTTGAATGCCTCTGTTGATTACATTTGATTCCTTTTAAGACAAGGATTAGCTTTTCGAGGCCATGATGAATCATAAACTTCAAAAAATCAAGGTAATTTTCTTGAGCTTCTACATTTTCTAGCAGATCATAATGAATCTATCAATCAAGTTGCTTTGAAAAATGCTCCAAATAACGATAGATTAACAGCACATGAAATTCAGTCTGATATCATCAATTCTGCTGCAACTGAAACAACCAATGCCATTGCTAGTGATTTGGGGCATGAATTATTTTCTGTTTTAATTGATGAATCACGTGATATCTCTTCTAAAGAACAAATGGCGGTTGTTTTACGTTATGTGAATAAAGAAGGAATGGTGATTGAACGGTTCTTTGGTATCACACATGTTTTTTATACTAGTGCTTTATCATTGAAAAAAGCACTTGAGGAAATACTTTCTAGACACAACTTGAGCTTGTCAAGATTGCGTGGCCAAGGATATGACGGGGCTAGCAACATGAGTGGGCAGTTTAATGGATTAAAAAGCTTGATATTGAGTGAAAACAGTTCAGCATATTATGTACATTGTTTTGCACATCAACTTCAACTGACGCTTGTGGCAGTAGCAAAAAATGAAACTTCTGTTGCATCATTTTTCTCTCTTGTGACAAATTTGATAAATGTTGTTGGGGCTTCTTGTAAACGACGAGATATTCTTCGAGAAAGTCAAGCTGCAAAAGTTGTTGATGCATTAAAAAGTGGTGAGCTTAAAAGTGGTCGGGGATTAAACCAAGAAAGAGGTCTCCAGCGTCCAGGTGATACAAGATGGAGTTCTCATTATGAGACTTTAATTGGTTTAATTGTTCAGTTTTCAGCTATTATTGATGTGCTTGAATATATTGTTGAAGAAGGCTTGAATTCTGAGCAAAGAGCTGAAGCTAATGTTTTGTTAGGGTTGATACAGTCTTTTGACTTCATATTTAATTTGCACATGATGAAAGATATTTTGGGGATTACTGATGAATTGTCAAAAGCGTTGCAGAGAAAAGATCAAGACATTGTGAATGCAATAGAACTAGTAGAAAGTGCAAAAGAAAGATTGTTCAAAATGAGAAATGATGGATGGGATGATCTAATGACAAAGGTTTGTTTATTTTGTGATCAACATGATATTTGCACTTTGAAGATGGATGACATGTTTGTGTTTCCAGGAAGATCTGCTCGTAAAGTTAACAAGGTAACAAACTTACACCATTATCGAGTAGATTTATTCATTGAAATCTTGGATAGGCAATTGAAGGAGCTCGATAATCGATTTACAGAAATAAGTACAGAATTACTCCTTTGTGTAGCATGCTTGAATCCTGATGACTCATTTTCAACATTCAATAAGCAGAGGTTGATTCGTCTTGGTCAGTTCTACCCATCAGATTTTTCTGCAATTGAGCTTATGGTACTTGATAGTCAATTAGACACTTATATTTTTGATATGCGTTCTAATATCAATTTTCAAAGTATTAAAGGAATAAGTGCTCTTGCTCAAAAGTTGGTTTGCATGAAAAAACATATTGTGTATCCACTTGTTTATCAGCTTGTGAAGTTGGCATTGATTTTGCCGGTTGCTACTGCAAGTGTTGAGAGGGCTTTTTCTGCAATGAATATTGTGAAGAATCGATTGCGGAATCGAATGAGAGATCAATTAATGAATGACTGTCTAGTTGCTTACATTGAAAAAGATGTATTTGATGGTATAAGTAATGAGGTGATCATGCAGCGTTTTCAGGCTATGAAACCTCGTCGTGGACAGTTGTAAATTTGAAAATATTTTATTAATAATATTTTTGTTGCACCCACTGGCATAATTTTATGGCTCCGCCCCTGGCCCTAAGTAAGCTACTTCCATCACCCTAAAGCAGCATTTTCCCTTCCTAACATATAAAGATTGCCGCTGTAATATGTCAAAAAACAATCTGAATGTGCTGAAGGTATCCCTTCCAGGAAGAACTATAGATGAAAATGTCATTAAAAAAACAAGAATAAACTTCCTCAAGTGTTCATGACAGATAAGAAAGTAGAGGGAGTATTAGTAAGGTTAAATGACATCGCCAAGAATTCATAATGTCCTTATGGTGTTTGAAAAGTTGTCTTATGTATGTCTTCCTCACATATACGTATTTTATGGTATTTTGAACATAAATCCAACTTAGTGAAGAATTGGGCACCATGCAACTCATTGATCAATTCCTCAATCATGCGAATAAGGAATTTATCTTTGATGGTCACTTTTTTAAGCTCCCAATAGTTAAGACATAATCCCTATGAATTATCCTTCTTTTTTACAAACGTAATCTGGGACAAAAATGGGCTATTGCTGTGCCTCATTATTATTGCCTTTAACATTTCATCAATAAGTCATTTCATAATGTCCTTTTGTAATGTAAGGTACCTATAAGGGCATACATTCACAAGCTCTGCCACTTACTACAAAGGATTTTAATGGTCATGTTCCCTGGACGGTGGTAACCCTTTGGGTTCCTGGAAGAGTCCTACGTAATCATTTAACATATTGCTAAGGCCTTGATCCTGAACCTCCAGCTTCCTCAAACTAGTTTCCTTTTCAGTTAGGATAAAACCGACCAACTGAAGGGCAAATGCGTACACACGAATCCTGTGTACCATTTGATAGATGGTCCTTTGAGTTGAATTGGCCACCATGACTTCTATTACAACCTTTGTAGTTCTCCTTAAACATAGTTTCTCTTCCTAGTACTTGAAGGTTATTTTAAGAGTATTGAAATTCCACTTGATATTACCCAAGGTCTGCAACCATGTAACTCCCAAGACCATTTTGCAACTTTTCAGTGGAATAAGAAGCACATCAACTTTGAATTCCACCAATTGCAGTTTCCATTTCAGTCCTCAACTAATGATAGTAAAGTAGATAGAGTTTGTCCATCCATTACTAGGACCCTAAAAGCCACTATCTGCTCAGTGGGACACCCCAATTTCTTGGCCAGAGATGCATCCAAAACACATGCATGCTGCCAGAATCAATGAGTATATGCATTGGTCTGCTACCAATGAAACCAGTGACCCTCATCATAAAGTAGTTGAGCAGCCCATATATAGCATGCAACCATGAAACAAGGGTTCTCTCGATTTAGTGGCTCATTTGTGGTTTCTATTTTATCATCGGTCTCCTTTGTATCATTTTCCTCATTAATTTCTAACCCAATTTGATTGAATTGTCCTTTTTTTCACTTGTGCCCAGGTGTGAAAGCTTCATCACACTAAAAATAAAGATTCTTGGTGTGCTTCTCATTGATCTCCTTGTTGGTCAGCTTTTGAGTACTCACAGAGGACCATGGATTTCTAGGTGGAGGTGGCCTATATGTAAGAGCATTTCTAGGGGCAGGAGTCAACAACAAACCTTTACCATTGTCCTCATCTATTTTCTTCACCCTCATGTATGAGAAAATTACTGACTCATGCATTTTCACTAAACACTAGACTTCATGCAACATTTTAGGTCTAAAAACCTTGACAGCATTTTGGATCTCCTCATTAAGTACCCCCATAAATTGCCCAACTATAAAATCTTCATAAAGTGGCTTTACCTTGTTGAGTAATGTCTTGAACTAGTTTTAGTACACTTTGATAGAGCCGGTTTGCTTTAAATTTTTAAGCTCTGAGGTAAGGTCATGGTGACCTTCTCCAAATCGTTCTACAATAGCCATTAGATATGCGTCCCATGCTAGCTCTCTATTCTCTGGCCAATCCCTTTGAAACCTTTTATGCCATTGAAGTGCTAAGCCTCTAAGATGAATAGATGCCATTAGAATCTTCCTATTTTTTGTCACAGTGTTGATCTCAAAGATTTGGTTGTAGTGGAAAATCCGCCCAATAACATCCTCCTTTGGAATCTAGGGAAGTCAATACGTCCAATCCTTGCTATTCCTTGGTGTCCAGCCATAGCTTGACGTTGTGCGACGTGACTTGAGCTGGCCTCATGATTGTTAGGTTTTGCCCGATATGGTTGGTAATGAACCTTTGAAAAGTGTCAAACTCTTCTTCCTGCTTAGCTGGGCAAAGTCGTGATCGTACTTAGCTAATTGCTCTTGTATGGAACGAGCCATCAAGTCCTCTAGCCCACGACACATGCTTTTGCCAATGAGTAGTGTCTACCATAGTGAAGCAGGGATCAAGCCTTGATACCAAAATGATGCTGATCAGCACCATATGTCAAGAAACGCGCAGAAAGGAAACTAAGTAGGTTGCTCTTGACCAAGGAACCATCATGCGAATAGGCTTCAAAGTTGTGAGATACTTATCACTGTAAGAGAATGTTGAGAGAGAAAGACAATGCAGGAAAGGGAAAAAGAATATTCATTCAATCATGTCCAATGCGACTGCATACAAGGACTAATACAGTAGACTGCTTAGTGGCGTAATATATAGAAATAACAAAAGAGGAAATGATGCAATGGTGGCTGCAACATAACTGCCTCCACCTCGCAATGCGACTTATACCATCCTCAAGCTTGCATTTCAAGCAACCGTATCATATGAACTATGAAGCAATAAGTCAATTTCAGGAAATCCGTATCATCTAACTAGGAAGATATCTGTAAATTAAAGCGCGTCCAGTTGGCTATCGATTGGATGGTCGGTTTCCTAAAATCCGGACAGTTCTCAATTTTCAGAACCCTAAATTCCTTATGGTTCTTGGCAGATAGTCTCAGGAAACACAGTCGTCGGCACTGCGACAAGTCCAGATTCTCCAGGGCCAAACATGACCCAAAGATCGTCTGAACAGAACCGCCGGTGACGGAGACTCGCCTTAGCGTTAGATTTTGCAGAAAATGGCAGATGGTTGTGGTTGAAGGTTGGAAGCAGTTCCGGCAGGATGCAGGAGGTGAGCTTCAGGCTTCTCAGTGATCGGATATCGAGAAGCTTGGGCCGGTACATGAAAGGGGTATCATTTCTCCGAAAATATAGATCAAGCTGCTGGACGGATTTTTCGATGCATTTCTGTACCCAGCTGGTCACAGTTTCTTCTACTCCCCGCACATCAAAGCGCAGTTGGAAGCTCTCGATCTGCGGACCCAAGTGAAGATTGAGAACTCGGGTGACTATGTCCTTCAAGTCTTGTCTTTCGGCTATATGGCTTGTTCATCGAACCATAGCTTTCGACAGTGGAGCCAGGAGCGTCTGAATCTTCGGGAGCAAATTCTGGCTGCCACAGACTCTCTAGTCTGGAGGAAGGAGATGACTCTGTCGAGAACCTCGTCGGGAAGATAACTGGAATGGTGATCATCATGGAGTTGATTTGGTGTTTTGATTCTTTTCTGTCATTGTTGGATCATAAATTTTTGTGTTCGGCTCTGAATTCTTTTCTCAGTTGGAACTTTTGGTGAAAGTTTGCCAGAGTTTATATTGAAGTGGTGAGTTAATTTGAGGGAGACAAAAACGAGAATAAACAGAGAAGCAAATCTGGCAGTACGCAGCCAGATTGAGAAAGAATTTAAAGTAGTATTTAAATGCCTTTCTTTTCTTCTACATAATTGCTTACAAGTGATTTTGTTATAGCTCTTGGTGTTCGAGATTTATTTCTAGGCTGGTTCTTCCTTTTTCGGACCTTCCCCTGAGATTTTTTTTTACTTTTTGGATGGACAATAGTAAAGCAAAGAACTTAGAGTTGAGTGCCACGAATGGCTACTTCATGGATGAAAGGGAGCTTGTTATGAAGAAGCAAAGGAGACGATTGATGATACAGGTTACAATTATTTCTGGAGCTGCACAAACATGAAGAATAAATGTCATTGCTTTCGAATTTTCCAAGTACATACACATGTTTGAACCAAACCGGTAAGTCTTGTCATGTTTTTTGTACCAAAGTGTACCAGTTGGTATGACTGTCTCAGCTGTCTTGTTGTCTTCAGCGACACGCTCCCCATCCCCGAAATCTTGATTAAAATCCGAAATGATGTTGGAGAGAATCGAATTCTCCAACCTATGGTAATAGGAGGAAGTAGATGTTTCGTTACGCCGGTAACTCCCTTTTGGAATAACTTGCACAAATGGTCCCAAACCTTTAGCCATTATTTCCTTTTAGCCCCTAACCTATTGAGTGTTCTGTTTTGGATCTAAACCTATTAAAATTGTTTCATTTTGATCCATCACCAGATGAAATTCATTAACTTAGAATAATTGTTTGATAGAAGCTTCTAAAATTCTAAGTTAAATATTCAGTAATTGTCTTCTAGTAAATTTAAGCAGTTTAATATTTTTTGACAATAAATAAATAATTTAAATTAGTAAATTTTTTCTTTTTAAATGAAATAAGTTCAATTTACAAAGAGAAAAAAAGATGATTTAAAATTTTCATTAACTATAAAAAAATTATTATAGAGATTAAGTTTATTGTAAAACAATTACTGGATAGTTTAAATTATGATCTAAAAAGTTGTTATCAGATAAATACTTTAACTTAACAAATTTCATCAAATTAGGATCAAAATGAAATGTTTTCGATTGATTTAGGACTAAAATGAAACATTTTACTAGGTTCAAGAGTAAAACAGAACATTCAATAGGTTAGGAACTAAAACAAAATAATGACTAAAAATTAAGAACAATTTATGAAATTTACTCCTCCCATTTGACATAAGGAGTGTGACTAATACTTTTATGGTTATTTTAGTTTAAAATTCCTACAAGTTAATTTAGCACAACAACCAAGCCACCCATTCAACTTCCCTATGTCAACACTCATAATTAATTTGTACTTATGTCGTCAAAATCTTAGTACTTTTTAAACTAATCAATGATTACTACATTTTTTAGGGAATCAATTGCAAATAATAAAATTTTATTTTCCACATATGTTTAACCATTCTATTGCTCTTATTTTTCTATATTTGTTTGCAATTCACCATTATGCTTTTGTTTTCGGTGGGACATTTCTATGTTTTTTTATTTGTTGAACTAATTGATGGAAAATGTTAAAATGAAGAGTTGCTTACTTATGCTTTTTATTTTTTTATATGTTGATAACTTGTTATATCTTATGTATGAATTGGAACTTAGAGTTGAATAATGAAAATTTCAATGTGATGATATGTTCCATATATAGTTTGTGTTAAGTGATCCGGCTCAGATTAAAATTCAATGGACCTTACTTGAAGTTTAGCCAAATTCTTAACTAGGAATAATCCATTAATGGCTGAAAGATTTGAGATGTTTGGGGCGAGTTTGTTTCAAATTAATTGGTTTAATGCAACCTCATTTTTTATGGTGTTGGGTTGGGTTAGCACACAGGTCACGAAGATCTAATTGAACCGTTCTCAAATTTGTCTCCTTTGTTTGCAAAAATTACATTTTTTGCCACTTACTGATTCTCTCTCTCACACCACTGTGCCGACACCCCACCTCCAACCCAATATTTTCTAACTCCGACCACCCTTCTCACACCTCGAATTCATTGGTTTATCGTTGGATCCATCGATTTTCTCTCGCACGCTCATCATCCGCTATTGTCATGATTCCCAAGCTGAAGACCTGATTGGATACCAAGGTAAGCCTACAGTGTATAGATAAGGGCGATGTCGATGGCAGTTGGTGGAATCAAGAATGATGGTGAGGGCTGCATTTTTTCATTTACAGGGGCAACGTCGGTGGCGGGATCGAAAGCTATGGCCGTCCACTGCACAAAGGTAAGGCTGCCACGGTTGACCAGATCGAGAGCTAAGGGTTGAGGATACGTTGGTAGTGCGCTAAGCGAGAGCGGGAGCTGGAAAGAGATGAGCAGTATGATTCGAGAGTGGCGGAGGTTGGTAAAACTTAATCAAAGGCCGGATTCGAGACTGGCGGAGGCCATTGAAACTTAATCGAAGGTTGGATTCGAGACTAGCGGAGGCCGGCGAAACTTAGAGGATGGACGGCGCAGAATGATGGATGACGATGTGTCTGAGTAAGAGATGAGGGCTATGGGTTCACCAAGAGCAAATTTGTCCGATTATCCAAAACAGCCCGTGGATCCTCTTGACCCGCCCGATGACCCACCAATAATCTAACCCCATTAATGCCATTAATGCGAACCGAATAGCCTCTTGATTTTTCTTGCCAAATTGATTGCATTTGGTTATTTTTTCTTTGCTTGGAGACCAAGTAAGTTTGGGTTTTATGTAAGTTTAGAAAATTTATGACTTTGAGTTGATTTAGGATTTTATTTCCTATTTTGCTTAATTTTTTTAAAGCATATAAAAAGACTTGTTGTGTTAGGGTTTTGATTATGAGAGAAAAACTAATTGTTGTGAAGAACCAAGATGTGATGGTTTCAGGAGAGAGAAAAGATTTGGATGCCAAATTGGGCTAGGACGAGAAGCTTTTTGTGATTATCATATTTTGTAAGTGTGTGAGGCCTAGATTATGAGATTATCAATTGTGTGTAAGGGGATTAATATGCTAGCGTGAATATAAAAGATATACATTTACTGTAATCTCTACATTTTATTTAAGTGAAATTTTCTCATTTGTAGACATAAACTAGTTAAAAGCCAAACTACATTAAATTTTTGTGTACTTACTTGATTATATTTGCTATTCTATTACACATGATGAGTGATTAAAGAATTTTTTTCTCAACAATTTGATATGTATGTGTGTGTATAAGTATATACCAGGTACATATGAGGCAATACAATATACGATACCGATACTACACCATATCATTGGAAAAATGGTATGTTATTTGGTACAACATTTAAAATATTACTTTTTTTTTCTTTAAGTTATGGCCTTTAGATTAAAATTTCACGGAAATTAGCAATTTTTTTTTCCTGTTTTGATTTTTGAGAGTGAATATAATTTTTTTTCTTAAAATGTTAACGACTAGTTTCGACAATATAATCATTCACAACTAAAAAGGGTAAAATCTCTTTGCACTCACTTAGTTTTAACATTTGTCCTAAGTTTATTAAAAAGCAATTATTAAATAATTTAAATTAAAATTTTAAAAATTGATATCAAACAATTATTACGTTTTCTTTGTTTCTTCTGGGTCAACCACGTAACAGAAAAATCACATATAGTTTATATTTCAATTTTCAAAGTTTATATTTTTCTAAATGAATCATACACAATTGCAACTATGTAAACAATTAAAATCCTAAAATTTTCATTTCTGGGACTGAAACAGAAAATTGGTCGAGGTACCTGTCTTTGTGATCTCCACTTGCAAGGTTTGGACACTATGCTTAGCCTTAGAGCCTCGGTTTTTCTAAATGTTTTGTTTGCTTAAATGCTTTGTTTTTCTTTTCTTTTTTTTTTTCTTTTCGGGTACACAAGTTAAACCACACAGTTCAGGAGTTATAGATTTTGTATGATTTGCAACTATTTACTGGCTCTGCCAGAAGCTAGGCTCAAGCTTGTATTTTCTTTGATCCACCTAAAGAAATGTGAAAATTGCATTTGCCAGTTGAACTAAGCTTGAAGTTAGCGAGCCTGGTGGGGTTCCCAACTCAACTCAGATAGTCTGGTGAGGTTCCCAACTCCCAATCTATTCTAATCTAAACAACAGATTAAGCCATATTACACCCATAAGAGAAACAAAACAACCAAAAAAAGACTCCAATTAAGAGCCTTTCATTTAAATCATAGGATGCACATTTTTTGCCATTTTCCTGTGTGCATAGTGTGTGAATTATGACAGAAGAGTAGTCATTCAGTGACTTGTTAGAGATTACAACACAATACCAAATCGATTTTACAATGGGAACAAATTTCACCAATTCTTTAGCCTTTTAAGTATTGATCCTCCTTGTATTTTGCGTACAACGGTAGGTCAAGGGCACTCTCTGCTATCCTTCTGTCCTCTTGAATCTTTGCTATTAGGCTTTCAAGGGATGGGAAGTTAGCCTGCATATTTGGAGCCATTACTTCCAATAGAAGCAAATATTGGATGGCATGGAACCATGATAACTGAGAAAGCAAATGTTTCAGCACAAAATGTATCACAACTCGAAATGATACCTCCGCGCGTATATAGCCAACTATAACTAGGCGCAATTCTTCCCCATAAAAATTCTCATCAAACTCATGAAGCAACCAGGGCTCCTGCAGACAGAATTAAACGAACATATGATGGGTAAAGAAAATGACTTGCACAAGCTATAGAACAGATTCTGGATGCTGGAAAGGCGTGAGTCGAAATTAAACTTACGACGGTCTTTTCAGCATTGTCAAAATACGGGTTCCAACCAATACTCATGACCACTTTATAAAGACCTCCTGTAGACAATCCAGCCCAACCAAAATAAACCCCTGAAGGATGCTCTGAGAGGATATCTGAATAACCTTCTGTTGATAAATTAGCTGAAATATTTGAGACAAAGTTAAAACCTCAAAATGCATTCCCAAGACAGACACACCAAAAGCTGGAAGTTGGACATGACAAATTGCATTCCAATTGTCCAAGCATAGTAATTGATCCTTGGTGCCAGAGGTAATGCACATGTTATATAAGCTCTGACCTTAAATAAGTGGAGTACCATATGAGAGAGAAAGAGAGAGAGACAGAGAGAGAGAGACATTCGTGACAGACCTGTAGGGATACCAAGTACTTTTGAGCCGCGGCCAAAGCCCTTAATGACAGGACCTCCCATGTGCCAAGGCTCAATAGGCAAAGTTCCCTCTACCCCTGGCATTGGATAAATATTTTAGAAGAAGATCATCACAGAAACTGAGTTAATAAGCTGACAGAAAATGATAGCACTCCAGTACTTACAATCTTGGAAGGGTGGCAAACCCCACTGCTCGAGTTGCAAGTCAAGCAAAGAGTTGATCACTTCATCTGCTGCTGAAAAGAGATGAGTCTGTTTCGGTATTGATGGCACAGCAACTACTTCCATCTCAGCAGCCTTTCCAGCAGTAACACCAGGGCTGGTACAATAGCTTTTGGTGTCAGGAGTTGAGGAAAAAATTATCTTTTTAATTTTAGGGGAAGGACGTCCAGGCACACAAATTATTGATGAAAGAAAATTATCTTTTTGGCATGGGCATACCGATGAAAACAAATCAATTTCTATTTTCTATGAGAAAAAAAACCTTATTACAGCATCAAATAAATGCCGAAAGAGAATTACAGAGCTAAGTAAGCTAAAGTCTCAACCAAAAGATAAGTGTGAAAACAACAGAAGGTCATAAGTCAAGTAATTAAAGTGTGCATCTGAGAGCCTACCAAGAGCCAAACGTGCTTGCTGAACAGCTCGAACAAATAAAATATTGTCCATGTTTCAAGAGGCAATAGTGTTCGTTCATACAAATCACACATCAACTATTGTAAACAACGCAGAAAATGAGAATTTGAGAAGTATAACTTTATGACTTAATGCTTGATGTCAGTATGAGGCAATGTGCAAGTAGTAGAGTTGAGGGTCTGCCTTAAGGCTGAGTTTGTATTGACCCTTTGCAATGCCTAGCTGTAGATGTATGTCTTCTCTTGATCAAACGAACATAAAAATACCAATAAACTGAATGGGGAGTGGAGGAGAGGGGTAATTCTGAATTAAATTTGGAAAGTTGTTCAATCATTTCATGCAACTCAGCCAGATTTTAATCCCTCCAAAACACTACAATGGAACCATGATTTTTCATGAAAGGAAGACAAATGAAAACTAGCACACAGAAAGGAATACAAGAGAGTTTGGAAGTTTAAACAAGAGAGTTTGGAAGTTTAACTCACAGAGAATCTTCAATGACCAAGCAGCTGGAAGGTTCCATATTTAGCCTTTTAGCTGCTTGCAGGAATCTTAATACGACAACTGAGACTGTCAGATTTCATATTCAGATATTCAACTTCCAACTAAAGAAGCAAAGATTAGTGCATTCTAATTGAACAAGGGAACAGTAACAGGAATTAAGATCAAACTATACATCTCACATTTCAGGTGACGGCTTCCCTTTGGTCACCTCATCACCACCAATGATGACAGAAAAATATTCCTTCCAACCTATAAAGAATACTTATTACGAGGAAAATCTGTGATGACCTTAGAGAGTTTCAAGGAGCTCCCACAAACAAACCTGCATGATAAGATAACTTGGACTCTATGTTGGCCCTAGGAGAGTTGGAAGCCAATGCCAAAGGCACAGAATGAGAATTCAAATGTTTAAGCAGTCGACCAGCACCAGGAAGGGGTTTAATTTTGTACACCCTATAAGGAAACTCATGCATATAAGAGAACTGCTGTTGAAGTTTTATAATTCATTTTTTAGCAAGAATTGTCTTGAAAATGCTACATCAAGGCCAGGGCTAAAAGACAGTAACCCAGTAGATGCATGACTGTGATATGATGAAAGGACATTGGCAAACTATGACATGTTCTACCACCATGATACAGTAATCATATGAACAAAAAAAAAAACATGAAACTTATATTTACCTAATATTTTGTACCTTGAATCCCTTTTAAACATTTCCTGTTTCTTAGAAATGATTCATATATAGCTTAGATTATGCATTGAGTACTGCAACCCAAGTTTAAAACGGACTATCTAATTTGAATATGGTACAGAAACAAGTGCACCAGTGCACAATATCCTAACAATCATCACAATATTGCACCTCAATTCCAACTATGTTGGGGATGGTGGCATGAAACTCATAACATCAATCTTAAAAGTAATTAAATGCAAAAGCAAAGGTGTGATGTCTCATGACAGATCCCTAGTTTATGCAACTCTCTTATGGAGGAATAAAAAGATGAAGTTTCAAAACCTTCATCATTATTAGTTTCCTCTACTTGCAAAGCAAAGTATCATGAGATGGTGGCAATGAAACGTATGCATAAAATATGTTGGATATATTAGAACAGACAAGTTCATTACTCAGCATTAAATACTGCATTGACTTCTGAAAGAAACTCATCCTTTCCACAGGGAAGCTGATAATCCTGCACAATGACAGCTGCAGCTTCCGCAGGTGTTTTCCCCACAGTCTTTTGACCTTCCCTCCCATCCCAATTTTTCCCATACTTATGCAGAATAACTTTTAAAACATCAGCCACAACACCATCTGCATTGAAATAAGACATTAATTACCTCCTTCAGCAAGTTCAAAACACAGGAAAAACAGAAAGCTGTGAAACCAGAAGCACCAGGAGCCTAAGCCTAAACAGTCTAAACACCATAACTCCATTCAATGTTTTCCTTCCCTTTTCTTCTTCCGTGACATGTTTGTCCATATCCTTGAATTCAGGTCAAATTACTGGGCAGTTTAAATTGCACAGATAAACTCGGAAAAGATGAAGAACATTGATTTATTATCAACACTAAACAAATACAGCAAAAATCAGAGCTCAACTGGAAAAAAAAAAAAGAAAAAAAAACTACCGGTAAGAGCAAAAACTGACCAGTATTAAGCAGTGTACCATCCAGATCAACAATAACAAAGGACACTAACTTCCTCAGTGTGTTGGCCATGGAAATTGTAATGAATCACGTAGAACCGAACTGGAAGTTATATGTCCATCCACTTCATATATCTGAAAAGCAGAAGACCATCAGCTTTAACGCAGAGTCATTTACAAAGCTATCTAAAGTTGAATAGCAGCAAACGCAAAAAAATCTGAAGTTCGACTAGTATCAAGCGAAAGGGGAAACCAGAAAAACGGTACAGATCAAAACCCTCAAACACAAAATAAGAGTTCTTGAGATATACCGTAGTACAGGTGAAATTGAGAAGAGTAGACTATGGAGAGTCGACTTCTGGAAGCAAATGAGGTTGAACCGTGCAGATGGGGCCGCAAGAACAACACTTAAAACGCCAAGCGTAGAGCCATTTGCAGGGGTAGTTGCTGCGAATCTTATAATGAGGAATGTTCCAAAATGCCTGTCTGAGCCTCCGATTCCCTCCTTTTCTCAGTTGGCTTGCCAAACGACTCGATTCTGTTCACATTGATCCAAAATAAAAAGTTCAATTCAATCGATCAGGCCTCTCTGCCTCAACCGCGAGGCTGGATTTTTGTTCTTCCAGTCCTGCCCTGACCAATAGAACTAACTGGCGCGAAAATCAATATTAGCCCCCAAACTCGAACCAAACGTATAGATAACCCACTGAACTTAAAATCAGGATACATCGCCCCTTGAACTCGCCAAAATCGGACACATAAGTCCAGCCTTTAACGGTAGTTAATCACGTGCCATCATATGATTAACGATTGGGCGAAGAAGGGAGCACCTGTAGGGGTTAGTACGTGAGACAAATGGAAAAAGAAAAAAAAGAAGTGATCCAAACAGAAATTAGTACTTTGTTTGTCTTCTTCTTTCTTCCTCCCCAAGATTTCGTCGCCTCTTTCGCCTCCCTCTCCACGACACCCAAATTTTTAATCACAAATATTTGGTTCCTCCGAATCGAGCCTAGCGGCATTCCCTATTCGTTTCCACTTGAAGAACTGGAACAATTGCTTGACAATGCCAAAAACGTCTAAGTTCCCAAATACCAGATCTCGCCGTAAAAGATGAAGGCGCCATTGAGTCACTGCCCGGGAGCTACTGATTGAGACGACAGAGAACAGAGCAGCAAGTGGATGCTAATAGTGTTGATGGAGCAGCGGGGAGATTTAGTAAGGTATACAGCATGGCTGACGTTCTTCTCAAAGAAAATTCTTCAAGTTTACCAATTGGCCAGCAACTGGGCAGTGACCGATGAGGATTCCGGCATTTAGGGTGACCATGGAGGAAGAAAGAAGTATGTACATACATACGTATGTATGTATGTTAATATATATAAAATATCGAAAAAGGTTGACCAAGTTTGAAATTTCATTTCAAGCGCTTTTTTTGTTTTTTCAATTCTTGGTCAATTACGTCTCTGTTATTACCCATCTTTCAGAGAAAATATTAGATGTTACGAAAGTTAATCACATGATGGTATGTGATTAACTGTTGTTAACAGTTGGGCTTATGTGTCCAGTTCTAGTGAGTTCGAGGGGTAATCTGCTCTGAGTTTATTTTCAGGGAGTTATATGATCATTTTGTTCGAGTTCATGGGTTAAATATGGATTTTAGGTGTTGTTGGTTCTAACAAATCCCTTAGAGATAGATGCACTTGTGACATAAGTTCGTGTTTCTTTTCCTGTTTCTCCTTTTCTTTTTGCCTAAGTATCTTGGAGCCCTTTGACTTGACCAACTCGAATAATTAATTGATATCTTGATTGACTTGAATGATTAATGCCTTAGCTAGAACTTACTTTATGTTGGTCCTCCAACTTTGTAAAGTGTCACGAGTACAGAAGAGCAGCACATGGCTCACAATCACAAGCATAATGCTGTATGCTGCTAAATTTTTGTTTTACTTTGAATGGATTGAACTGTAACATTTTCTATTCTCAAGGTCTTAAAACATTGTTTGGCCTTGAAATTTCCTTTTTCCTCGCAGGAATCATTCGCCGACTCCATCAGCCACATTCCAGGTCTAAGTTGCAACAACCAGTAGCAGCTCCAGCCACAAAAGGTTCCTCAGAAAGTCTACCTTTTCCCCCTTGAATCAAGCTCTCTATCCTACTCCCTGATTCGAAGCTTAAATATGCAGCAACAATGTTGCAGATTTAGGTGTCGTTAACCCTCCAACGGCCGAGATAATGAAGTCCCTCAACATAGCTCAGCTGCAGCAACTCCGCCGCACCAAAATGTTGCAAAACCATGGTCTCTTAAGCTTACAGCCAGCTGCATAAGCTCTCTTCTATCCTGTCCTAACTGTGGCTGTGAATTGAACCAGAAACTAGAAGATGAAGTGCTACAGGAACGGGTTTAAGCTAGCAAGGTCTAGAGCAAGTTGACTTCCTTTTTGTTAGGGGGCTCGGAGGGACGTCAGTGATTTGTACATAAGACTCGTCATTATAGACGGCATTCCACAAGAATTATCAAGCCGAACTAGATCTAGACCTACACTTGTCGTTTGGTACTGTAGGTCGCATCTTGTTAGTAATATGCTGAACGAATAGAATCAATCTATTGACTGAATTTGAAACTATTGCGTTGCAAGAGAAGTCCCAAGATTATGCTCAATGTTGCTCCTCCATCCTCAAACTATGAAACCTTGCGCTATTAGTCCTAAACTACATGCAATGTTAAGTTGCATTGATCAGTCCTGAACCATTGGCAACACAGAATGATTTCATGCATAACTTAGAATCATTCTTCATTAACTTGTTATTGTTTGGGTTATTTTAGAGTGATCCTGAGCCTCCTACAGTTATGTGCTCTTGCAAAAATGTCAACTTGGATGTTCTACTACGCAAAAATTTTTAATAGAGGACCAACATTTCAATGTTTAGGACCAATCATGCAACATTTCATAATTTAATTATGAAAGTGCAACATGAAGCTTGGTTCTAAGCCTCACGCCATTTACCTGAACAATTGCTAGCCAACTGGAATAATGTTGATTAAAAGTTGAAACCAATTCAGTTCCTGCGAAAATTAGATGTGAAACTGTTAGATAAGACAGGATGCAAGTATTATCAAATACTTTCTCACTAACTTTAGTGCAGGATTTCGAAAAATAGAAAAGTGAATGCTTAATTATACTCATCTTAACTGTACTTCAAGGAGGTCAATATGATTTCCCAAAAGTGAATGAGACTAAAAATCCTAGAGCAGCCAAACTTGGCAGCTAGTTCAGAGATTCTACACAAAAGTTAACCTGCACCAAAACAAAATTTTTCTGTTTACAGTAGCAAGAATAACAAGATTCCAGCCATCGCTGATAATTGACCTTGCTATATTCCAAAACTATTCCTCAAAAAGTAGATGCTTGTGGCAAAGAACAGGAAGACAGACATGGCATATGCGCTCTGAGATCAATCAAACGGAATAATAGCATTTGTTGAAGCTCTTGGGAAGCTCTACAATTTTCGAGCAATTTTTGGTGGCGTTTGGATGTGAAAAACAGTTTTCTTTTCCCTTTTCTGTTTTTAGTTTTCATTTTCTATATACAGTTTTCCAAAATACTTTTCAGAAAATATGTTTAGTTGTCCTCACAAGAAAACAATTTTCTGAAAATAAAAGTTAGGAAACATGTTTAGTTGAGAAAATTATTTTTATAACAAGATTCTATATTATTGCACGGTTAAAACACCCAAACGTAGTACTCATATAAAAGAAAAAAAACATGTTCATCTGATTTAAAAAAGCTATCATAGTCATAATGTTTGTCATTACATACAATATAATTCTGAAAAGAATATGATACTATTAAATGTAACTAGATATACTAAAAGTCACTGCCTTTTTTGGATGATTAACAACACTCTCATACAAAAGTTGAAGGAAGGTGAATCTATTTTTCTCAGGTCACTCCGTATCATCTCTCTCTTTGATGTTCTCAGCCATCCATTGTACACAAAAGAAAGTACAATAATATCAGTAAAGCTTTTATTGAAAATCAGAATTGATGCAGTTATTTTGGTCAGACTCAGACTGAGACATTTTATGTTTTGAAAGTAGAGAATTTATAATATTACTACAAAAGCTCTATGTACAAAGCTAACAAACAGAATAAGTAAACTAATACATAAATATATATGTATATGTATAAGTATGTATATATACACAAAGCTAACAACTCTCAGCCTTCAGGAATCACCAACTAGGCAAAAAACCACCCAATCGAAAGTAGAAGAAATTAAGAAGACACAAGCCAGACCTATTCAGATGGGCAAAACAAAACACACCAGCCTACTCAATGACCAACATAAACAGGCCTAGGTTTTGAGCTTAGACTACTCAAGCAACAACAACAAAACAAGCAGAAAATCAACTAATCTAATCTCTATACTTAGCACTAGGGATGAGACCATGCCTTGAGGTTTTCTTCTATAAGTGTTTGAACCTGCTCTATACTATAAAGAAAGCATGGTGACTACTAGGTGGAAGTTTTCTTTACCGTTATAACTGTAAACAAATAAAACTGTAAGAATCTTTAAAAATCCAAAGAATAATAAAATAGAAACCTACTGGGGAAAAAAACAGAACAACACCCATTGTTCCTGAACTTGTGTATGGCAATGATGAAGCAATAAGTAGTGAAAAACAAGACTTGTGCAGCAGCAATATCCAAAGACACAATTATGTATGTGTGTGTAGGAGGGAAGCGTGGCGCTATATATGTGTTGGGGCTATGTGTTATGGGATTTGGAAGAATAAAAGCGAAAGGCAAGAGAAGTGGGAGGCATTCTGTTCATTTTTGCCCGCCTTCTTTGTTTCATCAAACTTGTTTTCATTTCTCAACAAGGTAATTATCAGTACTAACTGCAATTTTTTTGTTTTCGTTTCTCAAGGCAAAGTCTCATCACTAGTACTAAGTATAGAGATCAGATTAGTCTGGAAGAGCCGTCTTCGGATTGGGAATGCGATTAATCAATAGAGCTATAAAGAATTATAAACAAGTAAAGAACCATAAACAAACGAAACAAGCGAATCAGATTAAGAGAAGGATAGAGATCAGATGAACCCAAACGAATCAAATGAAAGAACAGACCCATTTGATCATTGTAGACAAATAGAACGATTCAGCGAAGAACGCAAGCGAATCAAATAAGCGAACCCGAGCAAAAACAGAGAAAGATTGAGAGAAGGAGAGAGATCAGATGAACGGACCTGCGAATCAATTACTGATGGAGCAAGGGTGGCACGATCTAAAGATAAACCAAATAAGTGAAGTAAGGCGGGACATCAGACCGCGAGGAATCGGATCGAAGACGCCATGCCTGGAGATTTGTTCGAATGGGAAAGAATGGCGTTGAGAGTTGATCGAAAATAGTTTGCTTTAGTTTAACACACTCGTATTAATGTGTTATTTACACAAACACTTTTAAATAAATCCCAAAAACCACCAAAGTTGCTCATATTTACAGTTATACCTAGCTCACTCCCCACGCCTACCTGTTTCACTTGATCCTCGGACTGCTGTCACTGTCCTCGCCTACCTCTTACTCTGCTGCTACTACAATTGCTGAAGACAGCAACTCCTAGAAACTAAACAAGTTTCCCTAGCCCTCGAGCTTTGGATTGGGTACAGATTTGACTGGAAAAGTCATTAGCATCCCTGTCAGTTCCGTCTTGGAGAGCTTCCATGCGCTGCCCAGTGACGGCACCTTTGTTGTTATAAAAAGGATCGATGGTGAGGCAGGAAGGAGTTCTGTTCAGAGGCAGCCTCGCCCAATTTCTCCTTTAAGCTCCTGGCTTTGCTAGCGAAAACCAACAGTGGGAACGTATCCTCTAATCGGGTTAAGATCGGAAATAATTAGGTTGAGTTAATCCATTTGTGAAATCTTTCAAGGACTTAATTAGGTTGAGATTGGCGATGATCGAAGCAAAATCGAAGCAAGATCGCATGAAGATTAAAGTAAGATTGAAGTGATTGAAGCAAGCTCCTCCACAAGCAAGATCGGAGCAAGATCACAGATGAGTCAACCTGCTGGGTTTTGGGAATTTGCGGAAAAATACAATGAGGGTAAAAAAGGGATAAATTTTTGGGCCTTAGACAAAACACATTAACATGGTTGGATTAATTCTAAATAATAGCCACAGGGCTATTGCCCATAAGACCTTCAAATTGGTAGACCTGATACCACCATCGGACAGTAACACAGCCGACCTTGGAGAAGGTAAATCACCACCTCGGGCATTAGCCTAACCAACCTCGGAAATGGAAGACTACCACCCTCAATAATAGAGATGCCTCCCAAGCATGGTTTATGCCTTTAATAGGCTCGCCCAACCACCTTTGGGTATAAACGCAACTTCTGAAGAGGTTCATACGCCCCGAGTTGTCCTAAGGGAAGACGACAAACACACAGTTTTGAGGAGACCACTAATAGAAACCTTGTACACGGCCCTACCATCTGAGCATAATTGCCTATGGACAGCTAGACTCACCTCTCCCTAAGGTACGAATTGAACGTCTAGCAAATTCGACTGATCATGTGTCCTAATCTGCTAAGCTTGAGTATGACGGCATTCTCCTCCAAGCCTCATATAAATACTTGGGAGGCTCCTAGGTAATACACAAGAGAGACACCCTTTTTCTGCTCTCTACTCTTAAAAACCTCTCTTTTATATACTGATTTGGGCGTCGGAGATCCCTCTCCCGGAAAACACTCCAGGGAGCTCCTAACCCACATTTTTCAAGTGTTGCAGATATCATTCAGGCGAAGTTCTACTAGAGCTCTAATGTCCTACATCAAAGGTGTCTTTGAGCATCACCAACTGAACAAGTAGTTAATGAATTGAAAAACATGTTTTCTAATTTTTGAAAAATGGAAAAAAGAAAAAGGAAGTTTTCTAATTCTTAATAAAACAGTAAACTGTTTTCCTAGAAAAAATGAAAACAAAAATCAGTAAACTAAACACATTTTCTTTTCATTTTCCAGCTTTTAGAAAATTTTCTAGAAAAATTAAAAAAATTTCTAAAACTAAATACACCCCTAATATTTTATAGATCTTACATTTATGTTTGCATTCAGATTATATATTTTCAAGTAATTTTCTAGCTGAAATGTCTCCTATCAATTGAAGCTCTACTTTGAGGCCCCAATATTATGCCCCATTATGGGAATTGTACATGATGAGGCCTTAGGAAGAGACCATCAAGAAACATGGATCGTGGGCCGTTAGATATAGAGGTGGTACTAAAAGTCAAGTTCTAATTCCCTATTACTAATAAGGTTCTGTTCAAGCCAATTTGCCATCATTGATGAACCTAGATGCAAGATATTTTGTTTGATGGTGCCACTTCTGCCAATTTAATTGTCGGATTCACATGGTGCCCTTTGTAAGAAGTCATTTCAATTGAATTTCTATGTACCTTTATTGTTTGGGGGTTAGGCTTGATTGATACTGTCAGGACCACCATTTAGTACTTGGCTAAGGCCAAGAAAAATGAGAAACATACAATTAAATACAAGAGGGACTCAATTGAACATGATAATAGTGATGTGAATGCAAGACTACAAAACTGTGTGCCTTCAGTGCACTTAAATGGAAGACTATGTTGAGTTTGGCAAGAAATAAAGTTGGAGGATTACATTGCACACTTAAACTAGTGTTGCAAGTGAAACTACAAACAAGGAATGGACAAAACTAGCCATGCAATTTTGTATGAGGGCTAGTGTGAAATTAGGCCATTTTTATGGACTTTAAGTCCAAGGCCGGCCATGAAGAAATAATAAACAAGTGGGATTTGGCTAGTGGAGGCAATATATTAATGAGTTAGTGGAGGAAGATAATAATAGTTTAATGGGGAAGCATTTTTTTATTATGTTGGTGGAGTGTTTTGAATTGTTTAATGGGTTATTGAAGGAATGTTGGCCGGTCATCCTTAAGCAACTTTGACATTCCTTTCATTTGGCATTTTCCTTCATTTGCATGCTTGGAAAGCTCTTGGCCGAAACACCTTGTTCTTCCTTGTTCATCATTGTTCTTCACTTATTCTTGAGTGTTCTTGGCCAAAACTTGAGTGTTCTTGGCCAAAACTTGAGTGTTCTTGAGAGTTCATGTAAATTCCTAGCCAAAATCATTAAGATATCTTGTTATTCATTAATATTGAAGCTTTTTCTTGAAGAATCAAAGCTTGGCCGAATATGTTCTTGCCATGTTCATGACGTTTCCTTGAAGTTTCTTGAAGTTGCATGGTGTTTAAGAAGGTGGAAGTGCAAAACTGAATTTTGGAGCTTTGTTCTTGAGGTAATAACTCAAGGTTACTTGAATCCATGGTATATTTTCCATGAACAAGTGTTTATGATGAATAAATGAAGGTTGTATTGTGTTAGGCAACCTGAAGCTTAGCCATCAAGGAACACAACATGGCCGAATATTGTTCTTGAATGTGCTTGTGTGTTTTTGGTGAGTTCATGGTGTTCTTGGCCTAGAATTGGTGAATACATGAGGTTACTTGAGTGTTACGTGTAACTCATGTTGTTTATGTCCATGGTCGAAAATGAAAGGTTATTTGGACTTGGAGATTGAAGCTTGGAAGGAAGCATTCAAGCTTGTGTTGATGAAATTGGCCAAGACATCATTGAAATTGAAGTTTAAAGCTTGGTTTTGAAGAAATCCAAGCAAGGCCGAATTGACTCAAGATCAAAAGTGTGGTAAGTATTCATGTATTACTTGATTTCTTGGTACTTTTTCCATGAACAAGTAATTAGAGCTACTAAGTGATGGTCAAGATATACTATATGATCTTAGTATGCTTGAAGGCCTATGGTAGAACTAATGGTGCTATGGTTGATTAGCTAATCAATAATGGCAAGTGTTAGAGTCCATGGTGGGTTTGGCCAATCTACCATGTACTTGGAGCTCAAGGGGAATGGAGAATGCATTGGAGAAGAAATTGTGTACAAATGCACGTGGACACTTGCTAGTGGCCTTTGACCGAATATGGAAGGTGGTGTGTGTGTGAGTTTGTGTGCTTTTGTTGATTGATTGTGCATGCTAACCAACTTATTATTGATATATGTTGAACATAGGCTTCGGCCAAATTGTATTTTCTATGTCTTTGTGTCTTTGGATGTAGGTACATGCTTGATTATGCTTAACTAAATAGACTCCTTTGGAGTTGTAGTGAATCCTTACTGAGTTGTAAAACTCACCGCCCTTATTGGTTGATTTTTCAGGAAAGGGTAAAGAGCTTGAGTAGTTGTGCTTGTGTTTGGACTTCTTGGTTTTTGTGTACCAAGTTTGCTTGTTGTCCAAGATATGTGTGCCAACTTAATCTTGGCTTGAAAATGTGCATATATATCCAAGTCTTATGTAGGCCGAATTTAATGGCTTAAGTTTTGCAGGAGTTTAGCTGTGGGACTTGTGCTAGGAGGTGATGGTTGTGAGGACTTATGGCTTTTGAAGGTTGTGTGTACTTTGGAAACTATTAGTTTGGTCATTTGGACTTGTACCTATAGTGCACCCTTTTGCAGTACCGTTGAGCATTATGGGTAGTTTATGTATTTATGGGTTGTGAGTTTTGGACTTGTAAGTTTAGACTATTTGGCATCCTTGGCATGTTGCCATGTAGTTGATGCTAGGTTGCTGGACTTGTGTACTATGGGTCTTGGAAGGCCTTTTGTATGTTGGACTTATGTTGGTTGCTTGTGTGCCAAGTTTCCTTGGCTTTATGACTATGAGCATGTTGTTATGAAATTGGAATCCTTGTGTACTATACTTGGCCGAATGCTCATGAACATTTATGTATGTGTTTTCAAGCTTGAAAATGGATATGGGTTTCTTTGTTGCCATGCATATGACTAGTACACTTGATGTGCACACAAGATAAGCACTTAAAGGAAAAAAGTGCAAGTATTGCTTGTTTTGCAAGTTAATGGGTTGGGCTTTGCCTAAGCTGCAAGTAACTGAACAAAAATTAATCAAGCCTCTTGGGCCACCTCCCAGGCCCATAAAAAGAATGCCCAAACTCTACCTAAAGAAAGTTGGCTAATTAAACTCTGATAACAACACTTAGAAACCTAAGTGTCCTTGACTTTCTGTAGTGGATGGTGAGTGGTACTAAGCGTGCATGGGTTGGGCCCTGTGTGGGGTGTGACATTAAGATTAAGCATGAGACATGGAATGTGTCATTCTTGTATCACCTAATCTTTGGTTTCTTGATTACCGAGTAGACAAACTTAAACTGATGACATTGATATCGTATATCAACACATCCAAGCATCACCATGCAATTTTTCTAAGTCTCACTCTATCAAGGGGCCCGAAGATATCACTCCCGTTACATAGGAGGGACAAATCCCATCTTGATCATACAAATCCCTCCGCATGATATGTGACATACCTAATGACCTCCTTCAAGTTCACTCAGTTACGAGCAACAAAGGAAAGTATCAAAGTATGTGACTCACATGTAGGGAACCTTGATGATCTTAGGTCGAAAGACTATATATACCATGATCTCTATGAGAATCACTTATGACCCTCATATAACGATCCATGTAATGTTCTCATGGTGGGTCGGTCCAGTACACAAGTTCTCCAACTTGTACCCATATGTAGACTACATATCTCATATTAGTCTCCACATATGCTAGTCGTTATGTATTATTGCAACCCGCTCCACAATAATACTAGACCAGGGACTTTTAAGAATATCATTATTCTAGGGTTACAATTATGTTTGTTAAGTTACGCAGGAACAAAACAACAAACATAATTGCTGGATTAATGCCTTAATAAAATATCATGACTCAATGTGCAAAAATACAATCATCTCATGACTGGCTTTTGGGCACAACACTAACACTTGTAAGTTTGGACTATTTGGCATCCTTGGCATGTTGCCATGTAGTTGATGCTAGGTTGCTGGACTTGTGCACTATGGGTCTTGGAAGGCCTTTTGTATGTTGGACTTATGTTGGTTGCTTGTGTGCCAAGTTTCCTTGGCTTTATGACTATGAGCATGTTGTTATGAAATTGGAATCCTTGTGTACTATACTTGGCCGAATGCTCATGAACATTTATGTATGTGTTTTCAAGCTTGAAAATGGATATAGGCTTCTTTGTTGCCATGCATATGACTAGTACACTTGATGTACACACAAGATAAGCACTTAAAGGAAAAAAGTGCAAGTATTGCTTGTTTTGCAAGTTAATGGGTTGGGCTTTGCCTAAGCTGCAAGTAACTGAACAAAAATTAATCAGAGCCTCTTGGGCCACCTCCCAGGTCCCAGGTCCAGAATGCCCAAACTCTACCTAAAGAAAGTTGGCTAATTAAACTCTGATAACAACACTTAGAAACCTAAGTGTCCTTGACTTTCTGGGTAGTGGATGGTGAATGGTACTGAGTGTGCATGGGCTGGGGCCTGTGTGGGGTGTGACAGATCCTCTGCCCTTTGCTCTAGGCTAAGTTTTGTATTATAGTTGTAGATTATTTTACTAAGGGAGTTGAGATCGAACCCTTAATATAGATAATAACCTTTAACTAATAATGGGAAGTAGTTATCATACAACATTGAATTTATTAATAACGAATCCAACAAATGATATGGTAGGTGCAAGACCATGATTGAGAATAAATTATTCATAGAAAGTTGAACTTAAATTGCCAAATAATTGTTGCATTACTTATGCAGCTCTCATGACAACTATGTACCATACTATATTTGGAAGGAGAGAAATGCATGTATTCTTTATTATAAGAAAGATACAATTAGTCAAAGTCAAACAGTCTTTAGAATCAAACACAAAGTGTACTTTAGAGCATGTTGAATGGAAGAATGAGTTGTCATCTTTGTGAAAATCCACATGTGGAGTTGTTGCCCCTAGAGTATCGGCTCTTGATGATCAATTTTTTTTCCCCTGCAACAAAATCATTGCTGCTTCTTAAAGAAATATTGTCAACCCACTTTTTGTAACCATTTAGAATTAATCCTACCAATTGTTTATGGAAATATAATACTTCTGTCTCACATGCTTTACAGTATTTATTATCTCAGGTTATCTTGGATCTTTGTAACATTTTCATATTAAGTAATTTATGTTACTATATTAACTTTTAAACAATCATTAGGATATTTATCTTTTCTATTTATTTATTTACACATAAAAAAGGAACAAAAAGGTGGGAACAACACTCAATTTTTTCCATCTTTCTTGAACTTCATGTCAAACTCAAATCTTTTAAAGAACCCAGGATAGAACGAATACAAGACAGCTTTCTAGGGTAAAATGCATTTGTGGCCCTTAACATTTTATTATTGTCCTATTTTAGACCTTAACCTCAAAATCTCTCATGGGACATCTTTAACCTGATTTTTTTATTTCATTTTAGACTTTTGGTGAACAAAAAGTGTTAAAATTGATAAAACTGGCCACATGGCATGCCGGCTTAGGGCGATTGGCCACATGGCACAATGAATCACCAGCTATAGATATCTGCAATTGGCCACATAAAAAATTTAGGGCATATGTTACGAAAAATGAAGAAATTTATGACATATACGGGGTTAGCCCACACATCTCCTTCCTCTTCCCTCTCCAACCTCCTCAAACCCTCCTTTGCCACCTTCAACCTCATCCGCCGTTTCTCCTCCCTTCCTCCTCTCGTTCCCCCGTTCCATCATCCGTCAATTCCACTTTATCAATCCGATGAGATTTCGTCTGGAGAGTGTAAGGACTGGTTGTACTGAGCGAAGCAAGTGGGTTTGTGAAGACGAACAAGGGTTCTGGCGAGAAAAAACTAATTCGAGTGAGAAAGTTCTTTGATTTTCAAAATGAGGAACAATAAGATCTTAGAGATCTCGTTCCTAATGTGGGTTCTGCTGTTGGCAAAACATCTCAATAGGGTTTTCATGGAGGCCCTCTAGAGTGCATTCTTATGGTCATTGGAGTTGGACCAGATCAATAACAGAAGCTTTTGACCACTCTCACTTTTCTGGGCTCGCATGATTCAAGGAGATTATCAAGCAACTTCTGAACGAAAGACTCATCAAGAAAAAGTAGAGCATCAAGGCTATTGGAAGAGATGAAGGTGAGGATGTAGTTGTATGCGGCTTCGATGAAATCCCAATTAGGATCGGTGAAGGGTTGTCGGACTTCTGGGTGGAAAAGAAGAATTAGTTATTCGGTATGGTGGTTTTAAGAGAAATCATTAGTTGTAGCGTTGATGGGAATTGGTGGAATGGTGCGGAAGATCGTGGAGCAAATCACCTTCATGGTTACTCGTATGCTAGGACTGTTGGCGACATTGAAGTAGGTGGCTGGAATGGCATTGGGCAAGGGAAGCTGTGGTCTAGGGGTGGCAGCGGCAGATGAGGAAAAGTTGTGGTTTTAAGGAAAGGAAGCAAAAAATCAAGGACCTAGATTTCTATTTACTTTTTACATTTTTTTTTTCATTTTCACATTAGTGCCACCATGGGAAATCACCCATGTTGGCAGGTCATGTGGCCGATTCCGTCAATTTTAACACTTTCCATCTGCGACAGGTCTAAAATGAAATAAAAAATTAAGGTTAATGACATCCTATGCAAGTTTTGAAGTTAAGGTCTAAAATAAGATAATAATAAAAGACTAGGGGTCAGTTGCAATTTACCCTAAAGGAAAAAAACTACTTCAAGTCCTAAAAATTTCACATCTATCCTATTTCTGTCCTAAAAATTTAAGTTATAGAACTTCGCAATTTTGTATGGAAGATGAACTTATTCACACCCAAAGCTAACTTTGTTTCGCTCAGCACTTGTGTGTTAGACGATAGTTAGAACATCACTTGAAATAGCTTTCCAACAACATCACCTGGATTCTACTACTTTTAAATGCCTGGGGACAATAGACTAGGAACCTGACTTCCTGTTAACTATATAAGCTCAATGAAACCATTTTCTTAATGCCTGGTAAAAATACAACGGTAAAAGAATCCTGTCTCTAATTAAAGTTTATCTGTTGACATTTGGTGCTGGATCAACAAGTTTGCCCTGCAAAAATCGTAGAAGCAAAATCTGCTTCCATACTACGAGCTGGTCCTTAAGCATTTCATATAAGTAGAGTCCTAAACAAAGTCGCAGCACATAATGTTTACTTCACCAGTTTCACTAATTTCAAAGATTCAGATAAAACATGGCAGCACATGATAAACACCAATAGCAGACTGATGCACAAAAAGAAGCAAACTATAAATATTGCATCATGCCCTGTTTGCCTCCATAATCAACATATGAAAGTTCATACAAACCACTGTAGCCCTTTTTCGAAAAGGTTATAAATAGGCATCCACTACCACACAGAAGAGAGAGAAAGAGTTAGACTTACATGCAAATATCAGTTGGCAAGATGAGGCTAAGTTGTACATAAATCCACGACACATACATGTATGCGTCAGTTGGCAAAAGAGAGGTGTTCTTTTGCTCAACACTCATGTCTTAGATGATCACCAGAACCATGCATCACACACAATAGCTTTCGAACAAGATCTCTACTGTTGGTGATGCTCTTTTATAATGTAATATCTGTTGTGCCGCCTTGAGCAATGATTCCTATGAAGGAACACTGTTGGAAAGTAGACAATCATCGTCTACGTGTGTACGAATAACCATCTTCTCCAGCACAAGGGCATTGCCTAGCAAAAATTCCACCAATGAATCAACGATTTCCCAACCTACCTTGTCTGGTTCAAAGCCAATGATGAAAACCCACTTGAGAGTCAGGCGCAAGCAGGTGAAAATATTCTTCTCTTGTGATCTCCAAAAGGCCTTTCCACCATCACCAATATTAGGTCCAGGACCATTGTCAGAACTTTCTTTCTGTTGAAATGACAGGTCAATCAGATGGAAAATAGACATTGACTTTATTACAGAAACTGTCCAATCGAGCATATGGTTACAAACTACATTGCAAATAAATGGGACGACCTGGAGGTTTTGGGAATTGACGACATCACTTGAACCGTCAAAGTTTATAGGCTCATGTTCCCTCCCTAGCCCTAATAAATGTTAGTTTTTGAACCCAAGTTAAGTGAAAGCCTTTCATCTCATCTAAAAAGACTAAAAGAGTGAAAGAATATTTGATAGACACAAACACGTAATATGCATTCTGGTATTAATTCATGAGCAGGCAAATGTGGAATCTTTGCAAATTAATGTTGGCTCGGCAAAGAAACAGTTATATATTTTATTAAATTCAGTTCATTACCATTACCATCTGTATACCATCATTTACCATTATGGAGTAAAACTAGAAATTCAAATCTATTTTCACTAGTCAATTGCAGCCCAAAATAGTGAACCGAGAAGATACACTAAAGGTCAAATGCAAACTATATATCTTCACAACGGTGTTCTCTTATGTTCCATGAAGTGCATGTTGATTTTGGAATGTCAGTTTTGTAATGGCATGTGGCTAGAGTAACTATCCCCACTCATCAATGTCTCATGAGCAACATGTATTGAAAAGAAAAGTCATGTAAACAAACACTAGCAAGAAATGCTCCACCACTTAATTAAGTACTTATAGGACACAACAAGATAACTTGCCTTGATGAAGTTAGAGTCGGCCGACAATCTAAGCACTGCAAGCGATGGAAGCTGTTGGAGGAGTTCTTTCATTCTGTTTAGTACATCACGATCAAGATGGATTTGGCTTCGAAGTGCTCCAAAATCCGGTTAAAATTTAGGTTGAGTTCCAGCAAAGAAGACACATCTATCAGCCTGTATTGTCTTTTATGCCACTTCCCGATTAGTACTAATCTTACAAGTTTAGGAACACAGACCTTCATTCACAGTTCCATATGGTGAGGTCATTCAAGCTCCTCGAAGAAAAAAGTAATACTGATCGGAGGATCTTCTGGGCAACCCGCCAATTCCAGAAACTTGAGCGAAGGACAACCTGAAATAATGTTAAAAAGTGCATCATCGCTGAACTTGGCAAGCAAAAGATGCAAAACCTCAAGGGCCGGCCAGTGGACGGTAGCAGAAGGTTGGAAGAAGCAGTTTTTGGTTCTTATTCTCCTCAAGGATGACTGCTCGTAGAAAAGGGAGGGCAATATATAAGTGTTACTGTTAGTATCAGGATCGATGGTCATTTCAAGCTCTACAACGTAGCGGCTGACGGCGAACTGAACCCAGGAGTCGACTTTGGATCTTAAACTCTCATCGAACGGGATTCTCATCGGGAACTCTTCGATCTTGGGGTAACGGTACTGACTTAGGGTTTTGTCAATGGTTTGGCAGGCACGGGTACGATCAAATCCGCCCCTAAACCAAAATTCAAGAAATGGAACGGAGGTCCACAGAAACTGCCATGTCTTGGAAAGAGCACTGGTCTTGATAGCATCTTTTGTCGTCAAAAGCGACTGAATGTGCTGGAGAACGGAATCCGGCAAAGAGCTGATTCGATCGGCGGCTTCATCCCGACACAGAATCTTGCTGTCGAGATCCTCCGATTTGTGGGTTGCAGCTCTCAGAGGCGGCGACGATGAGCCTCTTAGTTCTGCGTTCTGACGATGCTCCGGCTCCATAGCCTCTGCCCGCTGAGTTCTACACATCGGGCCTCACCACTGCTCTGTTTTCACTCGCAAATTGCAACTTGTCCAAATATGAAAAAATAAGGTCTTGCTTCGCTTGTAAGTTTCGCGGATTAATCTCAAAATAGTCATCCAACATTTTTTCATCTTGATTAATATCGCACATAACTCTTAATTCACACGCTTACACATCTACTCTCTAAAAAGTTTTTCTAAGCTCAAAAAAATAAAATGAAAAAAATATTGATGCCTCTTTCTAAGGAATTGCATACTATTGGGCGATGATCCCGAGGCTTTGTAATTTTGCATGGATTAAAGGAGGCACACGCATTGTGTCGGTCTGCAATATAATTAAGTGGAGTTGAATAATTTTCAAGTTCTTGTGCAAGTTCATAATTTGGGTTTGCCCATAATTTCTTTTTCTCCAAGTCAATTTAAGTCGTTTAATTTTTCCCCAATCATGTAACATGGTCATACATAAAATTGCTAGGCAGCTTCTTGCTTCAGGGTAGGAAGTTGTACATGGCTCCGCCCCTATGCTGACCTTTAATCTATAAAACTCAATTTATGAAGTTTTCTATTGAAAAAAGTATATATTTTTGTTTTCTTTTTCATTCTTACCTTCATGAAAATATCAGTGACTAAACTCTAAATTTTTAAGTTTTTATAACCCACTTAGAAATTTCATGAAAGGATAGGGGTCCCTTTGCTTTGAAAAGTATAAGCCTGAAATAAATATTTTAAAAAGTATAAGAACCACATTACAATTGCTTAAAAGATTGGGGATTTTATTGTTATTTCAAAGTCAATATTGAAAATATAGTAATGCAATAAATTGACTGTCAAAAGCTTACCAAATATAAAAAATTTTGCAATAATTTTATGATTGCGTGAAATAGTAATTGTTGCTATATATATATATGTGTACTAAAATAAGAGTCCTAAAAAATTAACTAAAAATAGAAGAAGTAGGAAAGTTGCCACCAAAAGTTAGGTTTGGTGCAATTTTGCCACTAAGTTAGGTTTGGTGCAATTTTGCCACTAAATTTCTTTCCCAAAATCCTTCATCAACTTTGCTGGTTGGAGTAATTTTGCCACCACATGCCATTAATTACTCATAATAACTATCAAATATTAATTTAAAATTTTAATTTAATTTGTTCAATAGCTATCTTACAATAAATTTAAAATGTTGAACAATTTTTTAATAGTTAATGAATATTTTAAATAAAAAGTTTTCTTAACGGTTTAAACACAAATATCCACCAAGAAAACAGCTAATGAGAGATAGTAACCTTTAGCAAACCATAAAGGGATTCATTGAGGTAATATACTTACAAGCAACAAATCCCCAAACCCCAATTGCCCAAACGCTAGATTCATCATCGTCGATGAACAAAATGAAACAATCACCTCCGAAACAGATAAGCCATCCTAGTGCGCGATGCCTACAACTTTTGATATATATGAAGAGTAATACTTTGATTAGGACTCTAGACTTTAGGTGTTTAAATACAAGTTTGTTTAAAGCAACAAAACCGAGTAGGAGTAGGCATGTTCTTTATCAGGATTCACAAGTAGAATAGGAGTAGATATGATCTTTATCAGGATTCGCATACTTGTTCCATTTCTTTTAGGATTCTTAAGTGTAAAGCTATTTAAGGCCAAGGCTCTTGATCAATAAAGTGTGGATGTTCATTAACTTGTTTTACAAGTTTGATCTCTCGAAGCATCGTTCTGATCAAACATTCTCAACAAACTGGTATCAGAGCCATCTCTAGTTTCAAGCAGCAAACTTGAGTAACGTCCCAATCAAGAAAGAGCGATGGGAAGCGAGAACAATGAGAGTTTTGTTCAACCAGCCATACCGAGATTTGATGGCCACTACGATCACTGGAGCATGCTGATGGATAACTTCCTCAGATCCAAAGAATACTGGAATCTGGTGGAGAATGGATATGCGGAACCAGCAGAAGGTGAAGCTCTCACAGAAGCACAGCAAAAGAGGCTCGATGAATTGAGGCTCAAAGATTTAAAGGTAAAGAACTATCTGTTTCAAGCAATAGACAGAATCACACTTGAAACCATTCTGGAAAAGAATACATCCAAACAAATATGGGATTCCATGAGGAGAAAGTTTGAAGGGAATGCTCGGGTGAAGCGTTCCATTCTTCAAGTACAAAGAAAGGAATTCGAAATTCTTGAGATGAAACAAGGAGAGACTATCTCTGAGTACTTTGCAAAGGTAATGTCTGTAGCCAACAAGATGAGGACATATGGGGAGCAGCTGAAAGATGTGACAATTGTGGAGAAGATCCTCAGATCATTGACTGATAAATTTAACTATATAGTCTGCTCTATTGAGGAATCTAAGGACATTGACAGCCTGTCAATAGATGAGTTACAAAGCTCATTAATTGTGCACGAGCAGAAATTTCAAAAACTAAGAAGTGAAGAACAAGCCCTTAATGTGACCACTGGAAACAGATTCAGTGGAAGAGGCCGAGGAAGAGGAACATACAGAGGAAAAGGAAGAGGAAGGGGTCGTCAACCCTTTAACAGAGCTAATGTAGAGTGTTTCAAGTGTCATAAACTGGGACACTTTCAATATGAGTGTCCCACGTGGGACAAAGAAGCAAACTATACAGAATTTGAAGGAGAAGAAGGAATGCTTTTAATGACACATACTGACCTACCTGAAGATGGGATTGAAGGATGTGTGGTTCTTGGATTCAGGGTGCTCAAATCACATGAGTGGAAAAAGATCCTTGTTCAGGGATTTGGATGAAAGTTTCCAGCATATAGTGAAGCTAGGAAAAAACATGAAGATGAATGTAACTGGAAAAGGAAGCATAAGGTTATCATTGAATGGAGTCAACCATACCATATCAGAGGTATATTATGTACCAGATTTAAAGAATAACCTGCTAAGCATCGGTCAGTTA
This sequence comes from Aquilaria sinensis, assembly GCA_005392925.1. NCBI lineage: Eukaryota > Viridiplantae > Streptophyta > Magnoliopsida > Malvales > Thymelaeaceae > Aquilaria > Aquilaria sinensis. The sequence continues at coordinate 281,279 of SMDT01000481.1, read as the reverse complement.
CAACAAAAGGGTGTGACTATTGTGATCAATGAAGGCAAGTGCAAAATTTACCATCCAGACAAAGGGTTAATCATCAAGTCCAACATGACAACCAACAGAATGTTTGCTTTAACCAGCAAATCACAAACACATGAAGATGCTTGCTTCAAGACTGGATCTCAAGATCTAACAAATCTTTGGCATCGGAGGTATGGACATCTGAGTCTCAAAGGCCTAAAAACACTACAAACGAAAGATATGGTACAAGGACTACCTCAGTTTTCAGCATCAGAAGCCTCATGCACCAGCTGTCTAATTGGAAAACAGCACAGAAGTCCTATTCCAAAGGAAACTTCATGGAGAGCAACACAAAAACTGGAGCTTATCCATGCAGATATATGTGGTCCTATCAACCCCATATCTAACAGCAAGAAAAGGTACTTTTTGTGCTTCATTGATGATTTTACTAGAAAAGCATGGGTCTATTTCTTAGCAGAAAAATCAGATGCTTTCCAAATCTTTAAAATCTTTAAGAAGCGTGTAGAAAAGGAGACTGGAGCATACATAAAATGTTTACGAACTGACAGAGGAGGTGAGTTTAATTCAGAAGAATTTAGGAGATTTTGTGAAGAAACTGGTATAAAGAGGCAACTTACTACAGCCTTTACTCCACAGCAGAATGGTGTGGCAGAAAGAAAAAATAGGACTGTGATGAATATGGTGAGAAGCATGTTGACAGACAAAAAGGTTCCTAAAACTTTTTGGCCTGAGGCAGTAAACTGGGCAATTTATGTCCTGAATAGATGTCCTACTTTAGCTGTCAAGAGAATAACTCCTCAGGAAGCCTGGAGTGGAATTAAACCTTCAGTAGAACATTTCAGAATTTTTGGAAGTCTAGCCCATGTCCATGTGCCAGATAAACAAAGAACAAAACTTGATGATAAAAGCTTCACTTGTGTATTTCTGGGTGTTAGTGAGGAATCAAAAGGATACAGACTATACAATCCAATCTCAAAAAGAATTGTTGTCAGTAGAGATGTGGTCTTTGAAGAAGAAAAACAATGGAATTGAAGGAAAGCCATGGAGAACAGGTTGTGATGGAACTTGAGTGGGAAGAAAGTGGACTAAAAGAAGGCACAGATGAAGAGTCAACAGAAGACAACAATGATAATGATAATACAGAAAAGGCTGCACTAGAAGAAGTTGAGGAAGAAAGAGAAGAAAGGGAAATAGGTAGGAGAATGAGACGACCTCCAGCATGGTTGCAAGACTATGAAAGTGGAACAGGACTTTCTGAAGATGAAGTCAACATGGTAACCACAGATCCTCTGTTTTTTGAAGAAGCTGTGAAAAGTCATAAGTGGAGGAAAGCTATGGATGCTGAAATCAATAGAAAAGAACAACACTTGGACACTCATTGAATTGCCTTTAGGAGCTAAGAAAATAGGAGTAAAGTGGGTTTATAAAACGAAATACAATGAGCAAGGAAAAATTGACAAGTACAAAGCCCGACTAGTAGCTAAGGGTTATTCACAAGAGCATGGAATAGACTACACAGAAGTATATGCACCAGTGGCCAGAATGGACACTGTCAGGATGATTATTGCTTTGGCAGCACAAAGAAACTGGGAAATCTTTCAGCTGGATGTAAAATCAGCGTTTCTTCATGGAAATTTAAGTGAAGATGTCTTTGTTGAGCAGCCAAAAGGATATGAAAAAATGAGGAGAAGAACACTTGGTGTACAAACTACACAAAGCTTTATATGGTTTAAAGCAAGCCCCAAGAGCTTGGTTCAGTAGGATTGAAACACACTTCTTAGAACAAGGATTCCAAAAATGCAGCAGTGAACAGACATTGTTCACCAAGAAAGGAAACGAAGGAAAGGTTCTAATTGTAAGTATATATGTTGATGATCTAATTTTCACTGGAAATGATACAGATTTGATGAATCATTTCAAGGACTCTATGATGAAGGAATTCGATATGACTGACTTAGGAAGAATGAGATTCTTTCTTGGAATTGAGGTACTTCAAAGACCTGATGGCATCTACATTTGTCAAAGAAGGTATACACAGGAAGTATTGAAGAGATTTGGGATGACAGAAAGCAATTCAGTAGCCTGTCCTATAGTTCCTGGTTTCAAAGTAAGCAAGGATATAAATGGAGGAAAAATTGATGAAACATACTACAAACAGATTGTTGGGAGTCTTATGTATCTTACTGCAACACGTCCTGATATAATGTTTGCTGTTAGTCTTGTCAGCAGATATATGGCTAGACCTACTGAGCTCCATTTACAAGCAGCAAAAAGGGTCCTAAGATATCTAAAAGGAACCATGAGTTATGGAGTCAAGTACAAAAGGGGAGAAAAGAGTAGTTTGATAGCCTTCACAGATAGTGACTATGCTGGAGACATGGAGGATAGAAAGAGTACTTCAGGATATGTATTTCTGATAAGCTCAGGGGCTGTCGCCTGGTCTTCAAAGAAACAACCAATAGTGACACTGTCTACAACTGAGGGGCAACAGGATGTGCAGCCCAAGCTGTTTGGATGAAGAGAATTCTAGAAGAATTAGGACAAACTCAGGAGCAAGGTACAACAATAATGTGTGATAACAATTCAACAATCAAACTTTCCAAGAATCCTGTCATGCACGGACGAAGTAAACATATTGATGTACGTTTTCACTTCCTGAGGGAACTAGTCAAAGAAGGAGCCATTGAGTTAATGCACTGTGCAAGTCAGAATCAAGTAGTTGATGTAATGACCAAACCAATAAAACTTGAAGCATTCCGAAGGCTACGAAGACAGCTGGGAGTTTGTGACATTTCAGAAGTAAACTAAAAGCCTATGGCTGATAGTTTAAGGGAGGGAATGAAGAGTAATACTTTGATTAGGACTCTAGACTTTAGGTGTTTCAATACAAGTTTGTTTAAAGCAACAAAACCGAGTAGGAGTAGGCATGTTCTTTATCAGGATTCACAAGTAGAATAGGAGTAGATATGATCTTTATCAGGATTCGCATACTTGTTCCATTTCTTTTAGGATTCTTAAGTGTAAAGCTATTTAAGGCCAAGACTCTTGATCAATAAAGTGTGGATGTTCATTAACTTGTTTTGCAAGTTTGATCTCTCGAAGCATCGTTCTGATCAAACATTCTCAACAATATATGCGAGATTGTTCAATTCCACTCTGGGAGCTTAAAGAACTGTTACTTGCAGCCGCCATGGCAAACGAGAATCATGTCCGAAAAGGCCCCAGACAAAAGCAAACTAAGGAGATTGTGTTATGTCCCACTCCACAGAGATAACATGACAATCCCATTTCCCCCCAAAACTTGCAAAGCTATTGCCATACCCAATATATTCCTAGCTTAGTATGCTTCAAAGAAAGCACTATATATATATATATTGCCACAAAGTCATATATTTGCTGCTTCTACTAACAATTCTAAAAATTGCCTCAGGTAAAACATCCATAAGAATTTCCATACTAAAACATCCCTCGGGTAGAAAAGTAATCGTAGCTTCTGCAATGTAACCAAACCATAAAACGGAGAACTGAAGCAAGCCGGTCAGGTAACCATGTCTCTCTTGTACGTGGAAACTTAATAGCTGGTATGAACAAGACCTTGGCTGCTGGTGATGCTCTTTTATAGCCTAATATTTTTAGCGCCGCCTTGAGCAATTTCCTTGATTCCTTTGACGACCCAACATCATTTTGAGGTCCACAAGCATTACCCTTCAACGTATGGATTATCATTTCTTCAAGCACAAGTGCATTGTTTAGCAAAAACTTCACCAGTGAATCTACAAACTCCCTACTCTCACTGACTGCTCCAAACCCAATGATCTCAACCCTCCGGAGAGTCTGCAAGTAGATGTGAGTCTTCTCTTGTGATCTTGAAACGGCCTCTCTATCATCAACTCCCAACTCCCAACTCTCACGAATTGGTCCAAAGTCAATGTCTGATATAGAATGATTGATCAACAAATAATGTCCCTGCAGAACGTGGAAATAGTCATTTTTGGTAGCTCATATGCGCATCTAGAGTCTAGACTTAATTTTTATATATTCAACATAGAGATAAGTCAAATTTTACTAAGAGTAGTTTCATATATAAACCATACTCATCTTCATCATTTACAAATTAAATATAGAACTATCCAAATTTATGTCACCATAATTCCAATTCTACCATTTTTTTTTCCAACAACAGAAGTATCAAAACAAAATAACTTGCCTTGAGATGAGTAGCCTGTAAAGTGAGTTTCTCAAGCTTGTGGAACTGTTGAACAAGTCCCTTAATTTTTCTAAGTAAATCAGGTGGATCACTGAAAGTACCATAGGGTATGGTTAACTGGAGGTTAAGGGCCAATTCGTTTCGTCTAAAGTCAATTGACTTTTTTTAACTTTTTCATCTTTTTTATGTAAAACCAATTTCATTTGAAAGTAAATGTTATATAGATACAATAATCAATTTGAAAGTAAATTTTTAGGATGTTGTTAAATTTTTATGAATTTTTCTTTTTTAAGACTTAAAACTAGAAAAATTCATAAAAATTTAGTAAGATTATAAAAATTATATTTTTAATTGATTATTGTAGCTACATAATATTGGCTTTTAATTAAAATTAGTTTCAAGTAAAAAAGATGTAAAAATAAAAAAAAGTCATTTTGTAGCCAATTGGCTAAAGTTGAAACGAATTGGCTCTAAGTTCCACAAGAGAAGACACATCCTTCAGCCCGTATTCCATTCCATGCAAATCCGTAAGTAGTTTCAATCTTCGACAGTTAGGAAGCCAGATCTCCATCACGGGAATGTCAAATTTGGGGTTCCGAAAGATGTCCTTCGTTAAGCTTGTCGAAGTCAATTTGAAGTTCCCACCACCCCAGCAACTGACCAGTTCCAGAACCTCGAGAGAAAGGCAACCAGATAAAAAGCCAGCAACTAAATGATTTGTCAGCTCAACAGACTCAATAGACAAGACCTTTAGCGACGGCAAGCAAAAGCCTCCGACAGGCTGAATAATAAGGCATCCTCCGATTCGTAATTTTGTCAAACACGAGAGCTTGAATAAGAACCCGGGCAATTCATATATATATATATATATATATATATATAGATAATCATAATTATATCCATATGTTATATATAAATTAATTATAAACATTTTGTTAATAAATATTATAATATATGTTTGTATGTATGTGTGTATATCATAAATAAATAAATAAATAAATAAAAATAAATAAAAAAATAAATATATATATATAATAATAATAATAATAATAATAATAATAATAATAATAGTAAAATACATTTATATACATAGTTTATTATAAATAAAAATAACAATGTGTGTGTGTGTGTGTGTATCATATATGAATATTTATATATATTCATGTATTCATATTTATCATATGTATTCATATATAATTATTTCCCCCTTTGTTATTTCGTATATATATGAATATATATATATATATATATACTCAATTTATTAGGCCCATCTAATTTGCCCAAAACTAACCCAAACCTAATCTAACCTAGCTATATATACATATTTCACATCTCTCTTCACTCTTTGCCTCTCTCATTTTTCTGTTCTCTTCCTCTCCCTCTGCTCTCTTGGCACTCTGCCTTTTTCCTTTCTTTGCCCTCCGTCTGGTTTCTGCCAGTCGTCTCCTCTCTGCCTCTCTTCTTTCTCTGCCCTCAGTTTCCTCTCTTTGCTTTATCTCCTCTCTGCCCTCTTCTGTGCTCTCCACCTAGTTGCCGTCCGTTCGATGCTCGCTTTGCCGTTCATCGCCGTTTGGTTGTTGTCTACTCGGTATCTGCTTTACTATTCGTTGCCGTTTGTTCTACCATTCGTCACCGTCTACTCAACCATTCATCACTGTCTGCTCTACCGTCCGCTCACCGTCTGCTCACCGTTCATCGCCCAGATCCGCACCAGATTCATTGCTCGCCGTCCACTGTTCGCCCTGGCTTTGCCGCATGCTATCCACCTTGGCTCCTCGCTCCACCACCCTCCTCCGACTACTGTTTTTGCAGATCTTCCTTATTATTTTTTGGTTGTTGTATTTCTTTTTAAAATTTTCTAGATCTAGTTTTATTTGTTTTGTGGGTTTGTTGTATTTGTTGTCTTTTATTTTATATTTGTGGATATCAAATTTCGGGATAACTTTTCTAAGTTTTCATAGTTTATGTAATTTTTGTGATTTTGTTATTATTAGCCCATTTTTGTAATTTTGTGGTTTTTGTCTCCTGCTTTTGAATTTTGTTTTGTAAATATAAGATATAATTTTTCAAATTTTTGTCATATTATGAAATACAAAATATAATTTAGTACTATACAAAATATATCTTTTATTTTTATTTTTGTTTTTGTATAAAACGTTTAGCCGTTGGAAAACCTGGCCAAATAACTCCATCCACTTCGGCCGTTGGAAATTTCTAACGGCTTATTTTTCAACAGCAAAAAAAATGAGCCGTTAGAAAATTTTTTCCAACACATGTTTTGCCAACAGCCCTGTCAGCCGTTGGAAAAACTGATTTTCCAACACGAAGCTGTTGGAAAAGGCCGTTGGAAAAAGCCTATTTTTTAGTAGTGTTTCCCGAACCTTGGGGGAAGGTCAAAATGAGTTATATAACTTTTGCAACTTTTCTATTTTATTTTTATAACTACACGAGTTTCTATTTGAGTCCTATATGTTAAAAAACATTAGCAATGTTAGTCCTATTGTTAATGGCTTTAACGGAAATTCTACATGGCAAGTAACAAACATTAAAAATTGGGGAAAAAATCAAAATAAGTGTTGTAACTTTTGTAACTTATCTAATTAAGTCCCAAGAGTTCATAAAAAACCTCATTTTTGTTCTCAACTCCAATTTTAGTCTTTTCTCTTATGCTTTCAACCATGATTTATTTACTTTCGAGATTAAGGGAATAATTAACCACTACTTTCTCAGAAAACAACATGATTGTGACTGAATCTAGCCACAAGAATTGAGATGCTTATCGGATGCTCGAGGCAGGGAGTGAAAGCTGGAGTGATCCCTTATTTGCTTACTCTGTTATTGTCAGAGGACCCATCCACTTAAGAAAGCTCCGGCACTGGTTTTTTGAATCTATTGAAACACCTGAAGAGCAAAGTTATAATGGTGGAAAATGAGGGCTTGGAATTGATCGTAAATGTTTTGAAAAATAGGTTCAAAGTTGAAGAAAAACAGCATCACAGCTGAAGCCATCTTTTACCTTGCTTTTGTCGAGGAGTATAGAGTAAAGATACGCCAAAATCCTGTGACAATTCCAACTATTTTAGATTTGATCAAGAGTTAGAACGCGTGTAAAAAGAACACACTCAATGCAATTTTCATGCTTTTATCAGATCCAAGAAACTAGTGTCGCGTACTTGCATCTAGGTTAGTGTCATTGCTGCTAGATTGGTTGAAAGACTGGGAAAGAGAAGAGTTATTCACAGATTCTCTTGCAGTTTTAACTACATTAGCCAAGAGGTGGACGAGACCGTTTCCATTTGTTAGTGTTGTGCCCAAAAGCCAATCATGAGATGATTGTATTTCGAACTTTAAGTCATTATATTTTATTGGGGCATTAATCTAGTAATTATGTTTGTTGTATTTTTTCTATGTGACATAATCAAATGTAATTATAACCCAAGGATAATAGTATTATTAAATATCCCTAGTCTAGTATTATTATGGAGTAGGTTGCAATAATATATAAAGACTAGTATATGTGAAGACTAATGTGAGATATGCAGTTTTCAAATTGGTACAAGTTAGAGAACTTGTGTATAAGACCGACCCACCATGAGAAAGCTACGTGGATCATTATATGAGCATCATAAGTGAATTTCAGAGTGATTATGGTATATGTAGTCCTTTGACTTAAGGTCATCAATGTTTCCTACATGTAAGTCACATACTTTGATACTTCTTTTTGTTACTTGTAACTAAGTGAACAAGAAGGTGGTCATTGGGTATGTCACATATCATACAGAGAGTTTTGTATGATCAAGATGAGATTTGTCCATCTTATGTAACATATGTGATATCTTTGGGTCCTTTGATAGAGTGAGATTAAAAAAATACATAGTCATGCTCGGATGAGTTGATATATGATATCAATGTCATCAGTTTAAGTTAATTTACTCGGTAATCAAGAAACCATAGATTGGGCTATATGAGAATGACACATTTTATGTCTTGTGCTTGGTCTTGATATATTGGAAAAAGGAAAAATGACATATATGAATAATGATCATAGAGGTTTAGTTAAATCACCGACTATCTTGTTACTTAGGTAGCAATAATGTGTTGCTAGACACCGCTCATTGTTTATGATCATAAATGTAATTTATGATCATTGCCAATGTGATAGGAGCCTATTGGGTCGCACACATAGAGCCAATTTGATTATTTGAGTGCATGAGCCAAATTATTTGGGTTTTGGTTTCATAATAATTTCGAATTAATAATTGACCAAAAGGTTAAGCTATTAATGAAATCCGAAATTAAACCTAATTGGATTAGGGTTTTGAAACCCAGTAGGTTTGAGAGTTGAGTCTCACTATATATACATCATATAGTGAGAATTTTGTAACTTTTACCTTAGCCTCCCTAAGGACGAAATTAGAAGAGTTTTGAAAGTTCCAACTGTACTATTCTCTTGCCATTGCTCGGAGGGCGCAAGCTAGTATTGTGAGCGCAAGAGGAACGCATTTGCTAGGACATGGTGGAGGCGTGGTGATCCTGAGAGGCTTGTGTGGATACCATAAAAAGCTTGAACACGTCAACTGTTCAAATTTTGTAATTTGACTCAACAGTTGGATGAAAAATCTCAATCGACTAATTATAAAATTTTCAAACACCCAATTTAACCCATTTTACTTGGATCCTAAAGGATTTCAGTTATCTTCTGATGTGCTTATTTGGCTGTCGAAAGCCTACAACATTTTGTGTCATTGAGGATATCTGTAAGTGTTCATAAGGATTTTAGAAACTTGATTGTTTTGTTTTAAAGTCTCGATGAAGACTATTGACTTGAATGAATGATGGAACAGAAATGGCGAGTTCAGGAAAAAATCAGAAGTGCTATGGATTGAGACAAATTTGGGTGAACCCCTTTTCTTTATGTTGAGGGAGGAATAAGAAGAGAAAAATGTGATTTTGTCTTTAACTATGCCTTAAGTACCAATGATTTTGTGTTTGTGAAACCCTTTCATAAAACTTTTATTTTTTGCAATTAAGTCCACCTATATGTGCCAACTAAGCAAGAATTAATGGATTCAAGTGCTACATTGGATTTTCCGTTAACCTCATCGAACATAGGACTAACGTCGTTAACATTTTCGAATGTATAGGACTAAAAGAGAAACTCGTGTCGTTATAGGTTTAAAATAGAAGAGTTGCCAAAGTTATAGGACTCATTTTAACTTTCCTTCCTCAAACTTTTTATAAATATAAACCATCTCTTCATAGGTTTTTCATCCCAAACTCCAGTGTTTTCTTCTCCTTCAAAGCATTTATACTTTCAGTCTTTGTTGGTTCAAGTGTTTCTGCTAATTCCTTGAGTATTCTAGTTGTGAGTTCATGCAGTCCGAAATAACCCTAAAGAATTTTTACAGGTCTGTTCCTGTGCTATCGGAAAGTTGTGAGCTATAATCATTAATAATCTATTCTCTTGTACTATCGGAGAGTTGTGAGCTATAATATAATCATTAAGAATAATGTTTACGTGCCTTAGGGTTTGCCTTCTTATAGTTCGTAGTCTTTCAACATCAATATTGACAATAAGACAAAATTAGGCTAAGGTAATTCTTAGTCTCGCCATAATGCACACATTGCTTTAGAACTTCATTCGTTTGTTCAAAAAACTATTACTTCATATTCCAAATAGGTCTAGTCATGTCGGTTGGAACGCCAGTCTATCAATGATGGCCCATCGGAAAACTAGCTGCTTGACACTGTTAAAAAGTTGGTCGGTCGGTCGTCCATCTTCTAGTGGCTTGCCGGCCATTTTCTAATGATGAATCATTGAAAAGGTGGCTGGCTATTTTTTAATGGCAAGCCGTTGAAATCATAGCCTGCCGTTTTTTGGCGGCAACATTTGCCGGTGATCTTCCTATGTTTCCTTGTTAATTTTTTTTCTTAAAAAAGAAAGTTAATTAAATTAACATGAAAGAAAGAAGAAAGAGTTGGCGGAGAAAAACATGAATAATATAGCATGAAAAAATGAAAGATGAGGAGGAGGAAGAAAAAGAAAGAAAAAAGAAAAGGAAGTTATAGAAGTAAAGGGTGAAGAAAAAGAAAAAGAACAATAAGAGGAAAAAAGGAAAGGAGGAAGAAAAAGAAGAAGAATAGGTGGAGAGGGAGTAAGGAAATAAATGGTGAGAAAGAGGAAGGAAAAGAAAAAAAAAACATATTGAGAGAGAAATGTGGAGGGTAAAAAGTGAAGGTGAGAGTGAAATATAGAGAAGTGTGGAGGGTGAGAGAGGGGGGATTTTTTAATTACTGATGGCATATTTTCAATCAAAAACTTTAAAATTTGAAATTTTTTTATGGTGGGAAAACAAGGAGCAAAAAATTTTGATGTCTCGGCAGCAACTAATCCAAATTTTCAAATTAAATTTTAACTTTTTTTGGAGGTAAAAAGTTGGGGGAAAAATGGAAAAAATCAAGTTTTTCTAAAAGTGTATAAACCAAAAAATCATATTAAAACTGGTTGATTACGATTGGATCTGAGGATGGGGTAGAAATGCATCTAGTGGCTACCTTGCCAATGAGATGGCCAGGGTGGAAGGTTTCAAAGGTTGGTTTGTGAGGTTTTGAATACTTTAATTTGCTGGAGCTATGTGTCTTAGAATGAAACTTTGACCAGGAACCAAACCAAAAAACCTTGTTCAATTTTCAGGTATGACTATTTTAAGTTGGTTCAATCCCATTAGAAACCCGACCCAACCCTACCAATATTCCTAGTCCAAGGCCAACGATTTCTACCTTTTGTAAGTCACTTCCAAACGTCCAAGCAGGTGAGAGTTTTCTTTTGCATTCTCCAAAAAGTCTTCCCATCATGAACAATGTGAGATCCTGGAGGGTTCTTCTCAATACTATATCCCAATGGGACTCAGCTTCCTTGGGTGGAAAATCCAAAAAAGAGTCTCACTCAACGCAAGACGTAATACTCATAATTGAATGCATTGCAGTAAGTTTCATAAGCTTCAACTTGAAAAATTCTTGAGGCACTTCTTCTGGGAAACGAATACCAAATTAATTTCTCCTTGATGCATAATAAAGCAAGTATACTTGTTGATGGTATGAGCTGAATGACAGTGGCCACTGACCATCTTTCTCTCATTCCATTTGAACCCCTTTTTATATTTTCTTGAGACTTGTCAATCTACTCTAGGTGTTGGATCGGAACATTTGTGCTAAAAAATTAATATACGGGTTTTATATGCATTTAGAATGAATAAGGGGGCAACAAAATAACTTTCTTTTGTTGAATCTCGATGTACTTGTTAATTAGCAATTTAATCTACAAACTTGAAAGCAACTGATTAGACACAAACAAATCAATGCTTGCATGAACATTTTAATAAGGAAGGCCCGTAATAATTCAAACATTAGCTATCATACAAAAAAAAAAGATACTACATCAATATATGTCTAGAGATGAGAAAGAGAATAGCCAACATACGAAAAAAAAAAAAATACTACATCAATATATGCCTAGAGATGAGAGAGAGAAAAGCCAACCACACGTAAGAGCATATATTAGTTGCCAAAACTAGGCCAAGTTATCCAAATTTGAGCAACTTTCTCATATGTCAGAAGACCACTATAACTAAATCACTATACGTAAAACATTTATGAAAATAAACTTCTGCTCTTGGAGATGCTCTTTTATAGCCTAGTATTTGCTTTCTCGCCTCAACTAGTTTCCCTGATCCCTTTGACCAAACATAGCCTCTTGGTGGAGCAATGCCAAGCATTGTGTTGAATTTATTCCAAACTAATATTTAATTTTGATGATGACAAGTGCATTGTTTTACTGTGCTTAATCTCATTTTGTTAGGTCTAAATAGATTTGTTAAAGTTGTGTTTAATTTCTAAGTATTTCAATTGTTAGTTGAAAATATTTGTTTTAAGAAAATTTATTTTTGAAGAGAAGTTAGTAGGTTATCAATTTATGTTAATGTTTGAATCAAGTTTGATTTCCAAATGACAAGTTTTTTTAAGTTGTTTCAAGTTTAATACATTAAAGAAACAGTTTAACATGTCTTTTAATCACATAAGTTTACCCAGCTCTCAAGTTTATGTTTTAATGCGTTCAAATACTTTAATTCGAAGTCTAGAGCTGTTGGTTATTTTTTAGACAACAGGTAATGCGTTAAACTTTGGTTTTAACCTATTAACTGGAAGTCTGAAAGTGTTTGCCCAAATTCTTCAACTAGAGTGATTTCAGCCAAAATTTGACATATGACTTGGAAGAATTAGAGGACACCACTTGGATAGTCTGATAGAGCATTTAATAGTTTTTCTCTAACCATTTTTTACTATTGAAGGATGAAATCGAGTTTAACATCTTAAACCCAGAACTTAACAAGAAATTTGGAACTTTTTCTTGCATAAAAAACAGAGTAACGGTCATCAGTTTTTCAGCAACATTTCTAAACTTCTCCAGCAGGTATACAATGGTCTTCTTGCCCTCAAATGAGTATAAATTCTTGAAGAAACACTTTGAAAAGATCTCTTGGCTATTAGAAGTGAGAATCCATCATCTAGATCAAATCAAGTGTGCTAAATTTGAGACTTGCCAAGAAAGTTTGTGCTTTCGCTTGTATGTTTAGCAAGAGTACTATTGTTTGAGCTTGTAACCTTGTAAACACCATTTATAGTGAGATTGAGTTGGTGAGGTTTCTAGTTAACCTATAGGAAAACTAGTGAGGGAAATGGTGTTGGTGAGGTTTTTAGTTAGGCTATAGGAATATTAGTGAGTATGGGTGGTAGAGAGAGCTACCAAAATAATGTATTTCTTTGTGTACTTTTGACATTTATAATGGAGAAGAAAACTCTCAAGTGGTGAGCTTGAGGATAGGAGTAGGCTCTTAAGAGGAGATGCCGAACCTTTATAAAAATCCTTGTGTACAAGTTTCCCTCATTTTATTTACTTGATCATTGCTTGATGATTTGTCTTCCTTTGCTGGTTAAAGTTGTTTGTTTTCAAAATACTTCAAAGCAAGCTTTCAAAATAAAATTTAGGATATTTGTGATAGTCATTTTATGGTTAGAATAGATTTATTTGAGCTCCTTAAATTACATTTTGGTTTAAAAAATTAAAATCTTATTTTCGTTGATTTTTGGAATTCAACCAATTCATCATCTCTTGGTTACACTTGGGCCAACACATTGGATTAAAAACCATCTTATCAAGCTCAAGTGCAATGTTAAGCAAAAACTCCACCAATGAATCTATAAATTCCCATCCCACTTTGCTTGGTTCAAAGCTGATGATGTCAACCCTTTTAAGAGTCAACTGTAAGTAGGCAAAAGTCTCTTCTTATGATCGCCAAATGGCTTTTCTGTTAATCACCTTGTAGAGTAAGGGTGGTTTAGAATGCTATTTTTCTGTTGAACAACTGATCAATTAAAGGGCAAGGATAGACTGAAAGAAGCAACCCTGTTGAACTTAAGGCATACAAAATATATGCAACAGATATATGTTTAATTTTTTGAAGGTGAAAGAAACCGTAAATATTTGGCAAACATATACAAATAAAATAATCATCCACAAGTAGGCAAAATAAGGAATCATCAAAAGTTACAGTATTTTCACCATTGAAACTATCATATTTTATCAAGTTCAGACCTTCTAATACCATTAACAATATGGAACGAAGATAAAAGGTCTAAATCTCTTTGACCAAACAATTTAGGCCTCATTTCTATGCGTCTCAACATAAACAAGTTACTTTTGTAACAAAAACACTTGCCTTGACAGCTGAAGTCCCCAAAGTGAGTTTTTCAAGCTTGTTGAGTTGTTGAAGATGTGCTTTCATTCCTAAAAGTAACCTATGATCATTAAAACCACATCATTCCAATTCAGTAATGGTGAAATCAATGTGGACTTCTACTAGAGAAGACACATCTAATAGCCTGTATAGTGTTTTATGCCAGTCATAAGATAGGCTCAGTGTTTGAAGACCAGGAACCTAGACCTCTATAACAGAGGGCTTGAAACCAATTGCATTTCGAATAAAAATGAATTCTTTTAAGCTTCTTGAAGCAAATTTGACGTTCTCACAGTAATACTTCAATTTCAGGTGTTTGAGTGAAGGACAACATGTGATAAAGTTGCCAAAAACATCATTGGTGAACTTCCCAAATGTAATAGACAATATCTTAAGGGAAGGACAGTCAATACCACCAGAAGGCTAGAAAGTGCAATGTTGGGTGCTTAATCTAGTTAAAGCCGAATGCTTGAATAAAAAGCAAGGCCACTCAAACATGGCAAGTGGATTTCCACCAAAAGTTAATAAATCCAAATCAAGGTCTCTAACCTGGCAACTGATAGCGAAGTGTACCCAAAAGTCAATTCAAGATTTCAAACAATCGTTGAAAGGGAAGCTGGGGAAGAATTTTTTGATCTTGGGGCAACTGTGTTGAATTAGGGTTTTTTCAATCGATTTTGAAAAATTAGTTGGAGAAAAGTTGAAGAGATGATGAAAAGAAACGAAGGCAAGAATAGGGACAGAGGTCCAAAGGAATTGCCATGTATTGGATAAAGCATTGGTTTTGACAGCCTCTTTCATCGACGAAAGTGACATAATATGCAACTAAACCAAATCTGGTTAACAAGGATAGGTGGCAAGCAAGAAACCTAACTTAGGAGGTAAATTGTAATTATCTTTATATATAATGTTCATCTTTCAATATTGGGGTAATTGAAAGTTTTCCTAACTTAACTGTTATTAACATTATGTTTTATAAATTTCATTAAGCTCGATAAAGCTCGATCTACAAGTTTACAAATTGAGTACTATTGAGCTATTGAATTCAGCTTATTAAGGAATTGAACTTATTTTCCAGCTCAAGCACAAGCTTGTAAAAACTTGGATTGAAAAACCTCAAATAAACTTACCCAACAGGGACCTGACCCTTATTTCTGGGTATGTCAAAAGCTGAGCTGAGAAAGTCATTGTCAAATCCTAAATTATCTTGTTTCTTCCAAATAATGGAAAAAAAGAAAAAAAGAAAAGGAAAAGAACAAGTCATGATTACTTTGTTGTATACATACACTAGTTTTTGTTTTCATGTTTATCGCGAACATTGACTAAGAAATATATTTCTAACTTTGAAATCTAATATATATGTATGTATGTATGTATGTATAAAATAAAGCATGATACATCTAAATGTTATTTTATCCTTTCATTAATGAGAATGATTTTGGAACTGACACGTGACATGCTTTTCTTTTTTAGTAAGTTAATCATAAATTTTATACATGGTTTACCAAATATACCCCCACCTTCCAATGCAATATGGTTGCTGATATGTAGCAGTCAAAAATCGTAATTTCATTCAAATTTTAAATTTAGGTAGATAAATATAATCTTAAATTTAGATTAATCCTAATTTTTCTAAATCCCAAGTTTTGAATTAATGTGGTTAGAAATAATCAAATTATTTTCATAAATAATTTTTTATTTAATTATGATAATATTATATTGATATTATCTTTTTTTTAATGATTTTATAAATATTATTTCATACAAAAAAATGATTTTAACATTATCATATATCAACTATATTAATCATGCCAATGCCTATTAATTTATTTTTTTAAGAACCAATAATCTCGTAACCAATATAAACCCAAAATGCAAAAATTTTAAATTCATTCTACTCTTAAATCAAAGTTGATTGATGACTCAACCTTATTCTCCCTTCTGTTTCCTCACCCACTTATAGCTCCTGATCATCATTTACCAAATTCATTGATGAAACCATCGTTCTCCTCAATTCTAGTGTTCTTTCCATCTAAAAATCTACAAGTAGAACTAGGATATTTAAGTTTCTTAAAAAAAAAGAGAGATTAGAAGTTTTTTTCCAGGATTTATGGTAAGTTTTATTTTTCTTATAATTAAGTTAAGGAATAGAGTTGTTGATTTTATATTGTGATGACCCTTAATTCTCCAATCGTATTTATCTTTATTTTTTCTTATAAGCTACTCAAGGTTTCTTTTGAAGATTCAGTATCTTTATTTATTAAAATTTTATCTTTTGCTTATTATTGTCAGACTCTTTCAGTTTCATATTTTCTGCTTCTCATAGATTTTTTCATAGTTTCATTTTTGTGCTTATCCTAGTTTTGAGATGCCAGCACCACCAAACAATGAACAAACTTTATCAAGGAAACAAATGTTTGGAACCATCAAACACCTCATTAGCATAGCAATTACTACATTTCAAGTCTCCCATTGGCCAGATTACAGAAGCCTCCGGTTACCTCAATTCCAACACCACCATCAACACGGGTATTGTTTTCTTGATCCAAAATTGACTCATGATTTTCAATTTCAAATATTCACGTGCCTTTTTTCCTTTATTGGTTTTTTGTATTACCAAATTTTGCCTGAACATTTTATGTATCAATAGGTGTGATGTCAAGGATTGGGGCGGAGACCGCTCGAGTGTTAGCTAAGCGAGGTATGGGCTGGTGTTTCTAGGAAGGAATCATAAGTCGGTGGAGGAAGCAAAGATAAGCATTCTCTCCAATTCTCCTTGATTTAAATGTCGTGATGCGGTTGACTTCTGGATCCAATTTAGTATATTGTTCCCTTAAGTAGCATACTTAGATGTGTATGCTTAGTTTTTTTTTTAATTAAAAGTAAATGGCTAGAGGCTAGAATTTACTACTATGTTTTTTAAAAGATTTTTTAATGTAACCCTATATACATGGATTGCCTCCATTTGGCTATTTAGATCGTGCACTGTGAGGTTTTAATTTGGTCGCCTTTATTGATTTTTTTTTTCAGTTTTTGGTTTGTTTGCACGATATCAGTTTATGTTTTGGTGTTCTTTTCCACCTTCAACTTTAGAAAATATCTTACTATCTATTTAATTTTGACTTATTATGTTAATTATTTAGGCCCATTTTGGGCCAAGTCCATTTTAGTACATTTTTTAATGAAATTTCACAGTTTTTTTCATCATCCCAACACTTTTTTTTGTAAAATAGTTCTTTAAATTAATTGGTTTATTATTTTGGGCCAAATTGGGTAACTACATTATACAAATTTTTCATGTATCCAAAATTTTTTTAAAAATTATTTGTTTGTAATTTTAATATGTTTATTATTTGGGCCAATTTGGCCAACTTTCTTTAATGATTTTTTCATGGGGCCCAAAACTTTTTATTTTAAAACATATTTGATTTTAAAATTAATATGTTTATTATTTTAGACTAATTTGGCTAGCTTCATTTTACAATGTTTTCATGTAGGCATGTTGCAAAAAACTTTTCCTTTAATTATATATTTTTAAAATTAATAAGTTTATTATTTAGGGCCAATTTGAGGAAACCTCCTTTCATAACTTATATAACTTTTTTATTTAGTCCAAAATACTTCTAGAAATGTATTTGTTTTTTACATGTATGTGAATCATTGTTATTTATAACAAAAATGTTTCGTGTAATGGATAGATATATTGGAGATACTCAATATGATGTTAGCATAATTTTGTATTTTTAATTTATGTTGGTTTGATAATAATATTGATAATGATATATTTATATCTCAGTTAAATATATATTATTTTTTAAAACTAAAAAATATTTGAATTCCATGGAAACTCTAATATATAAACTAGTTGAGAGAACTTTTGAAGCACAAGTGTATTTTGGCCCTTAAATTAATAGACTTATAAGTCAATAATGTCGTAAAAGTAAAAAAAACCGACATAATTATAAAAAATTTACTCGATATTAAACAAAACAACTTCCTTTATTTTTAAAAGTTTTAAAAGGAATAAAACCCGATTGGCTTACTTTGCCACCTCGTGTTTGTTACTACACACAAAAAAAAAGTTTCTCTTGTCAAATGATTGGTTAAATATTTAATTAAGAATTTGGATTGAATGGCTCGTATATGAAATTTTATAAGTATCTACGCGTTAATTACCTGACACATATTTTAGTTAAAAAAAAATTATAACACTTCGCATGTTTCCTTCTCCGTGCGCCGCACCGTAGGCTTATTAGTATATATATTACACCAAAACAGGGTAGAACCAAATACTGCAAGTCCCTTAACCTAATAATGGAGTCGGAAGGCCCTAAGAACGATGAAGTAAACAGTGGAATACCGCTGTCGCCTCGTATAGTGGCGGCTGTGCCGGATCCGGAGAATTCCGTCAGCAGTAATCACAGCGGCGATGAAACCAACGATAGGCTCAGTGCCTTGCCGGATTCCGTTCTTTTGCACATCCTGTCGCTTCTGCCGATGAAAGACGTCGTCAAAACCAGTGCTTCATCCAAGGTATAGCAGTTCCTTTGGACAGCCGGTCCCAGCCTTGAATTTTCTTTCCCTTACAGACGGGATTTCCCTGAGTATTTGACCGAAGCCATTGACAGAACCCTGACTCAACACCATTCCCATACGTTGGATGGGTTTAAACTCCAGAAATTCGCCATCGATTCCATTCGTGGAGGGTTTAAAATCTCGAGTCGACTCCTGGTTAGACGTCGCAGTCAGCCGCCAAGTGGAAGAGCTTCATTTGGATTTTGATCATCCATTGTATATATTGCCCTGGTTCGTATACGAGCACTCGACTTTGACAAAGTTAAGCATGCATCGATGTGTTATCCAGCCTCGTGCTGGAGGCGTTCACTTGCCTTCCCTCAAGAACTTGTCCCTTTACCGCGCAAAGTTGAGCGATGATGCAGTTACTACCATTTTGGCTGGTTCTTGTTCGCTCGAGTTTCTGGAATTGGAGGTTTGCTCGGGCCTCCAAAACCTCAAACTTTCATCGAGCTGCTTGGGGGGATTCACCTTTGGGAACCATGAGAAGGAGTCGGCGACCCTGATGGAGGTCTCGGTTCCTAATCTTTTATTCTAACACCTAGTCGGACGGTGGCATAATACGCAATGCAGACTGATGGATGTGTCTTCTCTGGTGGAAGTTACCTTCGAAATCGACTCCATCGATTTGGAAAATTGTTACACTACTCATGATTTACTAGTAGGAATGAAGGATCTTCTTCAACAGCTCCGCAATCTTGAGACACTCACTTTTTTGTGCTATAGATCTCTCAAGGAAACGACAAGGGTAAAATTTGTTGTGTCAGTGTCACAATTTATTACTGTACTCGATTTATATGTTATTTCCTAACATGATGTATATATATATGTGTGTGTGTGTGTGTGTGTGTGTATTTTCTTAATTAACAGACAACACGTTTTGTGAACCGTGACTTGTGGATATCACTATCAGATGAGAGGACTTTCAGCTTCTTGCAACTCAGTCTCAAAAGGGTTGAGATCTTCGACTTTGGACCAAAGAAAGTGGGTTGGGGGTTCATAGATTTGCTGGTGGAGTTCTTACTTAAAAATGCTCGTGTGCTTGAGAAGATGGTGTTTTATATACGGGATGGCGAAGTTCATCAATACTGGGAACATGTTGGGTCAGAGGAATCAGATCATAAGATACTTCGTCCAGCGGCACAACGAATATTAAGCTATAAAAGGGCCTCACCCGCTGCTGATGTCTGCTTTGAAAGATGTTGTGAGTAATGTAATGTTTATCTGCCTTCTGATTAGTTGCAGGTCCTAATTTGTTTTCTGCTTTACCCTACCGTTTCTTTCCTCATTTCAACGAAATAAAAAAACGAATTTGTGAAGCTTTGAGCTGATTTACTATTGATGATTCGAAGGTCTTCGGATTGAAATTTTCAATCTTACCAGGGAGGGGGAGATGACGATAGTGTTTCACGGTGCATGACTTTTGACTACTAATCAGAAGAATTTTTTGCGCACGATTTCAACAGGATGAAGGCTAAGTCATCCCTTAATCATTGCACAATTACTTAATACAGTATCCACTTGTTAATGATATAATTAAGCTGAAATGCTATTGTAAGACATTGTTATGTTATATGCATGTAATCTTTTATCTTGTAGTAGTGAAATTGCCTAGAGAAAAAATGGACGTAAGCTCACTGTGGAGAAGCGAATCACATGTTTGTTCTGTTTATGTTTTTCCACTACATAGGTGTACGATTGGTATTAGATTGTGATGGATTCATACTCATGTCACAACGATCCCCAACAGTGCATCTTTTTCAGCCATATTCATCATAATGTTGATCCTCCAACTGCAAAATAAAAACCAGACTACCAAGCGTATCCAGGAGTGGAGTCTAGATTTCTAGCTATCAATTTGTAACTTCTGAGTATTGGTTTATGTCTTTTCTGACACAACTATTTGGCGACCGCCGCAGTAATATAGGTCCAAACAATTTATTTCAAGTTATGCAACATGTACAAGCTACATTTCTGATACAGAAACCCAAGCCTTATGGCTATAGAGGGGTCCCTTTTAAGTAGCAACACTATAGGAGTATAGTTTCTTTAACTACAAGCAACTGGCCATGTAATCACGCCCAGAGCTTGCTTGTTTCTTTTATTCCACCATATACATATATATATATATATATGTTAAGCTGTTGGATATGAAGATCCCATGGCAATCCCACACAATCCTTCCTTAGCTTCAACGCCTCTCAGAATCCTCAAGTAGCCCTGCTCACCCCAGTCACTACCCCATGAATTTTTCATCAGCCAATACTTTATCCCCTTCGTAGTAGTACCATAACCGACCGCTGTCACCCCATGGTCGAGCTCTGTTCCACACTCTCCTGAAATAACGCCTTCTGAGTAGAACATGAGTGCACTAGAATCAATGGATATAGATACCGGCTGGTTCGCCACGGCCTTCAAGAGAGCCTCCTCACTGTTGTCTGGAACGCGTTCATAACCCTTGATTTTGGCCACATGGGATGCCTGCTTTGCGGTGTTGCAAGCGCCGTCAGCTGCTGTGTAAGGGTAATTCGCTTCGCTGGTTATGCCATGGTTGTTCATGATGTACTCGAATGCGTTCTCCATCTCTCCGCCTCTGCAACCTGCATCCACACTTTTCGTGTCGCAATCAACAAGCTCTTGCTCTGAGAGGGAGATCAACTTTCCTTTTGACAATTTGTTGATCCCTTCTGTTGCTGCAACAGCAGAGAATGCCCAGCAGCTGCCTGTCTCCACAAATATATCCACCCGTCATTAACAGACATGAATACTAAGGTACATGCACACGTACATACGTAACTATATATATATATATATATATATATATAGATATTCTCACCGCATGAGCCTTGGTCCTTGACAGGAGTCACGGCTCCCTTCTTTCTCCAGTCCACGGAAGGAGGGGCACGAGTCACGTTTTCATACTTAAAGGGTGTATGTTTCCTTAGCCCAAGGGGCATCCGGTAGCCAGTCCGAGCAGCCTTGAACTCTTCAACAGTTTGATCCGCGAACTGGTTAATGCCGAGCCAGTAAGATTTGTTTCCAGCAGCATTGAAAGCCTCTATGAATTCAACATTGTTCTTGAAAATTTGGAGACGCCTTTGCTTCTCTTTAGCATCCTTGTAGACCTTTCCATATTTCGCCATCCATTGGTCGAGCCTCTGAGGCATGGATGCCTCTGGAATTTCACGGCAAATGCCTTGAGAGGCCAAAAGTGCCCAGATGAGGAAGGGAGCGGTTAAGCAATATTGCCTTTGGTGAGTGGAAGGAGAAGTCATGATCGTTTGATCAGATGCAAAAGAAAGCTTGTAGCTAGGAATGAGTTCTGTGAGCAAAAATGGTCTTGCTCAACACTCTATATATAGCCGGGAGATATCCATATCTATGACTTCGGTCAAAGGTTCTAGAGAGTAAGAAAGGATAAAAGCTAAAAAAAAAGAAGCTACAAAATGTGTTTTGCTTGGTGATGTTACATCACTTAATTCGAGTATGGATGAGCTAGGTATATTTGCGCTGACCCCTAGTCAAAACTATACGTTGCTGTGGAGGTTCAAAGTTATATATATATATAGTTTATTTACCCATAGATTAAAGGGAAAGAAAATAACAAAAACTATTATTCTAAAATATATAATAACCGTTACAAACTTTAAATTTAAAAATAATTAGCAGACAGTCGTTGTATGATTCAAGCTAACATTTTATTGTCACTTTTTCTTGTTTGAGGACAAAATAATCCTTTTTATGATATTAAGTATAGTAGTGATAAAAAATAACTGGGGAAATGTAGGTTCTAGGACATTAGAGGAATAAGCGTAATTTGAACAAAATTTCAGAACAGTAAATATAATTCACCTTTATTTTCTTTTTATACTTAAAACTAATTACAAATTCATATAAGGACATAAAAGTTGAGGAGAATCTACTTGTCTCTTAAAACTATAAACACTTTAAGCCATAATTTAACAGTGTTGACGCATAATACAAAATTCATGATTAATTTAATTTTCAAGTCTTCCTTTGCTTTTGGCTTTTTCCCCTTATCCAGCCCACAATGTCCATGATGCATGATTAATTTATTTCCTCCATTATGTCTGCATACCCCTAATTACTACTAAAAATCAACTTAAGAAATTAAAATGGCTAATATATACCTATTGTTATATAGTTCATATATACAGGGGAAAGAAGACGCTTAACAAAACACATGACAAAAAACTCAACTATATATAAATGAATTTCTTACTCGCCAGAACTCAGTTCCCTGAAATGCAAGATATGATTCTCGGCTTCTTTAATTTGTTTTTGGAAAAACTACCAAGAACCTTTGAGGCGGTCAAATCTTTAGTTGCCCCTTTTATTTTTTGAGAAATATATTATATCCCTCACAAGTTCCTGGAACCCTATAGAAAAACAATCCCACCATTTATTTTAAATGTTAAAAACCTAATAATTAATTACTAGAACATCAAATAAAAAACTTTGCAACCGAAAGAGTCTTTACCAAATTAAGAAGATGACTGAATATGATCATTTACCAATCACAAAAGATTCAATAGTAATGATTCATCACTAAAGATTATTTGTGTTTTATACTATAGAAAAAACAACAGGTTCAATATCATGTTTGGCTAGATATTCTTTCTCATTATTATTATTTTCTATATTTGACATTCCAGACAATTATAATAGCATATTTTGAATGTCCAAAATTTATAACAGAGGTGTGATTGAGGATTTTAGAGAACTTGAAGAGGGAAATAATATATTTTCCAAAAGTGAAAGGGCAGTTGTAACTTCGACGAAATCTCGGGTGTTTTTGGTAATTTTCTATGTGTTTTTTCAAGTAGCTTATTAACGTGGTATATTTAGTTATGCAAAATTTCTTATTTTTCTTTTTTAAATTTTTTGATAAAACTATGAGGATATAACTTATTTTAAAGATGTGAAAAATCTTAGTTTTCATTTACTTTTGGAATATCTTTCAGTTTCATTCTTCAAATTTTCTTTGATGAAGGGCATAGCATAACTATGCAGGGGAAAACAATGTTTTGTAAACTATAGAAAACTCTTTTGATAAAGTGGAAACATCTAAAATAAAAAATTTCATTTCAACATATGATTTTTTCAAAATTTAAAAAACTCATAAGATTTTCCTACATCTTTAAAACAAGTCATGTGCTCAAACTTTCATCAAAGGTATTTTGGGAGAAAAAAATGATAAAATTGTTACATCTAAACACCACTTTAAATTCTAATTAAATTTGGACAACTCATTTATTAAAAAGAAAGAAAAAAAACTTATTTAATTTAAATCTATCCACATAATCAAACTAGTTCTCCATTAATATTTAGAAAACTTGGTTTGCTCCTCCATAAATTATACTATGTCTTCGCATTTTGATTAAGAAAATTTAGAGAAGAAAAATGAAAGATTTCCTACAACTAAATACCATGTGCCAAACCGAAGCTCTTCCTCTCCTAAGGCTGTATTAGATTTTTCCCCTCTATCTATATCCAAGAACAACTCATGAACATTTCAGCTGAGAGATTATTAGGAACTCTGCTCGACTTAACTATGGTACATACATGCAACATGTCTTTGGTTACTGAGTTAAGTTTGGTTAAAGTGAGTGGAGTGCCTCGGTTATGCTCCCACCTATGCAACTTGTGTTTATTGCTTGACCGAGACTGGCTTGCCTTTGTGGGTTGACCACCATATATAGTACTTCATACTTAGTGCTCCACTAATTCCTCACTTATTTTGTTTATTACTCTTCTAGACCAACACTACCACACCTCAGAAAACATACAGGTTCTGTGATCCTTACCTGAGCCAATAAGCAATCCTCTCTATTCAACACAGTTCTACCATGCATGCTTCTTCCACTAGTTAAAATGGCCTATGTAAGTCCTCTACTAGGTGTATCTGGCTTTTTTTGTATAATTATAAAAAAAATTATTGGACACAATTTCACTACATAGATATATTAGGATAAAGCAAATCTTAATTGTTTTATGTTTTCAAACGTATTAATATCTTAGAAATGTTTTAATTGTGCGTCCAGTCTACTACTTCATGAATGTGTATGTGTAGATATGGATAAACATATTGTCTAGCAAAAACTCCCACTAGTGATTCTACAATTAAATTTCAAACCCTCTAAATGTGTATGGTGCAAAGCCCAAAATGTTGACCCTGTTGAGAAACAGCTGCAAACAGGTGAAACTCTCATCTTGTGATCTCCAAAAGGCCTTAATTTGTTCCGTCAACAATGTTTGGTTTTTGGCCTTATGGTTATTACTATTTCCTAAACCATTCCTTTTTATAATACTCCCTCCGGAGACATTTTTGCCCTTCCATTATCTCTCCTCTTCACATCCCTCATCTATTCGTTCATTCTGGATTCCCGTCTGTCGTTCGTTCGTCACATTTGTCCATCTGTCATCTATTTGTCCTCAATTCTGTTGCTGTCCGTCCGTTTTAGTCTGGATTCTCGTCCCTCTTTCCATTCCGGCCTCAATTCGTGTTGCCCCTCTGCCTTTAGGTTCAATTCGCGTCGGCCCACTCACCTCCGTCCTCGATTCATGTCCCTTCCTCGATTTTGTGACGGCCCTCGAAGTTATAAGTCTAATCAGCCAAGTTATTAGTTAATTTAATAAATTACACTTTAGTTAATTTATTTTCAAGCTAAGTCTCAGTAATTTAGGGTCTAGTAGTTAAAAATGAATAAGATTAATCATTTAAGAAAGCCGGGCCAAGAGGGGTATTTTGATCATTTCACATAATGATCCGTTTTTATTACACGGTTGAATAGAGTATGAGAAAATATTAAATTTGAGGTGTAACGGTTTTTCGGGATTTTCGCTCTATCATCGTGAAATTTTGGATTAACTAGATTGTTCATAAATGGTTTAAATGTAATCTTGATAAAGGTAGTGACAAATTTGAATATAAATGAAAGTCTGAGACTGGCCGTGTAATTATATCTGTGAAGAAACCAGGTGTGGCGTAATACCAACTTTGGTCCTAAAGTTTTAAACATGTTACGAATAAACCTAAATTTACTAGAGAGTACAAAGAGGGCACTCAGCACGTGATTTTCAAAGTGAGGCAGTGGCATTTTAATTAAGTCAACCAGGTCATTTCTTCCATGTTTAACCACCCAAAACTTCACCCCTCTTCCCAGAAACGCCATGGACAAAAACACAGAAATGTTAAATGATTTTTTTACTTTTATATTATAAGTTATTTTATTCTTTTAATGAAACTTCATTTTATCATTGTTGACACCCAATTTTATCCAGGTACTAGTTTTTCTTTAGTTCTAGGTTAGAAAAATTAGTTTTTGGGGCATTATTCATTTTGAAGGACAATTTGGCCAATTGTTAAGATATTTAGGCCATTTATCATTTTAGGGTTTTATAAAGTTGGTTGGTCTAGTCACATTTAGATTACATTGTTGTTCGTGTTATAAAATTTTAGGAATTTAGTATGGTCATTTAGGGTTAAAATAGAAACTAGTTTCTGTTTAGGTACTAATTTTGGCTTCTAGAGGTCATTTGGGTTGGTTTAGGAAATAGGAAGAGTTTGAGTGTGAATTGGAGGTTTTTAGGAAGTGGTAGGCAAAATTGGAAAGTTTGGGATCAAATTTATCAATTTTAGAAAGTTTGAGCCAAAGCTGGCAAAAATATGACGTTCTGGGTGAAATTTGGCTTTTTGCAAAGTTTTGGAAATAATTTGATAAATCCTGAAAGTTTAGGGTTCAATTGGCAAATTAGAAGAGTTTTGGGTCAGGTTGGAATTCGCACAGAATTTGGGGCTAAATCAGCAACTTAAGAGTTTTGTTGGACTATAATTGATCTTTTTACTAGATTATATCCTAATTAACTTAAACCTCTTCAAATTTGATTTGGATGAAGTTCAAACTCTCAAAAACCTTGTTGATCATGTTTTATACATCCTCTAATATAAATATGGGTCATTATTTCAGAGAAAGGGGAAGAAATTCGAAGGCCCTAAGATTCTTCAAAAAAGGGGGAAAACTGTAGTTTAGCCCCTTCTCTCAACGCCCTTCATCCTTAAAACCCTAAGTTCTGCCCAACTGACATCGCCACTAAGGATGGCAAAATTTGACCCGGCCCAAAGACTTAACTTGACCCACTTGAACCTAAGCTCGACCTGACCTGATTTGATAAAAAAAGTCAACGACCCGAATCCAATTGAAGTGAAACCCGAGAAAACCCGAACCCGAACCCGACTTAACTTAAACTCGAAATAACCTGATGACTAAACCCGACAAGACCCGATTTTAACTTAAATTAACATAAAATATATGGTCGGTAAAAACTTTAGAAAATTATGATTTAATATATGTGAATAAGTTTTTTCTATTCTGTTGATCTGTTTTACATTCTAAAATGAACGAGTGAGAGTTATGGGAAATGATTAGTAAAATGGTGATATAGAGATAAAAATAATTAGATTTTAGAAATTATAGTACTTCTTTCATCCTATATTCTTTGAAATATTTGACATTTTCGAATAGTTTCAATTGAATTTATTTATATTACTCCCTTTGTCTCAAATTCTTTGCATCATTCATATTTTAACAATTAATCTATAATTTTCTATTTTCAACAATTTAATATATAAATAAAAAACTTTATTCATGATTTTTAAATATATATTTTTTAAATTTTTCAATAAACAATAATATAAATAAATTCAAGTCAAACTAGTCAAAAAAGTTAAATGCAACAAAGAAAATGGGACAGAAGGAGATTATTTGTTAGAAAAGAATTTTAAAAGTATATATTAAATTATTGAATAGTGAATGTTACAAAGAACTTGAAATAGAGGTAGTATTTTATTAAAGAAATTACATATTAATATATCTTCATAAATTTTATATTATTTTTTATACCTAGTTAAATTAAATTTTAATCAAAATTAAACAAAAAAATTGAAACAATTCACCCATTTCAGCTTATGCATTAGTGAACCAAGTAAATCTGACAATCAAGTTGAATTTGGTCTAAGACCCGATAACCCGACCTAATTGGATCCGAGCCCAAATAAACCCGGATTGACCCAACCAAATCTGAAATTTACTCAACCCGAACCCAAATAACCCAACTTGAACCCAATCTAGACTCAAATACATGCTAACCTGATTAAACATGAACCTGAATGACCTAACCCAAACCTTACCCGACCCTCATAATTGCTACCCCTAGCCGCCACCCCTGAATATTCGCTCTGCCTAAAGCCTCCGGCCTCTATCTTTTAGTCGCCATAAGCTGCCGCCACTAGCTGCTCCAATCTGCTCATGTCGCATCGCCCCCATGCAACGCAGCCGTCTCGACCTTCACCCATCACCGGCGACGCAAATCGGAAGGAGGACTAGCAGAGCCGAATCGCGGCTTCTCCCCTGCCGTGATTCTTTCTTCAATTCGCCACCGTTCGCAGCCGCTTCACGCCACCAACCGTGCCTCGAGGAGTCGCCTCATCGTCGCTGAGCAAAAGCCCAGGCCGCTGCCCTCTCTCACCTCCAGCTAATGGAGATTCGAAGTAAGATCCGATCCAAACCCGCTTTGTGACCCGTTTAGAGATCCGTCTGACGCAGTTAACTAGTTAACTTCGGTATAACTCCCGTTCATCTAGACTAGTAACATTTTTCTCTTTTGTAGATTGGTCAGTAGCAGCAAATCTTCTATTGTTTTCTTTTTCTGTCTTTGTGTATTGGTTTATTTTTCCATGCATTAAATTTAACCATCAAATTTGTATCAAAGTGTAACTTAGTTTATTTATTTGCATATTTCTTTAATCTCAGAATAGTTTAATTTAATTCACATAATGCATATCAGAAATCACACTTAGAGAATTCATTCTGTATGGGTTTAATAAAATCTTAGGATGAATTTAGGACAATAATTAGAAACAAATTTTAAGATCTATATCCAAATGATCTAATAGGATTTATGGTTTAGATAATTATTTAAATTATTTTAAAAAATAATAATAAATAAATTTCAATATCCTTATCTGGATGATCCAATAGGATTTATGATTGGATTGATAATTAACCAAAATGTTTTAAGATAAATAAAAATAAATCAAAATAGATTAAGTGTTATAAATAAAAATAAATCAAAATAGATTAAGTATTTTTTATGTTTCACATCCGGGTGGTCCGATAGGATCAATAGTTGGAAATATAAAAAATTTCATAAAACAAATAAAGTCAAACAGTAAGATTTAAGAATCCATATCCGGGTGATTTGGTTAGAATCCATGGTTTGAAAATTAATTCAATTATTTAAAGTAAGTAAAACAAAACTAAAATCAAACTAAGGTGCAAATTTTAGGCTTTAGAATAAAGTTATTTTACGATAACCGTACTCCCAAATCTCTCGAACTCTTGTAAACCATTTTAAGGTGTTCAATTGACCTAAGTGTAAACCGATTTGTGGCGACTCAAAAAAACACGTTGCTATAGCTTGGTGACTCCACTAGGGACATCACGTAAGTCAAGCCTATCAAGTTTGGCTTATTTTTGTATTTTGCTTTGCTCATTCTTATGCGACTTATGCGTCATATTTACTCATGGTCGGCATGCAATATGCACTCATGACATGAAGCTTTACACTCGAGCTTGCTCAACTCAACCACATTCTTTCAAAGCGAAATTAGTGTTATTGTACTTATGAGACCAGGGTCTCCAAGCCTTTGCTAGTTTCAAGTAGCAAAGTAGTGTATTTACCTCCTGAAACGGTAGTCTTTGCATGGGCCTACAAAATACTACGACTCGAATTAATCATCTCCTTACATAAACCCTCGTGGGTAAGGAATTGGTGTTGTTGTATTTGTGGGGCCATGGTCTCCAAGCCTTTGCTAGTTTCAAGTAGCAAAGTAATGTATTTGCCTCCTGAAATGGTAGTCTCTGTATGGGCCCACAAAATGCTACGACTCGAATTAATCTTCTCCTTATATAAACTCTCGTAGGTAAGGAATTTGGCTGTGGTTATATCAATTGATTTAATGATGGAATTCGGGAACTACCCTTAGCCTTTTTGACAAGCTAGCTGTATACATATAGATTACCCTACTTAACCATAGAACCGGCCATAGAACTCCTACCATTTATCAATGCCATAGGCATGTTCTTATACCGTTTTATCACTTTGTTCATACGTTTTTGCTTTAATTACTTCAATGATTTTCTTTCTTTGCATTTGTATTTATTTCATGGTTCTAACTCCTTTTTTATATTAGCTTATATGTTATTCGCTAACATTTGCTTTTCTATTGTTCTCCTTTGCATACTTTTTTCTTCTTTATGCATCAAAATCATGCATCAAATTATGCTAGCTCTTGTGTTTTTAATATCAATAAGAACATGAAGTCCAACAATAGTTACAATCAAGATCATTCATTGCATGCATACATCAGTCATCACGTTTATGCATTCATACTATGAAATGATCACTTTATTTAAGGTGCAAGATTTTCATCCTAAGTCAGTGCATCCACAAACCAGATTGAGCAAGGCAAACGCAATCTTCAAGGAGACTTCATGCAATTCTTGGATAAGGGAAGTTTTTATGCTCCTTTTGGTGGATGGGAAAAATGTCTCTTCAGGAAGAATTTTTAGGCTATATCCAACCTAGAGGCCTACACATATTCGTGAATAATAGGGAATCTTTCGAGTGAATTTGTATCTTTGAAAGCTTGCTAAAGTAACTTAATAGTAAAAATCTCCTAGATTTAGTTCAGTATCTAGGGTGTAATCTTTGTTAAATAGACATCTGTTATTATTTTCTTTTACAATAAAGAGATGTAACATGTACATTTCACCGCCTTTCAATAAAATGCCACATTTTACATCCATTTCACCATTTTTGCCATTATATCATCCATTCACCCCTCTTGCCATTATACTTTTTTTTTAATAAACGTACATAAATCTGACAATGCTATTCATGTGTGATATGAAAGCTAAGGGAGATTTGATAGTGGCAATCTTGAAAATGCTGCCTAATCTAGTGAAAAAGAACTTAAATGTTGCGCCTTAACTTTCATTATACAAAAGCAAAAAAAAGGTCATAATGGTTATCAATATCATTGCAAGAAGTTTTTGTTTAGCTTCTGAAGAAGGTAGTTCTCACATTAAACGGCTTCTGTGACATCTCAATTCTCATGAATGCTCAACACAAGAAAAGGTTCTCAATTCTTTACAACACAAGTTCCAAAAAAAGAAAGAAGTTCATCCCTTCCATCAAAAGGCAACAAGAGAAATTCAAAAGAAAGAAAAGATTAAGAGTAAGCACAGGCAACTAATGTCACTTGAGGCGTCTCGCTCAAGAAGTGCTACCTAGCATGTCACATGTCAAAATCATAGCTCATAAAAAAAAGGAAAAAGTAACAAAAAAAGATAAGGACTAGCTAGGTTGTTAGTCTCTAACACAACCCAGGCAATAGTTAGAGCAAAGGAAAGAAAAAGAAAAAGTGAACTATGAATTCTAAACTGAAAACCTACAAAGGCAGTTTAGAAGAAAAAGGCAACCTTTGAAGCAATATTACATACAGGTTGCAAGAGTTTGGGGGCAATGGATGAAGTCTCACTTTCTGGAAAAAGTGGTAAGTTTGAGGCTATCACTATTAAATTTTTTAAGGCAATCAGATAAAGTACTTTTTTCACATCACTCAAACTTAACTTTCCTCAACCTAACATTTACCTCTTGATACAATCCTCATCCATTTAAAAGGCTATCACTCTACAACCTATTTTTACCTTTTACCTCATGAATTTTGCATTTTTTAGTTGGAAAGGGGAAGAATAACAGAACATTTTAAATCAAATACAAAGACCATAATGTTATTTTGTTAAACTCTATAAATTGATGAAAGTTTTTCTTTAAGGCTAAACCATTATTCATTAATGTGTGTGGGTAAAAAGTGAGGAAACAGCCTAAGACTCTTATAAAAAAGATGCATTTCTTGGACACACTAGGATGCATTAAGCATTGAACACTAATATGGTCACAAATGAGCAAAAGATGCACATTCGTGGATCATGATCCCCAAGGCTAAGTAAGGAAATCACAAGCACCTTAAAAAGGAAGTTGATGAAGGCAAATATGAATCTAGACTAAGAGTTACTCATCTCTCACACATCACGGCTTTCATAAGATTTATGCATTTTACTTATTGAGGTTTTTATTTTTTTGAAGTCATGAATCATTCATCGTGAGTGATATAACTATCATGCATAATGCATATTTCTATAAAACAATTTTAAAGACAAGTCTCAAGAAGGCAGGTTTGAAGAATGTCCACAAGGATCTTTAAGAAAGAAACTCTTACAATGCATGGGTTAAAGGTATTACGGTACACAACAGAGCTTGGTCATCAGGCAATGGTTCTATTCTCAAGAGTAGCAATGACTCAATGTGAGTTTCATTAAAGTAAAACCAAAGAACACCAACATAAATATCCAGCTAAGAGCTTTTGGGATCAACGTTGAGGTAAGTTTTCACTCCCAAAGAAATTGTGACTTATTTTCATGCTTTAGGGCCCAATTTAAGAGGCGGACATCCATGAGTTTTCATACAATTTTCCAAAGCAATTTTCATCTTGTTTGGGCGGTTGTTCTCGAAGCTCATTTCAAGACATTTTTAAGGTATTTTTAAGGTATCTCAAGACATTTTCAACTTTCAAGATTTACCATTGGACTAGCTTCATTTTTGAAAGATTTTTGTTGAACCAGCTTCTCCCTCTTAAAATTCACTCATTTTGTGGAATATTCAGTGTTTTGAAATTTACTCATTTTGTGAAATTTCTCACTTTTAAGATTCACTAATTTGGTGGAAATTTCAAGTTTTTGAAATTCATTCATTTTGTGGAATTTCTTCACTTTTGAGCTCTATTCATTTTGTGATTTTGTGGAATTTTCAGCTTCTTGGAATTCACCCATTTTGTGAAATCTTTAGCTTTTTGAAATTCACCCATTTTGTGGAATTTCTTATTTTCAAGATTCATTCATTTTATGAAAATTTCAATTTTTTTGGAATTCATTCATTTTGTGGAATCTCTTTACTTTTAAGATTTACTCATTTTGTAGAATCTTTAGCTTCTTGAAATTCAATCATTTTGCAGAATTTCTCATTTTCAAGATTCATTCATTTTGTGAAATCTTCAGCTTTTAAACCCCGCCCATTTTGTGAAATTTCTCACTTCAAAGATTCATTCATTTTGTGAAATTTTCAACTTTCACAAAATTTACTTATTTTGTGAAATTCCTTTCACTTTTAAGATTCACTCATTTTATGGAATCTTCAGCAATTCAATTATTTTTGTGGAATTTCTTATTTTCAAGATTTACTTATTTTGTGAAATCTTTGGCTTTTTAAACCCTGTTCATTTTGTGGAATTTCTTACTTATAATATTCACTCATTTTGTGAAATTTTCAACTTTCTTAAGATTCACTCATTTCATGGAATCCTCACTTTTTTGAAATTTACTTGTTTTGTAGAATTTCTCTTTTTTAAAATTCACTCATTTTGTAGAATCTTCGATTTTTTAAAATTCAGCCATTTTGTGGAATTTCTCACTTTTAAGATTCACTCATTTCATGAAAATCTTCAATTTTTTGAAATTCACTCGTTTTCTGAAATTTCTTACTTTTAAGATTCACTCATTTCGTGAAATCTTTAGCTTTTTAAGATTGACTAATTTTGTAGAATCTTTAATTCCCTTAAGATTGACTCATTTTATGGAATCTTTGAATTTTTGAAATTTACTTATTTCATGGAATTTCAAGTTTTGCATTCGCCCATTTTGGAAATCTGCACTTTTGATGAAATTAATCTAAGTTCCGGATGATTTCTTGAAAATTTTACTTGAGATAACAAGGAAAGTTCCTTAATCTCAATGGAATACAAAAATGATGTTTTAAAGAGAAAGTAATCATCTTCCTTTTAATTTGATTCAAACCGAGGTTTTAAATGAGAAAGGTTTCTCTACATGTTTGCACCTAAAGTAAGGCTAATCCAAGTTTTCAAAGGCAAAGTAATTATCTTTCTCATAACATAGGTCATTAGAGGTGGTAAAAAATCATGGCACTCTACCTAAAAGGAATTTAGATGTTGTAAAGAGTCAATGTGCTCTACCTTAAAGGAATTTAGATGTTGTAAAGAGTCAATGTGCTCTACCTTAAAGGAATTTAGAGGTGGTAAAGAGATAGGGTTCTCTACCTTAAAAGTAATCAGAGGTGGTTAAAAGACAGATTTTTCTACCTCAAAAGTCATCAGAGGTGGTAAAGAGCCGAAATGCTCTACCTCAAAGGAATTTAGAGGTGGTAAAGAGACAAGCCTCTCTACCTCAAAAGTCATTAGAGGTGGTAAAAACCCGGGATGCTCTACCTCAAAGTAATTTAGAGGTGGTAAATAGACGGGGCTCTCTACCTCAAAAGTTATCAGAGACGGTAAAGAGCCAGGGTGCTCTACCTCAAAGTAATTTAAAGGTGGTAAAGAGACAAGGTTCTCTACCTCAAAAGTTATCAAATATGGTAAAGAACTGGGTTGCTTACTTTAAAGGAATTTAGATATGGTAAAGAGATATGGTTCTTTACTTCAAATGTCATCAGATGTGGTAAAGAGTCGGGGTGCTCTACCTCAAAGGAAATAATAGGTGGTAAAGAAATGGTTTTTTACCTCTTAAATCATAGTAAGAGAAAATGGGAGAAGAGTTTCTCTTTTCCATAAAAAGGTTTCTATGGAGAAAAAGAGGTAAGGAAGGTTCTTTAACTCCTCAAGAAAAGAGGAAAAATTTTTCCCTTTAGGTTTGAAAACAATAGAAAGGTTCGTATTGAAAAAAAGGCAACGAAAGTTCTTTAGCCTGGTGACAAGGAAGGAAGAGTTTTTTTCCTTGGATTCTTAAATGATATGAGGGATAGGATCATGGTGGTAATAAGAAAAGTTCCTTATCCTTGAAGAGGAGGAAAAAAATTTTCTCCTTAAGATTTTTGGCGGTGAGAAGGTTCTCATTATCCAATGAAACGTCAAATAAAATTTGGCAACGACTTTGCATGCATTATATTCCATGAAACATGTAAAGGGGGATAGCTGTTGACGCCCAATTGTTTTCAGGTACTAGTTTTTGTTTAGTTCTATGTTAGGAAAATTATTTTTTAGGGCATTATTCATTTTTAATGGCAATTTGGTCAATTGTTAAGATATTTGGGTCGTTTATCATTTTAAGGTTTTACATAGTTGGTCGGTCTAGTCATATTTAGGTTACATTGTTGTTCGTGTTATGAAATTTTAAGAATTTAGTATGGTCATTTAGGGTGAAAATAGAAACTAGTTTCTATTTAGGTACTAATTTTGGCTTCTAGAGGTGTTTTGGGGATAGTTTAGGAAATAGGAAGAGTTTGGGTGTGAATTGGAGGTTTTTAGGAAATGTAAGGTAAAATTGGAAAGTTTGGGATCAAATCTATCAATTTTAGAAAGTTTGAGCCTAAGCTGGCAAAAATATGAAGTTCTAGGTGAAATTTGGCCTTTTGCAAAGTTTAGGCACAATTTGATAAATCCTGGAAGTTTTGGGCTCAATCGGAAAATTAGATGAGTTTTGGGTCAGGTTGGAATTCGCACAGAATTTGGGGCTAAATCAGCAGCTTAAGATTTTTGTTGGACTACAATTGATCTTTTTGCCAGATTATATCCTAATTGACTTAAACCTCTTCAAATTTGATTTTGATGAAGTTCAAACTCTCAAAAACCTTGTTGATCACGTTTTATACATCCTCTAGTATAAATATGGGTCATTATTTCAGAGAAAGGGGAAGAAATTCGAAGGCCCTAAGCTTCTTCAAAAAAAGGGTAAAACTGCAGTTTAGCCCCTTGTCTCATCCCTAAAACCCTAAGTTCTGCCCAACTGACTGATGACACCCCTTAATATTCCCTCCGCCTATACCCTCCAGCCTCCGTACTTCAGTCGCCATAAGCTGCCGCCGTCAGCTGCTCCAATCTGCTCCCGTCGTATACCCCCCCCTCCCACGCCACGTATCCGTCTCAACCTTCACCCATTGCCAGCGACGCAAATCGGAAGGAGGACTAGCAGAGCCAAATCGCGACTTCTCCCTCACCGTGATTCTCTCTTCAATTCGCCACCGTCCACTGCCTCTTCACGCCACCAACAGCACCTCGGGGAGTCACCTTATCGTCGTCGAGCAAAGGCCCAGGCCGCCGCCCTCTCTCGTCTCCGGCTAATGGAGATTCGAAGCAAGATCCGATCCAAACCCGCTTTGTGACCCGTTTAGAGATCCGTCCGACCCAGTTAACTAGTTAACTTCGGTATAACTCCCGTTCAGACCCTAACTTTGTATGTCGTTCATCTAGGCTACTAACATTTTCCTCTTTGGCATATTGGTCAGTAGCAGCAAGCCTTTTATTGTTTTCTTTTTCTGTCTTTGTGTATTGGTTTGTTTGTCCATGCATTAAATTTAACCATCAAATTTGTATTAGAGTGTAACTTAGTTTTTTTAATTGCATATTTCTTTAATCTCAAAATAGTTTAATTTAATTCACATAATATATCTTAGAAATCAAACTTAGAGAATTCATTCCGCATGGGTTTAATAAAATATTAGGAAGAATTTAGGACAATAATTAGAAGCAAATTTCAAGATCCACATCCAGGTGATCCGATAGAATTTATGGTTTGGATAATTTTTTAAATTATTTCAAAAAATAATAAATAAATTTCAATATCCTTATCTGGATGATCCGATAGGATTTATGGCTTGGATTGATAATTATCTAAAATTTTTTAAGATAAATAAAAATAAATCAAAATAGATTAAGTTTTTTTTATGTTCCACATCCAGGTGGTTCGATAGGATTTATGATTGGAAATATTAAAAATTTCATAACTCAAATAAAGTCAAGCAGTAAGGTTTAAGAATCCATATCTGGGTGGTTTGATTAAAATCCATGGTTTGAAAATTAATTCAATTATTTAAAGCAAGCAAAACAAAATTAAAATCAAACTAAGGTGCCAATTTTGGGCATTAGAATAAAGTTATTTTAGCGTAACCGTATTCCCAAAGCTCCCAAAGTCTCGTAGACCATTTTTAAGTGTTCAATAGACCTAGGTGTAAACTGATTGGTGGTGAGTCCAAAAAACACGTTGCTACGATCATTATCTATTTAATTAAAGTTACATTAGTACTGGAACAATGAAAAAGATCCTTAAGTTGCTATTAAGTTTTATCTTTTGCTACAAACTTGCATGCGCTAGATTCTATATTACAAAATTAAGAATTATATGTAATTCTTTTGCGTTAATCTTATTTTTAAAGGCTATAACTTTTAGATTGCCACTAAGTTTTTTTCATCAAACATGCTGCCATTGGTTCTATATTTGTTATCACCTCAAAAACATGGGAGAATTACAAGTATGATATAATAGTTAAAAAATCATTATATTGTGTAATTCTCTTCATAGTGATTGAAGTATGAAGGATAAAAGGTATAATGAACATTTTTGTAAGGTTTTGAAAATTTGGGTACTTAATTGCAAAACTCTCAGGAAAGAGCCTTGGAAAGTTATGGAAAGGATATGAATGGTATGAAAGTGCTATTGGAGGACCAAATTGCTCATGAAAGACAAGTTCGGACAAAGGAAACACTAAAGTCATTCAGGACCTAAATGTTTTAGTGTAAACCTTAAGGTGTTCAAGCTTTTGACTTAAGTCAAATGGTGGAATTATGAGGTTATCTTACTATGGGGAAGGCTGCTAAGGCTTGATAAATAGTAAAAAAGGTGGGCAATATGTGGACCAATAAGTTTAGAACAAAGAAATCATGCTTATAGGCAAAGAAAATGACATAAAGCATGATTATGGCTAATAAGGATGTTTAGTGTCCTAAAGCTAATTTAAGAAGCCAAACTCAATTTTTCTTCTGTCATATTCGACCCAACCAGCCACCACCCTCCTCCACATTTCTTCCATAGCTCCTCTATAGCCACCATACCTCCAAGATTGAAATTGAAGGCAAAAGGAAGCAATTGGAAGCAAAATATAGCTGTTGCTTGAATACTTCAAGGATCAAGCTTCAAATTCGGCCTACTCATCCTGGTAAGAGTTTTCTTGTTCTCATGGATTGTTTACTATATTTTCAAGCATCCATGGAGCTAGGGTTAATCTTGGAAGAGAGTCATGAGCTTGATGAACCAAGCTTAGTGAGGGGAGTGCACTTATTGAAGGTTTTGTGACCTAGTGTGAAGTGCACAATGATGGCAATGAAGAGATGGTTTATAGACCCCAAAGTTAGTACTAACTAGTATTAAAATCCTCCTAAGACCAAGCATTAGCATGAGGAGGGTTGCTATAGTGATTTACTTAAGTTTATTACATGTTTTATGGACTAACCTATGGTTATGTTGTTGCTATATTTCATGTGTTTGTTGGTTGTAAATGATTGCTACATTTGGTTGCTATATCTTATATATATGCATTGTGGTTTTGTGTCTTAGTGTCTTTGGATGCAGGTTTTAATGAGGGTCACATTTCCTTAAGAAACCAAGTGTTTCCTTTACTAAGTTTCACAATAAAACTTACTCCCATCAATTCTGCCATTTCAGGTTCAGCAGAAAGATCACATTCAAACTGACATTTGTTATTTGAGTTTTGATCTAAAATTTCAGGTATTTTAATTTCCATGTATCTAATTATGATCTAGAAAGTTTGGTGATTTTAGGAGCATATTTGGTATTTTTAGTGATGGTGCTTATTGTATTATGCAACAGTTGTCCAACATCCTGTTTTCTGGAGTCCATTGTGCCTCAGGCACTCCTGTAACTTAGGGTGTATATTTAGCTGGGTTAAGACTATTATGTAGTGCATATATGCATGTACATGTAGTGTATGTAAAATGAGACAAGTTTGTGAATATTTGAGTAATGTTTTGGCTATGTATATGATGTGGTGCAAAGCTGCTGAAATGTGAGTGATAGGCTACTTACTTGTAAATTCTGTTTTGGCCATATAAGTTGTTATATGCAAGATCATGTAATTCTTAGGTATATTGGACATGTATGAGATAGCATTTGAGGGCTTACCCTTTGTGAATAAAATGTTTGCACACTTATAAAATTTTGTATGGGCAATGACACGGCCGTCCTTAGCCCCTGCCCAGGAAGCCTGTGAGCACTGGTCTCACGGTGGCTGCAATTGGGTTGTTGTATATATGCATGGATTAAAACTCCGTGATGCTAGTTGATTAATCTAGAATATGCGGAATGCATGCTCTTTATGCTTTGACTTGGATTAGCAAAATCCATAAAATATTGATTTGGCCAAGACATTTC
Source organism: Aquilaria sinensis (assembly GCA_005392925.1). Classification (NCBI taxonomy): domain Eukaryota; kingdom Viridiplantae; phylum Streptophyta; class Magnoliopsida; order Malvales; family Thymelaeaceae; genus Aquilaria; species Aquilaria sinensis. Next base: position 242,310 of record SMDT01000481.1, on the reverse strand, counting down.
CATAGAAAATAAATTCAAAATAGCCAAAGCATACAAAATCAACATTTATGTGAATTTACTACACATAACAACTGTGTGGGAGCATTCATACATAAAGTAGATTAATACCCTCACCAAAGAGCAACCTTAAAGTCTAGGACTCCTCAAAACATAGACAATGAAGGCAACTAGGAGTACTATGTATACAAGCCTCAACTGAGATCTTCTTGAACTAACTCCCACCTTGGATACAAGTCCTAGTGGCGAGTCACAAAAGTCCTTGTCCACGTGCTGCTAGGCTCTATGGCCAAAGGAAGACTATAGTTAGCACTGTGACTTAACCAACAAGTAACCTAAATAGACTAGAATTATGAAGATTCTCTAATGAAATACATGCAACAAAAACAAACTACCGCGATAACCCTCAGTGGTTACCCGGCCCAACAACTTCAGAATCTGCACAATATAAATAGGGAGTAAGAACTTAAACATTCTCAGTAAGAGTCTTCATTGTACCTACAAGAAAATTACTAAGGACTCCACATATGAGAACATATGTAACTTGCTGTGAGCTCATACAGCTCGAGGGTCTAATATATACATATATCTAGATCCCTTGAGACCTCTCATCTTTCTAGTCCTTGAACTATAAGGCATAGCCTTGTCTTCTAGCAAGCTTAGCTTACCAGCCTAACTAGTGATATATCACCAGTTGAACCTCTCCCGTTTATATTGTATATGGGCACTATAGTGGGACTATTGCAAACTAGGCCATAAAGACCTTGTAGACTAGGTGCACTAAGGTTTAACCTTGCAACTTCATGGCTAATAGCATGGCTAAGTCGCCAAGGGTTCTAAACCTTTCACACACAAGCTAGTGATACTTAGTTGTGATCCTTAGTAAACTAGTTTTCTTGCTTATGGTAGAAGTAACCATAAAACTTTACAAAACCCAAGAAAACTCAAGGACTTTTGAAAGTCTCGGAGTACCCTGGGATGCTCAGACCCCAAGATACCCTAAGAACCCCCTTAGGTCTCCTCTCAACCCTCCTAGCAAAATTTGGAAAATTTAGCTTACATGCTTATGGCGACGCCTCGCCACAGTTGGTAATGATCTGCCTATTTTTCCTATCATAGCGAGGCATCAAGGGTACTAGCGAAAATTGGCGACGTGTCGCCAAACCTGTGACAACCTAGAAAATTTTCAGTTTCGCTGCTATGAACTTTGGACACCTACCAAACATATCAAACATGCTTGGTTAGCCTCCAAACTTCACATACATGTAAAACATGTTGCATAAATCATAATCAACTACCACAAGCCTAACTATGATGCATTATAACATTACTTCAATCATCATAAACCTCATAGTCCACCATTAACCACTTTGCCCTCTAACTAATGTTATTGCTAAAACTACTTGAATTTATCAAGTAAGCTCAATCCAATAGCATTAGTTATGTTTGAAAACATAACTCCCTTACATTAACTTCACTTCACAAGCAAGAAACAAGTAACTCTTCCTAAAAAATTTGAGTTCTACCAAGCTCCACCTAGTTCCAAGCAAATATGGGCACAAAACATTAAGTTACTAACTTCTAACCTAAACCCAAGCACCCAATCAACTAATAAACATGAAATCAATCAAGAACACATTGGTTAACTCGCATCAAAAAATGGGGCTAGTGAAAAACATAGCTCCAAGCTTCAAAAGCATGATTTTATGCTTGAAATGAGCTTCTAATGGCCTATATACTTATGGTAGCTCCTCTTTCCACTAAAAATTCTTGATTTTGGGCTCAATTGGATGAAGAAATGATGGTGTGAAGGATGAGCTCGGGTTATGGCAGCCATCCCCCACTTTACCATCTTATAAACCAGGTTTAACACTTAAGCCACCAAAATATTAGACATGGAACACTTAAACCCCTTTCTTTTGGTAACCTTAGTCATTTTTGATCAATTTTTGTTTATTTCAACTAAGTTTGGGTTAAGTTAAAATTTAAGTTATAAAAACTCATTTTTAACACTTGGGACCTAGCCCGACTATTTAGGATGTAAAATTACCATTTTACCCCCGAATCTCATTTAGTGCCTTAACCTCCTTGGAGCTTAGTGAGCTTTACTAAACTTTCCTATTCTTGCTATGTAAAATTGAATTAAGGTTTCAAAATTGATTTAGAGTACTTTTACCTTCTTCAAATAAGCCTTCAACTAGAAGTGCCATAACAGGCAAAATGGTCATAAAGTGACCAGAATTTTAACTCTACACTCAAATTTCTATATCTCCTTGTGTAGAATGAATCTTGGTATGAAATTTTGACCACACCTAGAGCACACCTAAAGGTTAAACTAGGATTTAGAATTTATTAATTTGGAGCCTTATATCCAAAGATATGATGTTGCAAATTTGGCTAAGTTACTATTCATTTGGTCAAATTTTGTAACCAACTTAAAAAATCTATAACTTGGTCCATAGGTGGGTTATTGATGTAAAACCAAATTCCTTGGTTTGCTTAAAACTCTACTTAATAATGAAGCAAATAAAATAGGGGGTTACGTGACTAGATTAATACATTTTTTTAAGAAGTTTCAGGTGCAGCGGCTAGTCACTTACACTTAATAAGATTGTCTAATGCGTGATAGTCAATATTAAGACTTGTGCTAGTGTTTTCCTTCCTTGCTGCCATGGTGTGCATAAAATGTAAATATGTGTGTAATGTTTGGATCAATATGCATACATTTACATAGTGCCCAAAAGGGCCACTTGAGTATACACACTAAAAGTATTGTTCTGATGACTTATAGAACATACCAATCCTGGGAGTTTTTAAATGCATAATTTTGGCACCATAACTGGACTACCCTAGAGGGGGTAACAATATTACTATCAAATAATTATCTCAAGTACAATAAATATTTTATAAATTTAAAATTTCAACCTAACAAGTATGGCCTAAGTTTGTTCCAATATAAAAAATGTCTTAATTTGAATATAATTTTTTTTTCCAACTTGGATGAATATATATTATGTAAAAGCTTATGTATCTAATCCATCTTAGAGCAATAATCTAATTATAGTATGACTAAAAAATCTATTATAAAATGAAAATAAAAATTATCATTGTAGAAAATGTCATTGAAAAGAAATTGTGCACCCACTGTGGTGTTTCCTTAAAAAAAATGTCATTGAAAAAAAATAAGGAAAACAAGTTCATGACTATTAGAATTAGTTTCGTATATTATAATAAGGGCACTTTTAGTAGCAATTTTTTTTTTCCATTTTCCAATGTTTTAAAATATTGAAAAATTATAAGAATTATTTTTTCCACATGCTCATCCCTTTTAATATTGTAAAACAAATTTTTGCTCTTAGAGACTAACTCTTTTTCTATACTAAATAATATTAAAACATTATTTTTATTTTAAATTTTTTGAGAGCCAATCAAATCCTACAAGTTGTTTAAAAAAATTAGCAGTAATTTTTATTTGAATATTATATTTCATGGTAGAGACTCATAGACCCAAAGTAGTTTTGGAGCTGTTAAGAGATGAAGTTAATAATTTATATTGTGATTACAAATTTTTATTTTATTTGAAATTAAGTATAATAAGCAGAGAAATTTGGAGGTTTATATGTTCAAAATTTATAATTAAATTACATATTTTTATGTCATAATTGCAGGTTTTGACAACATAGGGGATCATATATATGACAAATTAAGGAAGAAGTTGGATGATTTTCAGGAGAAATTTATTAGAACAAACAAAAAAATTCCAACATGTACTATATGTCTTGGATAAAAATTTAATTCATTTTTATCCAAAATATAATTTTGTTGCAACTTTGTCATTTTTTTCAATGTCATAACCCTAAATTCCTATTATATGAAATTGTAGCTTATATAGTAAAACAAGGTACTCTTTTTTAGTTTATATGAAGAACAAGTTATTAATCTATTACAACTAATGAAGAAATGCACAAAAAGAGGGTCTAAAAGTCCTAGCTACTTGAGGCCAACGATGGCAAGGTCATTGTTTCTTCCAGTCACTCATGAAATTCAACAACTGCCTTGGAAGAAGATCTTGGAATACTCAGAAGTAACTTTTGTGCCATTTTGACTTCACTCTTTTCTATTGCAGTCTTATGGCTCCAAACCTTCATAAAATAAATACTAATCTTCTTCAGTACCTTTGCGTTCAAAAGTAGAAACTCCAAAAATGGAATTATCGCTGCCCTGAAACTAGTGATTTTTATAGTTTTAAGAGTTTCCTTCAAGCACAAAAACCTTCCGGCTTCTAGTGATGACCAAAACTTCTCATGATTGCTTGATAACTCTGTTACCTACGAAGCGTGAGAGAACACATCAAAACATGCTAATCCTATAAGCTTCTAGCAAGAGAGGCAAGGCAATTAGCTTTTTCAGCTCATAGGTGTAGGAGAACATAGGAGACATAGAGGGGCTTCTAACAACTTATGAAAATGATCAGTAGGAAATGATTATATCACACATAACCATACTTACACATATGCCATACATGTTTATGACGAATTTCTCCAGAGTTGGGGAATTTTATAGAAGAATTGCCAATCCATGGTCTAGTTCTTGGACATCTAGTTGTAGCACCAAGCGAGTGTGCTTAAATGGCAAAGTGAACTCTATAGCATCAATATTGGACAAAACCTATTGTGCAGCAAGAGAGCGTTTAAAGAAAATTAATTACACTGGTAATTGGCCCAATTATCGAATTTAAGAGAAGGTTCTTCAAAAACGAAAATGGATTAATGTGAAGCATATGAAAAGTCTAGCTTGAATCTTAGCGACAGTAACAACTAGTTTTGGAAGGACAAAGGGAAGAACAGCTTACTTTACAGACAGATGCCCCAAGAACAACTTTGTTAGCATACCTTACATTCTGATTGTGCAGTAGTTGCAATACAGTATCACGTGCAAATGTACCATTAACACGAACGTGTGATAAACTGCAGAGAAGGGTCACATCTATCAAAGCCGAGGCCTTCAGCAACACCAAATTCGTCGAGATCAAACCTGAAATTTCCAATGATTTAAGATTTGGGGCCGAAATTTCGAGGGCCGCTGAACTAAGCGAGGTAATAGTAAGCTTCAGCTTGTTCAAGTTACTTGAACCAATATCGAGAAGTTGAAAACCCCAACAAGCATGAAGCTCCAAGTATTCAAGCGCAGGACTCCCAGCCAGGATACTTGAGCAAACATCATCTCTCAATTCAGTTAAGCCAACTGCCAAACACCTAAGCTCCCAAGAGATCCTTCTTCTAGGGGCATAGTCGCACATCTGGGTGCTCAAGTTTGTGAGTGAAGAATGGCCATAAAGAAAATCGGGCAGCAACAAACGTTTACGTTCTTGTGCTGCAGATGGATTCATGTTAATGCTACAGCTGAAATACAAGTGAAGAGTAGCCACGTGTCTGTTGATGGCGTATCGGAGAAATGAATTGATGTGGTCGTCCAGTGATTGCTTTGGCTTCGTGAGAGTATAGAAGCTCGGTATTTCAATCAGGAGGTTGTCAAGCTTGGGAGAGCGGTGAAGAATGAGGGCTCGCTGAACAAAGTTACGGAATTTTCTAATGGAACGATGGAAGCCGAAGTGGAATCTGAGAGTGGGGACGAAAGTCCACAAGAATCTCCATCGTTTAGACAAAATACCTGTTCTAATGGCATCTTTTGTCCTCAGGAAAGAGAGTATAAGGACGATTAAGCAATCCGGCAAGTCGCTAAGGCAATCGGCTGCATGGGCACGATCGGATTTGGACATTGCCATGATCCGACAAAGCCCTCTTCCTCCTGGACTCGTATATTCAAGCTCGTGCCGAAAAAGAAAATGGAGGGAGCAGACTAATAATTGGCCCTTCCATCTGCCCTAGAAACATTTGATTTGCTGCACCCACCCATCAAAATTAAGTCTGCTAGTAAGGAAGATGATATCTTGCAATTGGTTCTTTACCGATAAGAGATCTTATATACGGATTCTGAACAGGTAAATGGTCGGAGCGGAGGGTCTAAACTTGGGAAAGATGGTATTGAAGTATGCGCTGACGAAGGGGCAAATTGTGTGGATAGCCTCCATAAGTTATGGGCTGCTGCCGTTTTACCCACACAGATACGAAGTTACCACTGAGACATATCCACGAAGGCCTGCAGAAAGTTCAGCAGTTTTTGGATAAACATTCGGATCAAGATTGAAACAAAAGCCAGCAGATCCAAGTAGCAGGCAACTCAATTCGATTTGAAATAAATATCGAATTTAATTTTTTACTTAAGTTTGAAGTGAGTAAACACAGGAAGGAGTTTAAAATGGAGCTAAGTTTGAGCAAGTTCGAGCACTTCTTTTCTAAATCAATGAAAAAAAAATGCAATGCAGGACTACGACCAAATCAATCGAGGTCAGTAGTTAGTGAACCAAGTTGGGTTTGAAATAAGTATTGAATTTGAAAATCTCAGCAAGCTTGAATTGAACAAGTATAAGTTTTGCGGATTTAAGAAAAAATAAAAAGAGGCTCTCAAAGTTTTTTTAGTCCATGAGAATTAAAGCCGTTCATCTCCGCGGCATCGGAAGGACACGGACAAATTAACCAACGTACCATAACAAGCACATATTTCACTCATTTCATCTAATATTATATACTACAGCAGTATTATTTTTATGTCTAGAAATGTCTTTTTCCTTTACTTTTGATTGTGTGTTTTTATTCTCATACTGCAACCTTTCATTTTTTGTACCAACGTTTCAGTTTTATCCTTTCATTGGCTATAAAATTACATTTTTTCTTTTTAATTACCATGATATTTAAAAGGACAATCAACTATGTATTAATTTCAAAATTTATGCATGTCAATTGAATTTGAAAGCTCAATCTTTTAAATATATAAATTTCATAAATAAATACTTTATTTATTTTATTAGCCATAAGTTATGTAACCTATTTTGAAAAATTGGTATCTTTCCTTTCATATTTTTCTCTATATATATTATTACATCATAATTTTACAAATCCTACACAAATGTAAACATCTCTCATCATATTTTTCAAGATTGAAATTATGCATGATTCTTTGTCATTGATGTCTTGGATTCAAGCTTCTTCTTATTCTCTCTCTATGTATGTTTGTATAAATTCTTTTATTTTGGGAATCTATTTTGATTGACATAATATTATCGTGTAGTGATACATTTTAATCCTATGAAATTTTTATTTTTTATGTTTTCAAATTTTGAATTATGACATTTTGTCTTTTGGATTGCAATTCTAACTAAATTCTATCTATATTGTTGGATATTCTTTTAAAAATTATTGATTTTTTCATCATTTTCATATTCAGGGATAAACTTCTAAGCTATATCATGGAAGATACAAAGATGAGACAAAAACATGGAAACAAGTTGATGGGAGATAAGGAAAAATAAAAAAAAAAATCTATGTTGTATAATATAAGTTAAATTTTTATTTATATTTGATAATATGTTACTTTTATCTTGTAAGCGTATCATTTTCATTATGTAAAACCCATAAATTTTTATTATTGTAATTATATTATTTGGTCAGTTTAACTTATGATAAATATAATTATGTAAAGCCTAAAAGTGCATGTATAATGGCCATATTGTCATCATAAAAGACATTTTTCTTGTATACTTTTTTATTTATTACTCAATATCAAGATTTTATAATTTTGGCACTGAAAATATTCATCTTAATATTTTTAGGAATAAATTTTTTAATATTCCTTTGCCTTCTTTGTGATTTTCACACATTAACATATTTAAAATAAATTTTTATGGCATATTTTCTCACATAAATTCACACTTTAACTTCACACAAAAAAGGAAGCACTTTAAAATCTTGTACATATAATGCAATTAGTAAGGAAACATTAATTTTGGTAACAATATCGTAACCTTTAATATTTATTCTAAAGCCTCCATACCACTTCTCTATTATAGAAATTTAATAGGTAAGATATTTTACGTAATAAAAATAATTTGTTCACAAGGAAACATTTTATTATCTAAAATGAAAAAGATCACATCAATTAGCACCTATTTTCATAAAAATAAAACAATTAATTTTTCAAATAATTGTAAATTTGAATCACTTTCTAAAATAAAATGATAATTTCAACCTTAATTGTTTCTAAAATAAAATCAAATTGAAATTTATTAACATTTAATTCATTTTAGGAAAATATAAAAAATACTTTTAACACTTACTAGAAATAATTTTATTATTCTCAATGGTAAAAGGTATTAGTTTTTTATTCAATTGGAAAGGCTTGAATTCAATCTAAAATTCTTGCATGATTTTCAAAATTGTCCTTTTTTTGTTGAACCAATGCATCAAATTAATATCAACATTTTTTTTGTTTTAAATTGATTTGGTCAACTATGCATTATACAAAAATGGTAAACTGTATTATGATGTGTGTTATATTATTACCTTTAGTACATCTTAGACTTTTCTCATTCCTATTATAAATTTTCCCATATATATGATTACATATTAAAAGCAAAATCTAAACTAATAGATAATAGTGGACATGTTCTTTATTCCATTTTTTTTTCTTTTCATTCAATATTTTGATTTTTTTTTGTGGTGTGGTTGGTTATTATTAAATTTTTTTCTTATCATTTATTTTGTTAATTGTTATTGTATTTTTTCATTTTAAATTTATAAATATATTTAAAAATAGATGGTGTTATTATTATTTTCATCACTCAATCATGTTAATTTACCAAAAATACATGACTCTTGATTGGAGTTTTTTTATGTTAGCTTTAAATTATAACTTTCTTCCATTACCTTCATTATTTTTTCTTTAAATTTTTTTTAAAAAATTAATAATTAAAGAAATAAGCTAGCACTATATTAAGGGTTAATTAATATAGGCTAATACTATATGAGGGAGATGGTCAAACATAAAATGTAATAAAAAAATTAACGTCAGGTTAAATTTTTTAGGTTAAGTCATTTTCTTTGGTGAATAGGTCAAATTCTTTTATTTCTATTTGTTAATTATAATGATCTTTATAAGATTAATTTTACTCTAAATATTATTAGTTTATGACTTTATTATTAATACTCAATGCCTAGCTAAATATTTGTATCTTAACCATAGAGTTGGAAATCAACTTTCCCTTTATTTTATCATGTGCCTACTAATTGTTATTATTATCAACTTTTTGAAATAGAAATTATCCAATAGTTGGGATTCGCCTAATAGATGATTGTTATTAAGCTGTGATTGTCTTTTGGATTGCAATTCTAACTAAATTCTATCTATATTGTTGGATATTCTTTTAAAAATTATTGATTTTTTCATCATTTTCATCATATTCAGGGATAAACTTCTAAGCTATATCATGGAAGATACAAAGATGAGACAAAAACATGGAAACAAGTTGATGGGAGATAAGGAAAAATAAAAAAAAAAATCTATGTTGTATAATATAAGTTAAATTTTTATTTATATTTGATAATATGTTACTTTTATCTTGTAAGCGTATCATTTTCATTATGTAAAACCCATAAATTTTTATTATTGTAATTATATTATTTGGTCAGTTTAACTTATGATAAATATAATTATGTAAAGCCTAAAAGTGCATGTATAATGGCCATATTGTCATCATAAAAGACATTTTTCTTGTATAATTTTTTATTTATTACTCAATATCAAGATTTTATAATTTTGGCACTGAAAATATTCATCTTAATATTTTTAGGAATAAATTTTTTAATATTCCTTTGCCTTCTTTGTGATTTTCACACATTAACATATTTAAAATAAATTTTTATGGCATATTTTCTCACATAAATTCACACTTTAACTTCGCACAAAAAAGGAAGCACTTTAAAATCTTGTACATATAATGCAATTAGTAAGGAAACATTAATTTTGGTAACAATATCGTAACCTTTAATATTTATTCTAAAGCCTCTATACCACTTCTCTATTATAGAAATTTAATAGGTAAGATATTTTACGTAATAAAAATAATTTGTTCACAAGGAAACATTTTATTATCTAAAATGAAAAAGATCACATCAATTAGCACCTATTTTCATAAAAATAAAACAATTAATTTTTCAAATAATTGTAAATTTGAATCACTTTCTAAAATAAAATGATAATTTCAACCTTAATTGTTTCTAAAATAAAATCAAATTGAAATTTATTAACATTTAATTCATTTTAGGAAAATATAAAAAATACTTTTAACACTTACTAGAAATAATTTTATTATTCTCAATGGTAAAAGGTATTAGTTTTTTATTCAATTGGAAAGGCTTGAATTCAATCTAAAATTCTTGCATGATTTTCAAAATTGTCCTTTTTTTGTTGAACCAATGCATCAAATTAATATCAACATTTTTTTTGTTTTAAATTGATTTGGTCAACTATGCATTATACAAAAATGGTAAACTGTATTATGATGTGTGTTATATTATTACCTTTAGTACATCTTAGACTTTTCTCATTCCTATTATAAATTTTCCCATATATATGATTACATATTAAAAGCAAAATCTAAACTAATAGATAATAGTGGACATGTTCTTTATTCCATTTTTTTTTCTTTTCATTCAATATTTTGATTTTTTGTTGTGGTGTGGTTGGTTACTATTAAATTTTTTTTCTTATCATTCATTTTGTTAATTGTTATTGTATTTTTTAATTTTAAATTTATTAATATATTTTACATTATATGGCGTTATTATTATTTTCATCAGTCAATCATGTTAATTTACCAAAAATATATGACTCTTGATTGGAGTTTTTTTATGTTAGCTACAAATTATAACTTTCTTCCATTACCTTCATCATTTTTTCTTTAAATGTTTTTTTAAAAATTAATAATTAAAGAAATAAGCTAGCACTATATTAAGGGTTAATTAATATAGGCTAATACCATATGAGGGAGATGGTAAAAAATAAAATGTAATAAAAAAATTAACGTCAGTTAAATTTTTAAGCTTAAGTCATTTTCTTTGGTGAATAGGTCAAATTCTTTTATTTTTATTTTTTAATTATAATGATCTTTATAAGATTAATTTTACTCTAAATATTATTAGTTTATGACTTTATTATTAATACTCAATGCCTAGCTAAATATTTGTATCTTAACCATAGAGTTGGAAATCAACTTTCCCTTTATTTTATCATGTGCCTACTAATTGTTATTATTATCAACTTTTTGAAATAGAAATTATCCAATAGTTGGGATTCGCCTAATAGATGATTGTTATTAAGCTGTGATTGTCTTTTGGATTGCAATTCTAACTAAATTCTATCTATATTGTTGGATATTCTTTTAAAAATTATTGATTTTTTCATCATTTTCATCATTTCAGGGATAAACTTCTAAGCTATGTCATGGAAGATACAAAGATGAGATAGAAACATGGAAACAAGTTGATGGGAGACAAGGAAAAAGAAAAAAAAATCTATGTTGTATAATATAAGTTAATTTTTTTATTTATATTTGATAATATGTTACTTTTTCATTTTTTTTATATCTTCTAACCGTATCATTTTCATTATGTAAAACCCATAAATTATTATTATTGTAATTATACTATTTAGTTAGTTTAACTTATGATAAATATAATTATGTAAAGTCCATAAATGTATAATGGTCATGTTATCACCGTAAAAGACATTTTTCTTGTATACTTTTTTATTTACTAATCAATATCAAGATTTTATAATTTTGGCATCGAAAATATCAATCTTAATACTTTTAGGAACAAATTTTTCAATATTCTTTTGTCTTCACTGCGATCTCTCACACATTAACATATTTAAAATAGATTTTTATGGTATATTTTCTCACATAAATTTGCACATTAACTTCACACAAAAAAGAAGGCCTTAAAAATCCTATACATATAATGCAATTAGTAAGGAAACATTAATTTTGGCAACAATATCATAACCTTTAATATTTATTCTAAAACCTCCATACCACTTCTCTATTATAGAAATTAAATAGGTAACATATTTTATGTAACAAGAATAATTTGTTCATGAGGAAACATTTTATTATCTAAAATAAAAAGATCACATCAAAGCACATATATTCATAAAAAGGAAAAAAATTAATTTTTCAAATAATTGTAAATTTGAATCACTTTCTAAAGTAAATGAGAATTTCAACATTAATTGTTTCAAAAATAAAATCAAATTGACATTTATTAACATTTAATTTATTTTAGGAAAATGTAAAAAAATAATTTAATGCTTAGAAAAAATATTTTTAATATTCTCAATGTTAAACGGTATTAGTTTTTTATTCAATTGTAAAGGCTTGAATTCAATCTAAAATTCTTTTATGATTTTCCAAAATTCAATCTAAAATTCTTTTATGATTGTTGAACCAATGCATCAAATTAATATCAACATTTTTTTTTGTTTTAAATTGATTTGGTCAACTATGCATTATACAAAAAAGGTAAACTGTATTATGATGTGTGTTAATATTATTACCTTTAATACATCTTAGACTTTTCTCATTCCTATTATAAATTTTCCCATATATATGAGTACATATTGAAAATAAAATCTAAACTAATAGACAATAGTGGACATGTTCTTTGTTCCATTTTTTTTTCTTTTCATTCAATATTTTGATTTTTTTTGTGGTGTGGTTGGCTACTATTAAATTTTTTTTCTTATCATTTATTTTGTTAATTGTTATTGTATTTTTCTAATTTTAAATTTATAAATATATTTTACATTAGATGGTGTTATTATTATTTTCATCACTTAATCATGTTAATTTACCAAAAATACATGACTCTTGATTGGAGTTTTTTTATGTTAGCTTCAAATTATAACTTTCTTCCATTACCTTCATTATTTTTTCTTTAAATTTTTTTTTAAAAAATTAATAATTAAAGAAATAAGCTAGCACTATATTAAGGGTTAATTAATATAGGCTAATACTATATGAGGGAGATGGTCAAACATAAAATGTAATAAAAAAATTAACGTCAGGTTAAATTTTTTAGGTTAAGTCATTTTCTTTGGTGAATAGGTCAAATTCTTTTATTTCTATTTGTTAATTATAATGATCTTTATAAGATTAATTTTACTTTATATATTATTAGTTTATGACTTTATTATTAATACTCAATGCCTAGCTAAATATTTGTATCTTAACCATAGAGTTGGAAATCAACTTTCCCTTTATTTTATCATGTGCCTACTAATTGTTATTATTATCAACTTTTTGAAATAGAAATTATCCAATAGTTGGGATTCGCCTAATAGATGATTGTTATTAAGTTGTGATGTTCATGAAAAGTTTTAGTCGAGCTCGAGCTAAGGGCATTTGGGTTTGACTTGACTTGATTAGAACCTTAAACTATACAATGGATAATTGGTTTTTTAAACAATCATCCTGACAAGTAATGAACATTTTTTCTTTACAAAAAAAATTAACAACAATTTCATTAGAGTACAAATATTTTGATATAAAGTATGTATTTAATTTATTTTGATAGAAAGTTCTTTTTAAGTGTTCGTTAAGAGGGTGGGTTAAGCCGATCATGAGTCATGAGTTTTCCTTGGTAAATAGAGAAGTGAAGAAGAAGATTCAGGGATGATATTGCTAAATCCAAATCATTTCAACATGTAAGCGAGTTCGTATCTAGCTCCCACTGGTAGATAGGATATAGATCATTTTATCTATATATTTTTATATATGTTTTTTAAAAAATATGTATGTCTACAACTAATTAATAAATAAAAATTTATAAAATCAGGTAACATAGAAAAATTTACACTAGATTATAACTTTATTTTGAGATAAAAAAAATTTTTAGAAATAAATATACTAATTTATGAGGGGTAGGATGAAGTAGAATTAGTTAAACTCGTAACCTTCCCAAAGCTTTGTGGGTAAGGTCGAGTTAGAGTGACTTGGTTTAGGAAGGGTAAGGGCAATAGAATAATTCTATCATCCCTATTGGTAGGGGCCAAGCTCGGCCAATCATACTTAATCTTATATTTGATATTTATTTTATGTCAAAGTTTATCATTTGAACGTCGTTGATATAGCTTTGTTCATTTTTTTAATAAGTTGTTGTAAAGTATGATGGGTAACTTGCCAGTTTCTCAAAACTTGGAGGGCATACGAGAAAAAATTAACAATTCGGGGGAGTGACAGTTGGGTTTGTGTCCCTTGGTAGTAGCTGTGTTAGAGGGCCGAGACTATGTTCCTGGAACTAATACTTAAAATACTCATACTCATTTTTTTATTTTTCTTATTTCCCCATACATGTTTTAATAGTCTGATGCTCCACAATAAATTTGTTTTCTTTCTTTTCAGGTAAAATTAGTTAAACTCATAACAAGCTTTGTAAGTAAGATCAAGTTTGGGTGGTTAGGATCGGGCAGGGTAGGGCAAGTAGAGTTATTTTTGTCATCTTCATTAGTTGGGGTAAGCTAGAACAATTGTACTTAGTTTTATATCTGATTTACCCTATACCAAAACCTATAATTTGAACACTTCGATATAGCTATGTTCCTTCTTTTAATAAGTTGTTATAAAATATGTTGGCTACCATACATGTTTTTTAAAATCTATAGAAATATGAGATAGAATTGACAATTTGGAGAGTGTAGTCGGGTTAGTGTCTTTAGGCGATGTTACAGAGCTAAGACTATGTTTGTAAAACTAATCCTTAAAGTACTCATATTTATTTTTTTTATTTTTTTATTTTTTTCCGTATGTGTTTTAGTAGCTTGACATACCATAGTAAATCTGTTTTTTTCTTAAGTATATATTCTTCTCACTCTCCGATCCAAAATTTTATAAACAGTGCATAAAGATAAAATTTTGTATCATCTCCTGCTAACGTCTAAACTATACTCAATGATTTGTTAACTGTTAAATTTTTTTTGTAATTTTTTATATAATTATCTTAATTTAGATATCTGTAATTCCCTATCTAATTTATGTTTTTTTACTATTATGAACTATATAAATATTAAAATAATATGCAAAATTAGTAGAATATGGTATTCATTTTGAATAAAATTTCTTACTAATTTACCTAATAACACATGATTATTAATTGTATAATCATATATTTTTATTTAAACTATTGCGTATACTATCAAGATACATATTACTACCACTTTATTTTTCTTGTAAAGTGTTTGTGTTGGTGAATTACATTTTTATCTATTATTTTATTTAAAATTATGAACGCATTATTTATTAATTCTAAGCTTTTTTTTTTCTTGTGGAAATACCATATATTTAAATTATTATTTTTATATTCATATATTTTGTATTTAAAATTCAACAATAATTTCTTCATAGTTTAACCTTAAGACAACGTCGGATATTAAAGTCAGTTGTTAATTGTTACAAAAGACTGGCTCACCAAATAATCAATTGCCCGCTACTCAAAAGTGGTACAATTCAGGAGCAGTTTTAGCCTTGCAAAAACTCCAGCATAAAGAACTAATGAACCAGGTTTCAGATCCTACTACCTGTTCATCATACACATGAAGTATAATGATCTACTAATAATTAACTTGCCTGAAATAACCGAGTTCCTATCGAGAAATTTCGAAGCAGATGCTTAATCCATATCAATGAAGTGATACAGAAGATGAAAAAGGATGCACATACGTCAAAGCCAACTCTGACACAAGAGTTCGTTTCAAACTAGGAAACTGTCACAGCAAAACTACTAAATGAAACAAACACATGCACGCAAAAGATGTGACATAATTCAAAGAAATTTCTAGCTTACATAATAAAACAAGGTGCTTTTTCCAAGTTTATATGAAGTATAACAAATGCAAAAGAAGAAATAAACAAAAGAAAAAAAAAAGGTCTGATGTACTAGCTACTTGAGGCCAGCAATGCCAAGGTGATTGTTTGTTCCAGTCACTCATGAAATTCAACAACTGCCTTGGAATTGGAAGAAGGTCTTGGAATACTGGGAGGTAACTTTTGTGCCATTTTGACTAGTTCACTCTTTTCTATTGCATCCTTATGGCTCCAAACCTTCATAAAGTAAATACTAGTCTTCTCCATCACCTTTGCGTTCACAAGTAGAAACTCCAAAAATGGCATTATCCCTGCCCTGAAACCAGTGATTTTTACAGTTTTAAGTGTTTGCTTCAAGCACAAGAACCTTCCTGCTTCTAGTGATGACCAGTACTTCTTATGATTGCTTGATAACTCCGTTACCTACGAAGCGTGAAAAAACACATCAAAACATGCTAATCCTATAACTTATAGCAAGAAAGGCATTTAGCTTTTTCAGCTCATAGGTGTAGGAGAACACAGGAGACATAGAGGGGTTCTGATAACTCAGGAAAATGATCAGTAGGAAATGATGGAACCACATATAACCATACTTACATATATGCCATATATGTTTATGACCAATGTCTCCAGAGTAGGGGAATTTTGTAGAAGATTCGCCAATGCATGGCCCAGGTCTTTGACATGTAATTGTAGCACCAAGCACGTGTGCTTAAATGGCAAACTGAACTCGATAGCATCAATATTGAACAAAATCTATTGTGTAGCAAGGAAAAGTTTAAAGAAAATTAGTAGAGGTAAAGCCAATTATCCAATCTAAGAGAAGATTCTTCAAAAAGGAAAATGGATTAATGTGAGCTTGAATCTCAGCAAGAGTAACAACCAGTTTTGAAAGGACAAAAGGAAGAAACGCTTACTTTACAGACAGATGCTCCAAGAACAACTTTGTTAGCACGCCTAATATTGTGTAGTAGTTGCAACACAATATCACGCGCAAAAGTACCATTAACACCATCGCCCGACAAAGTGAAGCTAAGGTCCACATCTATCAAAGCCAAGGCGTTCAACAACTCCAAATTCATCGAGACAGGACCTAAAATTTCCAATGACTTCAGGTTTGGGGCGGAAATTTTGACTGCCGCTAAACTTAGCGAGTCAATGGTAAGCTTCAGCTTGTTCAAGCTACTTGAACCAGTATCGAGAACTTGAAAACCCCAACAAGCATGAAGCTCCAAGAATTCAAGCGCAGGACTCCCTGCCAGGATACTTGAGAAAACATCATCTCTCAATTCAGTTAAGCCAATTGTCAAACACCTAAGCAACCCCCAAGAGATCCTTCTTCTGGGGGCATAGTCGCACATCTGGGTGCTCAAGTTTGTGAGAGAAGAATGGCCATAAAGAAAATCGGGCAGCAACAAACGTTTACTTCCTTGTGCTGGAAACCCAGTCATGTAAATCCTATAGCTGAAATCCAAGTGAAGAGTAGCGACGTCTCTGTTGATCGCGTACCGGAGACATGAATTGATGTGGTCATCTAGCGATTGCTTTGGCTTCGTGAGAGTATAGAAGGTCGGTATTTCAATCAGGAGGTTGTCAAGCTTGGAAGAGTGATGAAGAATGAGGGCTCGCTCTACAAAGTTACGGAATTTTGTAATGGAGCGATGGAAGCCGGAGTGGAAGCTGAGAGTGGGGACGAAAGTCCATAAGAATCTCCATCGCTTAGACAAAATACCTGTTCTGATGGCATCTTTTGTCCTCAGGAAAGAGAGTATATGGATGATTAAGCTATCCGGCAAGTCGCTCAGGCGATCGGCTGCATCAGTACGACCGGATTTGGATTCTCTTTCGTAACACATTGATATGATCTGGAAAAGCCTCTTCGTCCTGGGCAGAGAAAATGAACAAATAATTAGATGTGAACTCGTACGACGATAAACGAAGCGACAACACTAATAATTAATACGTGTCCTTCCATCCGCCCTTGAAACATTTGACTTGCTGCATCCATCCGCGGAAGTTTCTTTTGATCTTCCAAGTTCCAACATTGATTCTCTACCGGTTGCTCGATGCAGCGAATTTGGTCTCATAGGGATTCGTCTGAACAGACAGGCGGCCGGAGGACTTGGGAAAGATGGTATTACGAAGGGGCAAATTGTGTGGATAGCCTCCATGAGTTATGGGTCGTAGCCGTTTTACCCACATACGTACAAAGTTACCACTGAGATTGTTAGACATCCTAACAAAGGCCTGCGGAAAGGACAGGCTTTCCTTCTATAACTATTATCCTATGAATTACTATGATTTTCTTATAAAATTATATATGAAAAATAAGCAATTGCTTTAGCAACTGTAGCTTACATGCCTTTGCTCTTTTACTTAATTATTTAGGTGATTGAGTACCGATGTAAAAAAACACCCTATCTAGCCCTACCTTTCCCATATTCGAGCCTATCCGTAAAGTTATGAGAAGGGTACAGGTTTAACTTATCCTACCCAATCCCTCTTAAATTAGTATATTTATATTTAAAATATAATTTTATTTCACAAATAAAATTATAATTTAACATAAATTATCTTATATTACTTTAATTTATGATTTTTTAAGTATTAACTAATTGTGAATATACACATTCTTTTAAAAATATATGTAAATATATACAAAGAAAGTCTAAAAAAGTCAAACATATACCTTAAAATGAGTTAGCGGGTACTACCCACCTACCTACGAAGTGAGTACTACTCAAACTCGATCGCTTGAGGGAAGGGTTTGATATTAAGTATATTTGGCTCAAACCCCACCCTTTAACATCCCTGGGATTGAGTAATAGTAAATATAAGTTTCATTTTTTCCCCCCAAAAGTGTAAGTGCTAGTCCAGTTAATCAGTAGTACAAATTTTTACTGTTGACATCGATATTTCTTGAGACAAAAAGTAGTAATTACTTGGACATGAACATGATTACCTTCCATTATTTAATCCAACTACGCTCATTAAATCCACAAATCCACACTAAACAAAAAAATTCCCTCTCATTTTTTTTCTTAATTTAGATGATAAGACCTTAGATTAATTGAGGATTTTGTTCAAGGCTAACTCTTTAGACATGCATGAAGCAATTTTCTTGATCCTGGTAAGGTATCTTGCGAAGCTCCTTATTTGTTAGTTGTGTTAGTATGTAGATTGCAGAATCTACTCCAGTTCCCATACTGCTTACATGTATATATTTTTGTGAAATTTATTTCTGTAAGAATTTTTATTCAAAAATCGGTCAAGGCGTTAATGGAAGAGCAAGACAACAACAGCTAGTAGACCCACCCATGAGTCAGGAGGTAGACAAGGCACAGGATCCTTACTCAAATTGAGTAGCAAAATGGAAGTAATACCAAAGTTACATGGTATACATCGGCATTAGTCAATTTTCTGTGCAAACGAAAGACACGACCATTGAGATGATCTTCGTTCTGAGGGTTAGTGGTCGAAAAGGCTTATGTGTATGGATGGTCCTCCAACTTTGTGGAATCAAATGAATTAGTACTTAATCTATGACTCAGCATGATTTGGTCCTCCAACTACATTAGTTGGTCAATTGAATCCGGCAACCTTCATTAATTTGGATGATTAGGTCGCATCATGGAAGGAGGCAATGTTTACTAGCAAAAACAATAGAAGCATGAAGCTAACATGGATTGGCAGGAAAAAAATAGGCTTTGGAGTTGCAGGAGTCCTGTTTAGTTCATTCAAACTTTAAACAACAGAAGTGATGGCCAAAGGGCTATTACCCTTTGGAAAGCCGAGCTCTGGCAAAGCGTCACCCTCAAAAAATACGAGCGCCAACCTCAGTAAGACAGGGTCTGACCTCTTGACCCCTCGACCTCGATGATCCACCATCACCTTCGGGAAGTGATAGTATTAACTTCGGGAACACGGTGCTCTACCACCCTTGGTAAGATGACCTGACCAGCTTTGGGAGAGGTAGACTCACCATCCTAGGAAGAGGAGAACATCCTTCGAAAGGGGTCCCTCATGCCGAGGGGACTTGCGAATAACTGGAGCAACCTCGGCAAAAAGCCCTCCCATCCCGAATGGGTCTCTTTCACCGAAGGGGTCTCAAGAGTACGACAAAAATGGTTAAGAAGCCTCTGACACGCCGCCCTTGTACATGTCCTGACACGCCGCCTTCATCTATGCCCTGACACACAGACCTCCCGCGGCCCTAACTCCTGACCAAGGTGGCATATGGCCGGCTAGAGGTTCCCATTTCCGAAGGTACAGACTGCATCCAACCGAACACGTGTCATGATCTGAGCGGGCTATGTCGAGCAGGTTTTTCCTGACACCTCTTTATAAATACTTGGGAAGCGACCTTGGTAAGAGGGGGGACTCTAAAAAAGAAACACATTATCTACCTTCTATTCATCACTCTCTATCTAGCTAAATACTGATTTGGGCGTCGGAGGCTCTTCCCCCGGAAAAACACTCCAGGGACCTCCTAACCCTTGTTCTTTGAGTCTTTCAGGTAGCCTCTCCCTCTGGAAGTCTCTTCTTCAGACACCCTCTTCTCCGGAAGTCCCTACTGCAGGCCATTATGTCGTATAGCGATGATGCCAACAGGCATCAAGAAGTAATACTGTGAACTTCTTTCTCTTTTAAATCATGAGCAGCTTCATCGTCTGAAGCTCAATTGAAAATCAATTGATGTTATGATTTGGTCTATTTTGTTTGAGCAAGCAGAAAGAAACCAAGAGTGGTGCATCTCACAAAGCCCTGTTCCTCAGCCTTTGGAAATGCAAAACCCCTATTCCTCGCGGATGATTCAGATGAAAATCAGTGATGAACTGTTGCTCACTTGACGGGTTTAGAGCCAACATTTTGAATTTGTGTGCTGGATTCTATAAAAAAAAAACCTTCATCATTCTAATTCTCCTTTGTCCTAATGGAATTTTACGCATTTTCAATGTCGAGTTCTCAAACCTAACTCTTCTGCTTCTAAAAAATCTTGTGATGAGACACTTCCTAAGGTTCACAATTATTTTGAGACCTTGAATCCTAATCTGAACGAACCCTTCTAAATTTCGGCTATACCATGATGGGCGGCCAAGGGGGTGCTTTGGAGAAAGAAGAAGCTTATTACCAAAAAAGTGTTTTTTTGTGATTTTGGGTTTGAACAGGTTTAAGGACGATAATGAAGAGCTTCAGAAATTTATCAAGACCTATGTCTTAAAATTGCTGAAAAATGGACATGGTTGTTGTTCTCTATAAGCTTAAACGACAAAGGGAAACATTTCTAGCTGTTCCACATATTGGATCTGTCATGCTTCAATGTATTCAAGTTGGTGGGCTTGCACCAAGATTCAGGAACAAATGCAGGAAAATTTGGTCAAACTTGTCAGTTGCAAGTCTAATTCTTTAGTTTTATCCATTTTAAATGTTCTTTATTTGTAACCACGTCAACTCCACATTGACCTTTTTTCAAAGAAAATGTTACGTTCTTCCATGGTTTTGACCTAATTGTCCTAATTCATCAAAGTTGCAAGACTCAAGTGAGCTAATTCATGTAGTTGGAGAACCAAATCATATTGAGTCATAGATGGAGGACTAACTCGTTCGATTTTGCAAAGTTGGAGAACCATTCAGACACTTAAGCCAAAAGAAAATGGCAACTGCAGCTGAAAGTTCAAATGGTATAGTTTATGGCTCCAAGAAAGAACCTAAATCACCTCATATTAAAGCCATTGATTGTCTCAGCGCTTTGCCGAACAACACAATCCATTGCATCCTCTATTGCTTGAAGACAAAAGATGCCATCAGAACAGAGGTTTTGTCCAAAAGATGGATGTTCTTCTAGACCTTCGTCCGCACCCTCAGCTTCAGTTTCAATGATGGTTCAATTTCAGAATTTCGAGACTTTGTCGACAAAGCCCTCATTCTTCAAATCTCCCAAGTTCAATAATCTCTTCATCAACCTGGGTCGCAAGTATGTTTCAGGAAAGCCAAATTAATCCCTCGACAGTCACATTAGCTTATGGCTCCAAAATGCCATTAACCAGGGCATTTGTCAGGTTCGATTAGACCTATGCCATGGCCTTATGGATCTTTTGCAGACAAAAAAATGCATGCTTTACTTGTTCCCCAACTTTTTTTGCAAGCATTCTTCCCTGACCATTCTAAACACCAAGTTATGCAAGTATGCTCCCAGAATGAAGGTTCCTTGGGGTTTGCTTATATATTTGAAGATTGGTTTCACCGAGTTTAGTAACAAAAATTCTAGAACTATTTTGTCAAGCAGTCCTACTCTTGAATACTTAGAGCTGCATGATTGTTTGGGTTTTTGAATTCTTGAGGTTGGCCTAAGTTGCTATTGGACGAGTAGTGGGTGATAAACTTTTAGTGTAAGATGATTAGTAAAATTAGCGATGACAATTGGGTGGGTAGAGGTCTGGTTATTTTGGTTCAAGTCTAGTTAGGTTAGCATAAATTCGGGTCTAGGTTAGATTATTTGGGTTCGGGGTTGATTTTAGGTTCGGGATCGAGTTTGCTTGGGTTCGGGTTCATTACAGGTCATGTCAATTTTAGTCTCAAGTAACTTTAGGTCAAGTTTCAAGTTAGATTCAAGTCGACCTTTATGTTTGCTTGGGTTACTAGTGTATAAGGCAAAATGAAAGAATTGATTCATTTTTTTTTCATTTTTTGTTAAAGTTTAAATCAAAGAATTCAATTTTTTTTTGTGATTTAATTTAAATTAATTTTTTAGTATATTTAATCAAAATATTCATAAAAATCTTCTTCATTATAATTTAGTACATATTTAGGTAATTTAACATAGTTGGTAATACTTGATTGTTTTGATTGTTTTTCTAGACTCATACCCTTCAACTATCACTGTACAGATTATTTAGATCATCACCCAGTTATCACTCAGACATTTACTACAACAATTTTTCTATGCTTATGTTTTGATAAATTTTCTTTGAAATTACTATGAAATACAACTCAAGTTC
Organism: Aquilaria sinensis; assembly: GCA_005392925.1. Classification (NCBI taxonomy): domain Eukaryota; kingdom Viridiplantae; phylum Streptophyta; class Magnoliopsida; order Malvales; family Thymelaeaceae; genus Aquilaria; species Aquilaria sinensis. The sequence continues at coordinate 219,501 of SMDT01000481.1, read as the reverse complement.
ACTATTAGTGATTAAACTGTAAAATTTGAAAAATTTTAGGTGAAAGTGCAAAGATTTCAAAAGTTCAGGGACCCATGTTGTAATTATTAAAGGTAACTGAAATGAAATTTTCAAAATTTAGGTACTTTATTACACTATACTTAAAAGTCTAGGGATAAATGTTGTAATTTTGATAATTGCCTATCAAGATCATTAAACTTATTAAATATAAAAGTTATTTGTTTCGAAAGAATCCAAATATGAAACTTATTAAATATGGTAGTTCCTTCCCTGAACATGACACTTACAAAATATAGAAGTCTTTAAAAAATAAAAGTTACTAAATATGAAAATTCTCTTTCAAAATATGATTATTACTAAATATGAAAGTAAAAAAAAAATGGAACTACTAATTATGAAAGTCTCCTTCTCAAATATGAGACTTACTAAATATAAAAATCTTAAAAAATAGAAGTTATTAATCACAGAAGTCATATTTCTTAAATATGGGACATATTTAATATGAAAGTCCAAAAAATGAAAGTTATTAAACATGAAAGCCTCTATATTTAGGACTTACTAAATATAAAAGATAATGAAAGAAGAAAGTTAAGGTTTAGAGTGAAGGTTAAAATCGGATTTTGTCTTTGAATTTGAGATAGGTCAGTCTCAGGTTTGGGTCATTTTGGGTTTAGACCAATTCAGACTCAGATCATTTAGTGTTTAGGTAGTTTGGGTTTGGGTCATTTATATTCAGGTTTTCCTTTCACCGGTTTAGAGTTCAAGTCATTGACTTTTTTGGTCAACTCATAAGGTCAAGTCTGGATTCGGATGAGTTAAGCTAAGTCATTGGGCTGGGTTAGTTTTTGTCATCCCTAGTATAAATGGCACTAGAAAATTTACGTGGTGCACCCTTAATTTGGGATTATATCCACAAGATAAATTGATCTGAGATTTTCTTATGCTATAAAAATAATAGGCTTATAAAGAAATAAACTTCTTTAGATAAAATTTTTTAAAGGTATAAGATAAATCCAAAATTATGTCATTTAAGTGTTTCCCAAACACTCCAAATAAATATCTCACTATTTTGCTGCTCCTAAAAAATAAATCTCTATTTTTCTCTCTCAATATTTTTTTTGCTCACAAAGTTGAGCATGCTATCGATGAAATATTGAGGAGATCACATGGCTAGTTATAGCTGAAGCACTACCTGAATTTCAATGAATTCAACAACATTTTCTCGCTGCCAGCTGCTGCCATTATTTTACTAGCTCTCAACCGCAACTTTTGATTAAATAAAGAGAGAAAGAGAAAAGAAAAAAGTGGAAGAAATAAAAGAACCTTACATGGGGGAAGAAAAGTCAACAGTTGCTTGAAGAAGCTAGTGTTGAGACATAGATGGTTTTATTCTCGCACTGTAAATATTTCAGGCCCTAATCTGAAATGCCTGGACATTCTTAAATTATGCTTGTGGAGTAGTTTTGAGGGTTTGGAGTTGTTGAATGTCTTAGCTGCTCTTTATCTTGAAACTTTTCCTAGATTTTCGTCAGGTTGGCCTTGTCTATACCTCAGGCTTTGTCCGATATAACAGTCAAAGAGTTTCCATTACCATCGAAAACTAAGTGTGTGACACTACAAGTAAAGATTAAAGATCTTGACTATTGTACAGTGGCGCATTTGGTGGCTCATCTTCTACAAATTTCGCTTGCTCTCGAGATCTTAGCCATCAATATGACACACCTAGTTGTAAGTATAAGATAGACCTTATAGTTTCTTTCAGTCTTCCTACTTACAATCGTCGTCACCATATTGTACCTTAATCCCAACTATGTTAAGTTGGTGACATGAAGTTCTTAGCATATGTTAACTATTTCAAGGTAGTTAACTTACGAGGTAATGCAAAAACTAAATGGCTAAGTTTTATATTTGATGCTCTTTCTGACACCTTAAAAGAGAATAATGAGATGATATTTTGAAACCCTCATCATGATATATATATTTCCATTTGCATGGAGAAATATCACAAGTATTCCTACTTGGACTGTATTCCATAACATGAAAATCTAAAAGTGATCAAATGAAATTTGTTGTTTTCTCACTCTGCCAAAAGTCCAAAAAATCAGTTTGTTTCAACAATTTGTAGCTCACTAAAAACTAATCCTTTGCAGGGAAGAAGTAGCTTCTTAAGCTACCAAAGGAAAAGCTAGGTTTGGGATTACCTGGAATTTGTGGCTAACAAATTAATATGCCTGAAGCAAGCTCTTTAAATTGTTACCATTACAGGTTTTGAAGTGGAGGATTCAGAAATGATAATCTCATTTACCAAGTTTTTGCTTAGGAATGCAATGGTGGTGGAGAAGCTAAATATCTATTCAACTAGGGATCATAGTGATACATACATGGGGCTGTTGCAGCGTGAGTTATTCAAAGTGTCACAAAAATTATTAGACATCCCAAGATTGGCTTCCCAAGCAAGAATTGGATTCCATGCATGACCAGAATTATCAGTTGTCGTTCTGTTGGCATCAGGCTTAAATAGGATTGACTAGTCTTTTGCTTTTTATATTAGCTTCATTGTAATGGATCAATAGCATTTGCTTTTGATGAATAGAATAGAAATGAGGGTATGTTGATCCTTATGCTTATTAGGGCTGCAAGTAATTTCTGTCATTGTAGAAGCTGTGTCTTTTGTCTTGAATCTTGGTGTTTGACGGCTAGATAGGAGAACATTCTAGAGAGATTATTTTAGAGAGTTTAGGAATACAATTAGAAGTGTTGCAGTGCCTCTAATTAATTAACTAGGATAAGCATTCATTTGGAATTCTTGTTTTTATTCAATTGGGAGTTATGAGTCAAATGCATGCAAGATTAATGTACTTTGCTAACAACAGTCATTCATCGTAATTCGATTCACATTGCAAATATAACATTACTTTATTGTTATTATGTTGGTTGGGGGGCTTCATATGTTGGTTTCCAATCTAATTAGGGCTATATTAACCTCTCTTATTCTGATAAATTTGGGAGATCTAGTCTAATTTAATTTCAATATGAAAGTTGCGCAATTCATTTGCAATACTTATTAACATGTTTTCCACACTTGGCCTGTGACCCGTTATCAAACAATTCCCTAACTTCCCTGAATTTGCTTGAATTTACAGTCATGCCAATTTATTACCCTTCATGTCCCTGCCGACTTACCATCGCACTGTACGAAAGAGATATCAGATTTGTCCAGCCAAATTCTTCGCACCAGAGGACATCCGACCAAATTCCAGATCAGTCATCCATCCGGCGACCATGGTGTCCACCTAGCCAACGGCGACGGGCATCGCGAATTGGGCAGGAGTTGAAATTTGAGAAGCAAAAGGGTTGCATGACTGGTATTTTCCGAATCTTTGATCGTCACCAGATTCTCATCGGCTAAGTCCTTTCCCCTGCTCCAATCAGTTTATTTTCTAAAATAAGTTCTTTTATTCTTATTTTCTCAGTTATTTTTCAGTTTCTGATCAAAATTAGCAATCATTTACAGAAGATGGATATTGGTCAGAGAAAGTTATGCTAATCCTTGCTCTGTTCATCAAGAACTTGGTCAAATTGGGCATCTGGAGCTGGATCGAAGAACTTGATTTTTTTTTTTTTGTAGAGATGCCATCGGGAGATGGGCTGAGGTGTGGCTGATAATGAAGTAGGAGGACATGGTTCTATTGCGTTTTCGAACTCATCTAATTGGGTGAACTTTGATGCCGTAAATTGGGAGAAAATGAAGGGCAAATAAGAGAAGAAATGGTCCATCCCATAGTCAGTCAAACAATGTTGACTCTCAAATACGTTAATGCCTCTGTGTTAACATAATCCAAATAGGCTGTTAACTTTCAAGTACCTAACAGCCGATAACTTCAATTGGTTTTGAGTATTGACAAGTGACAACTTTGCGTTATCCGTAAGTGATCCTTTTCGTTGGCGTTGAATACTTGGCTTGCAGTGGTAAATTTTTAAATAGGTGGGGTAAAACGGGTGCAGCCTGAAACTTTGAGCAAATTGCACGCATTAACCTCAACCATTTAATTATGTTCTAGTTCTAACCTCAACCTTCATTTTGTTCAGTGCGCCTCCCCAATGTGATTAAAACGTTCCATTTTTTACTTTTTTATGACGGAAGTCGTTAATTAAAACGGAAAAAGCAATATCAACATATTATTGTAGGGGATAATGTTAACTTTAAGCGCATCCTTAAAACTTTGAAATATGATAAAAAACACTACCCCATTCACCCATCCTCACCACTAACTCAACCCTGCTGCCCATCGGGGATTAAACGGATGAATTCGGTTCATTGCGAAATGATTCGCAATTCAGTTCCTTTCTTCTTCCCTTCAATCCTCATCTGCCTCGAGAAATTTTACATTGTTCTACAAAGAATGAAGACCCTAATGGAGGATTGTTCTACTGGAATGAAGAACGAGTTGGCCGCCAATTCTTTCCAAGAGCTCACCCTCGATTTGTCTACTCTCTTAGATATTCTTCCCGTCAGAGAACTAGGTCTTAGCGACAACATTGCGGAAATCGTTGGCTTGTTGAGCAAACATTGTTCTAAAACCTTGCTCTACGTCAATCCTGAAGGCGCTTATCTCCGGCGGGAGGTGTTGGCACTGATTGACAGGATCAAGAAGCAAATCATCCCCAATTAGGTGAAAGTGAAGGAAATATTTGAGCGGTTGGGATTTTGAGATAACTCAAGATGTAGAGAAGAAATTGAGATGCTTGAAGAAGAAATTCAAAACCAGATCGACGAGAACTCACACTCCGACATTGTTTCCTTGATTGGACTAGAGATGTGACAGCAGGGATTAATCAGATGAATCACGCCACAGAATGGGTAAGTGGCCCATCAGACGAATCATCCTCATCTCTCCATCACACCGAAATCGAACAAATCTAGCGCCCAATTGCATCAAGCAAATTGAACGAAAGGGTTGGTGAGAGGGCGAATCGAATGAAACACAACGGAATCAATTGAATCAGGCGCTCAATTGCGATAGAATCAAATGAATCGCGATGGAATCAGAATCGAACAAATTAGGCCTCTCTCTCACGGCAAGGATGGGGGAGAGGATGTGGGTGTGCGGCAACGGGGATGGGTTAGTGGCAGGGATGTTTGAGTGGGGGAGGTTTTTTTTTTTTTAATCATATTTCAAAGTTTTAAGGATTTATTGTTAAAGGGATAAGTTTTCAAGGCTTAAAGTTAACATTGTCCCCTACAATAATATGCTGATGTGGCTTTTTCCGTCTGAATGAACGACTTCCGTCATAAAAAAGTCCAAAATGGAATGTTTTAACCACATTGGAAAGGCGCAATGAACAAAATGAAGGTTGAGGTTAGAACTGGAAAATAATTAAAAGGTTGGGGTTAACGCGTGCAATTTACCCCTGAAACTTTAGAGCCTCTTCACACAATATGGCCCTTCGTCAATGCGTTCAATTCCCCAAAATCCCTTCGACAATGTTTAACTCACGAACCAGACGTTTGTCGTCAAAATTAACGGGGATTTTCTCGTTTTTGTTCCACTGGGAAGTTCAAATGACACTTCCCTTGATGGGTACAGCGAATCAAATATTTCTATATGGCAGATGGAAAGACACTCATAAATACTATAATTATGGTTCCTCTTCTTGATAGGAGATCTCATATATGTTCATTTTCTCCGTTGGCACAAGCTTGATACTAGTGCAGGAGGATGAGGTTTTTCCAGATCATAGCAATTAATGGGTTCTGAGGAGTTACTTCTAAGTCGAAATAGAGGACCCGAATCAGCTCGGCCCGTTGCAGCCGATCGTCTAAGCGACTTGCCGGACAGCATAATCCTCCATATACTCCCCTTCCTTTGGACGAAAGCCGCAATCAAAACAGGGGTTTTGTCCAAAAGATGGAAATTTGTATGGACTTTCGTCCCCACCCTCAGCTTCTACTCCGGTTCCCTTCGTTCCCTTGCAAAATTCCGTAACTTTGTAGAGCGAGCCCTCATTCTTCACCGCTCTCCCAAGCTCGACCAGCTCCTGATTAAGATAAGGTACGATTCCAGGAAGCCGAAGCAGGTCCTAGGTGATGAGCACATTAATTTATGGCGACGGCACGCCATCAATAGAGACGTGGCTACGCTTCACCTGGATTTCGGTTTTATCCTTCCAATGCCTTCTCCTGGACCGCTCCCATGTCAACGTTTCTGGCTGCCCGATTTTCTTTATGGCCATTCTTCACTCACACACTTGAGCACCCTGTCCTGTGACTATGTCCCCAAAAGAAGCATCTCTTGGGGGTCTCTTAGGCGTTTGACGATTCGGTACGCTGAACTGATGAGATGATGTTTTCTCCAATATCCTGGCAGGGAGTCCAGAGCTTGAATACTTGGAACTTGACGGTTGTTGGGGTTTCCAACTTCTCGATATTGGTTCAAGTTGCTTGAACAAGCTGATCGACACTGGCTATTTTTAGCAAAATCAGTCCAGTGCCATTCAAAATTTCAGCCCTGAATCTGAAATCTTTTGAAATTTTAGGTTCTCCAGTCTCCTTGGAGTTGTTAAATGCCTCGGCATTGCAAGAAGTGAAGCTTAACTTCAGATTTTTATACGGCGGTGTTAAAGTCAAACCATCTGAGCGTGACACTGTGTTACAACTACTACAAACTCAACATGTAAGGAATGCTAACAAAGTTGTTCTTGGGAAAGATGTCTGTCGAGTAAGTTTTTCTTCCCTTTGCCGGCCCTTCCAAGTTAAACCAGTCATTACTGTTGCTTAGATTCAAGCTAGACTCGTCGATATATGCTTGACATTAATCCATTTTTGTTTTGCAAATCTTCTCTTAGTTTGGACTGGCGTTATGCGTACTAATTAATTTTCTTTAAACGCTCGCTTGTTGTTCCTTACCACACAATAGGTTTTGTCCGAAATTGATGATATAGAGCTGAGTTTGCCATTTAAGCATACATGCTTGGTGCTAGAACTAGGGGCTGAAGCACTAGACCATGCAATGGCAAATCTTCTACAAATTCACCTACTCTGGAGACGTTAGTCATAAACATGGTCTACCCATATGTAAGTATATATAAATGGTTTATATATGATACCATTAATTCCTTCTCTTTTTCGTAACTTGTTAAAACTTAAAAACCCCTCTATATCAGCCGAACTCCTTTCTTGCTATACGCTTATAGGAATATTAGCATGTGTCTTCTTTGTTTTTTTTTTTTTTTGACACAGGAGGAGTTTTCGGGCAATCATGAGAAGTACTGGTCATCACTAAAGGGAGGGATGTTCTTGTGCCTGAAACAAGCTCTTAAAACTGTATCAATCACAGGTTTTAAGACAGTGATACTGCCATTTGTACAGTTTCTACTTATGAACACAAAGGTATTGGAGAAAATTAGTATATATTTTATGGGGGTTCAAAGCCGTAAGGATGCAACAGAAAAGAGTGAATTAGTCAAAATGCCAAAAAATTTGCTTCTGCATATTCCGAGGTCTTCTCCCAAGGCAGTTGTTGAATTTCATGAGTGATTGGAGCAAACAGTCACCTTATTGCCATATATTGTTGGACTCAAGTAGCTAGTATTAGACCCTTCTTTTTGCATTTCTACATTAATTAGTTGTAATGGATTAGGTGCATTTGCGATTTTACTTCATAAACTGAAAGTGAGGACATGTTTTGATGGTTGTTCAGAATGGTGAATTTATTTTTGAGAAATTTACAAAAACTGCCCTATGGTTTAATGTAACCTACACTTTGCCCCCTCTATTTTTTAAAACCTACACTTTACCCCTATTTGTTGTACGTGTCCAACAATAACTTATGAAACCCTAATTTAAACTATATGATAATAATGTTCCAGTAATTTCAAGATTTTTTATATTTTTTTCATAGCTAACCGACATTTAAAAAATACTGATATGTAATTACAGGTGGGAAAGTTTATTTACAGAAAGGAAAAATTGATAGTTTAAAATATCTATTAACTATAAAAAAAATATTAAACAGATTGAAATTACTGGAAGATAATTATCATATAATTTAAATACAGTTTCATAAGTTGTTATCAGGTAGTGTAAAAAATGTAGGGAGCAAAGTGTATGTTTCTCAAAATATAGAAAGCAAACTGTAGGTTAGGACATACCTCAAGGGGTAATTGTAAATTTCTCTTTGTTTTACTATTACTTAAGCTACAAACCTCGTTGGGTTATATCTCTTGCAGTTGATGTAAATTCAAAAAAGGTCTAGAATAGCCCGAAGAAATATCTAGGTAAAAATCTAGACCATAAAGAAAATATCTATATACCTAGAAAAATCTAGGATTAAACAGATAATTGAGTGTTTTAGAAAAATGGTAATCCAAAACAATGTAAACAAAACTATAGGGGCAAAAAAACTGACTTTCAAAAGCCTATAAAAAGACTTTAGTTCCGAAAAGTTTGTGGGTGTGTGAGATGGTCCTTTCTCAACCTAAGCCATTTGCAAATATTTTTTCTTTAAACTTAATTTGTACTTAAAAATCTTATATATACAAATAGATAATTTTTGCCATATAATAACTTGCTCAAATAGTCCGCAAGCTTCAACCCTGTATGTGGCAGAGTCTCGATCATTCTCAGCTCATGAGTTGGGTTTGACCCTCGCCGGGTACAATAAGGTGGAACGATTGTCAATTATGGCTTAAAATCCTTCAGGTTTCAAGAAACAGATAGATCTCCTTTAACCTTTACTAAGTATCCTCTAATACCCTTTTGAGTATTAAAAAAAAAAATTGCTCAAATCAACCATGTGACCATGTTACCTGCCACATCTACATTAATTTTTCTTTTTTTGCCATTCAAATATTATTTTGTCCATTTTCTTAGTCAATTCATTTTAACTTAAATTAACTTAATCTAACATAGTTTATTTTTATTTTTACATTTTTTTTCCTTGGAACTAATTTTATTTGGAATCCAATATTATATATATTGATGCAATAATCCATATGAAATTAAATTCTCATGATGATATTAAATTTTTATAAATATTTCTATTTTTAGGCATTCAAAGATAAAAATTCATAAAAATTTAATAACAATACAAAAATTATATTTTCAGTGGATTATTACACCTACATAATATTTTCTTTAAAATGAAATTGGTTCCAAAGAAAAAAATGTAAAAAAAAAAAAATTATTTTATATTAAGTTGACTTAAATTAAAATAAATTAGCTATGTTGATGATTTCTTTTCCTCCTGCTATTGTTGTTGGTTCTGCTGCTGTTGTTGTTATATTTAAAAAATAAAAAAAAAATAAAAGTTCTTCCGTCCAGCTAACATTACTTTTCTCACGATTATCAATTGAACCCAACCCAACAACGTCTTGCACTACTAGAAAAATCGAATTTAGGGACGGTTTAATTAGCGACGGTTAATAGTCGGTAATATTCCGGTGAGACTTTAGCGACGGCTGTTAGTCGCTAAATTTTAGTGACGGTTTACCGTCGCTAAATTAGTAACGGTTATGTGTCGCTAAAATTAGCGACGGCGTACTATCGCTAATTAGTGACAGGGTATCGTCGCTAAAATTAGCGACGGCGTACCGTCGGTAATTAATGACGGCGTACCGTCACTAAAATTAGCGACGGCGTACAGTCGCTAACTTAGTGACGGTTGGCTGTCGCTAAACTAAAAAAAAAAAAAAAAAAATTTGGGTTTTCATGTGGTTATCATTTTTTATGATAAATTGTTATCTCATTGAACATAAATAATTGTTTTTTAATACACTACCAGAAAAAATGTAAATATTATAGCTGAAAATTGTGTGACGTCTCAAAATCTCACACAACATAAAATATTTCAGTTGATATAATACAAATGTATTTATATTGTAGACATTTTTTTCGTCACGAAACAATTTTAAGATCCTTCTATCCAACAAGTTGCTGTATATTTACCATTACAACAAACAATTTTGTTTAAAGAAACAGAATAATAAAATTAGCGAAGGCAGGTAGTCACTAATATTAGCGACGGCTTGCCTTCGCTAATTTAGCGAAGGCAGGCAATCGCTAAAATTAGCCGTCGCTAATTAGCGAAGGCAGGTAGTCGCTAAAATTAGCGACGGCTTGCCTTCGCTAATTTAGTGACTATTAACCGTCGCTAATTAGATTTAGTGACTATTAACCGTCGCTAATTAGCTTTAAGCTGTTCAAAAATTACATACAGCTGTAATATTAATAGTTCTCATGTAATAATTATTTTTTATGCAAAATTGTCATCTATTGTAACATAAATAATTTTTTTTAAATATATGTACTGAAGTTGAGATATGTACCTTAAAGTCCGATAAATATTTAGTAGCGGTTATGGGTTGCTAAATTATTCTTTAATTTAGTGACGGTTAGCCGTCGCTAAAATTTACAAATCTAAAAAATATTTATAGTTCACATGTGATAGTTATTTTTTTTTTGTTAAATTGTTATGTACTTTAACATAAATAACAATTGTTTAAAATATATGCTGTAGTGGAGATGTGTACCTTAATGTCGGATAAATGTTTAGTAGGGGTTATGAGTTGTTAAAATTTAATTAGTTACTGATAGCCTTCATAAGTTTTCCATTATTTAATCTTTATCATGTGACCTATATTTATTCAGAATAAATTTAGTAACGGCTTGCCCTCTCTTATTTAGCGAAGGCTAGTCGTCACTAAATTATAAACAGTATTAATGAAGGCTTGCTCTCACTAATTTAGCGACGGCTGGTCGTCACTAAGTTTAGTGACGACTTGCCCTCACTAATTTAGTGAAGGATAGCCGTCACTAAATTATAGATAGTGGTAGTGACGATTTGCCTTCACTAATTTAGTGACGGGTTATCCTCGCTATTCTAGCGACAGTTAGCAGTCACTAAAAATTATTATCACAATTATTTTTCTTGAAAAGAAAAAAGGAAATGAAAATCTCTTAAACTTCAACTGATTTTTGCCATTATTTATCGACAGTTAGGAGTCGTTAATAATTAGCAACTGATAGCCTTCGCTTGTTTGCCATTATTTAATCTTTATTTTACATATTGTTTATTTTACTTCAGCAAAATCACTTATTCTTTTATATGTCACTTGTTTAATTGTATAATTATATTTAATTTGATTAATTCAGATTACAAATCTCTTAATATTTTTTTAGTAATTAACAAAAAAATTATTTTATGAAAATTAAATTTATTTGAATTAATTTATTGGTACATAAAATTTAGTTATTTTTTAATATTTTATCATCTGATTATGGCCTAATATTACTAAAAATAGGCTAATATGTTAAAAACTAGCGACGGCTAGAAGTCGCTAGTTTTAAGCGACACTAAGCCGTCGCTATGCGCAGCTACTCTCTTCCCTCGATTCGGATTAAACCTCGCAGCCACTTCCATTCCCCACCATTTTTCTCTGCAAATCATGTCCAGGCTGCCGGCGTCGAGTTTCGTTCAAATCCGGAGAGGACTAGGTGGCTCTTCTTCTCCAACGTCAGACGCCCGCATCGCCTGTGCCGAGAGCAGCAGACCACGACGATGCTTGCCTCGTTGCCTCCTGATCGAGATCAACAGATAGGCGGAGAAGAGGGCACCACCAAAGCGACGAACTCGAGCGACAGAAGAGCACTCTCTTCCCAGGAAACGAGCAAGAATGGAATCGGACCATCAGCTGAGCCAGAGCCTGAGTCAGAGGCCCGAGTGGGCCGACGTAACTCTGCTGCCGCAGGACGACGGTCCGAACCCAGTTGTTCCAATAGCCTACAAGGACAATTTTCGGGAAACGATGGATTACTTCCGAGCCATCTATCGCGCCGACGAGCGCTCGCCTCGCGCCCTGCGCCTCACCCGTCGGGCCATCCATATGAACACCGGGAATTACACGGTAACGAATTCTTTAATTATCGCCTCATGAAGGGATAATTTGTCTGTTGCTTCGATCTAAATCGTTATACTTTCCTGGTTGTGAAAGGTTTGGCAGTTTAGAAGACAGATACTTAAGACTCTTGATGCCGATTTGTTCAAAGAGGTGGATTTTGTTGAACAGATCGCCGGAAGCAACTCCAAGAATTACCAGCTCTGGTGACTGACGAGTGATTTCTTTTCTTTTTCTTTTCCTAATCAGGAAAAAAAAAATTGGGAACTTTATATTTTTCTGAGACATTAGAAGTTTTCAGAAATCAGTGGTCTAGGATTTGTTTGGAGCTACCCTGATCTCTTTCAACATTAAAACCTTGCTTTTAGGCATCATAGGCGTTGGGCTGCCGAAAAATTGGGAACTAATGCTACTATTAAAGAGCTTGAGTTCACTCGAAAAATTCTCCAAGTTGATGCTAAACATTATCATGCTTGGTCCCATAGGCAGGTTTGTTGAGCTTATACAATTGAAATTCGGTCATAATTTGTTCATTTTGTTGTTTCAATTTCATTGGTTCGCCATAGCATCATTGGATGAAACTTGGGAACTTTGAGGTGCTATCTTGTTTTCTCTTATGTCAATGCAGTGGTGTTCCGTACTCTAAGAGGTTGGGATGATGAAGTCAACTACTGCAATCATCTTTTCGAAGATGACATTTTCAATAATTCTGCCTGGAACCAGGTAATGATCAAAAGTGTGCTGTTATATCTTGATGATGTTCAGAGCCTAGCCTGGTTCTTGTTTGGACTTATTCTCTTGCTTTATGGGTAAGCAACAAAATGTGGCTGGATTTGATACTGCTGTAACTTTTATTGTTTTTTTTTTCTTGGGGTCATTAATGGTTACTTTGAACTATAAATGATGAAATTTGCAGGAAGGTCTGGTGGCTTTCGCTCCTCTGCTGGCTATCGTCCTTCTGGTGGCAGTTCACCGCGCAGTGATCCCAAACCAGGTAAAATTCTCCTTTTTGGAGTTGGGTGGATGGGGATTACACCACTTGCTTGTCTCTTTGGTTTTCATTGTGAACTTTGGTTTAAAGAAGGCTTGGGTGTGTCAAATTATGGGACAATATTGGTGTATTCCTAGACTTCCTAGCTGGGTTTCTTGCACTTGCTCCCGTAATTCCCTAACCACAGCTGTGCAAGTAACTCTGAGTATAATGCCATCTGATGTAGTAGTGCTTTTCTGGTCCCTACTGTGTTGTTTAAATAGGGGCATTTCTGAGTACCTGATTGTTGTGTTTTGGTGTTTTCAACTGCATTTAAGGAATTTTTTCCCCATTATTTCTTTTCTGTTTTCAAGACGGCAAGTCCTTTCCCTGCCCTGATACTGCTGTTCTTGCAGTGACTGCACTTGAGAAAGCTGCTCATGATGCCCTTTCCTCCGACTTCCAGAATAATCAATTATTAGCTCGACGCCTGCTAAATAAGGAGTTTGAACCATCAAAAATATTGAATATGACCCTGAAAGAGTTGAAGGTATAGTCATTCCACAAAACTGTTTTTCATGTGTTTATCATGATTAGAGCTATCGGTCATGAAGGTCTTGCTAATGTTTCATCATTTCTGGTGATTTACTTGGCAAAATGTCTTAAGAGTTGTATGTTGTGGCAGGTGGAGCTTTTCCGTAGTGACCAACGCCGGCTTAGGATTGTGGTGGACAGCGAGAATGAAGTGGACTTAACAGTATATCCCTCAATTCTTTACTCAAGATAGAGCCATAATACTTGGAGAAAGTTGAACAGGGGGCATCAGATTATTTGTTATTAGGTTTGAGGTCTGCTTGCTGTCTCCCAATAGTTCCTATTTTCATGTACTAGTTTAGTTTTGTGTTTGAGAAGAGTATGAGATGTACCCAATTGTGTAATGAAATATTAATTTCTTTTTCATAACTAAAATGATGGGCAAATTAATTTCTGGTGCATTGTATGTTTCATTCTTTTATTTTCCCCTTGATAACTATTTTCAATCACCGCGAACCTCCAGCTTAATCATAGAAAATAATGAACAAAAAAAAATAAACACTAGCGACGGTTAAGCGTCACTAACTAGCGACAGCTACACGTCACTAATTGGCACTAACTAGCGACGGGTACACGTCACTAACTGACACTAAGTAACGAAGGTTATGCGTCACTAACTAGCGACGGCTACGCGTCACTAACTGGCACTAACTAGCGACGGTTATGCGTCACTAATTAGCGACGGCTACGGGTCATTAATTAGCGACGGCTACACGTCACTAATTAGCGACGGCTATGCGTCACTAACTAATGACGGCTATGCGTCACTAACTAGCACTAACTAGCGACGGTTACGCGTCACTAACTAGCGACGGCTATGCGTCACTACCTAGCACTAACTAGCGACGGTTATGCGTCACTAAGTAGCGACGCTAAGTAGCGACGGCTACGCGTCGCTAACGCGCCGGCAAACACCATTACCAAAAAATTAGTGACGGCCTGTTTTGCGACGTTTAGCTGTCGCTAATTAGCGATGATAACCGTCGCTAGAAAATTAGCGGCGAGTGAATTGGCGACAGGCGTTTTAGCGACGGTGTGCCGTCGCTATATCATGTTTAGCGACGACAAGCCGTCGCTAATGGCCGTCGCTAAATGCGATTTTTCTAGTAGTGTTGTTCATGGCAGCTTGCCAAAGATATCCCTCATGCCAGCACTTCATTTTTGCTGGTTATGTGATTCTTCCTGATATGCCGTTGTATGTTTTATAATCTTATAGACCGGAATTGTCCCAAATTGGTTTCATTCAGCAGATGTGGAGCAAGCCACCAGATCAGAAGTGTTGACCATCATCCAAAGCAGAGAAATTTGTCCACCTAAAACTCTGACCAAATATGTTTTTGTTAGAATTTTTTACGTTGGACTTTGTTACCACTGTTGATATTTGGGAATTAGTTGAATATAGAATATAATCTTATAGGCTTCGCCCAATCGACTCAATTGGGTTAATTTACAAGATTTTCCATTTTTTATTATTTTCTTCTTGCCCACTAGTTTCTAGGTTTTTAACTCTAGTGCCCTGTAAAGGAAGGGTTAGTGACTTATGAGATTGCTTAAGGGCTAGTGGGTGCATGGTGACTTGTGAGATTGGTTAAGGGCTAGTGGGTGCACTAAGCAGAATTTCCACAGGTGACCCACCTGAGAGGTTTTACATTGCTAACCATGTCCCAATAGTTAATCAAAATGATGAGGTCAGTTTTGCCCTTGAGTAAGTTGGTTGATGCAGCAAGAGCCATAGGTGCACCGTTTTGATGTGTAGTTGGCATGTTGTAGTTCATGGTATAGAAGTCAGGATGGCTGAGAAACAAGTGTACTAAGGACACACATGAGGAGTTAATCCTGTGTGTGTAGTATGTTAGGCTCTGAGTGCAGGGAAGCAACAAGGCTTAGTGTGTAAGTATTGAACACCTAGGATACTCTGAGTGAAGCAGCTAAAGCATCAAGAGCTTCGACTTAGGTAGCATACAATAGACTCATCACCGAGTGCTAGGAGGCCTAAGCTGAGGAGGCACGGACAAAAGCCCAAAGACTGCTAGGTACTTGGAGGTTCTGGCGCTTATGCCAGGGAAATTTTCTCTGGTAAGAACATAAGTGTAAAGGACTCTAGAATAGCCAGGGCAGTAGGATTGCAATGCTCAGATGGTACATATGTACTTGGCTAGTGCACTAGTATACTTGATGCATATGGGCATGTCTGAAAGGAACATTGAAGACTCATACTTTAGGGTGGGCCGAGACTTACAACTCTCAATAGACCATTTATTTAGAAAGGCCCTAGAGTATAGTGAAGTATGGTGTAGAGTATGTCTTGTGGTGCTAGGAGTGTATGTGGCACGACCATAATACACCAATGACACACTTAGCCTAGTGACTGATAGGAGATGTCAGGTACCAAACCTACAATGAAGAATTGTGAGGGAACCTCTTACTTACCCTAATATAGGGTGTTCCCAGGATCTTAGGATAATCAGGATTTAGTAATCCTGCACTTAGTTGCAAATGGCTAAGCTAATACTTGCATTGTTGAAACTTTATATGTTTCTGGTTGATTATCCTATGATATAAATCAATGCATGCTTAACTTCGACATTTGGAAGAGAAGTAATAAATAAAACTTTTCAAAATAATTTTCATGACATTCACAAAACACTTGAAACACATACCGAAGTCATATAAACATGTTTATTTAAACTTCAAGCATTAACTTATGTACACATAACACTTAACTTATGTACATCCATAAGCAATCATAGTGTATATACAAATATATACACTAAGTAAGTCCATACATACTAGTTAAACTAGAGGCATTTCTTTGGTACCCAAGTACCTAACATGTACAAAGTCTAAGACTATCAAAATAACTCCCACCTAAGCACAAAAGCTCCAAAAATGAGATGTCCAACTTTTTCTTATGCACTTCATCTGTATCTGTCAAGGATATTTTAAATAACTTAGTACATTGGTATTATTAACCAATAATTTAGAATCATTAAAGATTTATGGTACTTTAAATACCTGCACCAAAACCTTGCTTAACAACCCTTCAGTGGTTGTTAGACTTCACACTATTAGTATCTGCACAATGTGACACTTAAGGGTATGAGAATTATAAATTCTCAATAAGGAATCAAATACCTACAAAATAAACTTTAGGATCTAGCGTATATAACATATATACACATCTTAACGTGAGCTCAAAACATTTCGAGGTCTTGACTAATGGCCACTAGTACGGGTTCTATGGCGGGGAACCCATCCTCAACCTAGTCCTTCTTACAAGAGCTTAACTCTTGCCTTAGCAAGCTTGGCTTGCCATTACTTACCTTTACTCACACTGTACATGAGTTCTTTAACTTGGTGGCTCATTCTTACCAAGTTTGATAGCTTAGCTAGGGTACTCTTGAGCATCAAAGCTCATCTTGAATACTTAGTACCCCGTATACTTACTTAAGGGCTATTTAATTACTTAGTCCTTAATCCACTTCTTGTCCACCTTTTACTCTCTTAATTAATGCATTGTATAAAAAAAAATACATAATGCACTAATTTTAATTTGAACTTAAAATCTTTTACCTGGAATAATTAATGCAAGCAAACACCAACTTAAATGTCCTTATGGTCTCAGTTTTGTATTCTTCTTTGTATCCTTTATAGTAGCTTGGGTATTTCTCTTTTTAATTGATCATTTAACTACATAAATAAATAATAATTAGGAAAATATTACAACAACCATTATGGTTTAAATGGTTAGGAATAACCTTCTCATTGGATTCCAATTAATCGGCCCTTTACTCAACACATATCAACACTAGTCTCGGTGTTGTATCATTTCAACTCCAAAACCGAACCACCTAGGTTTCCATTGGTTAGTTCACTTATAAGCAACTAATGATCAATATAGATACATTAAATTCAGTCACTTCCAGCACAATTAAGCCAAAGGAAAACTGGACACAACCGAACCAAATCAACACATATCTAGGTTTTCAGCCTTCTTTCAACAACTTGGATTTGGTGTTAGCTATGGTGTTTGGAGAGGAAGAGAGGTTTCGGGTGGTCTGGAGATGAAGGAAGAAAATGGCCGACCAAAAGAATGAATTAAGTCAACTTATGTAGGCTTAGGGTGCACATGTCACGCACCTGGTCCCTTCTTTGTACTCAATAGTACTTTAGGGACTTATCCAAAACCGAACAGAAACATTAGGACCAAAACCAGCATTATTCCGGGCCTGAATCCTCCTTTACCTTAATTACACGTACTGTCCTCATCTTTGACAGATGTGAATTTTATACCCAATACTTCTAAGGGTTACCTATAAACCACCTATAAACAATCTTGTCAATTTACAATTTCACAAGGGTAGAGCAGGAATCATGAAAAACCATGATATCTTAAATTCAATATTTTCTATTCTTTACCCAATCATGAAATAAAAATGAGTCAATATATGAAATGACTAAAATGCCCTTCTTGGTCCAGTTTACTTAAATGGCCAATTTTTGTCCTCTTTAAGCTACTATATTTTATTAAACCAAGAATTTGCTTGCATTAAATATTATAAGCATATTAAATTACTAAAATAACCAAAGTTACCTTAGTAATTATGATTTGAATTTTTGTAGAGTCGTAACACGAATTGTTAGTGTAAGTGTTATTAGATGAGTTGTATGCTGATTAAGCTAACTTGCACTAAAAAGTCTGGTATAGAGATGTTGGGTGCTAAACTTGGAGTGAGACTCCCAAGTGTAAGTGTTAATGGAGAAGTTTGACTTGTTAAGTTAGCTTACACTTGTGGGTTCAGGCACAAGAGAAAGGTTGAAAGAAGATCACTAGTGTTAGGCTAGTGTAAGCAATAGTCAGTGTGAGAGTTATTGTAAGCTAATCTTACACTAAGGAGTTTTGGTACAAGTACGTTAGGTGCCCAACCTAGAGTAAGCTTCAGGTGTAAGTTTTAGTAGGCAAGCTTCAAGCATGTTAAGCTAGCTTGCACTAGGTGGTTCGAGCACAGGAAGAAGTGTGAAAAAGTTGTTGGTTGTCGGGCATACTAGGACAGGTCAAAACCTGTTAGACATGCTTCAACAGCATCCTTAAGCCGAGGATAGCAGAGTGTCACACCATGCTTTTCAAGAGTAAAGTTGCAAAAAGGTAATTAAGATCAAGTAAGGTCAGGCTAATGTGGAGAGGACAGTGAGTGGTTGTCAATGTACTGTTAAATGTGAGCACAAAGTATGACATTAAGCATAGTACCTATACAAGTAAGGACTAGACTTGAGTGCCATGGGGCATTAGCCCAACAAGTCGAGCGGTGAGCACCAAGTGGGTTGTTAAGGAGTTGACACCCCTTGGTAGGTTTGGTCAAAATATGTGGCACCATATCCTAGGTTTTGTCTCAAGGTGGGGAGACACAATTCGGAGGACCAAATTTTCCAAGGTGAGAAGAATGTTACGACCCTCCAGGTATTGGACCAGTGGCGGTTAGGTACAATTTGGTTACGAGGAAAGAAATCTCTTAGTAAATATTTATTATGCATTTCAAGAAAATAGGAAAGGATAAAAAAGTTCTTAGAGCACAAATGGCACCTAAGTGTTACTAGGGGCAAAATGGTCATTTTGTGTTCTGAGGTGATAGGATTAGTTTTAAAGCTCAAAGTTCATTTGGAACTAAGTGACAAGAAACCAAAGTGGGGGATAAAGTTACTTAAGTTAGTGGCATTATTTGGAAGTAGGGTTCTTTTGGCAGAGTTAAAGAAGTTGGATGAGCCATGGAGGGGGAGTTGGCATTTAAACCATTTTGGGTGGCTTGAATGCCATTATTCATCATCTTCTCCACTTCAAAACCATAACTCTCTCTTCTCCTACAAATTTCATGCCCAAATCTCATTCATTCCTTCAATTCTTAGTGAAATTTGAAGCCCAATGAAGTACCCAAGTGAGAGTAAGCTTGCTCTTGCTTAGTTTTGGTTTGGAGAGCATTGGAGGGACGTTTTTGGTCCATGGAAGCTTGGGTACGTTTTTTTTTCCTTTATGTTATTGGTTTCTTAAGCTTCCTAGAGGTTAGGTCAAGCTTAATTGAGCTAAAAATGGTGCCCATTTCTGATGAATTTGCCTAAGAACCATAGAAAACTCATAGTGGAGCCATGGAAGCTTTGGTGTTCAAGTTGCTTGATCTTACATAATTTGTGTTTAAGGTAAGGGAATTTCTTGTTTTTCTTGTTATGTTAATGCATTTCTATCATATTTGGCCTTAGGGAAGAGTAATCACAAGTCTAGAAGTGATTAGAATTAAGTTTAGATCAATTGTGCATAGATTTTGCGAAGTTTGACGAACCTGGAAAGCTCTGGGCGCTGCGACGCCAAGGAAATGGTTACCCAAAACATGGCCTAGGTGTTGCGGCAACAGTGCATTAGACACATTTTCACCAGAATTACATAACTATGGCGCCGCGCCTCCAAGCTCGCACTTTAGCACTCCAATTGCTTTGGAACTCATCCAAAGAGGTTGTTTTTGGTTCATAATTGGTTCCTAAACATCCTAAACATGTTCCTAAGGTTGGATCAAGGTTTTAAATGGAAGTGGAATGAAGGACAAGTGACAAATGGATCAAATGAAGCAAGGAGAAGATGATGTGTGCACAATTGAACCATGTGTGTTTCTAAGGGCATTCTTGTGCTTTAGTTGAGGCTTGTAGTCATCCCTAAGGTAGTTTAAATGCATTAATAATGAATAACAAAGTAGTTTAAGAAAGGAACATGCTGAACTAAAGCCGTAGCCTAGTTAACTAAGAATGGTGCATGTGCACTAAGGCATGGTTAGTGTGGGCAACTTATGGCACAACTTCTTGTGGCGTAGTAAGATGTCTTTGGTTAGTATTGCATTGACCCTAGATTGGTTCAATAGCTACAAGAACTACAAAAAGTTAATGAAAAGACCTAAGGGCCAAAAAAGACACTATGAGGCTAATAAGGGCACATAAGTGCATTAGGGCACAATGTGAGCTATAGGGCCCATGGGAAGCCTAGATTGGGTAATGTGGGAGCCTGGCATGGCTTGGGAGGTTGCTCAATACCCAAGTAAGTGCAAGCTACCTTAAGGAATTTAGAGGAACACTAAAAGCTTTAAGCAGGTATATGACTTAGCACTCGAGCTAAGTTACTTGGGCACATTGAGGGATCTTTGAGGAGCATGGTAGTTAAGCTACCTTAGTGCATTTGGGACCTTAATATGTTCTAAAAAACACAAGCAGCACTTAGAACAAGCATGATTCCTAGTGATAGCCAACTCATTGAAGTATAGCAAGTGCCAAGCCTAGTATTATACAAGGTTCACCAAAGAAGGTGGAGGCTTAGTAACACTTGGTCACCTAGTCAGGTCTTAGACCTGAGAGACTAAAATGGGAGCCTAGTACACCTAGGGGTGAAGGTTTAGTACGCCTAGCTACCTATTTGGGTCTTAGGCCCGAGGAGTTAGAGCGGTAACCTAGTATGCCCAAAACTAGATTGGTCATGTGCTAGTCAAGGTTCACCATAGGAAGAGTGAAAGGTTAGTAACACCTAGTGGCCTAGCTTGGTCCTAGACCTGAGGCACTAGTATGGGACCTTAGTGCACCCAACTTGGCTTTTCCAAGTAGACTTGGATTTCTTTTGCACATAGTATTCAAGGGGAGGTTATTACGTGCTTAGGTGATAACCTGGCATAGTAGGCGAGTCAAGGCTTGATAGAGTGAGTTCAGGGCCATAACTTGCTAGGAGAGGACTAGAATGAGGAAAGGTCCTAAGGGACTCGAGTATATGCGTATATATTAGGCCTCAGACTGTAATGAGCTCGTGGTAGATTTCTGACATTTATTGTCCAGTGTCATTTAGTTTTTTCTTTTGCAGGCACCCCCTAAAACCCCTTACTAGGAATCTATGATTCTCACCCTTTAGTTTATGTGTATAGGTTTAGAAAGTTTGGCCAACAACCTGAGATTGGTTATTGAGCTAGTTGAACAAGTATGAGTTATACGTTATTGAGCTAGTTGAACAAGTATGAGTTATACTTGCTTGTTTGCATCTTCGAGTTTATTGGCTGTTGAGTACTAACTATGTTTGATTGACCTTAAGCAGTGGTTGATCTAGGAGCACAATGGGAGATCAAGGCAAAAGGCACTTGAGGAGCTCAGGTAGTTAGCTTAGTTTGGTCATCTTAGTAGGTTATGCTTGAGTACTTAATTGTACTAGATGCCTCTAGCAACATTAGTTGGTTTTATGTTTTGGTTTGTGATTCATGTACATAACTGAATAATGTACATAGGGTTAATTCTTGTAGAAAATATGTTTATAGCTTTGGCTAGTTTATAATTGCTTTTAAGTGCAGATCTGCCACTATTTTAAATGTTTTAATTTATGATTAAATTTCCATGCCGAAGCAAATCATGCATTATTTAATGTTAGTATCCAGATTAGTAAGCTTAGGTCATGTGCATTAATTTTTATTACAAGCATAGAAACCAACAATACGATCCAAAACCCAGGAATTCCATGGATTCCTAGTGATCCTGGGTGGTGTAGGTAGCCACAGGCGGCCTAGGGCTGTGTCAATGAATCTCCTCCGCCGTTAGCCAATCTTTTCCATCATTGATCGTGCCTTTGTTCGTCATTGGATTGAGACAATCACTTTTTGTTAGGACTTTCGGGAAAAAGTGACTGAAATGTCAATCACAAATTAGCAACTGAAGAATTCAGTCGCTATGTCCGAGATCATTGGCGGAACTAGGATTTTTGGTTTGGGGGGGCGAGCCCAGAGGAGAGTCAACTAAACCCACAAGAAAGGGACTGCATCACGGCGAGGCAAAGCTGGAGATTGGAGTAATTTGTACTAATTCAAAGATTAGGGTACAACTCGTACAAGTTAAAAATTTTGGAGGACTAATAGTGCATTTAGGCTATGTTAGAATATCTATTTAAGACTAGAGGGAATAATTACTCATTTGGTCACTGTTTTCTTTAGCGCCTACCTCACTGCCCCCCATCTTCATATTTTTCCATTATTTGTAAGGGGGCGAAAATTCATTTCCAGTCCCTAATTTCTCTTGAATTAACCAATTAAGTACCTATATTTAAAATTTTTCAAAATTTTAGGGGGGCAGCGGCACCCCCTGCCCTTACGTAGATCCGCCCCTATCCGAGATGATATTTTGATAAAAATTCATCAATTTATGTAAATTACACAAAATTACATAAATTATAGAAAATTCCTAGAATTTCTAAATTTACATAAACTTAATAAAATTAAACGAAATAACCAAAATTACAGCCAATTACTAAAATTACTACTATGACATAAAATTAATAAAATTACATCCAATTACTAACATGCCCATACAATAGCATAAATTACATAAAATTCACAAAATGATTAAAAATCCCTAAAATCCTAAAACTGCATAAAATTCCTAAAATCTGAAGTAATAAAATTACGTAAAATATGAATTAATAAAAATATAAAAATATAACTATAACAACAATCTTCAACAGCAATTCAACAGATAAAATTTTGAACAAAATGTGCTTGGAAAGAACATTCAAGAGAAAAAAGAAACAAAAAATAAAGCATATAAGGAAAGTACTTATAGAAATTGAAGAGAAGAAGTTGACTGGAATCGAAGAGAAGAAGAAATATTCAAATTTTGAATGAATGAGGCAGTTGCTCGGGGTGGAGTTGAAGCAAAAAGAAGAAAATGATGATCAAATAGGTAAAGAGAAGAAGCAAATGAGTTTTTATTCTACAGCTGCAACAGAAAAGAACTGATTTTCAATTTTTTTTAACCTAAATCTGACTACTTAATTACTACCAGATGGCAAATAAAATAAAGCAATTGATTTTTAATTTTCTTTTCCAATCTGTAACCGAAAAGTAAATAAAAAAAACTGAAGTGCTTCGGTCACAAACCAGTTATAATTTTTGTGAGTCCTACATAAAATCAACTGATTTGCGATTGAATTAAAAAGTGACTGAAGTTCAATCATTTTTTCAGTCACTTTTTTTATTTTCTCTGTTGTAATGAAATTAGGAATCTCAAAATCCTTTAGAAATTTTGGAAAAAAAGAAAGCAAAGAAAGAAAAAGGGGCCCCAATTCAAAGGATATTGCTGCTAGAAATAAAGTTTGCGTAACTTACCCCACTGGCAACAGCAGCGTCCACATATTCGAACAAGTCACAGTTATACAATTTGCAAAGCTGACATCATCCCCGTCGAAATCATGAGATTTCATGGAGTTTTTCTTTCCCTTTTTAATAGATAATTTCTTGGGGCCTTGTTATCTTCTTTAGTATCTGTTGCATATTTACACAGAAGTTCAAACCCATCGCCACATTGTTAACAAAGAAATATCAAACAGCTCAGTCATGTTGAGATGTTGTAAGATAAAGGAACACACAAACTAATTTTAATGACAGGGATAACACCTCTCTACATGAACATTAGGCAACCACATGAGATTGGCATCTCTTTTCGCAATCTTGTCACGCATAACTGCCTATAAAGTTACACTAGAACCCGTATTCACATCCTTCATCACAAATGTGACGTAATACAAATATCCAGCAAACTCTTTCCTGAACACCAACTCTTGCCTGGACGCCTCCACCAACCACAAAAACTTATATTTGGTTCCCTAGAAAACTGCCACACCACATCACAAAAAGTCATTCTCGCAAGCATAAAGAAATCAGAATCACGAGAACATACAAAGTAAAGGGACAAAAAGGACCAACATTGGATTCATTGTGATGTTTAATAGCTGCCCTCGTGAAAGGCACAATTTCTTTGTCGTCCATCTATGTATCCAATGGGTTGATTTCACCACGCAAACGTAGGGAACTACGACGAGTCCGGGACCCCTTCAAAACATATGACTTGAACCAAAAATCAAACTTTGTTACAATGAAATTATTATAAAAATAATTAACCAATTCGTTAAAAGGGTAAGGGGCATGACTCACTGCACTGGGAACAACAGCATCATGGTCTCTTTCCATCCCCAATTGCTCTGTTGCTGCCAAAACGAATTACACTAACTTTACGATCAATCTTAGAAAAGTTAGAACAGATGGAGCAATAAGATAAAGAAAAAAAAAATCACCAGAAACATGTCCCAGTTGAGAATCATTGGTGGCGACTGGCAGATCACCAACAACAGGCTTCAAAGAATTCATGACGAAATGCACCTTACAGCCCTGAAGGTTAGCTGTGGGTTAGCATTCATGTGTTTACTGGCTCCGGCAGTTAGTCCGATCCGAGCCCCGATTTTGCGCCAAAAAACCATCTAGATGATCTAGGGAAATTAACTCAATTAAACAACTAAGTAAACAAAATATCGATCTGTTTTTGACAACGTAAGTGGAACGTCTGCAAATTGATGTGTTACTGTAGGCAACAAAAAAAATAAAACCTATACTTCTAAGAATTTATGTAGTAGTATGAATAAAAGATCGTTCTTACAAAGAGTATCTTATCTAGTTCTATGCTAAAAATTGTTGTTCATACACCGTAAAATCATTAGAAAATTCACAAATAATAAAATATAGAATTTAGAGAAAAATTTTGATCATACTGGCAGCAGGAAAATTGACAATTCTATATTATAAAATCAATAAATATCATAGAGTAAAATAGGTATGAAATAGAAAAAATATCACCTATATATAAAAAATAATTGAGATGAGTCGTGGGTCTACCCACTCTCTGTTGGACGTTTCATGTCATATCAGTACAGTTGCCTCAATCACATCGCCCTTAGGATAAAGTAGCTCAACCATTTTATTGTAACTCTACATACACACGCACTGTTGTAATGTAAAGTTCCACCCACACATTTTTTTACCCAAGAGTATTTGAAATATATATAAAATATTATTTTGTGAAAGGAATATATAAGTAGGAAGAGGGAGGAGCAGAACATACAAAACTAATTAGCAAACACAGACTACACACACACACATGGCCCACTAGCCGTTTAGCATGTAATATGGGAATAAAAACACAAACGGTAAAGTAGTGAAAAATAAACTTTATTAGCCGTTTGGTATGAAAACTGTTAAAAATTAATAAAATCACAATTACTCTAAACAGCTAGAAAAGGTTTTAAAGCATAAGTTTTATTCCATCAACATTTTTTTTATTGAAATAATAAATCTCCAACAATTCTCTGTCCATTTCAATAAAAACTAAAATGATATATAGATGGGTAAAGACAGTTTATTATGCGTAACAAAGGTGGTGATACCTTGAACCTTTATTTAATGAGTCGGCTTCCTTGTTTCACAACCAATAGTGGTGCGATCTTGAACTATGGTTTTTTGCAGGTACAAGTTTACCTAACACACATAATAAACTAGGTATCCATTGAGCTTATAAGCCTGCACTATTAATGACCATGTGCAAATCCTGATTTTTTTATAAATGATTTTAGTAATAGGCCATGGAGCGGCCTCACTCTAATGCTCATATAGGTGAAAATCTGTCAATGATGCTCCTATAATTTTAACACATTTCTCGATAAAGAGCTACAGATTCTCATTAAGAGTAAACGCTTAACCCTAAATCGTTACAGGATAAATTTCTCAACGGCTTCGCTATGATTTGTTTTTCCTATTTAAAACCCAAGCCTCAAGATCTCTAATTTTTTGGTTGGGTATCCTCATAGAAAGCTCCATTCAATTTAGGCTCAAACTCATCCCCCCTCAATGTAACCTTTTTACCCTTTGACTTTGATCAAAGATTTTACAAGAAATAAGTGATAAAGGTTAGAGTGTATTGACCACATCCCACAAGTTGCTAGCAATGATGTCAATGATTATAGGTAGTGATTAGCATTGAGCTCAAATTTTATTTCCTAGGGTTTTATTTTCAACCAACCTACATCATGTGACCAATAAATTTAACATATATTCAAATTTGTGATTCCCATCTTATGGGTATTTAGATATACTTCAATGATGATGCACACTTTCATGATTTTCCATTTTATGGGATACTTGTATATGCTTCAATGAGTACGCACATATATGAATTGGGGTCCATGTTATTTTGCATATTTGTTTGGGTCAGTGTGTATTTATCAAAGAACACAACTAGGGGTCCATCTTTTCTTTGTATTTTTCCTTTACGTCATGTGCATTTCTCAATTGAGCATAAATCGAGATTTATCTTATTTTCACATTTACTTGGGACATGGGTATGTTATACAAGACAACTCTTTTAGGGTCTTTGTGCTGTGAAAAGGCTATGCATTTAATTCAAAATATGCTACAATATTCCATATTAGTATTTCATGATCGCCACATTATTTCATGACTACCACATTAGTACCTTGATTTAGACTCATATTGTAGTCTACATCTTTAACTGACCTCTTCCCGCAAAATTTTTTTTAAGACATCAAATTTTAAATTTCCGCAACTTGAATCCGAGACAACAAACTTTGATTCCCTCAATCGAAATCTGAAGCAACAAATTTTTATATCTTTCAGATATTTTTCCATTTCCGAAGTACAAGGCCACAAATGACTCTTTCTCACAGAGATTTTTCCGGTAATTGTAGGAACCAGAATAAAAATTGAAAATGAGGACCAATAGATATTTTCCAAGTATTTTAACCAAATGCTTCCTCTTCACTTCCTCTTTTCCACCTTTAAAAGAGAAAAACAAATTCTCCTTTTACAACAAAGACATTTTGGCACAAAAAAATGTTTTTCCCAAATCTTTTTTTTCTCAAATAATTTGGAATTTCAATTTAAAAAACTCATCGATCACAATTCTTGCAAAAACAATTAACCCAAAACTCGAAGTTTGAGAATTTTTCCAACTACCAAATATGCCAATTTTTTTTCAATCTTCTTTTGCCAAAAACAAATTTGTTCTCTCTCTCTCTCTCTCTCTTTTTTTTTTTTTTTGCTTTTGCAATCCATACATGGAACTTTGATTTTGCCTCAATAAATCCAAGAAAACAACAAAATATTTTTCAACATAATAACTAATTCCTCCGACTCCTCATATTGAAATTTCGATTAGTAAATAAAAAAAATTTTAATCAAAGGTATTTCTCATGAAACCAGTATTCCTGAAAAAATTTTGAACTTCATTTTTCTTTTCATTCCAGAGAAACCAAAAAACCATTCAAAATGATTTCTATGTTAAGCCTCCCAAAAAATTTGTTTTTTTTTTCGGGGAAATCAATAAATTAATCTACTCTCAAATGTTTTTTTTTTCATCGAGAAGCACTACGGACACAAAAGATATAATTTGAAACTTTTGTGGCAAGTATGCAAGATCATTTTTTGCAACAACATCAAAGTAATATTTTCTTTTCGCGCAAAATGCAATCCAAGTCACAAGACCCACATAAAACCAGTAAACCACATGAAGCACTTGACAAATAGATGCAGGTGAAATTACCAACTTTATTTTTCACGCCAAATTCAAAGTGACTTAATTTTTTAAAACTAGGATATAGTTGCCATGAAATTATTTTTTTCAATAAACAGTGCTTACAAGACCAAGATAAAAGGCAACAACAAAAAACTGAGTTCCTCCACATAAATCTAAGATTGTTTCAATAGTACATATGCAATGAGTAAGAAAAGCATATGATGAGAATCAAACTGAACATGACGAGTTGTCTTTAGACTTGAAAAAGAAAACGTTTTTGAATAATAACTTGTCAGAAATTATTCTTCAAGTTAAAGGATGGACCTTGAGAAATCTATAAAATTCCAGCCACGAAATTTTTAAAAAAATTATTACAGCGAAACGTCCAAAAATTGTTGTTCCTGCACAGTAAAACCATTAGAAAATTCACAAATAATAAAATACAGAATTTAGAGAAAAAATTTGATCACACTGGCAGCACAAAAATTGACAATTCTATATTATAATATTAATAAATATTATAGAATAAAATAGGTAGGGAATAGCAAAAATGTCACCTATATATCAAGAATAATTGAGATGAGTCATGGGTCTACCCACTCTCTTTTGAACGTTTTGTGTTATACCGGTGTAAGAGCCTCAATCACGCCGCCCTCAAGATAAAACAATCCAACCGTCTTATTGTAACCCCACATACATATGCACTGTTATGAAATAAAGCTTCACTCACACATTTCTTTATCCAATACCATTTGAAACATATATAAAATATTATTTTGTGGAAGGAATATATAAGTAGGAAGAGGGAGGAACTGAGTGTACAAAACTAATTAGCAAACACACACACACAGACACACACATATGGCTTAACCCACTAGCCGTTTAGCATTTAATATGGGAATAAAAACCCAAACAGTAAAGTAGTGAAAAATAAGCTTTATTAGCCGTTTGGTACAAAAACAGTTAAAAACTAATAAAATCGCAATTACTCTAAATGGCTAGAAAAGGTTTTAAAGCATACATTTTATTCCATCAATATTTTTTTTATTGAAATAATAAATCTCCAACACAAACAAGGAATGGAGTATTTCAGAAACAATCTTAAGAAAAGCAACCAAGAAAAAATTAATCAAGGGAAAAAATATTGATCCAAGTTAACATCCACCATCTCAATTTTGTAACTGATCATCAATGCAAATATAGGTCAACTTCCCACTTGAATAATCATCATTGAAACTCTTCCTACCCCGCATAACTAATTAGAGAACAAATGATCTAATTAAACCTAACTACTAAACAACTCAAGACAAGCACTAAGGTTTAATCTAATAGCAATAGAAGAATTACATAGATCAATGAAACTAAACAACACAAGTATAGGTGTTTGCATTTAATTTAGTTGAGTGTTATTTCCAAGGCTAATAATTTCAGACGTGGCAAATCATTAAACCCTAATTGCTTTTCAGATTAGAGAGAATAAACAATTATCTAACTGAGTAGATTATAATGAATAACAAACTAGTATGTCTTCTAGAAAATTAAACGAAACAACCATGAAAAGAACCACAGAAGTACACCTCACCAGATACTCAAAAGCATAGATTGAACAAGAAGAACACATTAGATCTCACGCATGAATTCGGGTCCAAGTTAGGTCATTTGGGTTTGGGTTAAGTTAATTTCGGGTTTATGTTGGGTTGAACTGGGTTTATTTGGATTCGAGTTCATTACTAACTGAGGTCAATTTTAGTCTCGGGTAACTTCATGTTAGATTTGGGTCTACTTTTGTGTTCACTCAGGTTACTAGTATAAAGGCTAAAATGATTGAATTGATTCATTTTTTTTTCAATTTTTGTTGAAATTTAAATCAAAGAATTCGATTTTTGTGTGATTTAATTTAAATTAATTTTTATTTTTTAGTATATTTAATCCAAATATTCATAAAAATCTTCTTTATTATAGTTTAATACTTATTTAGGTAATTTAATATTGTTGGTAATATTTAATCATTTTTCCAAACTCATACCCTTTAACTATTACTGTAGAAGTTATTCAGATCTTCATGCAACTATCATCCAAACATACACTATGACAATTTTGCTATGCTTATGTTTTGATAAATTTTCTTTGAAATTACTATAAAATGTAAATTAAGTTCACCATTAGTGACAAAATTGTAAAACTTAAAAATTTTAGGTGAAAATGCAAAGATTTTAAAAGTTCAGGGACCCATGTTGTAATTATTAAGGGTAACTAAAATGAATTTTTTTTAAATTTAGGTACTTATTGCATTATACTTAAAAGTTTAGGGAGAGATGTTGTAATTTTAACAAATGCCTATCAAGATCACTAAAATTACTAAATATAAAAACTACTTATTATGAAAGAATCCAAATATGGGACTTATTACTAAATATGAAAGTCCTTCCCCAAACATTGGACTTACAAAATATAGAAGTTCTAAAAAAAATGAAAGTTACTAAATATGGAAATATTTTATCAAAATATGAGAATTGCTAGTCATAAACGTCTGAAAAAAAATAAGTTACTAAATATGGAAGTCTCCTCTTCGAATATGAGACTTATTAAATATGAAAGTATAAAAAAATGGAAGTTACTAACTATGGAAGTCACATTTCCTAAATATGGGACATATTGAATATAAAGTCCTAAAAAATAGAAGTTACTAAATATCGAATCTCTCATATTTAGGACTTATTAAATATGAAAGATAATGAAAGAGAAAATTAAGGTTTAAGGTGAAGGTTAAAATCGGGTCTTATCATGTTTAGTTATCGGGTTATCTTGAGTTTAGGTCATTTTGAGTTTGAGTCAAGTCAGACTTGGGTCATTTGGGTTCAGATTGAGTACAGTCAGGTTCAAGCTATTGACTTTTTTTTGTCAAATTAGGTCAGATCAAGCTTTGGTCCCATTGTATTGAATTTGGTCAAATTTTGTCATTCTACTTAACTTCCCTAATATTCATCATATCAAGCAAAGGGGAAACTATTAAAGGGCAAGGTAAAGCCATAGCCAAGATTTCTCATCTCCATAGCATGTTATCATTGCTCTTAATTGGCGTCGATCAGCAGAACTCTTTTCTGAACATCAAGTAACTTCTGCACCGTTGAAGTCATTATCCAACCAAAATCACTGCTTCCCAATCTCGTACTCACTAATCTTCTTCTCGAACAAGATTGGAACTTGATCTGCTTCTTGTCTGTCTCTTGAAGAAGAACAAGAACAAGAACAAGAACAAGAGTTTTGATGTCGATATTCTCTTACCCTTGTCGACACCGCTTCCGACCCCCAACTCCCATGAAGTCGCAGAAACGGCTGCCCATGCCAATGCTTGCCAACTTTTGTTCACACGCTAGCTAGCTCTTAGTTCAATTTACTGGTGCTTAAAATCCAAATATTCCCATGGTATTTCAGACCATTAATTGAAGGGAACAATTCCCGTGTGCATTTATTTAAGTGTGGATCACTCGTGCTTTTGCATAGTACTAAGGGAAGTTTTCATGCTGCTACCTACAAAAGAAAATGCATATTAAGCGTACCATTATTTCTGTAAAAACCCTACCAAATCCCACATTTCATTAATAATTGGTTCCTTAAAAAATAACTGGGGCCAGTTAATTTTTAAACTTTGCTGCGTTAAATCAAATACTACAGCATATGTCTATGGTATAAAAAAGAAAGGCCTTAAGGTGAAAATGGAAGGTTTTGAAAGCAAGGGGAAGAAGTTTATAGTTTCTATTAAATCGCGGGGCAGGAACCTTAATTTATCTATTTTTTGGTGCCATACCAATGTGTCGAACTTTATTCTCTAACTTGTGTCTACCTCGTAGCTAAACGCATGAAGGTCGGATAATACAAGAATCGAAAAATAAAGTTGCCGCCTACTTTGTCTTTTAGTAGGACAGCATCAAAGCCATTCGGGATTAATTGGGTTATTATGAATTTGTGTTTAGGCTTGGTTATTTGGGTCTAGGTTAAGATGTTAAGTGGATTTTAGATTTGGGTTGGGTTAGATCTAATCAATTTCAATTTTGGGTGATTTCGGATTGGGTTATCTAATGTTTTAGGTTAGCTTTAAATCGACGCATAAGGGTTTATTAAAGTTACTAGTGTATATGCTGAAATAATTGAATTAATTCAATTTTTGTTAAAATTTAAATCAAATAATTTGATTTTTGGTGTAGTTTAACTTAGGTTATTTTTTTTTTTCTTAGTATGTTCAATAAAAAAATTCATAAAAATCATCTTAATTATGTTTTAGTACACATTTAGGTTGTTTAATATTGTTGTTAACACTGTATAATATTGATTGTTTTTTCAACAAAAAAATATTTGATATATAGTTAAAAGCTAAAATTGAAGTAAGATTTAAACTTGATTCCTACTTTTATGATTTAGTTTAATTCAATTCCAATTCATTAGTTTTGTTTTGCTCGGTTTGAATATGTAAGACTGTTTAGTTAAGAAACATATCAAAACAAACCGAAATTAATCTATAAAGCAAATGTAAAACCTTATTGGTTGATGACCACTTAAATTACAAAATCTATGAATAATTTTCATATTTTCTTTTTTTATTTTTGGTAAACAAATTTCTTATTTTCTCATATTTTAGTTGGTGATTGTTTACTTGTGGTTGACATATCATCAATCATTAATAATCATTCACAAGAATCGCATGTAACATGTGAAAATCTAGATTTCTATTCAGTGGTGGAACCAGGATTTTTTGTTCGCATGGAGGGGGTGAGCCCAGAGGAGAGTCGACGAAGCCCAAAGGAGAGCCGACGAAGCTGAGGAATGGGACTAAGTTGTACTAAGTTAAAGCTGAGGGACCAAATCTTACAAATTGGAAAACGCTAGAGGACTAAGTTAAAGTAGAGGGAATAATTACTAATTTGATCCCTATTTTCTTTGGCACCTACCTCACTGCCACTCATCTTTTTATTCTTCCATTATTTTGGGGGGCAATAATGCATATTCATCCCCTAATTTCTCTCGAATTAACCAATTAAGCACTCATATCTAAAACTTTTGAAAATTTTCGGGGGCAGCAGCACCCCTACCCCTATTATAGTTTGCCACTATTTTCTATTGAATAGCTAAAAATAGAAATGGATGAGACATGCAAATACCACGTTCTTTTCCCTTATAATGCATTCTACAATGCATTAATTTAAAAAATTCTAAATTTCTCGTGAGTGTGAAAAGCGTGGCAAAAACAAATAAAAAAACTATAATTGGTGTATTCTAGAATGCATTTTGGGGAAAAAGAATTTGAGTAAAAATTAATTTATTTTAAATTTTTTTAGTAATTATTTCAAAAAAATAATAAAATGATTAAACATTATATCTTGACGTTACATCTTAGAATCATAAAAAAGTGGTGGTCATAAAAACCCCAAAAAGTGACAAGAACAACACATGGTCCGTGGGTGGCCGCGGAGGCCACATGAAGTGTATTGAAATTAAGGTAACTACTAATGAACTCTTGGCTTGGATCCCAATTTTGCAAGAACTTGGAGTTCTAATATCAGTTGATCCTTATGATCTTTTAGGCAGTAAATTATGGCCCTAGGAAAGTAGGAATTCACTTTGAACCTGATTTATAACCATTATTTTCTCACCTCACAATATGATTATATTTGTTACTTTAGAAGTTTTAAAGACTTTCATTTTACAAAAATTCATGGATTGATGTCGATGAAATCAAGTGATTTGTCTTTAGTCTTACGTAAATATGGAAACGTTAACTTGATTTTATGAAACCTGAAAATTTTGTCACTAGTATCTCGATTTACTGTTTACCATAAAATCCCAAAAGTCTCATCAACAAACTAAAACAGGTTATTTTGCTGATTTATTCTTCAAATTACATAAGAGCCCTAAATAAAAAAACATTTTCAAAGTATTTATAAGTTTCTTAAAGTGTATGGTCATAATTTCTAAATCACAATTTAAAAAATATTTCTCTCGATCATATATTTTATATCAATTTGGTTAAAGTAGACTTTTATTGAGTTTAGACATTAGGTTTTTTAAGTACAGGTCATTTTAGATTTATATTATTTGGGTTTGGGTTTTTTGGGGTTTTCATTTGAATCATATTCAAGTTCAAGTTGGGTTAAGTACAGTCAAATTTGAATCACTAACTTTTCTAGTTTAATTAGGTAAGGTCAGACATGGATTTGAATGGATCGGATCGGATCCAATTTTACCATCTCTACTTATATTTATAAATTAATTAATCAACTTATAAAGTGAGCCTGCAAGAACATATGCAATTCCAAAAACATACCAACATTAATTAATTTTCCAGAAGGAAATTTCATTTTTTCCGGCGGACAAATAAATTTGCCGTCTCTGGTTGAATTGTTCGGCCGGCGGTAAGGAGTTTACTAGGCAGCGCCACCAGGACAACAATTTTGCCATTTGTTCTATCAAAATATGTAACCACCTCAATCATCCTTCAACTAACACCAATTCAATTACTAAATTACTAATACTTATCTACTTGATTCATATGTCGATATGGTCCTCAAAATTTTTTAGCTGACAATCGTCAATGTGCCCAAAAGAAAGAAAAAATAAAAAACAGTGACGTCATCATGCACGCCATTAAATGCAATGCAACTGGGATAAATTAAAATTAGGACACTTCTTCCAAATAAAAAAAAAAAAGGACAGTTTACTCATCAGCTTAAGAATATTTAGTCGTACGTATGATTTTTTCTTTAGGCAGAAATATTAAATTTTTCACTAATATTAATTTTGCTTAATATATATATAAAGAAATAATTAGTAAATGAACACTGGTCAATGGACAGGACAGAGGGAAACATGTCTCATGCATATGGAGAGTAAAGACAAAAACAAGTGCCGACTCCAGAAGTTTGTCTCATGCTCATCAGATGTATGAATCTCGGTGCCAATTGTCAATCTTCTGCTGCAAATTCACAACAGACAAACACTCTCTCATCATTATTAGACTCTCTGTCCCGGTCCCCGACATATCTGTTCCCGAGCTGTGATTAGATAACAGTCCGTTATCCAAGTTATTCATCACGCAGTGGGGTTGCCATTTATGTTGATGGTTGAGATGTGTCTGTAACTCCTTGAAATCATCGATGGTTGCATAACCATTTTCCTTTGTTCATTGATCTCCAAAATAAAAACCATAAGACCCCTTGTCTATCTCCTAGCAACCAACATTGGCAGCCTCAGAAAATGGAGGTTGGTTACCTGAATCAAGAAAGAACACCATTACTGCCAAGAGGGGGAGGGGGAGGGGGAGGAGAAAAGCCAAGCAGTTCAGTTGCTGCACTGAGATGTGAGTTCTTCTCCAAATTGCCCCAGAAGCTCCGGTCTGGTGTTGATCCAGAGTCCCCATTTCAGATTGATCTTTCTAAAACGACTGGCTTGGTTGAAGGTAACCCAGTATACTTGATTCCTCTTCTCTCTTCCTTTTATACGCAGTAACTTCTATTTATGTTCATTTTATATGAACATGATCAGGTGAAAAGCAATACTATAAAAAGCAAATTGCCACTCTAATGTCCTTTGAACAAGTTGATTCTCTGGAATCAGCCAACTATGCCGTTGAGGAGGACAACCTGAATCATCAACATGAAAGGGCAATCAACGTTTCTAATTGGGCAAATGTTCTTCTGCTTATATTCAAGGTGATTTAACTTGGGGCATTACTTTTTAACATTTACCATGAAATATATATGAAGAGTTGAAGATTAGTTAGCGTTTGATACTACTATCTATATATTTACCATCATTCACTTGTTGCAGATATATGCTGCAATCAAGAGCGGATCTTTGGCCATTGCAGCATCTACTCTGGATTCTCTGCTCGATCTTATGGCAGGTGCTATACTTTGGTTCACTCACCTGTCCATGAAACAGATAAACATCTACAAGTATCCGATCGGGAAATTGCGCATGCAACCTGTAGGCATCATCATCTTTGCTGCTGTCATGGCCACTCTTGGTAAATTTCTGAAAAATATAGATAAATTCAAGTAAACTGAATTTCATGTCTAGTTTCATTTACAATGGTAGAGATGGCAAGAAAAGATCTTACTCTTTCAGAGCGTAAAGAGGAATTTGCCTTTGACCGAGAAGAAAGGAGACACAGGATTTATATGTAGTTAGTAGGCATTAAGGCTTAGTTGACTGATTGATATAGTTCCCTTCACTGTTTCCTGTATAGGTTTTCAAGTGCTGGTTCAGGCTGTGCAGGAACTGATCAGAGATGAGCCTATAGATAACATGACCTCCGAGCAATTGACCTGGCTATATGCCATCATGCTCATAGCCACCGGTGTAAAGCTCACACTGTGGTTATACTGTAGGAGCTCAGGAAACACCATTGTCCGTGCCTACGCAAAGGTTCAGTACTCATTAGTCTCGGTGTGAGAGTGTGGTTTGAAGAACTTAAGCTGTATCCGAGCCTTGGTCTGACTGGTTTACTTGTTTGCAATGTTCCCAGGATCATTACTTCGATGTGGTAACAAACATAGTTGGTCTAGCTGCAGCGGTTCTAGGTGACAAATTCAACTGGTGGATTGATCCCTTGGGTGCCATAATCCTGGCAATATATACAGTCACTAACTGGTCTGGAACAGTTGTCGAAAATGCAGGTGACTACATACTAACTTGGTTCCATTGCTGGACAAGATAGGTCCGGTCTGGTCATTTCATTGGACTTGGTGGTTTCTTCTTGTTCATGTAGTTTCACTGGTTGGGAAGTCAGCGCCTCCTGAAGTCCTACAGAAACTTACATACCTTGTGTTGAGGCACGACCCTCAGATTAAACGAGTTGATACAGTCCGTGCATACACATTCGGGGTTCTATATTTCGTTGAGGTAACTTGGTTATCAAGTTTCACAGGATAGAATCTTGGGCTGCAAGGCATTTTTAGTTAGGGAATGTGGAACCCATTTTGACCAGTAGTTTTGCTCTTGGCAAATTGAATCAGGTGGACATCGAACTTCCTGAAGACCTGCCATTGAAGGAGGCTCACGCTGTTGGAGAATCGTTGCAGATAAAGATCGAAGAGCTCCCGGAAGTGGAGAGAGCATTTGTTCATCTCGACTTCGAGTGTGATCATAAGCCAGAGCACTCTGTTCTGAGCAAACTACCAAGTATAGAGTAGGACTAACACCATGTCGATGGCCGCTCCTCTCCAAGAGCAATAATACTCCTGGTCCTTAATTTCAGATTACCGATCACCGGCTGAACCACCCCTCTCATCCTTGATTTGACGGTTCTATTTTGTTATTTTTATACATGTTGTTTTAGAGCTTGAAAGAGAAAAAAAAAACCTAAGAGCCCCCGCTAAATATATATAGTATATTAGTTGAGCAACCCGTGCAATGCACGGGAATCATTTCCTAAATTGAAATTGGGTTTATACTGTAGTACCCACATATCCCACATGGGTGAACTGTGGAAAGCCTTATGTAGATATATAGGCTACAATTCCAAAACATAAGCACTTAACACTTATCCTTTTCTAAAGGATATCCCATGTAGTGTGGGCAGGCGTTCCGTTGACCAGCAGTTTTAGACTTGGGGTTGTTACAAATGGTATCAGAGTTAGATTTGGTTCAAAGTGGTTGTGTGGGCAAGCGTTCCTTTGACCAGTTCTAGACTTGGAGTTGTTACAAATGGTATCAGAGCTAGATTTGGTTCAAAGTGGTTGTGTCCATACTGAGAGTTTGATAGCCCAAATGGTGTGAGCAGGTGTTCCATTGACCGGTTCTGGACTTGGGTTAAATTATGTTTTCATTGTTTGTATATGTTGTCTAACTGTATAATACAAAACTTATCCAAACTCTTACTTTCTATTAATAGTATTATTTGATGTGATACATTACTCCTTATAGAATCTATAATTGTAATGAAATAAATCTTAGCTACTAAGATTACAAATCTTTCATAATTTTATTTATATAATTTTGTAGTCGTTTAACCATTGCTTTGGTTTTTTTGTAGTGCTTTAACCATTATATATCTTTAAATATATAATATAAAATCTTGAGTGGTGAGTTATTAATCAAAGTAAGACATACTATAAACCAAAAATTGGTTTTAGAAACCTACATAAAATCATCCCTTATAACATCAACTTCAAGAATTTAAAGATTTAAATAAATTTTCCTTGATTTTGAAGTTCTTAAGCTTGGTTGACCTATATACAAAAATAAGTTAGTTAAAAAAGTTACATTATCATAAAATGAGAAGTAAAGTTAAATGTGGATAAGAGAACGTATAATATGTTATAAACCTTGAAAAGTCTTGATAACCAAAGAAGTAAAAACTCTTACAACACAAGATAATTCATTTTCTCATTTTTTTGCCAAAAAAATTTTAGAGAACTCTAGCCATAATGTAAGTAGAATTTTATTCCCGTTGTAAAAAAAATGGAAATTAGCGAAAAAAAAATATACACAAATGATCCAAAGAAAAACATTGAATATTATAGTGTAGAAAATACATCAATCCTATAATTTTATGATTAATGTGTCAACTAAATCACCCTTAGCAATATGTTGTTCTATTGTACCAACCTCTACAACAACTCCCACAACATTTGTTGTGCAAAAAGAAACTGAAATAATGATATATAGATGATAAATGTTAATTTTGTGGTCAAATATGTTGACTTTTTGTCAACTTTGACCACAATTTTCTATCTTACCACTCAATTTTTTTTGCTGATTCTT
Source organism: Aquilaria sinensis (assembly GCA_005392925.1). NCBI lineage: Eukaryota > Viridiplantae > Streptophyta > Magnoliopsida > Malvales > Thymelaeaceae > Aquilaria > Aquilaria sinensis. The sequence goes on along the minus strand of SMDT01000481.1, from coordinate 180,869 downwards.
GCTTTGATCCTTCATTTTGTAGGTTGGAGAAGCGGACCGTAGCTTTGGAATGACACCGGGATAAGCGGAACGAAAAATGGGAACTCAAAAGTCAACGAAAATTATAACTATGAGGCCTAGGTCCCAGGAGCGAGGCCTAGGCGCTACAGTACAAAAGCTTACTGCCTGAAAAACGCACCCTGGACGCCTAAGCCCCAAGCACCTGCGAGCCTGGAGGCTTAGGCGCCCAAGCACACCCTCCTGGGGCCTAGGCGCCAGAACACCTGCGAGCCTGGAAGCCTAGGCGCCCAAGTACCCCCTCCTGGGGCCTAAGCGCTAGAGCACCCTCGAGCCTGGAAGCCTAGGCGCCCAAGTACCCCCTCCTGAAGCCTAGGCGCCAATCACCCAGGAAAGTGGTCCCCTACCTCAATTTTGAACTCAAGCTTGCTATTGGCCAAGGATTTCTATCCAAATGGTTTGGTGAGTGAAAGACACCTCCAAGGGGTAGAAGAACCTAGAACCTAGCAAAAGAAGAGGAGCTTCATCTTCATCTTTTCTTCTTAGAACTAGTTTTTCCATATCCACCATAGTTCGTATTCTTAGCTTTTCTTAGTTTTTCTTGGTCACCATTGGAGCTAGCTTGGAGATTTCTTGGAGCGCTCAAGGAGACTAGCTTGGAGACTTTGGATTCAAGATCTTCTAGCCATCTTAGGTTTATTCTTTCATCTTCCTTGTAGTTTCTTATGGATGTTATTATGTTTACTTTCATGATTATGTTTTATTTAGTTATGGAGTAGTCTTCTTTTGCACTTTCTATGGATGTAGCTACTTGGATTGATTATGTTGGATGAATTCATGATTATGTGATGTTAGTTTTCTACTAAATGTATGTTTATTCTGTTGAGCTTAATATTGTGTTAGCTAGTTGATGGCTACAATTAGTTGCACTATAAATTGCCTCTAAACTCTTGAAAAAGATTAGAAGTTATTGAACCTAGGAGAAGAATTTAATGGCTATGGACTTGTTGGAAAATTAGTCTAAGTCATTAGGTAAAGGTAAATTGAGCTCTAATGCCTCTTTCTAAGCATGTAATCGGATGAAAATCCTTATTAAGTTTAAATTAGAGAGATTAATTCTTTCACTTAGAAAAGTAAGTTAATTGAATAACTTTATCAACATACATTGAAGATTAACCCACTCACCTAAGTTCACCAACAAATCAAGACAAGTAGTGAACCCATAAGAAGTGTTCTTTCATAATTTGATAAATCCTATAATTTTTACAATGCGTACTTGCATTCTAGGTTAATAGTATTCCGTTTAGCTAAGTTTAGTCACTTGTTTAAGTTGCCTACATTTTCATCCAACTTTGATTGTTTAGCTAAAGTTTACTTTGAGTAGTAGTACTTGGCAATCAATTTAATCAATCATCGTGGGAACGATACTCACTCATACCATCTACACGTCCACCGTACACTTGCGGAATAGTGATTTCAAAATTTCACTACAATAGATAGCACATGCAACATCCAATTGTAATTTGAAAAACTTTTAAGAAAACCTGTAATGAATTCTTCTTGGTCCATACGTGTGCTAAGTTGGTCAAAAAAAACAAACTCAAATTTACGCATGGGAAAATCATGAGGTTCATAATTCATATCATAGATTTATGTATTATGAGTAATGTGGATCATAAACAGGTGTATATCTACGATCTAGTAAGTCTTATTCTTTGGAAGAATTGTGAAATTTTTGAAAATATACAAACTTTCTTCACAAAGCTTTGCTTTAAACTTATATACAAAAAAAAATTTTATAGACACGTGGATTGCCACACTCTACATATGTAACCCAAAGACATTGTAGCCAATAATAGATCATGAACATATATTTATGGTAGAGAGAAAAGAATAATTTGTAAAATTTAGTAGAATTAAGGGAAAAAAACAAGAATATTTTCTCATCTACGAGAACAAAATCGACACAGATAAATTGGCTACCTTTTCAAAAATTTAAAAAGCATCCAATAAAGGATACACCCTTACTTGAATAGTACAGTCAGTCATCTTAGGAGACAATTTCTCTAATATAACATGTTTTGTCGAGAGACTATTAAAATAAAAAAAAAATTCATAAAAAAAACACTTTTTTCCATTATATGAATTCAAATACTATGAAATAAAAAAAAAAAGAAAGAAAATCTCTCAGTCTTTTTAAATAACTAACTTATCTTTGACATTGGAGAGAATTTAAAAATATAAATTAGAAAAGAAATGAAAAAAAGATAGCAAAAGATGATAGGAATAAATGAAATGAATGAATGATAATATTGAGTATGTGTTGAAAGTAAGTGTGAGAATTTATATTTATATATATATATAAGAGTTGGTTGAACAATACCATTGAAACCAAATAAATTTTTAATGAAAGCATTCTAATGGACCTAAGTATATTAATTATTACAAATGAATTCTAAAATTAATACTATAAATGTACTATAAAGTTAATGCTAAAGGAAGTAGTCTTGGGAAAGTTAAATAGACAATATTAATACCATTGAAACCAAATAAAATTGTAATTAGAGCATTTTAATGGAAATTAAAGCTACTAAATGGCAACAAAGAGATGGAATCTATTTAAAATAGTTGATTAAGGGACAATATTATCAATGAGTCATTAAGAAGGGAACAAATGCTAATGGTGTTTTATTATGCTAAGAGGATAAAAATTTAAATTCAATTACTAAAATGTATTAAAAGTAGAATTTTAAGGACTCTCTACTATGACACAAATAGCTCACTAAAAATTATATTTTAAAATCTAAGTTTTAGAGTCATGACTATATGAGGGCCTAAGTTATTAAACAACACAAATGCACTATACAAATAATGATAAAGAATTAATCTTGGGGAAATAAGTGAATTTTAGAGTGAGGGCTATATAAGTACTTAAGTATTAATTATTCTAAATGAATTCTGAAATTAATGCTACAAATGTACTATGAAGGTAATGTTAAAGGGAGCAATATTGGGAACTGGGTGGGGTTTCTCCTTTATATATATATAAATTCAATTGTTAAAATGTATGAAAAATAGAATTTCAAGGGCTCTTTAATATGATAGAATGAGGTCACCAAGAATTATAGTTTAAAATCTAAATTTTGGAGTTATGACTATATGATAGCCTAAGTTATTAAATCATTCAAATATACTATGCAATTAATGGTAAAAGGGTTAGTCTTGGGGAATGAGTAAGTTTTGGAGTGAGAGTTATATAATGACTTAAGTATTAATTATTATAAATAAATTATAAAATTAATGATACAAATGTACTATGAAATTAATGTTAAATGAAGTAATATTAGGGAATAAGTGAGTTTCTCTTATATATATATAATGAATATCCAATGTGATTTATAAGTAATAAACATACACATTTTTACTTAACGAATATAAATTGATAAGGTTAATGTCCATCCTATCCCCCTGCCAGCGGGGAATCCGCCCCCTTTTAATCTCAAGCTGAATATTATTTTGTGTAAGAGGATACATAGAGCCATGATCGAGTACTGTGATAAAGCCTAAAGTTACACTCCTAATAAAATATACGATAAGAAAAATGACTTGAGTAAATTATGCTAAGGGTCCTTGACTTTATTTTATATGTTTAATTTTATCATCGCCATACCATTTTCCAACTCGTTCTCCTTTTCTTAATTTCCCATACTCTTCTTTTTCTATGATTTTTTTATACATAATTTCTATGATTGGAATAATATATTTACAAATAATATTTCTTAAAAAAAATGAACAACATTTTATAAAACAGTAAATTTATTGAAATGGAATAACATTTCTTACTAAATGTAATAATGTACTTACAAATAACATTTTACAAAACAACATATTTGTATAAGTAGAACAATACCTTTTACTAAAAGAAACAATATTATTTATACAATAACATTTTTTATAAAGTAAATAACATATTATAGAACAACAAATTTATATGAAAGAAATAACATTATTTAAATCACAACTAAAGATTTGGGACTAATGATGCCTTTTAATTAAAATTTAAAATCACATATAACGTATCCACGGCTATTGCAATCAACTAAAAATGTATCTTAATTATTTATTTCAAAAAAAATGTATTTTATTATATGTGCTGTTTAATTGTCCATACACTATTAAAAAATGGGTCTTTTTCCAATGGTCTTTTTCAGTAGCTTCGCTTTGAAAAATTGAGTTTTCCAATGCAAAGCCATTGGAAACAGGTCCATTTGCAAACATACGTTGGAAAAAAAAAATTCCAATGGCTAGCCGTTTGAAAATAAGCAGTTAGAAATTTCAATGGCTGAACGTCACATAGTTATTTGGCTTGTGTAATAGGTTTTCCAACGACTTAGCCGTTGAAAATTTAAGGCCATTAGAAAATATGCTAACGGCTCAAGTTGTTGGAAATTTTTTATAAGAAAATAAAAATATACATAAATGATATATTTTATATATTACTAAATTATATTTTATATTTTATAATATGAAAAAAATAAAAAAAAAATTATATCTTATATTCACTAAACAACATTGAAAAGTAGAAGGACAAAAAAACCACAAAATTACAAAATAACAGAAATAAAAAAATCACAAAAATTACATAAACTATGAAAAATAAAAAAAAAATCATACTGAAAACATATCTCCACAAATATAACATAAAACACAAAAAATACAACAAACCCACAAAATAAAACCAGATCCGCAAAATTTAAAAACAATGTACAAAAATTCAAAACATGAATCAGCAAACGCAGAGGGCGGAGGAGGGTGGTAAAGTGAGGAGCCAAGACGGACGACGAAGAATTGTGAACGGCGAAGCCAAGGTGGCAGCTAGGAGTCGCGAACGGCGAGCGAATCTGGTGCACGAACAGTCGGCGAGCAGAGAAGCGAAGCATGGACGATCAGTGGGTGAAAAAGTGAAGCATGGGTAGTAGGCTTGTTGAGACGCCAAGCATGGGCGATGAACGGCGAGCGAAGCATAGCGATGGGGGGGAGAGAGGCGAGCAGACGGAGAGCAAACGAAGAGAGTAAAGATAATGTTAGTGTTGTGCCCAAAAGCCAATCATGAGATGATTGTATTTTTGCACATTGAGTCATGATATTTTATTAAGGCATTAATCCAGCAATTATGTTTGTTGTTTTGTTCCTGCGTAACTTAACAAACATAATTGTAACCCTAGAATAATGATATTCTTAAAAGTCCCTGGTCTAGTATTATTGTGGAGCGGGTTGCAATAATACATAACGACTAGCATATGTGGAGACTAATATGAGATATGTAGTCTACATATGGGTACAAGTTGGAGAACTTGTGTACTGGACCGACCCACCATGAGAACACTACATGGATCGTTATATGAGTGTCATAAGTGATTCTCATAGTGATCAGGGTATATGTAGTCCTTCGACCTAAGATCATCAAGGTTCCCTACATGTGAGTCACATACTTTGATACTTTCCTTTGTTGCTCGTAACTGAGTGAACTTGAAGGAGGTCATTGGGTATGTCACATATCATGCGGAGGGATTTGTATGATCAAGATGGGATTTGTCCCTCCTATGTAACGGGAGTGATATCTTCGGGCCCCTTGATAGAGTGAGACTTAGAAAATGCATGGCCATGCTCGGATGAGTTGATATGCGATATCAATGTCATCAGTTTAAGTTAGTCTACTCGGTAATCAAGAAACCAAAGATTGGGCTATACGAGAGTGACACATTCCATGTCTCGTGCTTAGTCTTGATATCTTGGACAAAGGGACAATGGCATATATCGGTGATGATCATAAAGGTTTAGTCGAATCATCGACAATCTTGTCACTTGGGTAGCAATGATGTGTTGCTAGACACCGCTCATTGCTTATGATCATAAATGTGATTTATGATCATTGCCAACGTGATAAGAGCCTATTGGGTCGCACACATAGAGCTATTTGGATCATTAGAGTGCATGGGCTAATTATTTGGGTTATGGTTTCACTTTAATTTCGTATTAATAATGGGCCCAAAAGTTGAGCCATTATTAAGCCCGAAATTAAATCCTAATTGGATTAGGGCTTTGAAACCCATTAGGCCTGGAAGTTGAGTCTCACTATAAATACAACTTTTAAGTGAGAAATTCGCAGGTCTCCTTGCCCTAGCCTCCCAAAAGGACAGTCGCACTCTTCTCTTGCAATTCCTTGGAGGACGCAAGCTAGCACTGCGAGCGCAAGAGAAACGCATCTGCCGGGACGTGGTGGAAGCGTGGTGATCCCGAGAGGCTCGTGTGGATACCGTAGAGAGCTTGAACACGTCAACTGTTCAGGTTTTGTGATTCGACTCTACAGTTGAGTGAGAGATCTCAACCGAAAATTAGATATGAAAATTTTCGAACACCCGGTTTACCCAGTTTCACTTGGATCCTGGAGGGTTTCGGTTAAATTCCGCTGCGCTGTTTGGCTTCCGAAACCCAACAAATAACAGACAAAGAAAGCAGAGAGGCGAGTAGATGGAGAAAGCGAGAGGCAAAGAGAGCAGACGAAGAGGCGAAGAGGGGGAGAAAGGCAAGAGGGTGAGAGATGAGAGTGGGAAAAGATGATATATAAGTATAGTTAGTTTTAGGCCAATTAGTTGGGTCTAATAAGTTGGGTTAGCTTAACACTTTTATGTGGGTTTTATATATGATATATATTATTATTAGTTGATATATATTAAATATATTATTATACATTATGATATATGATATATTATATATTATTAAATATATTAATTATATCATTATGCATTATATATATGACACACACACACACACACACTATATTATAATTATTGTTATTATTATTATAAATATATGCATGCACCCACACACAAATATGTTTTTATATTTGAATATGATAAATATGATATATAAAGAAATATTACAAAAATATAAATATATATAAATAAATTATTTTTATTACTATTTATAATAAAATATTTTTAAAAATATTACTTTACTTTCTAAAATTGTAAAATTCTATGGGCAGGGCTTTTATGGGCTTTTATTTATATATTATGTGTGTGTGTGTGAGATATATATTTATCAATATGAATATATATAAATATAACTATCATATATGTGAATATATGTGATATATATGTTAATATATATCATATATATGAAACATTAACATATATGATACATATAATTATTAAGTTATTATATTATTATATTATTATAGTTACATTATTATTATATTATTATATTATTACATTATTACATTATTATATTATTACATCATATATCATATATGTATGGCATATACATCATATACATTATTACATCATATATATATATATATTATGATATATTTATACTTATAAATATGTTTATTATTATTATTATTATTATTTATTATAAAATATTTTTAAAATACTAATTTATTTTTTACATTTGTGAAATTTATTTATTTAGTAGAACAATTTTCCAACATCCATGCTGTTAGAAAATATGTTCTTAAGAATTTCAAACAATTAGGCCATTGGAAACTCCTTCCCTCTTTTTCCAACAGCTTTTTGCATTGGAAATCAAGTTATTGGAAATTTGACCATTGGAAAAAGCTTGTTTTTTAGTAGTGATGGCAAGATCTCATATTTATCATGCCTTTATTCACTAGTCATTAACGCCAAACTGGAACATCTGCAGAATATTGTTACATTCGACTATATTATCCTCAACAAGAAAAAATAATGCTACCCTACCATAAAAGCTTAAACATGCCTCCTCCTCTTCCTCCTCTCTCAATAGAATCAGGCACTTTACAATACCCTCTACCTGTTAGAAGAAAATGCCTATAGGATAATAGTATTTTAGTTCAAGCTAGGTAGAAGAAATATGGATCTCGTAGGGCTTTGTGGAAGGAAAATATTCTTAAGAAAAAACAAAACAACAGAAAAAACCACTGGAAGATAAGTTATCTTCATACACATTTGAAGCAACAGTCAAAGTTGCAGAAGTGGGGCAGAAAAAGAAATAAAGTAGAAGAGCACTACGTTGCAAAAGTGAAATGTTGAAAAATGTTGTATCAAACAGAATTCTAATGGGAAAAAGAAACCCAAAGAGCAGAGATAGCACCACCCTCTTTGCCAACCGAATCGAAAGAAACAGCATCGGGGCGTACAGCTCGGAACTCAGCTGCTGCTCTGTTGCAGATTCTGGCGGTGACAGCTTCTCGATCTCGTTAAGACTTGACGATGACTTGACAGTGAAGAGAGAAGTAGGTTTCCGCTGAAGAAGAAAGAATTTGTTTTGGCGAAGCAAATGAGCTTGTTCCCGAGTGAGGGAAACCACAGAAGTTGCCTTTTCCAATCTTGCGTGACGGAGGGAGGAATGAAGAGGTGCGGAGAAATTGTAAATAAACCTAAAGTATGGGAGTACACTTTACTCTGTGAGTATTGTATAATTAGTCAACGGTAAAAAGGTAAATTTACCACTAAATTATAAAGATAAAATACTTTTGCCAATGATTTTTTTTTTGGTAAAATTTACCATGGGTCACCTAACTTATTTTTTTATCCTATCCGGGTACCTTACCTTTATTTTGTCCTAGCGAGATACCTTTCCTCTTATTGCGCATCCTGTTTAGCTACTTTCCGTCAAATTGATCGTTAAATTGGATGGAAAATGATGAAGTGGCATTAAATAATACTAAAATAAACTTAAAATAACAACTTCAGTCCTCAAACTATTTCAATTACTAATTATAACCCTTAAAATTTCACTTAAGCCAATTCTACCCCTCTCATCCCGTTTACCGCCACCTCCCACGCTTCCCCTGCAAATCTGGTGAAGAGAAAGGGATGATTCACTCTTCGGAATAAATTTCTACGCCACCATTAACAGAGCACGATTTGAAAACGTCAACATGGATCTGTGGGTTGATGCATAGAGCCCGTCGATCAGTCAATCGGAGCGACTGTCGTTTCCGGCGATGATGCTCGTTGCCGTCATTTGATGCTCATTGTCGGATGGGAACTCTTCCCATCGCCGCCTTGTGGGTCGATTCTTCTTCACCGATTCCTCGCGAACCATAGAGCATGATTCCTTTTCTTCTCCGGTCAATCAGAGATCCGACGGCAGCGGAGAAGGAGAGAGAGCCGGCTTAATCGGAGTGATTGCCGTTTCCGGTGGTGATGCTCGTTGCTGTCATTTGATGCTCATTGTCGGATGGGAACTCTGCCCATCGCCGCCTTATGGGTCGATTCTTCTTCTCCGATTCTTCGCGAACCATAGAGCATGATTCCTTTTCTTCTCCGGTCAATCAGAGATCCGGCGGCAGTGGAGGAGGAGAGAGATCCGGCTTCGCTATAGAAGGTACCAATGGCGGCGTCGTGAATTGCCGAAACTGCGGCAACCAAGCGAAGAAGGACTGTGTACACATGCGGTGCCGGACCTGTTGCAAGTCTCGCGGATTCGACTGCCCAACCCACTTCAGAAGCACCTGGGTCTCCGCCGCTAGGCACCGCGAGCGTCAGCAGCAGCAGCAGCTTGCCGCTCCTCCACAAACCGTAGCGGAGAACCCCAAGAGACAAAGACAGAGAGAGGAACCCTGAAAATGACGAATGTCCTAAAAATGACGGAGGAGAAGCGAGGGAGGTGGCGGTGAACGGGATGAGAGGGGTAGAATTGGCTTAAGTGAAATTTTAAGGGTTAGAATTAGTAATTGAAGTAGTTTGAGGACTGAAGTTGTTATTTTAAGTTTAGTTTAGTATTATTTAATGCCACTTCATCATTTTCCATCCAATTTAACAACTAATTTGACGGAAAGTAGCTGAACAGGATGCGCAATAATAGGAAAGGTATCTCGCTAGGACAAAATAAAGGTAAGGTACCCGGATAGGACAAAAAAATAAGCTAGATGACCCATGGTGAATTTTACCCATTTTTTTTTTATTGGCAAATTTGTCGTTAATGGAGCTATTCTGTTCGAATTAATGACATTAATGAGGTTGGATTATTTACGGGTCGTCTGACGGGTCAAGAGAATTCACAGGTTGTTTTGGAGAATCAGACAAATTTTGCCCTTGGTGAACCCGTAACCCTCATCTCCTACTTCAACTCATCCTCATCCATCATCCTTCACCATCCACCCTCTAAGTTTCACCGGCCACTGCGGGCCTCGAATCTGATGCGTCAGAGCCTTTGATTAAGTTTCATTGGCCTTCGCCTGTTTTAAATCTGACCTCCGCATGCAACTCGATAAGAAAAGAATAAAGTTGGTGCAGAGATGATCATGCTGCTCATCACAATCCCAAGTCTCGATAGGATCCGAAAAGGGCCTGGTCTTTGTGACCTAGAACCTCTTGAAGCCATTGATGAGGCTGTGAGAGGTGGATAGTCGGTGGGGGGAAGGGAATGGGCAGCAAAGCTTCAGGTGTGACAATCGAGGCAAATCACGGGCTTGGTGCATGTGAGGAGGTGCCAAATCCTTTTTTGTTTTTATTATTGGCCATGGTTGACAGTGACAGCAACCAAGAATACGATGGTAGCAGCAACTGGGAGTGCGACGGCAAGCTTCTTACTATTATGTTTGACTAAAGTGGAGTGGATGGCATAGGATGTAAATAACTAAAAGATCAAGGGTGTTCTCCATTTATCATCTTGACTCGTTTTTTTTACTAGAAAATAATGGGGGCACATTAATCTAGTTTAAATTGAACCAAACTAACCCAATCTTTTCAAAATGTGTAAATTTGCTATCAATGTTTTGTGTTTGGAATAAATCTGCCACTAGCCGTTAAAATTATATAACACGACAAATGTGAAAAAATGAGAAAAATGCAAGTTTCAATTTTAAGTTTCTTTTACCTAACACCATGGCTCCTAAGTTTCTAAATCTATCACTTTTACCACCATCTCCGCTTCAACAAACCCCTATACCCTTCACCACCCTCTACCCTTTTTGCCACTAGCATACTTCAACTCTTCCACACATCCCAACAAGGCTCTTGTAAACACTCCTTATGACAAACCCCAATCAAATAGGGTTTAATTGATGTAGGTGAAACCAAATTCAAAAATATTACAGTTCTAGAATAAATGATTAATAGCAGTGGTCGAGGATTGCTTAGCAAAAATGAAGAAGATTAAAAAAAAAACGCTCAACAATAGAAGTGTATGATTAGACATAGAATTTCGACTCATTTAGGTGTTACGAAATATTTGAATAGCTAGGAATTAAAAAGAAAACTTTCAGGGATTAGTTTACACTCAATTTGTTTTAACTTAAGTCAACTTAATCTAAAATAGCTTATTTTTATTTTTAAATCTTTTTCATCTAGAACCAATTTCATTTGAAAGCCAATATTATATAAGTGTAATAATCCATTTGAAACAAAATTTTTATCATGTTATTAAATTTCTATGAATTTTTTTTTTAAATGTTTAAAAAAAATTCATAAAAAATTAACAGTATCATAAAAATTTTACAATCAATGAATTATTTGTGATTATTTCACCTAAATAATATTAACTTTCAAATAAAATTGGTTTTAAGTAAAAAATATATAAACATAAAAATAAATTATTTTGAATTAAGTTTGTTTAAGTTAAAACGAATTGACCCTTAATAGTTATGTCATAGAATATTCTCTAAACAAGCTAAATATTCCTATTATTTAAAGAACAGTGGTAAAATTGCCTATAATAAAAACGTTAATGACGAATTTACCTGCAAAAAAGTTTAATGATAAAATTACTTTTATCCCCTATAGTTTAGTGGTTAATTTGGCCACTTTGCCACTTTGCCCTTTGCCAACTATAAATGATAGCTATAGCCTTTATTCGTGGAATCTCCGTGTAGTCTTCCCAGAATTAACAGTTGAAATCGGAAAACACTGAAAAACAGACAAACTCATGCCAAAAAGCTCTTCATTGATCAGAAAACTGAAAAAAAACACACAGGCACAGCCCTCACTCCCTCGATCCTTCCTTTGGCCACCAAATGAAATTTAACAGGAATAAACACCAAATTACTGTAAAGCTAAAAAGTGGACTTTCTTTCAAGATCAACATTATTTGTATACCAAATTTTGAGGCACTCTGTTACCTGGTTCCATATAATTAGAGGAAGACAGGTAACCTACTTGTCACTGATTGATGCATCAGAAGAAAGAAAACCTGATGCCATTGCTTGCTGCAAACAAGTTGTACTCTTCAATTGTACTTTCTTTCTTGTTGCAAGTATCTGTATTATCAATATGATCCGCTGAAAACTGGGAAGAAAATTCTCCAACAATCCCATCTTCCCTGCTCAAATGCTTGGATTTACATCCCGTTGAAAGAGCAACAGGGCCACCAAAGTGGAACAGAGAAAAGCCAGTATCACTTCCCTGTTGTTTCGCAGAATAACCTTTTTCCCTTTTTTCTTCTACAGCAGCAACAGATTCCCTCGAATGTTGCTTAGCAGGAACAGTTCTCTTTGCTATAGTCTCAGTGTGAGCTACTTTTGCCGCATCTGCCCTAGAAATATGAGTTCTTTCATCCGACTGGAATGCATTGGTCACCGAAACAGGCTCAAGGACTGGAAATGTTCCAGCATTGAGAAAGGGGGTACCGACATGCTGCATAGGGCCATACTGCATGCATAAGTGTGAGTTACCCTTCAAACCATAATCCATGGGGCCACTGTATAGATAATGGTTTGGAGGAAATGACACTAATGCATCAGACGGCGACCAAGAGACAAGATTTTGAGCAAAGTAACCCACTGTTGAAGGGACCTGATATATTGGGAATTGTACAGGTTGGTTAAGGATCTGTGGAAACACACCTTGTTGAGAACACAAATTTAACTGGGACCTTCCATTATCTGGACTCTTGGCAGCTCTTGTCAGCAGATTTCCTGAGGTTTTGCTTATATCATCTAATTGGTTCCCAATGCAATTACTTTTCCTCATGCATTCCCCTGTATCTGTATCCTGCTTTCTAGTGGTTCCATTTTCTTCACACTTGGAGAAACCATTCTGTCCAGATACCAAAGCACCTTTAACATGTGAATTTTGGATAGAATCTTCAGAACCTGATGTTGATGAAGATTCAAAATTCCCATGGTTAGAACCGGTGGTATTATTATCTCCTTCACTAATGCATGAGGAACAATTATCTGAGTTAGACAAAATGCTCATTGCAGAATGTTGGTTTCCATCTACCACAAAGTTCCTAGTAGAACAATGAGCATCTTCCTCATAAACACTTCCTTGTGAAGAGCAATGATGGTGTGATTCCACGTGAAGTTTATTTTGGCAGCCTTCATCTACTGCAGGGCCAGAATTCCTTGATGTATCATCCTTAATACCATCCTGATTAATTTCACCCACGTGTACACTAGTTTCACTCAAACACTTGTCTGCAGATGATTTGACACAGCCATTATGCTGTCCAAAATCTTCAGATTCAAAAGCTGATGTCCTCAAAGTAATATCTGAGTCTGAGCTGCTCCGGGGATATTTCTTCTGTGATTCTGCAGGCTCCCAAACTTTCTTGGGACAGACTGAATCTCGATAACAAATATTCCCAGTCACCATTCGACTCTTCATTCTTTCAGAACCCTCATGCATGGAATCAAACTGCATACACTTGTTATTTTGGTGGGCTTGTTTAGATGTATTCCCCGTAGATTCTGATTTACTCATAGACTTGGAATCTCGGCCTGCTCTGGTTGTAGTCACAGAAACATGTGGGTCAGCCTTCGCTCTGTATTCACTCTGTTGATTACAGCAACATGAATTAAAGTTATATCGGTCATTTCTGTTATATGAAGACTGAACTTTCTCGTTGTGTTTTACACAACTTCGACCATTAGCCTTTGCCATAGTAACCATTGACCTCCTGCTTGATCCATTGAAGCTCCTGTAAGAAGTCTGAAAGTTTTCAATCTTACATCTGGACTCGTATCTATTGACAGAACCATTGTCTAATGCAACAGACCTGCGCCTCTCATACGGTTTAAAAGATTGATCAAACTGATCATCCTTCCAGAAGTTCAATCTTCGACGAGAAAACTTTGACTGTTCTGTTGCAAAGGTGCCATTCTCACTATCAACTTTCGAAACTTCTGCATCAGCACTGTCAGAGTCATCATGTTGCAAGCTGGGTGTGGTACACTCACTTGAAGGATGTTCTCCTTTAATATCAGGAGATGCAGTCCTAGACAAAGTAGTGTTACCTCCTTCACTCACCAATTCTGTATCAGCGCACAATGTTGATTCTTCTTCAAAAGCATCAGGAAGAACTGAAATATGATTCAATTCCTGGCATTTCTTGTCTTTCTGTCTTTCTTTCTCTTTCAACCTCTCCTTCCTTCGGAGCTTTTTTTCTCGTTCTTTTGTTCTCCTTCTCTCCTTTCGTTCTTCTTCTTCACGCTTTTCCTTCTCCTCTTCTTCAAGTAGTTTCATCTGTAGAAATCATATAGGCATAAGAGAAGCATGTAGAAGCCCGTGTTCTATATTGACACCAAGAAAAGCAATTCCATCATAATATCACCAGCCACTCAGACCTGCTTTTCAATTGTAATGATTTCTTTGCAAGCAACATGAACACGTTCCTCCAATAATTTAAGTGCCAGGCAAACAAATATGCTGTGAGCATTCTGGCGAGCTGTTCCTTCCCTAAAAGCCTTCTCAACCTGAAAATTATAAACCAAAAGAAAAACTTCCATGAACAGTTGGTTGCAAATTACCACGTGTTAACAAACAACAGGTAACAAATTGTCTTGCAGGCGCACATAAACCGTACAAAATGGAGAAACCCAAATTACTAACTTGACTTTCTTTGGACAGACATTTTTTGTGACCAGAACATTTTTTATTTCAATCTGCAACTTGCTTCAATCAAACATAAGCTTGAGACATTTCTAAAGGAATAAAGCAAGCTTCTAAGCAGAAATTAACTTAAGAAGTCAAAAAGTGAGACAGGAGGGAGGGGAAGGGATGCTGCTGTTCAGATGGAGTTATGTAGGCCTGACAAGATAACAAAGGTGTAAGCCTGACTGAAAAAACACACCTATATCTTCTCATTCTCTCTAAGTTGAAAACTTACTGATAAAAGGCTTCATTAGGTTATATAAAAACAAACTGCTATATTGGATTAGAAAAGCCACAGTAAATTGTTGTGCTCACCACTTTACTAGTTACACACACACACACACACATATGGAGTCAAATAAGAGATTGTTCGTTACATGGGATCAGCAGGAAAAACAACAATATAACAGTTAATTTAGGCAATCAGTAAAAACTGAATTCTTGTTGGTCCAAACCCCCCAAGTCATTTGATCTGAAGCAATTTCCTACTTATCCGAATTCTTTTAATTATTGTTTGGTTTTGTTTATCAAACACCACTGCAAAGAATAATTGTTAGCTTTTGCAACCTGAAACAGAAATCACTACAGGTCTCAGCCAAATGTGACACATGAAAAGTAATCCATGTTGAGTGTGAATGCATAACCTACTTGATGAAAGCAAAAGGTCTGACATCCAAACAAGTAACCTCTTAACATGAAATAAAGGCTCCAATAAACCATACTGCACAAGAATGCTCAGCCCATATTTCACCTGTTCCTTAAATATGACAGTTGCTGCATCCAGGAGAAATTCTCGAGCAAGTTCAGGACTCTTTGCATGCTTTTGGGGACGGAAGCATTCTCCATCCAGATCACTTCCATCCCTGTCCATGGAGTCATCGTCCTGAAAATGTGAAATATGTTTTCTTTATAAAAAAGCAGTATTTCCTTATAATACAAAGACCCCATTTGGGAACAGCTTTTATGATTAGTGTTAAGAGTTTTGGATAATTTATTCAACAGTTGAGATGAAAATGCTGAAGCTAAATTATACCCTTGGATAACTTTTTCAAAACTCTAATGCTAATTGCTGACGCTAATACCAAAGGGGACAAAAATATCATAAATCAAGTTTTGTAATAAAGAAAGATTTAACAAACCAAGATAAGGTAGTAGGGTAGAGAAAACTGTGATCAACCTCTTCTTCCTCAGCCTCTTCAGCATGCTCAAAAAATCTCTTTATGCTTTCACCCCTTGTGATTGTAATATAACCATCCCCAACTATCAGCCTGCAGTGTACACATGGTTGGCCTCTTAAAGCATGAGCTTTTACAGAAAGCTCAGTACAGCGACCATCAAGTCTCCAAGCCCTGAGGGAGATATGACATGCACTCAACTGACCAAGATCCAGTCCACTGACTTGAACACATCCACTTGTACCAACATTTTCAAATTCCATAATGTCAAATTTTCCTTCACCCGATCCAATTGCCCATTCAAAATGGTGATAAGCTCCAGCATTATCAGCAAAATTTTGATGCCAGTCTGCTTGGACTGTGTCATTAGATACCTGTAGTGATATGCAACACTAAATTCATGAGAACATTGAGTTCTCAAGGAAGCTCAAGAAAACCTATTAATCAAAACAGCAAATTCGTCATTGCTCTTTTCCTTACATGTACAAAAGATGATTCCATGCATTACTTCATACAGACAACCAGGAGATGAATGAAGAAAAACCATGAAAAATTGATGTGAAGAAAAGGAGTATGCAAATATAAGTGCACCTCATACTGGAAAGCAGTATCTGCAGCACAAAACCAACTCGTGCAGCGAGGTTCTTTATGCATTCGCTTTAACTCCTTCAGTTCCTTAAATTCACGGATAACATTTCTTCGGCAATCTCTACAAAACCTCTTGCTGTCAAACCTGGCATATGCATATAGTTTAAGACTATTTAGAACAATAGAAAATGCAAACACTCAAGCACATTTTAGTCTCACTGGAGAGAAAAATTACTAAGAATCCTAGGAAAGGAATTCTTCAAGACAGCAGATTCAATTCTCACATAAGTTTCAGTTTCTTCTTAATGTAATATTAACCTTAAATATGTCTTTTCTTTAGTTGAGGCCTCACACTAAGCAAAAACATGACTAGAAAATGAAATCAGGAACTGAAACATGAAGTTCCTTTATAAGAAAAATCTTAAACAAAGGTACAACCACCAAATTTGCTGAAAAAGCAATCTCACAATTAGCACTCAATGCAGGAATTAAGCCTTGAACAGTATAGATATACAAGGGAAGGAAAAGGTATCTGATCTTGGTAATAGGGGGAGCATTTCTAAAACGAACAGTTGCATCAGAACTATGTAAACCTGTGGTTCTTGATAACATTTAGCCATGCAGCAATTCCTTTCAGCAGCTATGGTTATTAATTACAATATCATTTTTATCATTATCTTGTCTCTCTCGGACACAGCCACTGACACACAACCCTATCTACCTTTCAAACATAAAGCCTCACCAGGATTTTTCCAACAAAAGAAATTGCATTTCAAGACCTATTCCCTCACAAATGTGTTTTCACTCGTTCATCTTGCTTCCTAAACGATGGATCTTTTGCAAATCACAAATGTTGTTGCCGAATGGTCTATACTCATCACTACTGTGCTCCAAAAAGATCATTTCTTGTGTGAATTTCTATTAGTGCTATTATATATGATTGATGTTTCTCTAGTCTAATTTTCAACTAGTACGGTCATGTTCACAACTTCCTAAGTCTTTTAAAATGCCTATCGCATGCACTTCTCTATTAATACCATGCCATAAAAGGATCAAATTTCTGTAGTCACCAAAACCAGATGCTTCACAGATGCCCCTTCAGTGGGCTCTTGGACCAACCAGGTGGAGGACAATCATAATGTCGCACTCTATGAAAACAAGATAAACAAGATACTAACATAATTCTCTAATCTACACATCTTTTTCTTAGTAAAAATAAGTTAGTTCTTTATTTGACCCATGAAAAACAGGAATGGGTATATATATATATATACACCAAAACTAAACTCACCTGTTTTACTGCTTTGAATATTATCGAAGAGAAAACATATCATACCAAAGGGTACAGACCACACAAAGATAAACTGGTCAAAGACAAATGCCCAAAATGTTCAGGGAAAAAAAGGAATTGGATGTGAAGTGGAAGGTGGTAAGGAAGTGAAAAAAAGAAAGGAAACCTGTTTCTAAAAAAGATAGACCAGTTGTGATATCAAATTTATTTTGTACTTAAACAAGCTTGTGTGTGTCCATTTCTATCAATACAGAAGTCTACCTCACAATTCAGTATTTAAAAAGCAAAACACGAGCTGATCTTCCCTTTAAGTTTAAAATGTGACTAACATGATTATTGTTTCCATATGAAACTTGGTCTTCATCACTATTATCAAATAATTTAATACAAAAAATTTGGTGAAGATTGTCAACCAGGATAAATCTGTCTTTCTTTGCATATGCTCAAGGTTCTTCAAGGCACACAATATAGACAGTTCTGTAATGCCAAGAAAGAGGAGGTACTTTCTTCTTCACCAATCACCAATTCAACCAACAATACCTCTTCCTGGTTCATTTATCATAAGTTGTCTCTTCATTCTCTTCCACTACTAAATTTTATAATCAAATTTCCAACGTAACACACAAAGAATTGAAAAAATGAAAACGCACCTGTACATGAGCCTTTCAATGAAATCCTCTTCCTTCATCCTTAAAAGAGACTGCCGAGTTTCTTCCCCAAGAGCTGACCAGAAATCGACCAGTGTGTTACATGAGAGCCTGGCAGTGTGCAGTGCACAAGTTTCTCTTGTTCCATGTCCCCTACCATAACTTGCAACTCCTAGGCTTATCCAACCCCGACCTCCCCCACCACAAGCATCAGGATAAAGTAATTCCCTATCCCGTTCCCTTGCACGTGCACTGTCAAACACCTGCTTTGATTTAAAGATCAACAACCAACTAGATGGAACATGCAGGCATAAATTGGAGTTGATAATTGGATAATAACTTACATTCTGCAATCCTTTGAGAGATTTTGACTGCAAATAGCAATCCAAAATTGTAAGGTACCCGTCACGAGTTGTTGTCAAACCACCCCAGGGATGAATGGATGGATTTTGAATCTCATCTTGCGATACATTTTTTATAATCGGGCCACTATCATTTGGGTTTTTAGAGACTGCTGATCTCTTCCAAGGAAGGTTGCCAGTTGGTCCTTCCTGCTGTAAGGATTTTCCATACATGACAATCTGCAAGAAACCTTCAAGCAATAGTCCGTTGCATCTGGAGCAGTACATGTTCTTACGAGCTTGCTCAAACAGGGTCTGCTTGTCAATTCTAAGAAGCGCCTGTCGGCTTTGCAGTGATAGCTCACCCCAGAACTACACCATGAAACAAGTAACTCAGCTAACAACATAGACTTTCTCATGAAAAGATAGAAACAATCTATGACTTTTCACATAGTATGGCGTAGAACATGAACCCGCATGTAAAAGAAACATAAAAGTATCAAGGTGAAAAGGCTCGAGCACACAAATGCTCAATTGGTTTTACTTGATAAAATACCGACCAGCTCTTTGGTTTGCTTGTATTAACATTCAGTAATGAAGAACCCATACTCAGTTCATCCAGTAGTCAACATTTTCCTTATCATCTGACAAACGAGAAAATTAAATTTCTAGTTCATTTGGTCCTCAATAACTAAAGCAGAGTACTAGTGGTACTAGTGATCGTGCCACGAACACGAAAACACAACCCTTGTATCAATTGCCTTTAACAACAATGCGAGCACCAAGACGGCACGAAGCAAACAAGACAGATGCAAAAAATTCTTCATATCGAGGAATGTGGCTCAAGCGGCAGACGGAAATCCGATAAAACGGAACGCTCGAATCCCGAGTAGAACACACGTTGAGCTAACCAACACACGACTGTTGCTCCATACCATGCGCCATAAGGGCTTGAACATCAAGATCCAATCAGAGCTCCGATTACCCACTAGAAGACACAGAAAATCCGATCCAGAGCAGTGATCCAATCCAATCCAGAGTTGGAGAAAGCAATGTTTTTACGGGAAAAATAACTAAGCAAATACATCAAAGTAGGAAAAGCCCAACACCTTTTGGAGCTGATTGAAGCTAACATCGTCGCCATGGTTTGACCAGAATCCAAAGGTTTGATCGTTTCTATGTGCTAATCCAGGCATCGTTCCCTCTACACTCTCATAGATTCGTCAACCAAAGATTCCATCCCTGCCCCCAAAATTACGCTCTGCGGACGGATCCAAACACGGAATCGAAGGAGACAAAACGATCGCGCAGACGAAATCTGAAAGCAATCTAATCTAATGATTTTGTTTCCCGTGTGAAGCGGTGAATCTGATTGTTTCTGTGGGGAGAGGGCTAAGATCGGAGCGAAGATAGATGGAAGAAGGAAGGAAGGAAGGGGTTTGGGAAATGAATGAGGGTGTGAGATTTGGATTTTGGAGCTGCGTGCGTTTATATTAGTAAAAGAGAGAGAGAAGGAAGGAATGTAATTTGTAGAGAGAAGACAATTTTGATTTGAGGCTTCGCTTCGCTTGGCCTTCGGCTGCGGCCTCATGGGCTCTGCTCTGCTCACGCTGAAGCTGAGGTCAGGTGAGCTGGGCGCGCGGTTAGTTTTGCGGACTCTTGGATTCCAAGTTTTTATCTTGCCGCAGCTCGGTGAAAACTTGACCCTATGTTTTTTTTGTAGCAAAATTTCAAAGTGCAAGGACAAGGTTTTGAGGCTGCTTGCAAGTATTTTGTTGAAGTTTTTCCAAAAATAATGAATTTTCTTTTAACTCTTAGAGCGTTGCAACATTATTCCTTGCATAAAAAGTATTCCTACCCCATAGTCAAGGGCTATCATGGGCTCTTCCACATTGGATGATGACGATGCGCTTAGAAGTTCTATATAAGGATGTTAATAGAGATTTGCTCCGAGAAGTATGCAATCATATCCTATCCGATGGTAGGATTTTTTTTCAATTAAATGAATTTGGATTAGGTTTGAGTTTTTTTCTTACCTGTTATGAATTTGGATATGATGCATATTTAGCCCAACCAAGCTTTCGAGGACGGAGGTGATTGAATACGAAGGCGATTGAGGACGGTGGACAAGATTGAGGATGGAAGGTAGTGGCAATGTTGGAAAGAAACATAAAACACATTGCTTTTTCTTGGTTTTTATAAGAAACTAAAGGGTGCAAATGTTTCAGGACCAATATAGTAATTTGAAAAAGTTCAAATCTAAGCATCCCACACACACTCACCATCCCAAACCTCCATCGTTCAACTTCTTTAAAGTTATGGTCTTGATGTTTTCTTGTTTGTTTGTTTGCTGTTGTTTTAAGAATATTTTTGAATTATTCTGTGATTTGCTACTTTGTGTTCTTCCTACTTTGCTTCTTGGTTTAGTCTATTAGGCTACAACTAAGGACTTTGCTAGCATATTGTTTTCATTTAATAAATTTTCTTCTTGTTTCAATAAAAAAATGCAAAATACTATTATTCATATAGTATGTAGTAGATAGATCGATTTTACCCGATTTTACTTGCCTTAAAATGGATAGAATATAAATATTAAAATCATGAAACTGATGAATAATAGATAGGATATAGATTAAGTATCCAACATAATGAACAAAATGTGGAAATAACACTATCCTACCACATCTTATCTATTGTAATCGCTAGTTCTCAAAAACCCAAAACAATGGAAGCATGCAGATGTGCCCCTAGTGCCAGCAAGGGTTTAAACCTCCCTGCACAAAAATTGTCAATTGTGTCTCATAAGCCCTCTAGATTTTGAGAATTGGAAGGTCAATGGCGTATTTATGTATATAATATGGGAGGTCCATGGACCACTTTTTTCTAAAAAGATACATAATTTAGTAATTTTACCCCTTTAATTTTTTAGTGCACACTTATAATTTTCATAATATCTATTGGAACAAAAGACTATGCCCTTTTTACCTTAATTAAAAAAAAAAGTGAGTCAGTCGTTTCTCCCCACTGATAATTAGAGTGACATAAATCCTATATTAGCCCTTGAACTTTCATAAATTTTCCCATCTAAGGTTCAAAATTTTTTCCACTATCTTTTCCCTTCAAATATTAAATATATGAAAAAAAAATTAAGTAGCTAGTTAGATGCTAGATAAAGTCAATGAGTCAAGCAAAAAGAAATATATAAATTTACGGGCTAAAAGAGAACTTTTGTCTTTTATGTTATACATAGCATGAACATCTTGTTCATTTTTTTCATATTTAATTGAATCAAGTCAACCAAGGGGAAAAAAATGATAAATTAAAAAATTTTCAAATTTTCCTTTAAAAATGTTTTACAATCATTATGTTATAAATACAAATTTATTAGCTTCATCACATAATATTAGCGTTTAACACACACACACACACACAGAGCAAAAATCTTGGATCCGACACTAGGCAAGTTACCCTCAACCTTTTTATCTCATAGCATAAATATCATTCCCTTAATACTTGCATATATGCTTGTCAATATTAAAAAAAAATCACTTACAAATTCTTTTAGAAAATGTTGAAATTTTATGAATTTTATTTCATACCTAGACTAGTAAAAGAAAAATCAATAAAAATACTTGCTTTAAAAAGATATTAAAAAAAATTAGGTTTCTAAAATGTAGAATTTTAATTAGAGCTAATAATGAGCCGAGTTGAGTTAAGCAGTAGCCTAATCATATTGGGCTTGAAATATCTATCGAGCATGATATTTTATTCATGTTTGGATTGAAACAAATATAAATGAGCCATGAACAAATTTTTAATCGATTGGACTTGAGTCGAGCTCAAGTTGATGCTTATATTAAGGAACAAAAAACTAAAATTAAACTAAGTCCTACTGAGTAATAAATAAATCAAGTTTTATTTGAATTTTATATTGAACATAAAATTTTGCTCATGCTTGATTTGCTAACAGCTTGAATAAGCTACGAACGAGCTTGTGGCTCAATTTAATTGTTCATTTTTCACCTCTAGCTTTAATTATTATACAAGTTTGGTGAATGGTCATCAAAAATGGAAATAATGAATCAATAATTCATTATTTCTGGACTATATATATATATATATAATGAAAATACAAGAAAGTTAGGAGGTATCAACATGTGTCCTTGTAGTTGGGGTATAATGATAGTTTTCATCTTCAAGATTCTTAATTCGTTGCATGTTAAGTCATTAGGTTTAGTATGTGTTAGGTAAGACATAGCTAGATTTGCAATACATGTCTGCCTTTTGGTGATCTAATAACAATTATAGTCTTTGCTCTCTGATTTTTTGTTGTTTAGCTGCTTGAAGTGGTAGACTTTTCATCCTTACCCTCATGATGAAAACGTGCTAATTCTTTGAATTCTTTTCCAACTTTTCTATGTTTTACTTATAGTGTCTATAGTATGATGTATATAAGTTCCCACAGGAAGTGTCTGTTATGCATTGACATAGATATTTGTCGAATTTTAGTGTGGTCTTATATTAAATATAGGGGGAAAGGGTAATAAGGTGTTCAAGTTTTATTTATTGGGCTAATAGCATGTGTAGTCCTTGATATGTTGGGTCAATTATTATTGAGTGGTACAACTTAATGGAAGCCTTTAATCAAAAGACAAAAACTGCAGTAAAGTGCAGTCCAATCATCTAGTAGATCTGAATTCTCATGAAAAATCAAAATTGTGCCGAACCAAAGCCCACTAAAGCGAAAATAATACACAAATAGAGCCATTGCCCGCTACAGTGCTACACCAACCCTACAACTTTCAAAAAAACAACTTTGGCCATCCGATTCCCATAGCTAAAAGTGTTACCATTAGATATAAAGAAAAATCAAAAACAAAACACCTTAACAAGGAAATCTGTTATCCTGCACCTATGTCCAAACAAATTTATGGACTGGATTTTTTAGATTCCATAAATACCCCATGCCAGTATATTAAGTCAATCCAGCCTACGTGCTTCTAAAAGCCAACCTATATATATATGCAACCAAGCCAAACTTCCTATAAATTATGACACATCCCACTGCAGCGTTATTTATATAAGAAATGAGACTAAACTTCCTATAAATTACGGATCATGCTACTGCAGAACAGTTTCTTTTTCCTCCAGACTCATCCATCGTCTCCAAAACAATAATCCAGACCTCTGACTCCTCTGCAACAACAAAAACCAAAAATCTCCCCAAATTACCTTTTCGAAACCCTAATTTCAATCAAAAAATTTCAATATGAACCTCTGTGCCTCTGATCTCCTAGTCAAATCCTCCCAAAATTCAAAAAAAGGCATTGCTAGAAAATATTGAAGAAACTTCAGGCCACAATGAACCTAACAAGTAAAAATGCTATGATTCTTAAAATCTTAAGAAAAATCTTCTCTAAATTACTCACTAGTCTCGTACATTTCTAGTAGTATAGTGTTGCCTGAATGGTGGGCGTAAATCATTCTCCCTATGCAATAAAGGAGGCTAGATACGAAGACGGTGCTTTCGTTAATGGTACTTAGCAACAATTTCTTTTAGAGTAGCAAATGAGAGGTTGTGAGGGCTGATGATTGAAAATGGCTGATGATGGAAAAAACAATGGGGTTTAGCTAAGATTTGGGAACTTTTCTTTTAACACTTTACAAGAACTCTCTTGACACAACCAATGCATTTTCATATTATGTTTTCATTGACACATTATGCAATTTTCATCATACACATTATCCACTTTTCATTGACATATCTCACACCTTCATTTTATATTAACACCTTTTTAATGTTTTTTTTTTCATTTTATATTAACATTTCTCATACTTCTAATCTTTCTGAAGCCTGTTAGGCCAAACCAGGAAAAAGAAAAAGAAATGAAGAGAAGCATAAAAATAGAAAAGGGTTATTCAGTTTTGTACACTTTTCATTGACACATGTTGTATGTTCACATTACATATCTCACTATTTTCACATATCTTTCATAAATAGCGTTGAATGATATAATAGGTTATTGAGTTTCATGTTGTTATTATTTTCATTAATAGATTGTGAATTTTACATTGAAATATCTTACACGTTTTACATTACCTTGGTAAATATATAACTTTGAATAATAAAATAAGTTAGTAAGTTTCATGTTGTTGTTTTCATTGACATATTGTGCATTTTCTTTTGACACATCTCACAATTTTCATATTAATTTGGTTAATAACACTGAACGATAAAATAATTCATTGAATTTTATGTAGCTATTGTTTTCATTGACATATTATAAATTTTACCTTACATAGCTCACAATTTTTACAACAGCCTGCTAAATAGCTTTGAATGATAACAGAAGTTATTGAGTTCCATGCAACTATTATTCATTCACAAATTATTGCCTTTTCATTGACATATATCATACTTTTCATTTTAACATGGTAAATAGCTTTGAATGACAAATTATAAGTTATTCAGTTTCATTTAGCCTGTTTTTCATTGATAGATTATGAATACTTTCAAAATGGTCCCTACTTCCTCTATTAGTTTAAGCATCAATCATACTCTTCTAAATAGTTCTTTCTACCATGAATTATGCTATAGATTGGTGATATTTTACTATCATTCTAATTGTGTTTGAACTCCAACAGATCTTAAAGCGAACCAAATCAAAGAAATAATTGAAGTCTGGTCTTAGATAAAGAAGGCTATGAGATCGAAAAAGATGACAAATGGGTGGATGGAATTGGTGGATGCAAAAGGCAATGATGCCATGACATGGCTAGGAGATTGAGAAGGACGGTGTCGGTAAGGAGACAACGAGCATGGTGAATAGTGCAGCCTTGAACTGACAAAAGTAAATTAGGGTAATTTTGGAAGAAAATATCTTGTCCACCATGGACATATGTCCATTATAGAAATTCTAGCTTGGTAAGCGGGTCCCCAAAAAATTCAAATCTACATTCCTCCACTCTTTCTCTCCCTCCTTCCCTCCTTCTCAAATCAGCCACTACTAGATAAGAAACCTAAGAAGCTATTATTATCTAAAAACATAAAAAAGCTATGTGTGTTTTGAAATGCAAGAAAGTTTGTGTATGAATGTAAAGGTTCTTGACTTACCCCATTGTAGGGCCGACCTAAGATCATTAAATAAGTTGAGATTTAGTAGTCCCACTCTTAGTTGTAATTGGCCAAGTTGAAGCTTACATGAATTAAAACCTTTGTGCTACTAGTTCATTTTCCTAGTATATGCGTTATTTAATCTTAACTTTGGCCATTTTTTTAAATTTAAAATCAATAAAACTAGCACATACTTGCCATGGCATAGAAAGAAAATGAATATAAAAATAAGTATCGAAGTTATAAAATAAGTTTGCTTAAGCTTCAAGTATTAACTTTATGTGCATTCATCACTTCTATGTACATCTAAAAGCAATCTAGTATATACACACACATACACACACCAAGGTTTAGGCAAAAATAATTCTTACTAGAGGCCGCTTGGTACTTAAATGCCACATTTTCTTACAAATATCTAATTTAAGATTTCCAAAATAAAATTTTCACCTAAGCTTATGGCTTCCAAGATGAGAACCCAGTCTCTTTATGTACCTAGCTTATCACTAAGTATACCACAATTAAACATTTAGTTAACACAAAATTAACTAACAAATTAACTTAGAATCAAACATGATTCAAATTAGCTTAGTACCTGCAGCAATAACATCCTGAGCAACCCACTCACTGGGTGTTAGAGTTTACACTAGCAAAATTTGTACAATGTAAAAACATAGATGAGTAAGAATTTGATAATTCTTAGTAAGGGATTAATTCCTGCAAAATAAATCTTTGGGATATACAATTATATATCAATATATAAATGTTTCTTGATACGTACTCAATAACATCCTGAGGCCTTCACTAATGGCCAATAGTTGAGTCCTATAGTGGGGACCCATCTTCATCATAGTCCTAACTTACAAGACTTTAGTCTCGTTTTAACAAGCTTAGCTTGCCTCTTTATTTCCTTTCTCACATTATATGAGAGTTTTATTTAGCTTGGTAGCCTAACTTACTAAGTTTGGTAACTTAATTAGGGTACATTTGAGGTTTAAAACCACCTTTAGGTACTTAGTACCCTAGGTTCTCTTAAGGTCTTAATATCTTTTTTAGACCTTATGCTTTCACTTAACCACTAGTTAACCCCTTAACAGATGCATTTTATAGCCTTAAAAGTGGTTTATAGCTTAAACAAAGGTTCAAGACATCTTAGAATGGCCTAAGTTTCGAAACTGATGCATTAGAATACACTCAGGATTGCCCTAACTCGAGGAGAAAGGCATAGTGGCGTCACATCACTAGCAACCAAAATTCCCTGGTTCTGAAACGAGTTCTTGATTCCACTCACACTCTTTTTCTAAAGAACAAATGACAGAACCCAACATATGCCTCCATATAAATATTCAACTACTAATGCCACGAGACCATATAAATTTTCCAGATCCTTGTGTTTTTCACTCCAATGCCCCGTTTTATTTCTTTTTGCCTTCAAACTTGAATCATTCTCATGATATCCAACCCCCACACCTTCATACATGTTAGAACACATGCACATGCATCAATTAAACACTTGGAAACACAAAAATCTCTTACTAATTTAAAGCTCATAAGCTACAAACTTCTTAGGCACACACAAGCACACTTGCACCAAATCTTTGTAAATCAATGCAGTATTGGTTCTAGCCTAGAAAAATGAATTGCTCAAGCATAAAACACATGAAATAGGATCATATTATGAGCAAAACACTTGTGAACCTCATTCACACTCCTTTACCCCTTTTTGTGAACATAAATCAACCACTTAAAACCTTTTTAGCACAATCACACTTGTAGCTTATTATTCAACCTTCACAAGCCAAATTTAATAGTAGAGATCAACCATACAACATACTCAAGCCTTAATTCACTTAACAAATTTCTAAACCTTAACTCAAATCCAAGAATTGAAGCTTACCAAAAGGGAAAATGTGATTACTTGTTTCCTTAAGCTCAAACACACTTGTTGCTTCAACAAATCACCTATTTGAACTTCAATTTTGCAAGAAATGGAGTGAGAAGAGATTTTGAATCCTAGGGCTTGGCTGCTGCCTTTGGTGGAATAGAAATGAGCAAGATAAGTCTTTCTTGCTTCTTATTCTCCCCTTAATTCCTTTAGATCCCCCCATGTTTCTTAATTATGCCAATTGAGTCCCAGAGCCTCGCAAGGTCATTTTCCTCTACTTCATCAATGTAATTTAAACTAAGAATTATAAATATTCTTCAAAATTTTTAATTCCCTGGTTCAATCACATTCATGATTAAAAAAAATAGGGGTTTTCTTTGTAAATTTACTATTTTGCCCCTTGTCACAATATTTTGCTCAAATAATCATATCACTAACTTTACACTACATTAATTCACTAAATGAATTACTTAAGGTGCAAACAAAATTCCTAAGCCTAAAAAATTCAGCTTACCTTGCACATCTTAACCTTGGTCTAGGAGAGCCTTAACAGGGAATCTCCGAAGACCACAACCATAGGTGCGTCGTCTGATTCTCCCTCCCCTCTGCATTAGGATCCAAAATGTCTGGTCGCCGCGATAAGGAGAAGGGCGTCAACTTTAAAGTCGTACTCCGTTGACGGTAATATTTGGTCCCGCCGACCGTTCCTTTCGATTCCGTTTGTACGTGCCTTGTAGTTTGGATTGAGCGGTTTTTCCTTTGGTTTTATAGGCCGTCAAGCGAAGAGGAGCTGAGGAACAATGCTCCCCAAGTTGAACATTCTAGTTCTTTAGGCCAGCAAGAATTGAACTAACCTTTAGGGAACGAAAATTTGAATTCAGTTGAGATTTCTCCAGAACCATGATTTAGTTGAGAATTCTCCATGCTATGCTTTTGTCCGACAGCACAGTTATTTGGTCCTTCAGCCCATCAACAGGATCTATATGAACAAGCCGTTGTTCGTATCGTGAATGAGGTGCTTGAAGGATTTCATTGTACAATTTTCGCATACGGTCAAACTGGCACAGGAAAGACGTACAGTTTGGAGGGTGAATGTAAGAGAGCAAAGGTATTGTTTCATCTTTTTCAGTTTGATCCTAATTATCATTTGATTTTTTTGCTTAGTTTAACACCAAGATTTGACCTACTGTTCTGGGTAAGAAAGATTTTAACCTTTTTCATCCGTTTGTTGGCATGCTCTGGAAATATATGAGGCAGACTGGACCGAAGGGAAGGGAGAACTGCCTACAGAGGCAGGTATCATACCTAGAGCTGTCAAGCAGATCTTTGATACGCTTGAGAGCCAGAAAGCAGAATATATATTGTGCCAAAGTCACTTTCTTAGAACTGCACAATGAAGAAATTGCTGACTTACTTGCGCCAGAGGAGATCTCAGAAGTTGCAGTTGATTACATGCAGAAAAAGCAGCCACCTCTCATGGAAGGTGGTAAAGGAGGGGTTCTTGTGAGAGGTTTGGAGGAAGAAATTGTTACAAGTGCGAGCGAGATATTTACTGTTCTCGAGAGGGGATCTGCTAAGCGCTGCACAGCAGAAACCTTGTTGAACAAACAATCCAGGTAATGATCGTTTTTGCTTTTTGGTAGTCTAATGTAGATGTCGTGTTAGGACATTTCATAGAGGATTTGTTTTGTCCGGTCACTCGATCACATTCTCTGTTCTCCATTACAATATATACGTATCAATGAAGCAACCCCGGAAGGTGAAGAACTGATTAAATGTAGGGAGCTGAACTTGGTTGATCTAGCTGGGTCAGAGAATATCTCTTGCTCTGGTGCAAGGGATATATGTGCTCATAACTCATAAGCTTGTGTTTCTTGTTTATCTAGCTGTTGGTTTTTCTTGACAATTAAACTTTAATTTGAAATTATCTTATTCTAATACATACCTAGTGTAAAGAAAAAAAAAATGAAGAAGCTTAAGGCAAGAGAATTAAGATAGTTTCAGATTAAAGTTTACTTGGCAAGAGAAACAAGAAAAACCAACAGCGAGATAAACAAGAAAAACAAGCCTAAGGCACATGCATCCCTTGCACCAGAGCGGGAGATATTCTCTGACCAGCTAGATCAACCAAGTTCAGCTACCCAACATTTAATCAATTTCAAAACTAAATTCAAGTCAGCCAGGACAACCTAGCTTGTATCTCAAATATTTCTTCAGCATTAGCATTTATAGATGTCGCTCGCTTGAATGATCCTCTCGAAGTATCTCAAAAGTTTCTTAATGTGGACTCTTGACACTAGACAAGATGACAGATATACATTCTCGTTCTTGAACAGATAAGCCTGCAGAAGTAACAAGAGGACATATGTTATCACGAAAATACTTGGTATGATAGAGTGGTAGAAATGATAAAATTTGACTCGACCTAATGATTTGGCTCAATCCACCTAAATTCAAGTTTGAGGTAACTCAATTTGAACAGAAAAAGCAACGATTATAATACAATTGTACTCAACTCGAACCCGATATGACCCAAACCCGAAATGGCCTAATAATTAAATTCGACAAGACTTGATTTTTACTCAAATCATTATAAAGTATATTGTTAGCAAAGATTTTAAAAAAAATATGATAACATAGGTGGTTGAGTTTCTTTTATTCTATTGACCTATTTTGCATTGTGGAGTTAGAAGTGAGTGTTAAGGAAAAAACTTAGTGAAACAACAAGAAAGAGATAAAAATAATTAGGTTTTAGGAATTATAGTATTTTATTAAATAAATTATATGCTAATATATCTTTTACAAATTTTATATTATTTTTATGTCAAGTTAAATTAAATTTTAATCAAAACCAAACAAAAAAATTGAATCAATTTAGTCATTTCAGCTTGTGCATCAAAAAACCAAATAAACTCAACGATCAACTAAATCTAGTCTCAAACCTAAATAACTTAACCTGTATTATATTTGAATCCAAGTAAACCAAACCCGATCCGGTCCGAATCCGACTCAACCTGAAATCAACCGAAATCCAAATAACTCGATCTGAAATCGAAGACATGCTAATTCAATTAAATATGAACTTGAATGGTTTGACCCAAAATTGACTTAACCCACCCAGTTGTTATTCTCATAGAGTGGTTAGTAGTGATGTGAACATTTTACAATGCCAATACTACTCTTTTTTGCAACTCATGCTACCAACAAAATTCAAGGCTAAAAAGGCCTCCGGGAAATATGCTCAATCAACACTGTATATTAATTTTATGTTAAGTATATCAAATCGATATTTATCGGCTCCTTTTGTTTCAGATTATATAATTTTTTTTTATTTTATTAATTTTTCATTTGTAATCAATATTTTTAGCAAGCTAATATTCTATCTATCTAATAATGACTTGAATAGTTATTTTTAGGGATGTTATCAGAGATTTGTCCCAACGGATATGAAATCATATCCTACTCTGCAATTAGTGTTTTTTTAAAATAAATGGATTTGGATTGGATTTTTTTTTGTACCTGATATGGATTTGGATATTATGCGGATTTAGCCCAATTGCCTTATATCCTACCTGCATATATATGTATTGTTTCATATTTATATTTTCCATATATCCCTTTGTAATTTTATTGGGGACCAATATAGTAGTTTGAAAGAGTTCTAATCTAAGCATCCAGCACACCTAAAAGCCCCAATCACAGGCTCCATCGTTCAACTCTTTTAGAGTTATGGTCTCGATGTTTTTCCCTTTGTTTGTTTGCTGTTGTTTCAAGAATATTGTCAAATTATCTAGTGACCTGCCAAATAACTTTTTTACATTTTTTTTTACTACTTTGCTTCTCAGTTTGGGCTACTAGGCTGTAGCTAAGGACGTTGTTGGTGTATTATTGACATTTAATAAATTGTCTTCTTGTTTTAACAAAAAATGTAAATTACTATTATTTATGATAGTATGTAGTAGATAGATGAGTTTTGTCTGATCTTATCCACCTTAGAATAGATAGAATATGGAAGGTTAAAAAACCAAGAATAATCAAAGAACAACTAGTCCCATCCGAATTTAGAGCTTACCTAGCTAAAAAATGGGATTTTGATCTCAAATCAAGCAACCCATGCAAAAATAAGCTCTTTTGGGTGAGACTTTGATTTCCATCAAGAATTGATGTTTTGGGTGAGATTTGGCTATGGAATTGGAGAGAAGAAGAAAAGCTATAGGAATAGGAGGTTGAAGATGACGAATAGTGCCAAAAAATCCTCCCCCAAATGTGTTTATAACAACCTTCCACCAAAAACCCCTACAACTTATTTAGTTTTCGCAAAAGAACCAAACCTATCATCTTGGGATACAAAATGATCATTTTACCCTTTGTGACACTTAGGTGCCAAAATAACCTAAGAATCATCTAACTTTTAATATATTTTCTTATTCAAATTAATTGAGGCATTAAACTAAGAATTTTGACTTATTTAACAAGCCTTACCTGACCATTGAAGGTCCTCTGCCTAGAGGGTTGTAACAATATGTCCTTAACAAACCATACAAGTGTCAAACTTCTTACATATAAGAAATCCACTTGATCATATAGGTTATGATGTATGTGTGGGATTCAATTGTAGTGTGATTAACACCTTACCTTGATCTCAAACAAATAGTTTAGATCAAGATGATCTTTATGCTAAAGTTTTTCCAAGTTGGATTATATGACTCCCACTTGGATGTAAGTCTTTATTGAGTCACATATAACTAATTTAGGTAATGATCTACATTTAAGACTTTAGAAGTCTCATCCTTGTTTGAACTCTAAGAACAAGGGCAAGTTTATATGAAAAAACCAACCTTTAACCCATTTTTGGACATATATTTGATTTTTATTGTGTTATAAGCCATATATATGTTGACATGTATGACACACTTGCAATAAAATTATCTCATATAAGTATATGCACATATGTGATAAGCATGCACTACATATATATAGTGCAACTTATCATATCCAAGTACCAATAAGAGACACAGAAATGAAGTTAACCTAACTAGTTAGTTAAACTAACTCTAACTTCATTTTTATTTATTACATTTCAGTAGTTATATCTAGGCTTTACATTTTCATAAAACCTTAACACCAATAGTGCATAAACCACCACTAAGATAGTTTAATACCAAAACTATTACTAAGATAGTGCATAGCCTACATAAGTTATTAATAACCTTTATATTTCATAAAAATAAGCTCCTTTATATGGAAATAAGTACCACATAAATAGATTACTTCCATAAAGCAATTTCTTTTGCACAAAGAAAAATGATATAAACAAATGTAGAAGTGTATTCATATCTTAGCTTCACCATAATTTAGTGCAATAATATTACCTTGATAACATTTGTTGTTGTCTCACTACATCTGAATGATGTAATGTGACATATGTTCTACATTAACATGTTTTTTAGGATAAAGTTAAAAATGAATACTTAAACTAATTATCCTGATCAACCTAGCTAACATTCAATCATACAAACCTCATGATACATGTTAGAATTAAATAAGGTACTAGTTCAAACTCTTCCATTCTAGAAGAGGCATTCAAGGGGTTATGAGTAATAAAGACAGGTTAGACTTGAAGTATGACCCAAGGAACAAAATAGCTATTTTAGCATTATCTCAAACCAAGTTTGAGATTACATATAAGGTACTTTGAGAACTTAACCTCAAAGCTTGTTATACTATATAATCCGTAGACTATCCTGTGAGTTGATGGACAAAATTTGTGAAAAACATAATTTTCATGAAAGCTTCCTCACCATTTAAAGAAGTTTGGGCTTGTCATCCACTAGATATATGCTCATATCCAATCTAACTTTTGTTCCTATAATGAACCTTATAAATACAAATTCCATTAAAGGTGTGAAGTTATCCACCTATAGATCTTCAAATTTTAGAAATAACATCATTAAGCCCCTATTGAGTTCAGGATCAATTAATACCTAATGGGCATCATGTAACGTCTTCATCCAAATAGAGGATCATCAAAATTGATGTCTAAATTATCTTTTATGGCAATTCTATATTTCAAATTTGGATAGCTAAAGAGTCACATTTACTTATGAAAGTTTAATTGATTTATCATTTATGCCAAATCAATGGACTCGATATGAGGTACATAACCTTATAACCTAAACTCATTTCTTGATCACCTTAATCTTCCACTTATGTTAGATACAAAGTCCATCAATATGACCAATATATGATTTGATAAAATATTAAATGATCAAGAATATAAAAGAACCAAATATCTTGGTGAGCCTTAGACCACTTCTTCTCGAAAGAAAAAATTCATAATATTGTACGCATACTAAGATATCCAAATAAAAAAACTAAAATGAACATTCATAACTACTAGCTTCTTAGTATTTAACCAAGATGGTGTCTTTTCAAGATTCAAGATTACTATTCTCAGCAAATTCTATGTCCGTTAACATTCTTCTTTAAATGTTAATTTGTTGCCAATGAAGACACATCTTCTACCTCTTTGTACATACATGCTACTAAAGTAGCAACAACATTGAAATCAAACTTTTACAGCTCTTTGGATGTTAAAGTTTGTTAAAAGGATCACGTAACTATGTCACAGTAGATATGATCTCAACTAACATTGGAAGACATTTCATTCAAATTTTGTGGATGACCAAGAACAATATATTCTCTATAATTGGAGGTATTCAAATTAGAGTATCTCTTATTCACAGAGAATACATAATTCTTATTAATGCTTACCAACTTAGTTGATATGTGTGCATGCGTCGGCTACCTTTATAACCATATATACACAACTTAGATCTTATTGATAATTAATTCATACTCATGGTCAGATCACAAGGACATAATCAATGAAGTTCATATCCATACTTTGCCAAAATGTTAAGAATTAAGCATAAATATTCACCAAAATGCATAATATCAATCTTACACATTACTTGATTCATTTACTTTAAGACAATACGAAGTGTAGCTCCCTTTAAAAAAATCCACCATTTTCTTGGTGGTCTAGTTGCCTACTTGAACATCTCAAGATAGGCTAACAAGGAGAAATATCTTAACCTTGCACATTTGCATGATCATTTGACACTTGAAAGGTATCAAGTCCTCATGTTATAGGTCTATTTCCTGATGATAATTATCAATCTAACATTCATAACCATAATCACTATTATCTTAATGATTAACCTATTTATGTTCAAGAAATAGTGGTAGCAACATATTTGTCATGGCCTCAAACCATCCCCACACTACTAAAAATGGGGTTTTAGTTATGGTTATTAATGACGGCTAATCGTCGCTAAATTGGATGTAGTGAAGGCCAGCTATCGCTAAATGTACGGTGGCTAATTTACTCGCCACTAATAAGTTAACAACAGCTGTTGTCGCTAACTAGTGATGGTTAGCCATTGCAATGATGCAGTTATTAATTTTCCTGCACTAGTATGCTGCCGGCAAGTTTGTGACAGCTAACGGTTGTTAATTTAGCGAAGGCTAACTATCACTAATTTAGCAACAGCTAGTCGTCGCTAAATTAATTATGGTTGGTCTTCACTAGTCAATGGTTTTTTTTTAATGAATCCTTTTTTTCTTTCTTAATCCTACATAAATTACCATGTTGTTCTATTTTCTATAATTCAAAAATTCTAAAATAAAGGCAAATTATATATATCCACACATACAAAATACATCAACAATATCGTTTAACAATCAAGTCATACAAAAGACACAAAAGATCATCTATACACTAGAAAAAAAGCCCGCACATTGTAGCTAAGAGTGCATAACATCTACTTTAGGTCTTTTATACAATAAAATTCTAAATCATACATAGTAGTTAATTACAAGTAGTTCACGATGTCTCTTCAATGCACTTCATATGTTGTTGCCATTTTGGTAGTTACAAAAATGGCAAAACCAAAGAAGGCCAATGAAAAAAATAAGTGGACAAAACTTAACAAAACCAAATAAAAAAAATAAGAGCCTCATTGTATATAAGGGAGAAAAAAAAAAGAATATAAAGCACCAAAGAAGAAACCCCTCCTTTTCTTACCACATAAAAGCTAATTACCCTATTTACAACACAAAATTTTGAAGGATCACTCCACCAGAAAAAAAAGTAGTTAAAAACTAAAGACAAGAAACAACATATCCCTAACATATTGTGTCAACATAAAAGATACATAATAGAGAAACAGTGGAAGGAAGGAAACAAAATCAAAACCAAAGATAAAGACATCATCATTTGTTGCAATGAAAAAAGAATTGGTATACCCAAATCAACACATTTGTTCACAAGAATGTTTGTTTTTCTCTCAACATCCAATTGTCGTTCAACCCAAGTGAAGTGTCACACCCTATGTTAAGGGTCAAACAGCTCTAAATTAAATCCAAAATACCAAAAATCAAAGTCATTCTAACAAAAATTTTGCCATAAAAGAAAATCAATACTAATGAAGAAGCTTGCATAAGGCTAAGATCAAAAACATTTCTTTCCAACATTTCATAAATGCTAAATGTGCCACTCATCACATATTATTTTTTGTTAATGAATAACCAAGGCCCTTGGTCAATCTATCATCACATATTATTTTCTGCTAATGAATAACCAAGGCAATTTCTTACTCCTCTAATCATTAGCTAAGGAATTGCTAAAAATGAGTTTAAAATGGGGTCTGCATAAAACTCTTACATAACACATATGTAGTTCTTTTCTCTATTCAAGTAAAATTGCAAGCTACATTCAAATCCCCAACTTATGATGAACACATAAGTAGATCAAAATAGAAGCCGACCTTTAAAGAAGCAATATCAAATTTGAGCCTATTCACCTCAGTCACTATTCTTCTCCATTGAATTCGTCTGATTAATCAACCAATCGGAGTTCTCCTATCAGCTTCTCAACCTGTATTCATTCATAAAATATGCAAAAAAACAAAAACAAAAACAAAAAAATGAAAACTTGTCAACAATAAAACTGGAAAATATTTTGCAAAATTTTCTCTCTCATCCACACTTGCCACTATAATTGCGTTCTATGATTTCTGGAAAAAAAAAATCAACTCAAGAACTTCCCTAGTAAAGGCAGCCTCCGATCATTTGTTAAGCCTATTTTCCAGTAAGACTACAGAGCCCTCGACAGCTTCCTTGAACTGCTGGATCTTCTTGCAAAGCTCCAATAGCAGAGCATGCACCTAAAGTGTTGCGGCATTGACATTCATGAGTTTCATGGAGAGGTTGACGCAGTCAAAGTAGTCACGGTTGAAGACATTGACAAGCTTCTTTTTTATGGATGAAAAGTGAGCCTGGAGCTCGAAGTAAAGCGTGTCGATCGAATAGGAAAAAAGTTCAGAGATCAGAGATGAATGATTCAAAGTCGAATTAGGGAGAAAGAAAGACAGATGAAATCTCTCTTGTCAAAATAACAAATGGCTATGGGAGGCTCTAATTTAGGGTTTTTAATGGAACTACTAAAGATAGGCTGTCGCAAACAATGCTAAAAGGTAATGACAATAAGCCTTCCCTAAATTAAGAAAAAAGGTTTAAGTGTCAGAATGGTCCCCCCACTTTGTAGAATCAGACAGTTTGGCCATCTAACTAAGGCTTAGTTTGATTTGGTCCTGCCAATTAGTAAGAGCAAGCAGTCGTTACTTCTGTTCATAACTTAGTGATAGCTAATTCATAACTTAGTGGTGATTAGCCATTGCTAGTCCATGACTAGTTAACAAAGGTGGACTATCACTAACTCATGCCATAATTTAGTGATAGCTAACCGTCACTACTCCACAACCAGTTAGCAAGGGCAATTCATCACTACTTCTATTGATAACTTAGTAATGGCTAGCCGTCGCTAATCCCTGAAAAGTGAGTGAGGGCTGATCGTCACTAACCATAACCATAACTTAGCGATGGGTAACCGTCGCTAGTCTATAACCAATTAACAATGGTTAGCTATTACCGATGGTTAATTATTACTAACTCCTAGCAATGGCTAACTGTCGCTAAACTGGCGACGGTAGTTGCTTGAGCTTAGCAACAGCTAGCCTTCAATAAAGTATGGCCAGACTTTTAGCGACTATTTTCTATCACTAATTAGTGACAGTTTTTAGCCGTCGCTAAAATACCTTTGTCTAGTAATGCCATACAAAATAGGTTGCATTTAACACTCCTTGAGCACTAGATTATACAAACTCAAAACCTCTTCCAAGAAACGTATTTTATGATAGAAAGTATGAAGTAAAATTTAAATGATTACATCTAGAATTTAATCTAGACTTAATGTTCATTGAACCTCAAAACATTCTAAATAGACTGCCCAAAAGACATATTAATTAAAACATTCTCAAAACATGGTCAATCCTAGTTATTTTGCACATATGCAAAGTAAATATATTTGTAAGGCCACTTCATAAAAAGAACCAAGTGAATCATTTATGACACACTAATACTTTTTTCTCAGCCTAAATGTGCATTACCAAAATATCTTTTTTGACATCCTAGTAAAAATTTACTAGAATTTGTGAAAAAATTAGTCACTAAGACTATATAGCCATAATTTAAGAAATAATGAATTATTATCATTATCACTAAGATAAAATATCATATCTAGGGGAAATTTTTATGGCAAGTTAATTCTATACAAAGAATTTAGGAAGAATATATTCTTTTAAACTAAGTACATATTACACAATTAATGTGTATTTTTCACTAAAGAGTCTCACATGACAAACTCTTCATCTTTAAACTTGAAGTTTTACCCATCAAAGACACATATGTCCTTTTAAACAATCCTTCTCACAATAAACGTGAGTTTTGACCCCTGAATCACCAATTCACAAAGAATTTTGATTCAGCCAAAATGTATACACTACATATAATGTAAATTTTGAAGAGAACAAAAACTATGTATCTTAGCCAATAAGCAACCCTTTGCTTATGTTTTTTTCTTAATTACAAACCAAATACTTAGTTTGTTTTTGCTTGTATTTGCCTTTCCCAAAAACTTTAAACATGATGAATAATAACTTCAATTTATTTAGTAC
This sequence comes from Aquilaria sinensis, assembly GCA_005392925.1. Lineage (NCBI taxonomy): Eukaryota > Viridiplantae > Streptophyta > Magnoliopsida > Malvales > Thymelaeaceae > Aquilaria > Aquilaria sinensis. The sequence continues at coordinate 141,892 of SMDT01000481.1, read as the reverse complement.
TTCCTAAACATCTTTGTGCATGATGACTTCTTTGTCATCATCAAATTTCAGATTGAAACTTAGTTCATCGATAACTCCACTTATAAAGTTAATAATCTACAACATATAATAGTTAGTACATTAAATATGTACATATATTATCACAACAAGACAATTTCAAGTACAAGTAAAATAAAAATAACTTATCCATACAAAAACAAACAAAAAACATGTACATGCACATGTAATCAAATATATTTTGACATGTTTCCCTTGTTTTAGTTTGCTTGTCTTAAATTGCCTTATGTACATATAAAAAGTTATTATTGATACAAAGTTAATAATATAACCAAACAAAGACATATATGTAATTCGACCTACCAATATGCCAACAAAAAATTTTAAAATGCTGCTATTGCTACACCACCCATCAACCGACACTGCCTCCCTCATAAACCAAATGTATTTTTCGCTCAGCTAGGACTCTACCCAAATGGTTTGCTACCCTCAAGAACTCTTCATCTTTTCTAGGAAAAGCTCCACAAAATGCACAAATATTTCAAAATTTACGAGTTGAGGTTCCCTTCATTTTTATCCTTAACCCAATGAAAAAAAATGAAAAGAACATACATTTATAAAGATAAAAGGATAATGCAATGATTACACATACAGGAGTAAGTAGATTATTGTCAAAAGAAAATGAACATTTTCAAAAATAACGGCTTGTATGTACAGTAGTTATGACTGTGGCTCACATCTTCCACTAGTTTTACATCTAGTAATAGTTTCAACGCCTTCTAAGAATCGGGGATTTGCTTCCCATCCAGTTTTCTTACAAATTGGCAAACAGGGTCATTTAAAGTCAGATTCCCAAGACTGTAACGTTCTCATTCTTTATGAAAAATCCTCTATAAACTAATAAGTCCACGTTGCACTATTCCACAAGAATGCATTTCAAAAGTCAATCGGATATCATCCAAATAATCTTTACGCAGGCCATTCTTAATGAATTTTCTTTTACCTTCTCAATTATCGGACATCATCCCTAAAGAACGACATTTAGTATCACAATTCGATCGACCACATTTTTTACAGACGCATAACCTTTTTGCTCTTCCCTTTTTGGCATAAGAGCTTTTACCTAAGCCAGGCATACAGGGCACAAATGCATCTAGAACTTCACTAGCAAACGGACCTTAGCTTTAATTATCCAACGCACCTTTTCAAGAATGCCTTTGTACATCAAAACTCTAAATCTTTCACATCTAGCTTGATAAATCCTTTTAAGAACATTTATTAGAAGAGAGGGAAAGTATTTTAGCAAAGCAGAAAGAACATAATCCATTAGTGAGAAAAAATTGAGAAAGGAGAGAAAGAAATCAGTTATTATGTGAAACTGAGATAACCGACTTGAGAGACATGGAGTACCATATCCGCCATTTAATCGGGAAGAAATGGATCCTGATTTTTGAAAATTTTCAAAAGCTTTGCAGAATGCAGGTGTGTCTTTAAACAAAGAGGGTCAGTAAAATTCAGACTACAAAATCCTTACAGCTATTTTCTTTGAAAAAAATTGTCCTCCATACGTTTCAAAAAGAAAAAATTCAATGACACTTTTTACCTCATCCTTAGGTATGCATTTCGTGAATATCTGGTCATGACAGTATTTGAAAAGATATGGGTCATCCCAGTAAAATTTTTCACATCGTACAAAATTTTCTTCTTATCTTGTGCACTCCATTGAGTTAGCATCCGTCCTGTCACTAAAAAATTGATAATGTTAGCAAACCAAGGTACTGTAGTGACGAATAATAAATATTCATCAAGAAAACAATTATTTATATGTGTAGCTTCAATTGATGAGTCCATTGTTAGCCTTGAAAAATAGTCAACGACAACTTTTTCGGTGCCCTTCTTATCCTTGATCACAGTGTTGAACTCTTGAAATAATACGATCTGGCATATCAGCTTTGATTTAACATCTTGCTTTGACATTAGTTACATCATTTCTTTGGGCAAGAGCTTTAACTTCGATTTGCATATTTTATGTTGCTCTTCATCTTTGGGTTTGCAACATGTGTTTCCTTCTACTTCTTGGGTATGATTTTCTACGAATGCGTCAATGATGCAAACATCTGCACTTTAATCTTCCTTTTCAGGTGGTTGCTTAAACAAGTTGAAAATATTTAACTTCAATGTCATATTTCTAAATGTCAACTTCATCAATCCATTCCTGCAATTAATTAAAGCGTTAGAAGTTGCTTAAAATGGATGTCCCAAAATAATAGGTATTGAATTCTTGATTTCCACTGATGGTGTGTCTAAAACAATAAAATCCACATGATATAAGAATTTATTAACTTGGACTAACACATATTCAATGACTCCTTTGGGCATTTTCACTGATCTGTCAGCAAGCAAAAGAGTTACTTCAATTGGTTTTAACTAACCCAAATTTAGTTTTTGGAAAACTGAATATAGAAGTAAGTTTACACTAGCCCTAAGATCAAGTAATCCTTGCTCAATTTTATGTTCTCAAATGAAACATGAAATTGTTGGACAACCAGGATCCTTGTATTTTAAAGCAGTGTTATTTTGAATAACAGAACTTACCTGTTTGGCCAACAAGACTTTCTTTTTCACATTTAGTTTTTTTTAACAGTGCACAAATCCTTTAAAAATTTGACATAAAAAGGTACCTGTTTGATCGCATCCAACAAAGAGATATTGATCTTTACCTGCTTGAAAATATCCAAAATTTCAAGATTTTAATTCACCTTCTTAGGAACAGTTAACGCTTAAGGAAATGAAGGTGCTAGTGGAGATTCAATTTGTTCTTTACTTGATAAAGATTCAACTTCTTCTTTACTCTTAGAAGTCGACTCATCGTCTCATTCACAAGGACCAGGAATGGATTTTTCAACAACCTTACCAGTGCAGAGTGTAATGATTGACTTCACTTGATCCATGGCTTGAGCTTTGGGATTCACTTGTGGTTGAGAAGAAAACTTCCTTTTCTCCTGAACGTTGAGTGCAGATGCAAATTTTGCAAGAGTATCATTCAAATTAATCATGGTTTGACTTGTTTGAGCATTGATGGACTCTTACTTCTCAATGAATGAATGCAATATTTCTTCAAGATTTTTTCTAAAAGGAGGTACATATAGTGCATACCCTTGAGATTGTTGAAAATGTTGTTTGGTGTACAAAGGTGGTTGTGATGGTTAAGCATGATTATCATTTCTCTAACTGAAATTTGGATGATTCCTCCAACCAGGATTATAAGTTTGCGAGTATGGATTTTGGGTTGACTTCTTGAAGTTGTTCAATGCATTGACTTGTTCATGGAGACATTTTTTAAAAGATGAGAAGGTTGGCAATTGCTAGTGGAATGGTCATTGGTATCACAAATGTGACAAACAATTTCTTCATCAGATTTTAAATGACCAGTTTTCTTTATTTCTAATGCCTCAATCTTTCTAGCTAGGGACGCAAATTTTGCTTGAATGTTATTATCTTCCTTAAAATGATATATGTCTCCACTAGATACAAAGGATTGAGTCTTATCTAGATCCTGATAGGTACCAGAGGTGTCCCAATTTTGTTCATTTTCTGCTAGCATGTCTAAGCAATTCATTGCCTCATTAGGATCTTTATTTTCAAATGTTCCATTGCACATCAATTCTAACATTTGTCTTTCCTTAAGTGTCAAACCTTCATAAAAATGTGAGACTAATCTCCATGTTTTAAAACCATATTGTGGGCAAGTGTTAAGTAAATCCTTGTATCTATCTCAACATTGGTAAAAATTTTCTCCTGGTTTTTGTATGAAAGGGGTAATTTGCCTTTTGAAAGAATTTGTTCTGTAGGCTGAAAAAAAAAAATTTCAAAAACTGTTGTTGCAATTCATCCCATGAATTAACGGAGCCTGACCTAAGATTCTGTACCCAAGTTTTAGCTTTATCTTTTAAAGAAAAAGGAAAAAGCTTAAGCCTGTTGATATTCATGCTATAGTTTAGGTTATTATATATATGACAAACTTCCTCAAATTCTCTCAAATGCAAGTATGGATTTTTAAAATCAAAGCCATAAAAAGTTGATAAAAATTTAATAATACCTGGCTTGAAATTGAAGTTACATACATCAGCAGGAAAAATTAAATATGATGAAGTGCTATTTCTTATGGGGTTCTTGTGCTCTCTAAATGTCCTAAGTCGATCTTGGTCATTATGTAGAGAATGATTATCTTCTTATTCGTTAATATGTTTAACCATGTTTGAAGAAGATAAAGATTCTCTTATCAATCTACCAATTGATGGTCATGATCAAGCTTTCATGCATAAACAAAATAATAACAAGAAAAACAAATATCAATAACAAGTTATGTAGGAAGCTCAGCCTTCCATACAATAGACAAAAGAGATTGGAAGTTTAACCTTCCATTCAACAATAAAAAAAAATAAAGAAAATAAGATTAACGGAATAGTAAAAAGCAGGAGGCTTAGCCTTCCTTATAATAAACAAAGATGTAAGAGGCTCAATCGTCCATATGATGAACAATAGTAATAATAATAATAGCAATAATAATAATAATAATAATAATAATAATAATAATAATAATGAAACAAAATAAAAATGAACAAAAAGAAAAAAATGGAACATGTACTCTAATTTTACTTTCTTGGCAACGGCGCCAAAAACTTGCTGCACTCTAGCAGTTGTAACCTAAGTATAGATTATTGCAAGTAATAAAATCTCAAGAATTTGAGTGTCGAATCACAGGGAAGTGAATTAAGAAATACAAATTACAAATTTGGTAATAAGAAAATATTTTGGTGCAAGGTATGAACAGGTGTTGATTAAAAATTGAAATTCAAATAAATAGCTAAAGTTAGGGGATTTACTTTTAGTATATCATTTATGGTTAATTTTAGCCTATCTTACAATTCAATTAGAATCCACATAGAGAGGAGGTTCAAATCGAAAAATTTAGTTAGCATTAGCTTTCGTTAATCTTAAAACGCCAACACTTGCTAATGGGTTCAATTCTACATCATGCCAACCCTTGTCCACAATAAGTTAAGATTCTAATATAGCCTGCTTAGCCACGTAAGGGAATCAAGCAGCTTTTATGCCAATGATTTGACTATGATGAATCAAGACTCCCACTTAACAAGACCGGAAGTTAAATAGCTTAAGAAATAAAATACCGTTAACATTGTGATCCATTCAAATCAATCATAACCTTTATACCAAAAGCTTCACCCTTTCACCTTAACAAAAGAAAGATTAGTTAGCCATGATAAAATTAAACAACATATAAAAAGATGAAATGATCAAAGGTAGAACAAGAAGAAGAACAAGAATAAAACACTTGGACAAAGCTTCGGTATTGAGAACAAGAACAAAGAAGAAAAGCTAACTTTGATACAAAAACATAAATGATGCCTAAGAAATTGTATGAATTCGTCCTCCCTCCAAGGTGCTTATTTATAGAGTTTTTGGTGGGTGAAATGGTAAAATGTAAGTAAATACAAATCAACAAAGGTGGGCTGCAACTTCTTTTAATTTTTTGACTACCGTACACATCGAATCAGCTCTTCCTCAAAGCATAAAACTTGTAGATCTCTTCTTTACCTTCGAAACAATAGCTTGCTCATTCAAATCGGACGTTTGTAACTTAAGTTATTATTTTTCTATCGAAACTGCTCTTCAGTACACGGAAGAACAAAGGATCTCATCTATAATCAGATTTTGGCAATGAAAACAATCAAAATAGCTTTTGAAATGGAAATAAATTGAAGATCTATGTGTTGGCTTCTGGATAAATTTGAAATCACTCAATTCCAATATCTACAGCTCCAAAGATGATTTTCCTCGTGAAGGATCGTCAAGTGATGATTTTACCTACATAAAAAATAATTATTTAATATATATTTTTCAATATTAATGAACAGTAAACCGCATATGAACAGTAAAATACGCGTATGAACAGTAATTCAATGAATAGTACTTATGACGAGTAAAAATGCGTGAATAGTAACTCAATAGGAAAATGCTCAAGATATAGAAATTAATCATACTCAAGTGTATAATAATGATTTAAACCCTTAATAGCAATATACTTATAAATATTCATCATTTGGACAGGCAAGAGCTGTACTCCTTGTCACAGGCCTTGAACCTTAATCTCATCTTAGTCATATAGAACCCCAGGAACCTTACACTCATTCAATGTTAGGCCTATATAAATTTGTCCTTAGTGGGCCTGCTAATTGATTAAATCCTTAATGCAATACTGTTTTATATTATGCCTTACTATGGCTAAAGGTCAATGACCATAAAAATAATATATAATCAATGCAACTGGCTACCATTTCAAACATGCATTTATATAAAACAAACTATTATGCATTGTGAATCCATACAAGCTACTAGGGAACACAACCACTAGTTCCATAGCATTTACCAGAAGCATAACTTCTGCACACATATATATACATCATACACAAAAGTGTTATACATATGCTACACACTGAGAATCTGGGAATCTGATCCCACCTGAGTTACACTGCCAAAAAGGGTCACTACAGTGTTCAGGTATTCCCTGTTTCTTGCCTTTGTACAATAAAAGTCAGTAAGTTAGTATTCCAGTAATTAGAAACCTGCAAGAAGGAAACTTAGCAACAATGTACAATATTAATTAACTTTTGCACACCTGGTATTAAAATACTAATAACCAGTTCTTTTATTGGTTATTAGCCCCAGGTCCACCAGTATCTGCACACAAAATATGTAAGGGATGTGAGAACCAAGAGTTCCCAGTAATGGTTATAACCTACAAGAAAATCAACAATATAGGACTGTATATATTATCCATAAGGATGTCGATATATGCCTAGAGCACTTGAGCTCAAATCGTACTGCTAGGAATTCATATTATTGGCCAATAATTATGGAAGTAGCTAGTTCCCACAATTCTTTTACCCATTTGTCCTGCAATTGACAAGTCCAACTTGTCCATGCAAATACTACTTTGAAAGCTTCTTAGTATTTGTCAATATCTCTTATTTTATGTACAGGAGCGAACTATTTACTTATGTAGTGCATGTATTAGTACTACCTTTATAAGGTTTCGTGAGTGGTTAAGGACACCTCTCTCTCTTAGGTCCATCCAGGTCTTAGCCCATCATTGTGACCTTAGGTATCATAGGTTCCTAACCCGTCATACTCATCATAACTTAGACCATATTAAGGTCCTTTTTGCCTATAGGTACAAGTTTACAAATATGCACTTACACACTTCATATGCACTTCATAGTTTAGTTTCTTACTAAACCCAATCATATAAGCTTTTTAATAGTCATCAATACTCAATTTACATGCTTGTTAAATTCACCAATAATTCAGCCACTTGATATAAAAAATCTTAGCCAAATTTATTTAGCACATAAGCATATAAATTAAATAACCCTTACCTTAGATAACTTAGTTTGCAAGCTTCAAGCACTTAGCCTTTTTGTCTCGGTTTCAACCCAAACTTAGGTAATCTTTTAGTAGCTTATTCCCAGCACCTATATTGATCATTTTAAGCACAATTTATCAATTTTAACACTTGAAAACAGCCCCTGAAACAACTACCAACTGCCCAAAATTTTCTGTCTCTGGTTTGCCTATCTTGTGGTTCTTTACACTTTTAATAGTATAAATGCAACCTAAATCTTGCTCTCTTATTTTTTATGCCTTGTATACTCGTGTATAAGCAAGATTATCACCACCAAAAGCCACCAACATTACTGTACTAATACAGTTTATTCTTGGAAGTAACTACAATTACAGTAGCCATATAATGCACATTCATAGCATTCATTGGTAATTCACTTCCAAATAAATGTTCCTTTGCTTCTTAGCCCTCAAAAACTAGTTCATAAACAAGATAACACCCTTGGTGAGCTACTAAAATCCCTAGAATAAGAAATTATGGCTGGTTGTAAAAGAATTAAACCACAGCTAACTCAACACTCACGGTTTCAGCTACACCAAAATTCCAGCCTTAGTTCTCTTGGGTTTTTAGCTCATTTGCATCTCAATTCACATATTACAGCTAAGAAACACATCAAACAATTATTCCAACCATGAGTTCTGCTATAAAAATCATATGAACAGTACCAAATATCCAAAGGTGATGAAATCTACACCATAGGAACAAAACTAACCATGGATGAGCTCATGAATGCCTATAAACATGTTGAGCACCTTTGATTTCTCTTAACAACCAAGTCTAACGTTAGTTTCCAGAATTTACAGACCTAAAATGTAGCTCAAAAACAGGGCAAATAATAGAACCAAACTTACTCGGACAAGAAGCAAGAAATCCTAGCTTAGGATAGCACAAAACTTGATTTTTCTTCAAAGTCTTGATTATTTGTGCTTGAATTTGGTGGATTAAGCTTGGATTTTTTGTTAGCTGTGGTGTTTGGAGAGAAATAGAGGCTTTGGTGGTCTGGAGACGAAGGTGGAAGAAGATGGCTGAGCAATTAGTGGGAGGTCAACTTATGTAGGCTTTAATTGCAGATGCCATGCACATGGTGCTGTCTTTGTACTCTCTAAGAAATATGGGTTTATTCGTAACAAGGTTAGAACTTGAGGACCAAAGTTGGTATAATTACACGGTCAGTCTCATATTTTCATTTATATTCAATTTTGACCCTACCTTTCTCAGGATTACATATAAACCACCTATAGACAATTTAGTCAATTCACAAATTCACGATGATAGAGCGGGAATCACAAAAAACCGTGATACCTCAAATTTAATAATTTCTCATACTCTATTCAACCGTGCAATAAAAACGGGTCATTATGTGAAATGACCAAAATACCCTTCTTGGCTCGGCTTGCTTAAATGATCAATTTTATTTATTTTTAACTATTGGACCCTAAATTACCGAGACTTAGCTTACAAATAAATTATCTAAAGTGTAATTTATTAAATTAACTAATTACCTGGCTGATTCGACTTATAGCTCCGAGGGCCGTCACACTCCTTTTCCCAGCTTCCATTTGTCGGCCCTTGCTAACCTAAAGCTTTGATCTTGTACTCTTAGGACCTTCTCAAAATTCTTGCTATTCTACCAAGGAAAAGTTCCCTCAATGACAAATTTCCTCTATTTTGTTGTTCTGTTCCCTTTTCTGATTAGTTGTTGATTATGTTCTTTAAGCCAACCTTAAATTTCCTGTTTTGTTATTCCCCCCCCCCCCCCCCCTTTTCTATCCTTCTAAGGAGGGTCTTTTTTATTAGGCCCCTTAATGGAGACATTGGTACAATAAACTGATGAAGGAGATGAAAGAATCTGATAAAATTGGGCTGCCCAATTCGTTTACTTGGTGGTGAAGGTGTTATTGCACTCAACATTTAGCGCACGTCAAACCAAACAATGGAAAGAATATTATTTTCATTTTTACTAAACACTATTTAAATAATTTTTATTTCAATATTTTTGAAGTAGTGTGTATCAACTTTATTTCAATATCTTTTATTTCAATAACTTTTATTTCAATATCAACCCTAAATGTACACACTACACCCTAAAGTTGATACACACTACTTCAAAAATATTGAAATAAAAATTATTTAAATTTACACATTACTCCCACAAAGATATTGAAATAAAGTTATTTAACAACAGTAACTCCTAAATTGATACCTTCTCTTCGTGAATAAATTTTACAATGAAGTAGTGTGTATCAAGACAGTGAAGAGAGTGCCAAATACAGTTTTCAACTTTAATGCAACAACTGTAGCCATAAAGGAAAGCTAAAAAAACATTGAAAACATGGAAAAGAAAAACAACTCACATTTTGCCAGAAAAGAACAATGAATAGAGGGAAAAGAAAAGCAACTCACTTTTTCAAAGTTCTATGGAAGTTCTGATTCCAAACCAGGACAAACAAGAAGTTAATGGCGGCAAGGTAAAGTGTTGAGAGAATAATTTTTTTTAAGGTTCTATTTGACAGAGGAAAACCGTTTGTTTTAGTCAGGACTCAGTTCCTGTTTAAGAGCAAAGATTAACTTGAAGTTGAAGTAGTACAGATGGCACAATAATAGGGTGTGGGAAAGGAACGGGACAGAGAGATGGGGACAAACGAATCAGATTGGCAAAAGAAGCCTTGGGCAACAAGTTGTTTAATCTATATGTAGCCCAGCACACAAACAAAGCGAGCACTGCACACAAACAAAGCGAGCACTTACTTCTGTGTTTTTCTTCTCAGCTACTGGCCGCTCTTGATCATGGAGGACCACAACCGATCTGATGATGATGTAGAAAAGAGATGCAAGGCCGATGCTGACCCCGATTTCACGGGAACCGATGATCCTCTCTCGGAAGACGAAGACATCGATTCGATGATCGATGATTACTACGACTCGGATGCTTTTGATTTCGATGACCCGCCGCCGAAACGTGTGAGAGAAGATCACGATGACGTGAAGTACCGCTGCCTCCCTCTCCCAGAAGCAGAGAATCGCTACCTGCAAAAGGGCAACAAGATCATCATGCCAGAAGCCTCTCTGCACCGCCTCATCTGCAGCTTGGATGTGCGATCCGATTTGTCCATGCCCATGTTGTTCAGGGTCGAGAACAGATCCAACGGCAAGAACTCCAACTGCGGTGTCTTGGAGTTCACGGGGTCCAACCCGAAACAGGTGTTCTTCCCCAACTGGATGATGCTGAACTTGGGGTTGAACGAAGGCGACCCTGTGACGCTCCAGAGCATCGTTCTGGATAAGGCCACCTTCATCAAGCTGCAACCGCACACGACAGAGTTTCTGCGGATCCAGAACCCGAAAGCTGTCTTGGAAGAGAATCTGCTCAACTTCGCCTGCGTCACAGCCGGGGACACCATCTCGATCAGCCACGACGGCAAGGTTTTTGCCGTGGACGTGGTGGAAGCGCGGCCTCACTCCGCCGTCTGCATGATTGCCACGGATTGCGAGGTTGATTTCTTGCCTCCTTTGGACTATAAGGAGCTCGTAAAGTTCAGAACCAGCGGTTCCCGTACGCGTGCCCGCGGCCACCGCGAAGAGAGAATTCAGCCCTTTCACGGGGTCAGCGAGACGGCTATATGGGCAGCCCAGCAGAGTAGCTGCTCCTGCTCTGGAGGCGGCTGCCACAAGCGTGGAGTGGAAGAAGCCTTGCTGTGGACTGGCGGGTGAGCCCAAACAGATCCATGAAGGTGCCCAGGAGAAGCCCAAGTCCAGGCTTTCACCGGAAAGAAGTATACGCTGGGTGGCTGAATCAATTGGGCTTTTATGGTTTGGATGTAATGATATCTTATTAATTGTTGGGCCGCATATTGTAGGCTTCTTGCTTTTTCTTTTATGTTTTCGGTGTTCATGCTGTTGAAAATAAATACAAAAATGTACAAAAAGATCCGTTTAAGTTTAATGCTCTCCAGATTATTCCAATGCTTCTCTTGTTAATTTTTGCTCAATATATTGTGATTGCTTTCTTTACCGTTTCCTTTACAGCAAAACATATAATAGATTAATATTGTAACATTCGAGCTATACATATTCTTGTGTGATTGATGATGGATGAACTACATTTTGTGCCATTTATAAGACTTGCGTTATTTCTAAATGCGATATTTGTACTCAGTACTATCCTATCAGTGAATCATCAATTGGGCTTTTAGGGTCCGGCCTGACACACCTCTAGCGCTATGTCAGACTTGGACTCTTATGCTTGGGTTTGATTTAGACTTTGGAGTACTTTTCCTTAAAAAATAAAAATGTTACTCGTAAAAGGCCCAAGTGATCTGAGTATATCTGATCACACGTGTTGGACCGGTCTTAGAATTTTCGGTCATGTCTGAAGGTAAAAAATAGAAACATGAAGGAGAAGAAAAATATTCCTTCTGTTATGTTCTTTTAAAACAAAGGGTAACTGACATTAGTTCTCCTTAACTCACCTCCCATGTTTCACTTTCATCATTAAACTATGAAATGCTACATTATTACTATCATTAATTCTAATAGAAAATGAATAAATTACAACCCAATGAAATATTATAACTGAATTAAACGAAGCAATTCAATCAATAATACAAAATTAAAACTTACATTTTAACGAAAATAGAGTGGCAAGAATAAAATAACTAAATTAAAACCGAAATAATAATATAAAATATAAATAATAAAACATAAATAGCGACAAAATAATAATATGTCAATAAAACATTACTATAAATAATAACAAGGAAATAAAATAAAAAAATTAAAATTAAAATTAAAATTAAAAAATAAAAATTAAATTTGAAAATTATAAAAATAAATAAATTAATAAATAAGAATAATATAATAAAAATATAAAAAAAAATAGAAATAGATAAACATAAATAAAATCATATAAAGTATGAAGTTAAAATAAATCAGTAAAAATAATAGTAAAAATAAAAAAAATATTAATACACAAATATATATATATATATATATATATATATATATTCTTCAATTTTGAAAGTATGAGGAATAAAGATACAAATATTATTTAAAATTTTGAAAAATAGTAAATCAAAAATAAAAATAAATTTAATTAATAAATAACAAATAAATATGAGGGGAAAAATGTTCATGTGTTTTTTTTCTCTTCCAATTTTTTGTGTTCCTTTTTTTTATATTTTATTTATTTATTGAAAAGATAAGGGATTAAGTGCTTTTTGAACTAGGAAAGAACCAAATGGGAAAGTGTAAAGATTATTTATGTCACTTGCCTATAATCATATCATAGTCATTATCTTTCTATTTATTTATATTTATATTATTTTATTTTTTATTTTTTTTAATTATTTTAATCTTTTAACTTTAATAAGAGTGTTTTTGTTCTTTTTCTTCGTTCTTCTATTTACTTTCATGTTATTATTTAGTCTTTTATTTTTATTTTTATAAAGCTTTTATGTTATATTTTTTTTATTATTTTACTTATTGTTTTTCTCTATTTATTTATTTATCATTTTTTATTTTTTTAGAAATATATATATAAATATGATATGATTATAAATATTTTATATTATTAACTTTTTTTTAATCTATTCTTTATTTCTCTATGTCTTAATTTTGTAGTTGTAGTTGAATTTCTTTATTACTCCTTCCATTTTACTATTTTGTTCTGTTTGGTCATAATATTTCATTTTTTATAAATCCAATCACATTCTGTTAGTAGTTAACTGTTGGAATGAATAGATGAACATTATTTATAGTTCAGGATAAACAATGCAACATTTTATAATTTAAGGATGAAATGCAACACAGGTGATGGTTTAAGGACAACTTATGCCATTTACAAAAAAAAAAATCTTTTGGTAATGATTTAATTGATCAATTACAATAGAATACACTGCATGGCTGGCATGAAGAAAGCTAGTGGTCGACAATTGTCCCCATGAAACAGCATCATTTTATGAAGCCAAATTCTTCTAAACAAAACATTGTGGGTTGGTTGGCAAATGAGAGACATGGCGGTGCAGGGGAAATCATATGAAGCTGTGGAATGTCATTGGCAACTGGGTAAATAGTATTTGTGGTAAGAATGATGATTGCAAGGCAATTAAGGACTTTCTAATCAAAGCTAGATGTAGAAGGGGGATAGTTGAGGTGTAGTGCCATAGGGGAGATTCTCAGGGGCCAAGTGGTATGTGAGTTGTGGGTGCGTGAGCATCATTTTTTTTTTCAGAAATGGTAATTACAAATGATGATTGTGTGGTGAAAATGGCAGTCCAAGTGCAATGTTGCAAAATGGTGGGCCGTTTTTTGTTATGTATATATCACAGTTGGTTAGTTGATTGGTTTTTGTGGAGAATGGGTGTTCTGAGACTAGTTCCCACAAGCTTCAATTCCTTCTTCTCACTACATAAAAGGACAATGACCTTTTAGGTTTTTATTCTCCGTAATTTTGCCATGCTCACTAACAAAGAATGCAAAAAAGAAGACTGATGACATTTTTTGTGAAAGGTTAATTTTTCATAGCAGACGAAACTTTAATATCAGGTTTGTTGATTTAAGAATGTTTTTGCTTCGTATCTCTACCATGTACATCATTGAATAATTCCCAATTTGTTTCTTATGTTAATGCAAATGAAATTAACCGGGTTCCTATTTCCTATTATTTCTTATACTACACTCTAATTTCGTTCTCCAAATCATCTCATCTCTACCGTGTACATCGTTGAATAATTCCCAATTTGTTTCTTATGTTAATGCAAAAAAAATTATCTAGGTTCCTGCTTCCTACTCTTTCTTACACTACACTCTAATTTCATCCTCCAAATCATCTCATCTTTTTTGTTTTGACACCATCTCATTGACTAAAGAGAACAATTTTTGCTATTCACCAAGTAGCCACTTTAATTAACATTGTGGTATAAATAAATAATGTAATTGTGACTAAACAAACAGTGCTCAAATGCTTTCAATGTTTCCTTCCATTTAGTTTATCATATCATTTGCATGATTGATCCAGCCTTTTGGTACCTTATTTTTTCAAGCATTATTTCAGAGCAAAGCTCAGGTTCCTTTATAGTATATACTAAGAGAACATAAAAATCTATGTATAATTCACTTTTAATCTACTTGGTAATTTCCTGTTATCAAGTCCATTAATACCCTAGGCCAGGGTATGATTAGATGTCAAAGTTGAAATCTTGTTAAGGTCACCAATTGGGCTTTTAGGGTCAGCCCTAACACACCTTTAACTCAATGTTAGACTTGGGCTCTTATGCTTGGGTTTAGTTTGGACTTCGGAATACTATTCCTTACAAAATAAAAAGGCAATTCATGAAAGGCCCAAGTGATCTGATCATCTGATCACACGTATTAAACCGGTCTTGGAATTTTAGGTCATGTTTAAAGGTAAAAATTAGAAACATGAAAGAGAAGAAAAATATTCCTTCAATTATGTTCTCTTAAAACAAAGGCAAATGACATTAGTTGTCCTTAACTCATCTCCCATGTTTCACCTTCTTCCTTAAGCTATGCAATATTGCATTATTCCTATTGTTAATTCTAATGGAAAATGAATGAATTACAACCAAATGAAATATTATAACCAAACAAAGCAAAGCAATTCAACCAAAAATACAAAATTAAAACTTAACAAAGCAAAGCAATTCAACCAAAAATACAAAATTAAAACTTACATTTTAAGGAAAATAGAGTGATCAGAATAAAATAACTAAATTAAAACAGAAATAATAATAGAAAATATAAATAGCCGTATAATATTTTAGTATATAGTTTGTTTCATTGAAATTATAAATAATAAAAAATAAATTACTCTAAAATAATAATATGTTGATAAAATATTACTATATATAATAACATAAAAATAAATTAAAAATAAAAATAAAATTTAAAACATTACTATTACATTTAAAAATTAAAAAAATTAAATAAATAAATAAATAAAAATAATATAACAAAAAACAAAAACACAACATAGAGAGAGATGAAAATAAATAACAACTAATATAAAGTATAAAATTAAATATACATAAGTGACAATAATAAAAAAAATATTAATAAAAAATAAAATAAGTGTGTGTGTGTGCGCATACAAATGAGGAAGAAAAATACAAATATTCTTTAAAATTTTAAAAAATTAGTAAATGAAAAATAAAAAAATAAAAAAAATAATAATAAATTTAACTAAAAAATAATAAATAAATATTAGGGGAAAAGGTCCCTGTATATTTTTATTTTAATTTTTATGTGTTTTTTTTTTATTTTTTATTTATTTTATTTATTTATTGAAAGGATGAGGGATTAAGACCCTTTTGAACTAGGAAAGAACCAAATGGGATAGTGTAAAGATTATTTATGTCACTTGCCTGTAATCATATTGCAGTCACCATCTTTATATTTATTTATTTATTTATTTATTCTTTTTTTTTTTTTTTTTTTTATTTTTTTTAATTATTTTAATCTTTTAACTTTAATAAGAATGTTTTGTGTTTTTATTCTTCATTCTTCTATTTACCTCAATGTTATTCTTTAGTATTTTATTTTATTTTTACAAATTTTTTATGTTACATTATTTTCATTATTTTACTTATTTTTTCTCTATTTATTTATATATTTATTTATTATTTGTTATTTTTAATATAAAATATATATAAATATGATATGATTATTAATATTTTATATTTTTAATTTTGTTTTAATTTTTTTTTATTCCTCTATGTCTTAATTTTATAGTTGTGGTTGAATTTCTTTGGGTAAATAACACCTATAGTTCTTAAACTAAGCCCCATATAGCATATTTGTCCTGGAACTACAAGATATAATATCGTTCATTCTTTAACTATGAAAATGTTACACTGTTCATCTTACTGTTAAATACAAATCTTAATATGGATGAAAAAAATGTGAAAAACTAGTTTTAACTCCTGAAAAACTTTCCATTTGCCTTATAAACTCAAAATTTTACATTTTACAATCAAACTATCTTCTCCTAATTGCCCTCCCCTTCCCATTAATATTTATTTCTTATTTTTTTAATCTAGGATCATTTCCATGTAGCTAATAATTGTTTGAAAGAAATAAATAATGTAACATTGTCATTTTTTAATTTATGTTTTACATTTTCAAAAAAAAAATTTGTTTTATTTTTTATGATTCCAATAAAATTTCCATAACTTTAACCCCTTGTATCATTTCCAGATGCAAGAACTAATCTTTCTTTGATGGCCCCCATGTCTTTTACATTGATTTGCTATTTTCTAATAGAAATAAATCTTCCTCCTGATGTTATTCTCTACACTGTAGCTTGGGAAGCACATCCATTACGCCACAAGATGAACACTGCTACGATACTGCAAGTGGCTTCCAAGTATCAAACCACTCATCTAATCGTGGACTCAGATGAAAATCGGTGTAGGTTTTGGTTAAAATCGGAAGAAATAAAGCATCGCTGTCATGAATCGAATTTACCTTACTCATCACTAGTAACCGCGAGCTCGTGATTGCTGGTGATGGCAGAAAGAGAGAAGAGGCTAAAGGCAGAAAAAGAGAAAGATGGGGGTTGAAGGCAGAAAGAAAGCTGGGGGTGGTTAAAGGCGGAGAGAAAGGGCAACAGATCGTGAGGACTTGGGCAAAAAGGGCGTCACTAAGGAATCATGAGGAGGTTGTTATGGATAGGTTCATTCATTTACAATGAAGAAGGTGATTTGATAGTGAGATGTAATAATTTTAAGGTTTCTAAGGCAACTAAAAGTTTTTTAGAGGTTAAAACTAGTTTTTAACGTTTTTTTCTGTCCATTTTAACAGTTGCAGTTAACGACAGCATAAACAATGTAACATTTTCATAATTAGATTATGAACGGTATAACATTTTATAGTTCCAGGATGAATCCACAACATGGGCCTTAGTCCAAGAACAATAGGTTTCACTTACCCAATTCTTTTATTAGACCTTCCATTTTACTATGTTGTTCTGCTCAATCATAATATTTCATTTTTTCTCAATTTAGTCACATGTTATTAGTAGTTAACTGTAGGAATGAATGGACTAACATTATTTATAGTTTAAGACAAATGATGTAGCATTTTATAGTTTAAGGATGAAATGCAACATAGGTGATGGTTTGAGGACAACTTATGCCATTTACAAAAAAAAAACTTTAGTAACGATTTAACTGAACTATCAATAGAATACATTGTAAGGCTGGCATGAAGAAAGCTGGTGGTCAACAACTGTCCCTATGAAACAGCGTCATTTTATGGAGCCAAATTCTTTTAAACAAAATGTTGTGGGTTGGCTGGTAAAGGAGGGATGTAATGGTGCAGGGAAAATCACATGAAACTGTGGATGGCCATTGACAATTGGGTGAATAGTATTTATGGTAGGAATAATGATTACAAGACAATTAATGATTTTCTAATTGAAACTAGATACATAAGAGGGATGGTTAAGTTTTGGCTCCACAGGGGATATCCTTGGGTCCAAGTGGTGTATGAGTTGTGCATGCATGAGCATCGTTTGTTTAGGAAACGGTAAATAAAAATAATGATTGTGTGGTGAAAACAGTGGTCCAAGTGTAAGGGACTAGGGTAAGAATGTTGCGAAACGATGAGCCATTTTTTGTTATGTATATATCATAGTTGGTTGGTTAGTTTGCATGCGGGAGCTGGATGAGTGTTCTAAGACTAGTTCTACAGAGGCTTCAATCCCTTTTTCTGACTCCACAAAAAAGCAATGGCCTTTTTGGTTTTCATTCTCCTCAATTTTGCTTTTCTCTCCAATGCTGGTGAAGAATGCAAGCAAGAAGGCTAATGACATTTTTTGTGAGGGGTGAACTTTTTAGGGTGGATGACACTTTCATCTTAGGTTTGTTCATTTAAGAATGTTTCTGCTTTGTCTGCATCCCTGTTCAGCATTGAACAATTCCCAATTTTGTTTCTTATGTTAATGCAAATAAAATAACTGCCAAGTTCCTGCTTTCTAATGTTATACTATAATTTCATCTTTCAAGCATTATCTCAGAACAAAACTTAGGTTCTTTTCTAGTATATACCAAGAAAGTTTTGCTTTTATATATATAAATATTGCAGAATCTATAATTGTCTCTCAATCTACTTCGTAATTTCTTGTTATTAGGTCCATTAATACACAAGTAGTATCTTTCATCCATCAAATAATGATTGATCTCCCCAACCAGGGTATGATTAGATGGTCAAAGTTGAAATCTTTTTAAACAAACCTTTCTCCATGAGTAAAATCCTAAATTGAACTAACATCTTCTACTTATGCTACCATAAATTAAACTTAAATCAACTTGTGCTGGTTAAAACTTTTGTGTCATTCACACATAGTTAGTATATAGATGTAGTTCTTCATCACATATATGTATATGACAACAAATGTTTTTTTCACATAATCTCATACTCTTACGCAACTGTGACCACTTTAGTTATATCATGACAATAAAAAGTTAAAGGGCACTTGAAATAATTTGGTAACTTACAATAATTCCTTTATGGTTTCATCTAACCTACACCTTCTCCCAGTCATTTTTAAAAGCCCACATTTTTCCCCTGCTTATTTTACACTATCCTGTAATAACTTCTGAAACCCTAATTTAAGCTATATAGTAGTCATCTTTTAGTAATTTCAATCTCTCCAATAATATTCTACAATTAATAGGGACTTTAAATCATTAATTTTTCTTTGCCGGAAATGCAATTTTCTCTGTGCAAATGCAAATAAGTACTTTTTAAATGTCAATTAACTATAGAAAAAATATAAAAAATTTTAAAATTACTATAGCATAATTACCAGATAGTTTAAATTAAAATTTTAAAAATTGTTGCCAGAAAATCACTACAACAAAATGGTAAATAGGCGAAGGAAGATTACTGACGTTTCTTGAAAAATGTTGGAAAATATACATGATTCTTGTTGTTAAGAAGTAGAATCCTACTTTATCTAAGTTACTTGCTGGATAAGTAGCTAATCCTGTGTACATAGATTTCTTGTTTCACTGTAACTTTACAACTGCTGTACATTTATGCGGCCTTGTACGTATGATTCAATTAATGAAGTTCATTATAGCTTCATACACAACGAATTTTTACATGGTATCAGAGCGGTTCGTTCCGTTCTGCTAAAAATCAAACATGTCAGGAAACAACTCAACCAAAAAAACAACAGCGAGAGGATCTTCAACGCCTCTTTCCGCGAATGATCCTTCATCCCCTCTCTTCCTCAATTCATCCGACAGTCCTGGAATGATTCTCGTCACCAACCTTTTGAATGGCATCAACTACCATATTTGGCGGAGAGCCATGCAGAACGCCCTCCGCGCCAAAAATAAGTTAGGATTCGTAGATGGAACTCTTGAAGAACCCGAAGATGGTTCTGAAAATCTGCAGGCATGGCACAAGTGCAATTCAATGGTGATCTCTTGGATCTTCAATGCCCTTGCGCCAGAGCTGCATAATAGTGTGGCATTTGTAGAGTCTGCTCGTGATATGTGGAACGACCTCCAGGAGAGATTCTCCCAAGGCAATGCTCCTAGAATCCATGAACTGAAATAAGACATAGCTCTACTCCAACAGCAGGAACTCACCATGGCCGCATATTACACAAAATTGAAAGGGCTTTGGGATGAGTTAGCCACCTATAGCGAAGTGCCGAATTGCACTTGTCAAGCATCCAAGGCAATCTTAGCCGAAAGTGAAAGTGAGAAACTCTATAATTTTCTTATGGGTTTGAATGACAGTTTCAATGTGATCAAGTCATAGATCCTAAATATGGAGCGATTACCGACGATAAATAAAGCATATGCTCTAGTTGCAAAAGAAGAGAAACAATAATCAGTAACAGTTGAAAGGCAACCTCCCTTTGAAGCTGCGGCCTTTATGGCTTCCAGGAATGGGAAGAACAAAGAAAAAGGAAACAACTTCGTCTGTGATCATTGTGGTAAAACAGGACATACCATTGATGGATGTTTTAAGATTAAAGGTTACCCTGATTGGTGGGAAAAGAATGGACAAAAAGGGTCGAACCCGAAGAATCAGAATCGCCCAAAGCAAGGAAGAGGAATAACAAACAATGTCAATGCTACTAATCTCTTTGCTGGCCACTCAAAACCAAGGAACTGCGATAAGCTTTACGAGTAAGAATTCCTCCTTTGGACCTGACTGGATTATCGATAGTGGAGCTTCGGAGCATATGACTTCGCATGTGCTCAATCATTCGGCCAGCAACAATGATAGCTCCACAGTGTGCCTTCCGAATGGATTAAGTCACAAAGCATATCCGATTGATGGAATGCAATTTTCGGATAGCATTAAATTGCTTAACGCGTTACATGTTCCTGATTTCAATTGCAATCTACTTTTTGTTAGCAGATTGACAAATGATCAAGATTGCTCTGTGACTTTTTATCCAAAAATTGTGTGATACAGGACCTAGACTCGAAGATGCTGATTGGCAAGGCTGAGCTACGCGATGGGCTGTATTACTTCAAAAGGATCACAAATCAAGTTGCAACAACAAGTAAAACAGACATCTCACCAACCCTTTGGCACAAAAGACTTGGGTATGTCCCTTATGAGAAATTGGGCCTGTATTCACATTTAGATGGTTTGTCTTTAAAAGCCACAAACAAGTTGTGTGATTCTTCTCATCGTGCAAAACAAACTAGAATTCCTTTTTCTTTAAATCAAACTCGAGCTAGAGCTCCCTTTGATCTCATTCATATTGATATATGGGGTCCATATAAAAGTCCTTCTCTTACCAGTGCTCACTACTTTCTTACTGTTGTCGATGACCACAGCAGATGCACTTGGATCTTTTTGTTGAAACACAAATCAGAAGCTCACAAATATCTTTCAATCTTTAACACCATGGTGAAAACCCAATTCAACAAATCCATTCGCCAAGTCAGGAGTGATAATGCACCTGAAGTTATTGCCAGTCACATGCAAGAATTCTATCAACAAAATGGGATCCTTCTATAAACCAATTGTCTTGATACTCCCCAACAAAATAGGATCACCGAAAGAAAGCATCGTCACATACTAGAGGTAGCTCGTGCTCTTCTTTTTCAAGCACATTTGCCTATCAAATTTTGGGGGGAATGTGTTTTAACTGCTACCTATTTGATCAACCACATACCTCATCAAAACTATCAAACCCTTATCAAGTTCTGTTTTCAAAACCGACATCACTTGATCACTTGAGAGTATTTGGTTGTCTTTGTTATGTGCATAACAAGTCTAGAGTGAGAGATAAATTTGAAACTCGTTCTAAACCATGCATCTTCATTGGTTATCCAAATGGACAAAAGGGATACAAAGTCTTTGATCTTGAGTCGCACCAGGTTCTTGTTTCTAGAGATGTTATATTTTATGAACATGTCTTTCCTTTCAAGAATGCTGCAGGCGCCGAAATCCAACAAGAACCTTCAAACCAACAAAACTTTGCCTTTGATGATATCCCTTCTATCGAACCCGAGCTGCAAACACCATCAGATCCCATGCACGATGACTCCAACCTTCAACTTGAATTACAACCCGAGCCAAGCCAATTACCTAGTTCCCCGAAACCACAACGCACTAGACGGCCTCCCCCTTACTTAAGCGACTACATTTGTGATCTTGCGACAGTAGGCACCTCATCGACACCTCTTGCTAATCAAGCATCTTCAGGTACGTCGTATCCTATTACACATTATATTTCGGATGCTCGATTTAACTCTGCCTACAAAATATTTTTGGGAGTTGTTTTAAAAGAACAGGAGCCAAAGAATTATGTCGAGGCTAGCAAAGATCCTAGGTGGGTCGATCCAATACAAGCAAAGGTCAGTGCCTTGGAGAAAAATCACACTTGGACATTAATGAATCTACCGTAAAATAAATGACCCATTGGCTCAAAGTGGGTGTTCAAGATCAAATACAAATCTGACGGAAGTGTAGAAAGATACAAGGCAAGACTTGTGGCTAAGGGCTATAGTCAAGTTGAAGGGATAGATTACTCTGAAACCTTTGCTCCTGTCATAAAGTTAACAACTGTAAGATGCCTGTTAGTAGTAGCAGAAGTAGGAGTTACATCAACTAGATGTTCAAAATGCTTTTCTTCAAGGAAACCTGACGGAAAAGATATACATGACTCCACCTTTGGGTCTTCTATTGCCAGGCGATCAACGTGTTTGCAAGCTGCATAAGTCCTTGTATGGACTCAAACAGGCACCCCGACAATGGCTCTCCAAGTTTTCTAAAGCATTGCAAGATTATGGCTTTGAACAATCAAAGGCAGATTATTCTTTGTTTACCATGACTTCTGGAGATACTTACACTACTCTGTTAGTCTATGTGGATGACATAATCATCGTAGGAAACAATGGGAGGCAAATTGAGGAGCTCAAACAATACCTCCACAAGACCTTCTATATTAAAGATCTTGGAAAGCTGCGATACTTTCTTGGCTTGGAGGTAGCTCGATCAAGTGAAGGAATCTTTCTATCGAGCGCAAGTACACCATTGATATTCTAAGTAAAACTGGAATGCTTGGGTGCAAACCAAAAGGATTCCCATTACAACAACAACATCATCTGGGTTCGACTCCAGCTTCGCTCCTCTCAGATCCCAGCATGTATCGTCGTTTGGTGGGAAGGTTAATTTACCTCACAATCACCCGGCCAGATATTACATATGCAGTGAATCTCTTAAGTCAATTTATGCAAGCCCCGAACAAAGCACATCTGGATGCAGCTAGCCATGTTCTCCAATATTTGAAAGGCACACCGGGACAAGGCATTCTCTTTCCTTCAACAGGAAACTTAGTTCTTTCTGGTTACTGTGATGCCGATTGGGCTAGCTGCCCCAACACTTGGCGTTCTACTACTGGATACATCATGAAGTTTGGCAATGCCCCAATCTCTAAGAAATCGAAAAAGCAACCCATAGTTGCGCGATCATCTGCGAAGGCTAAGTATCACGCCATGGCTACGGTAACAAGTGAACTGATATGGTTACGTTCACTCTTTTCCGATCTAACGGTCACTCTTCCTCGTCCCATTCAGCTGTTTTGCGACAAGAAGTCTGCACTTCACATTGCAACAAATCCAGTTTTCCATGAAAGAACCGAACATATTGAGATAGACTGTCATTTTGTAAGAGATAAAATTCAATTCGGCGAGCTTCAAACTTGCTTAATTGCGAGTACAGCTCAACCCGTAGATATCCTTACAAAAGCCTTGGGGAAGAAACACTTTGACCTCTTGGTTAGCAAGTTGGGAATTCTCAATCCTCATGCTCCAACTTGAGGGGGTGTGTTAAGAAGTAGAATCCTACTCTATCTAAGTTACTTGCTGGATAAGTAACTAATCCTGTGTACATAGATTTCTTGTTTCACTGTAACTCTACAACTGCTGTACATATATACGGCCTTATACGTATGATTCAATTAATGAAGTTCATTACAGCTTCATACACAACCAGTTTTTACACTTGTCATATATGAAAAATGCAGGTAAATAACTCCTTAAGCATGACTAGTTTAGAAAAACGTAGTTGTAATATCATTGAAGGCCGACTATCTTTTCTTAAAACATAGCTAAAGAACTCCTTAAACTTGACAAGTTTAAAAAATTTAGCTAAAGAACCCTTTAAAGCCGACAAGTCTTTAAAAACAAAACCAAAGGACCTTCTAAGCCCGACAAGTTTCTGAAATCCTAGCTAAAGAATCCTTAAGCCCAACCAGTCTTTCTTTACTTAACAATTCAAAAAATTCCATCAAACAAGAAAATAAATTACCCTTCACCAAATTACCCTTTGCCCTATTCTCTATCCTCCATTCTTGCTTTATTCACCTCTACCCCTCTTGAGTCTCGATCTTAATATTGATCTTGGTGCTATGATTCTTGTTATGCCAACCGGCTTTTTTCTTCATTCTTCTCACTCTCGAACAGCTAGCAATCCAAGTGAAGTTTCAAAGCTCACTTGCTCGCTTATTCTCTCAAACATTGTCCCATTCAATCACAGTTTCTGTAGTTCATCCAATCATCTACCATCTTGGAAAAATCTTTAATAAATCTTCGGTAAAAACCGGCATGCCCTAGGAAACTTCTCACTCCCTTTACATTGGAGGGTGGTGGCAATTTCTCAATAGCTACAATCTTAGCTCTATCCACCTCCATGCCTTCACAAGAAATTTTATGCCCAAGTACAATTCCCGATTTAACCATGAAATGACATTTTTCCCAATTCAAGGCTAAATTAGTTTTTTGACATCTCTTCAAGACAAGGGCTAAATTATCCAAACATGCATCAAAGGAGTCTCCAAAAACAGAAAAATCATCCATAAATACCTCCATGCACTTCTCCACCATATCGGAGAATGTGGCCATCATACACCGTTGGAAAGTTGCCGGAGCATTGCAAAGTCCAAATGGCATTCTTCGAAAGGCATATGTGCCCCAAGGACTAGTGAAAGTAGTCTTCTCTTGATCTTCCGGTGCTATAGCAATTTGATTGTACCCCGAATAACCATCCAAGAAGCAATAAAACTCATGTCCCGCCAACCTATCCAAAATTTGATCAATAAAAGGGATGGGGAAATGGTCCTTCCGGGTAGCCTTGTTGAGCTTCCGGTAATCAAAGCACACTCTCCATTTGGTCACCAACCTAGTAGAAATCCATTCATTGTTATTGTTGCCCACCACGGTTGTACCACCTTTCTTCGGCACCACTTGCACCGGACTCACCCATGGAGAATCCGAAATTGGATAAATAATGCCGGCATTGAGCAATTTCACAATCTCTTCTTTGACCACTTCCTTCATCTTTGGATTTAACCTTCTTTGAGTTTCAATGGAGGGTTTAAAGTCATCATCCATAAGAATTTTATGCATGCAAATTTCCGGGCTAATTCCCTTGATGTCGGAAATAGGCCAAGCTATTGCCCTTCTATGATCCCTCAACACACGAATCAACTTTTCTTCCTCCAAAGGGGTTAAAGTAGACGAAATAATCACCAGGAGAGAATCTTCCTTGCCAAGATACACATACTTAAGATCTTTTGGTAATGGTTTCAACTCCAACTTGAGCTCTTCCTTGGAATCACAAGACAAAAGTTGTTCTACCCTTTCTCCTTGAAGTTGCACTTTCCCATAAGAATCAAGAGTTGTTAAAATACCCAACACATCATGATCTTCCTCACTACATGCTTTTTCTCACACTGGTGCTCTTCCAATAGGATCCTCTATAAGTAAAACATCTCTTTTTTCCTTAATGCAAGAATCAATCACATCAATCATGTAACACTTGGGCAACTCATCATCAATAGATTTCATGGCTTGAGCAAGATTAAAAGTAATTTCCTCATTATTAGCTCTCAAGGTGAGATTACCTTTTTCCACATCAATGACGGCTTTCCCGGTAGCAAGGAATGGTCTCCCAAGTATAATTGGCATGTTTCGGTCTTCCTCCATATCCAAAACTACAAAGTCTACCGGAAATATAAACTTGCCAACTTTGACCAAGACATCCTCCAACACACCTTTTGGGAAAGTAAATGACCGATCCGCCAATTGGAGGCAAATAGATGAAGGTTTCACCTCTCCAAGGCCAAGACTCCTACAAATGGACAAGGGCATCAAGTTAATACTAGCCCCAAGATCGCACAAAGCCTTGTCACAATGGAAAGACCCTATATCAAGGGGTATCGTAAAACTCCCCGGATCCTTGAGTTTTTTGGGCATCTTCCTTTGAATGACGGCGCTTGCTTCCTCTTTCATTAAAATGAGCTCGTTGTCGAGGAACTTCCTTTTCTTGGTAATCAACTCCTTGAGGAACTTGGCATAGGAAGGCATTTGATTTAATGCTTCCAAGAAAGGGATATTAATTTCCAATTTCTTGAAAATTTCAAGAAACCTCATAAAGTGAGTGTCCTCCTTCTTGGGCTTGAACCTTTGGGGGTACGGAAGGGTAGGCGTGTGCTTGGGTGCTTCCTCCTTGTCGGGAGCATTTTTAGCTTTAACTTTTGAGCTATCTTCCTCACTTGAAGGGGGTGGCTCTTGGAGAGGATATTCTTCTTGAATGGGTGGCTCCTTAACTTGCGTTACCACATTCTTACCACTTCTAAGCATAATAGCTTGGCAAGACTCCCTTGGGTTGACATCCGTATCACTAGGTATGAACTTGCCCTTTTGAAGTTGCCTCATAGAAGTTGCAAGTTGGCCCATTTGAGTTTCCAAATTCTTGATGGATGCTTGAGTATTAGCTTGCATAGTCTTCATTTCATCCTCCAATGCCCCAATCTTCTTGTTTTGGCCACTTGCCATCCCCCTCACTTCTTGCATGAATTCTCCCATCATGCCCTTCATAAAATCTTTCAAAGATGCTTCCGTTTCATTAGAATTCTCACCTAATGGTTGCATAGCGCCTTTGGGGTTAGAGTAATTGAATCCTTCGTGTTGACGGTTCCTTGGGAAGAAATTCCCTCCTCCTTGCTTGGGTGGGTAAGGATTCCGGTAACCCACAAAATTTACATCTTCCACATCATCTACATCCTCACTAGCCATGGCTTGTTGCAATTTCCCTTTTTCTTGATTTTTCGTCAACTTGGCCACCATGCTAGTGAGTGCCGAAAGTTGAGCTTGGAGGGACGTATCTTTGTTTACCTCATACAATCCACTCCCCTTCCTTGGGATCCGTTTGCCGCTAAGCTCAAGACTTTTAGCCATGTTGTTCAATAGCTCAAAACATTCCTCCACATTTTTCAACAACAAGAAACCACCGGCGGCGGCATCCACTTGTAATCGGGTGTTCAAACTCAAACCATTGTAGAAAAGATGAAGTCGGTGAGCTTGATCAATATCTTGAGTGGGTACCCTCTTCACCATCCTCTTGAAACGCACCCATGCCTCCGCAAGTGACTCCCATTCATTTTGCCTAAATGCCAACAATTCATTCTTAAGCTCAAACGCTTTTTGAGATGGAAAGAATCTCCGAATAAATGCATCATATAACTCTTGCCAAGTATGAACCGAAGTAGGCTCCAAATTCTCAAACCATTCCGATGCTTCATCCACAAGAGAAAATGGGAAAAGTCTCATCCTTTTCGCATCTTCACTTACACCATCCAAATCAAAAGTATCACATAAACGAACAAACCTCTTGATTTTGTTGTTTGGATCTTCATCAAGGGTCCCTCCAAATGGATGTGCTTCCACCAATTGGAGAACATGGCTAGGAATCACAAAAGCTCGCCCTTGAAGCGGCACCGGTCTTATCATATTATCATGGTCTTCCACCCTTTGAGGTCGAAAATAATCAAGTACCGGCCTTCCCCTTCTTCTAGCACCATTCCCATTGTCCATTACCTCCTCAACTCCATTGTGATCCATGGCATTGACATTTCTTTCTTGTCCAAGGTTCCTCAAGTCATCTTTTTGGTTCCTTTCCATGTTGACGGAATCGAAGGTACTAGTATCGCCTTCTTCAATCACCTTACTTCTTAGCCGACGTTCTCGCAAGCTTCTCTTAATTTTTAGATCAAGTGGTAACACATGAGAACAAGAGCTCTGGGTCATGCACTAGATGTACCTACAAATTAACAAGAAGGGAACACACCAATTATGAGAACTAAAATCAAGTAGACAAGAATAACCAAATTTTTTTCTAATCAAGACAAAAATCAAATCAAAACTCCCCGGCAACGGCGCCAAAAACTTTGTTGTCAAAATCAAGAGTTTATCAATTTAACCCTCAAAAACCCGCAAGTGAATGGAATCGTTGTGTACTTAGAAGTAATTAAGGGTATCGTCCCAAGAGAATTTAGTGATTCTATCTAGATTCAAAGATCAAAATTGCTCAAGCTACTTAACTCTAACAACACAAGAAAAGTGACTCTAAAGAAGGTGAAAGGTACTAAAGAGAGAACTTAGAATAAAGGTGACTACCTCTCTAGGATTCCATTCCTACCCATTGCTACCCAAGAAAGTTGGTCCCCAAGTATGATGTTCCATGTATGGTAGAAAAGATCTCACATAAAAAAACCTCTCTCTCAAGATGGGTCTTTGCTCACCCTCCACTAACTTGGGCTTTACTCAAGCTCCAACTTAACTTAAGGTGGTTGAAGAACTAAACCTCTTTTGATTCCTAGTGTTCACTTAGATTATCTCTAATTTAAGTTAACACTATGCCCCTTCCATTCCTCTTTGTCATCCATAAAACCTTTCTCAAGGATTTAATGGACTAGTGCATTAGACATGGTGGCCTACCATTAATCAAACAATAAGCACAATGCAAGGAACAACACAATAGAACTCATCCATAAACACGAAACAACTTCATTAAGTAACAAGGGAAGGAAAGTCACCCTAGAGAGGTAAAGTGATCTACTCACAATCCATATCCAATGTCATCAACAAATCCATAACAACAATATCCACGAAAATCATACAAATCAAAATAGAGAAGAGAAGAAACCCAAGAAACCCCCTCGAAGATTGTACTCCCAAGATGAACAATCCTACTTCCAGCTTCCCAAAACGCCTCCAAAATGATCAATAGGCCTCTAGATGGGTCAAGATCAAAATCAGCCAAGAAGCCACCTTTGGACTCTTTCTTCTCTTCTATTTATACCCCCTCTTCATTCCAGCCCTAAAAGGATAAGTATCACCGATCCAAGCCAGCTCATCAGGTGGAAAAATAGTGGGGGACCATCAAAACGCGAGCTTTTGGCAAAACAGAGCATCTCTGGCGACGCGTCGCCAGCCTGGGTCGAGTTCTGGAGACGCGTCGCCAGCTGACCATCAGGAACTCAGAACACTTATAACGTGGGCGACGCATCGCCAATTCTGAGTGAATTCTGGCGACGCGGCGCCGAATTTCGTTTTTGCTCTTCTTCCACGTCCCTCGTCCAAATGCCGTCCCACTCAAGCTTGCTTTTAATGCCCTGTCCGTAACACTCGATCACACCTGTAATGAGCAAAAATACCAAGAAAAACTAAGACAAGGAGGAAAAATCAACACAATTTGACGGTCAAAGTTGTCAAAAGGTCAATACTTTGACTGTGGAATGATGCACTTAACACTCGCACCTCAGGTTTGTTCTTCAATTTTATCAATTTTCTAAATTTGTAATTTGATTTACTATTATTATCCAATAATGTTCTAGCTATTGAGAATAGCTTTGTGTTTTTAAATACTCTTTGCCAAATCAGTAAGGTTGATGCAATTAGTTGGTTTGTTGGCTGCTTCAATTTGAGTTTTCTAAAAACTTTATTTTTCATGTACAATTTTAAACAACCGATTCTAGTTCTATTTTGACTGGTGATGCTTGATGGACCCAACTCGATTATGTTTCTTATGTTCCCTTCTAGCTTCTAAATGTAAAGAGCTAGAGGAAAAAAGAAATCTTGGTTCTTACTTCTCAGAAGTATCGGCTAAATGCACAGCAGCACTTATTATGTTTCAACTAGTTCTTTATGAGGCTTTCATCTATAAAATGAGGATGTAAAAGTTAAATTCTTGGATCAATTTGAGTTTTCAAATGGATGATATCTAGAATGGAAGTGAGAATTGTCAAAATGTCAGTATCACTTATTTGTTAGTGGGTTGGCATCATTGTTGAAAGTATGTTTGTCATTAAGGCTGAATTCCATGAAGTCAATTGTTACAAATTGAAAAGGAACAATGTGATTCTATGAAGTTGTAGACTATTCAAATTACTTATATGCCAAGAATTGAAGATCCCAAAATGCCATATCCAACTCCTTTGATTGCAATCAAAGGAGTTGTCATTGTTTCCTTTGAATTGGAATTAAATATGGGTAACCAATTGGTTTTAGATTCTTGCAGGCTTTAATTCCTTTTTTTGTTAAAAATATTTCCTATAATTCCTCTATTTACTGACTTTTTTTTTGTTACTTATAAACACATTTTAATATAAAAAAATTTGGAGCATTCTTCTTTAGAATGGAGTGAGAGAAGTTAATGTGTGACACATTCTAGAAGGTTACAACTGGGAATGCACCGTGATGAATTCATCTTTATGGGGTAACACACACGTGTAATGGTGGAAAATTCATGAATGATAAAACTGAGCAACTATATGTAAGCATAGAGTTAAATACCATGGTATACCGCGTAGTATACCATTTGCTGCAGGTACATGGTACACGATACAAATGTTTTCTCATTTTGTTATTTTACTGTTTGGTATTATACCGCAATATTTCATGGTATACTGTATAGGTGTATACCGTTCACTTTTTGTGTGCATTTTATCAAAAAATCACAGTATACCGCAAATACCGCGTGAAACATACCACGATATTTTATTTTTTGTGACTTTTTTTTTCATTTTACATCAAAAATATATAAAACACTAAAATATAAATAATACACAAATCATAAAATAAACATTTACTTTTATTTTTTTGTTACTTTTCTTAATTAAGATAAAAATGTAATGGATGATAGTAGCTTAAAGGTCCCTGTGGTATTGAACAATATCCCCTAGTTAGATTTCTAGTGCATGCTACCCTAACTGAATATCTTTTATCATATATATTTTATTTATATTTGACAAATTATGATGAGAAAAATTAGAATACATATAAAATGTGTAAAAATAAATTATTAAACAAATTATGTCATCTTAAAATAATACTCCAACATTTATTTTTTTACGAAAACGGTAACAGTGTGCAATGCGGTATACCATGCGGCATGCGGGATACCTTAAAATTTTGGGGTGCAATATGCCTAATGGTAATGGTATTTAACACTTTGTGTGTAAGTTAAGCCTTTTGGAAGCTGGTTGTTTGATGAATGATTAGTTAAAGTATTATTATGCAAATAATGGTATCCTAGTATCCTTCGATAAGTATTATTATTAACATAGGCTCAATTGCATCACCCAACTTTGGGTTATACCATTTTGTGCATAATAGATTAAAGCAAAACAACAGCTGGATTAAAGAGGAAAAGGGAAAGAAAGATTTAAGGATGAGCTAGAGACACTTAAAGACTCCATTTTTGTAAAAGTTATGAGCAAAGATTACCCTAACCGTGTTAGAGGTATGAAAAATGACCCAACTCATTCTTCATATTATGGGTCAATTTTCCTGATCATGTGCTATTTATGTCAAGTCTATAAAGGTACAAAAACTTTAAAGGGAGATGCAAGAAATGAGATGTATAATAAAGGGGAAAAAATGATCACGTTGAAAATTGCTACACTTTAGCAGTTATAACCCTAATGCAAGTTGTCGCAAATAATAAAATCTCAAAAGTTTGAGTGTCGAACCATAGAGAAGTGAATTAAGAAATACAAATTACAAAAGTAAAGAAAGATTTGACAAAAAGTGTGAACAATTTTGTTTAAAAACTTAATTTCAAGAAAATAGCTAAGGTTAGGAAATCCACTTTTAGTATATTGGTTATGATTAATTTTAGCTCATCTTGTCAATCAACTGGGATCCACACATAAAGGAGATCCCAATCGGAGAATTTAGTTAGCATTGGCTTTCATTGATCTTATAACGCCAACACTTGTAAATGGGTTCAAGTATCCATCATGCCAACCTTTGTCCACAATAACTCAAGATTCCAATATAGTCGGCTTAACCACGTTCTACAGAGAAAATCAAGCAGCTTTTGTACTAATGATTTGATTATGATGAATCAAGACTTCTACTTAACAAGGAGGGTGATTAAAACAATTTAGAAAGTAAATACTTTTTACTTTGAAATCTGTTTAAATCAATCATAACCTTTCTATCAAAAGGTTTACCCTTTCATCTTAGCAAAAGGATGATTAGTTAGACATGATAAAAGTAAACAACATGTTGAAATATGAAATAAACATAGATTGAAAATCAAAGGAATGACAAGAAGAAGATCAAGAAAAAACACTTGGACAAAGCTTCAGAATTGAAAACAAGAACAAAACTAAAGAAGAAAAGCTAAAAATGATACAAGAACATAAAAATGGCCTAAAAAATGGCATCAATTCATCCTCCCCCCAAGGTGCCTATTTATAAAGTTTTGAGGTGTGTGAAATGGTAAAATAGAATAATAAAATGTAGGTAAATAAAAATCAATAAAGGTGGGCTGCAATTTCTTTTAATTTTTTTTACCATCATACACATCAAATCAGCTGTTCCTCAAAGCATGAAACTTATACATGTCTTCTTTATCTTCAAAACGATAGCTTGCTCATTCAAATTGGACATCTGTAGCTCAAGTTATGATTTTTCTACCGAAACAGCTCTTCAGCACATAGAAGAATGAATGGTCTCATCTATAATCAGATTTCAGCAATAAAAATGATTAAACTAGCTCTCATAATAAATATGGGTCAAAGATCTATGTGTTGGCTTTTGGATGAATTTAGAATCAATCAATTCCGACATCTACAGCTCCAGATATAATTTTTCTGGTGAAAGGTCGCCAAGTGATGATTTTACCTACATAAAAAAATAATTATTTAATAAATATATTTTAATATTAACGAACAATAAACCGCATATGTATAGTAAATATACATATGAATAGTGAAATATGTGTATGAATAGTAAGTCGATGAATAGTGATTGTGAATAGTAAATCAGTGAATAGTAACTTGGTGGAAAAAATGCTTCAAATTAGAGAAATTAATCACACTCAAAGTGTATAATGATAATTTAAACCCTTAACAGCAATACATTTATGAGTATTCATAAAAAATATAGAGAAACAAATGAAGGAAAAAAATGATCATTTGGAAAAGTTGAAGGAACAAGTGGTCTTACTTCTCCAAAAGGTTAACCTTAACTACTTCTTTGTTTATTATGTTCACATTAAACATGAGGTAATTTATTGTTGTATTCTATTTTATCATCAAAAGAAAAGGTCCAATAGGAAAAAAGATGTTTCATGTTGATGAGTACATGCCAAGTAGGAGGATTCAAGGTAAATATCTTTCCCATCCTAAAAAGATGTTTCATGATTTTCTTTCATTATTTAGAGAAAAAATGACATGCTAGTTAGATAGTTAGTGGTTATGCATTATAATCCATAAAAATAGAATTAGCTATTTGATGCTAGCTAAACTATATTCTAGTTGAAGCCTCTCTATTTTGTTCAAGCCGCACTTGTTAAGAAGTCTCTCTATATGGGTTATGATGCAATTTGTGAGTTTAGCTTGTAAATGATATAAATCTATTTATTTGGTTATTTGTATTCATCTATTTGTTTAACTCTTCTCATGTTTTGTTTCAGTAGAGTTTGGGCGTTGATATAGTAGGAGTTGATACAGTACTTATAGATTCTATATGTATGAATTTGTTGCAATTTCTATTAGTGGAAAATTTTCATTATTTGATGTCTTATGCTTTAATATGAGTTTTATTGCAATTTAAATGGATGACATGAAATAATATAATATCTTTGTCTTAAAAAGAAGTAATAGGTGAACAATGGTATATTGGAAGGAGATAATAAATATTTTACCTACGCCTTAATAGTTGCATTTTTTGCTCCAAAACTGCTAGTAAATAACATCATGCTTTCCTGGAAGATGTCAATAGATATGTACATTATTGACGTTTTTTAATAAGCAATGCTACTAAATGCAGTATGTTGCTAATGCTTTTTTAACAAAAATGTTATTGAATATAGTACATTAACGACATTTCCTTGGGAAAATGCCACTAATGATAGTATTTTAGCTACATTTTCAAAACGCGGAGAAATACATAGAATTTTTATCAACATATTCCTAGACTGCATTTTTTGCAGTGTTTTATAATTAGTTGGGAAATCTATTTTAGCATTTAAAAACACTAGTAAAGGTCCAAAAAAGCATTGTCAAAGATCCCTTTTGTTGTACTAACTGTTATGGCCATGGAGCTCAATTCAATTGGGATTGACGCTTTAATTTGGAGAGTTGTATCTCTTCAAAGTTTTAAATTTTATTAAAATGGTTTGCTATTTATTTTTGTTATTTAACTCTGTTTGCACCAAAATTGAATTTTATATTTAGCTTCTAAACTTGAAATCAAATAAGTTAAATAGTAGGAAACTTTAACATAATCCTTATTAACTTTACAAATATAAGATCATTTTTTCTAATTCATTTAGGCTTTATGTTATTGATCACTCTTCGGTCTTGAGTATGATTTTTTTTTTTTGTGAAAAAGGAATAACATTAAGAAAAAAAAACAATATTACGTCACAGTGTTCTTTGCTTAATCTTAAAAAAAAAAAAATTGAACCGAATTTCAAAAATAAAATATAAGTATGAAATAAACACTTTTGATTTCCTTTTAAAATTTTCAACTAAAGTGTCACTAAAGTCTAATTATCTTCTTGACTGTGACATGATCCCACGAATACTTTGCTTGGCTCAGAACTGTATTTGGGTTTTGTAAGCAATCATGTAACTAATCCACTATCCATGAACCTGGGAATGTTCCTCAAGTACACACACACCAATAAAAAGAAAAAACGAAAACCATATAACTAATCCATGCCACATCTTACATCCTGAGAGCATATGTAACAACAGTTTTAAGAACTACCAACCACACCTTTCACTACAAAAAACGGAGCAAAATTAGTGCCGGTTTAAGTGACATTTGGAAATAGTTTTAACCGCTCTCAAATATTTAAAGTCAGTTTCTATCCATTTCGCTGAATTGTTCCTATCATACCTGCTCCTAAAATATTGGGAGCGGTTGTAGAACCACTTGAAGTGAAAATTGAGAACAATTTGATCATTTGCTTACCTTCTCCATTTGCCAATAAAATGTACTGATTTTCATTGCATCGCAATTTATTGCTCCCTCCACCCCCATAATATGGGTTCCCTTTTCCTTCTTTTCTTTTCTTTTCTTTTTTTTTTTTTTTATGTGGCGAAGTATGAGTACTTTGTCTATATATATTCTGATTTTTTTATGTGGCGAAGTATGCTTACTTTATATATATTCTCATCTTCGTTATGTACCATTTCTATACATAAAACCTGTGAATACTTACTTGCTTACTGCTATTATTTAATTTGTTAGAGAAACATAACTAAGTAACTAATGGATTCCTTCATAGTAAAATGAAGGAGGAAGTAAAATGAATTCCTTTATAGTTCATTTTGAAAAACAAATTGCTTTCTCTAATTTTTATTTCAGACAAGAATCTATTCCATGAATCTCACAAACATACCAAAAAAGATGCTGTCCAAGAAATGTGTCAAGAAGGACCATCTTTCTAAGGTACATGTTGTGATCACAAGGACAAGAGCTGTTCGAAGGTACCGGAAGGAAAGAGTTACCAAACAGGGTAATTGCATCAAGCGACTGCTGCAACGTTTCAGACTTGAGGCTCTCCTCCTGCTGGTTTCGCATTGAGAAGAGGCGTGATGGCTTTGACAACAATCGTCATGTTCGGTCTGAAATCTGCCTCATATTGGACACAAAGTGCTGCAACTGCTGCTAGCTGATGAAACATGAACACAACTCCAACATCAGACTTAAAAGTGAAAATGAAACGGCTAAACTTCTTGGAAATGTATCTATATAGACCTTTGCTACTGCCTTTGGTGGGTACTCGTTATTTAGCTTGGGATCCACGCATTGCTTGACTTTATCCTCACTCAATCTAGGGGTGGCCTGAAAAATCAAATATACAATCATCGTATGTGCCAAGTTTCAAAGGCCGAAATACAACGAGCAAATTAACAAACCAGCAAGCATGCACACACCCAAGTTACAAGACTCTGTTGGCCTTTGGGCATTGTGTGATCCACAGGCTTCCTTCCTGTCAAGAGCTCAAGAAGCACAACACCAAAGCTATAGACATCGCTTTTCTGTGTTATTTGCCCGGTCATTGCATACCTATAATACAAATAAGCATCTCTGGTTTAGCAACAGAATCGAAGGCTATTTACATGACAGATCAATATGACCTCAGTTCAGCTTTTATTTGATAGAATACTCACTCTGGAGCATGATAGCCAAAAGTGCCCAAGACCCTGGTAGAATGCAGGCGAGCAGCTGTGTCAGAAGACTGGTTTGTCAAGCTGAAATCTGCTATCTTGGCCAAGAAGTCATCAAAAAGGAGGACATTGCTCGATCTCACATCACGATGAACTACAGGAGGTTGAACCTTTTCGTGCAGATATTCAAGCCCTTTTGCTGCCCCAAAGGCAATTTTCACCCTCTGGTTCCAGTTTAGAACAGGACCCGGCTCAGCCCCTTGGACACCTTTCCTCCCTACACGCAGAATAACGTGATATAAACTCCTTAGAGAAAGAGAAGACAATAAAAACTAAGAAGGTTTGCAACTTCAAATCAAATACTAGTTCATGATGACTTACCATGCAAGACATCATGCAAAGAGCCCATTGTTGCATACTCGTAAACCAAAATCGGGTTATTTTCCTCCAAGCAATATCCAATTAACTCCACAAAATGCTCCTGCTTAAGCCTTGAAACTATTGATATCTGCAAATAGAATCACAATCACAACGAAAGGCCTCAAGAGGAGTGATACAAGGTACAATATCCCACTCCTCACCTGCTCAGCCAAATCATCGTCAGGTTCAGGTGAAGAGCCAGTATCCAACTTCTTGATTGCTGCAGGCCGGCCACTGCTTAAAGTGGCGTAGAATACCCGGCCATAGGAGCCTTCTCCAATCAAAGCACTTGTACCAAAATCATCAGTCAGCTTATTCAACTCAGCTAGTGAGATGGATGGGACCTCAATGGGTAGAACCTTACGAGGAGCCTCCGTTTTAGGCGCAGTGGAACTCTTCTTCTCTCCTCCCCTGGCACCTGCCATTGTGTCATCAAGGCATATTCCATTGGTATATATACATGAATTGCAATTCAACCAAGTAAAAATTCCCCGAAAATATATCACATCCATGATTATAATTTACGTTCACCACAAACAACGTTTTGTTTGACATGAGAAAATGTAGTAACTTCAGTGATTCTTTAGGAAACACAAACATTGAAACAAGAATGCATGAGAAATGAGAGGAGAAAGAAAATTAGACCTCCGGGATAGGGGTTGGGGCCTCCTGGAGGGGCGGTGGTTTGGCTTGCGGGTGGGCCGTCGAGTTCCTCCTCCGCACCTCCGCAGCACGACATAGCTCACCGGTTTCACACACCGATCACAATAATATTCTCATCTCATGGACCCTAAACTCATCACTAATTCCTGAAAATCAGTCGGAAATTAGACATTTAATTAATAACGTGCCAATTAATTTCATTGTTTCATATATATAATTCGGCAGCTAAAGGATGGATGACAAAAAAGAATTCAAAATGCATACCAGAAGACGTTGATCTTAATTAGGAAGAACACAGAAAATGTAAAATTCAATGCTGGGAACAAATATCGGATTGCGGTTTGATCAAATTTCGTGTTCCTGTCCTGGCTGGCTTTTTGTTTGGAATTGCGATTTAGAATTAGAAACATTCAATATCTTCCTCATGTGCGGAAAATTCGCAGCTCGCTTCTACGTGCCTTCTCGTTTGTTTGCTTACCTAGTTTAATATTTATAAGTATCATACATGAAAGAGGTTACCTCGTAAAAATTTAAAAAAATTACTTCTCGGTTTAGAACAAGAAAAATTATCCCAAAATAAATAAGATTAACAAAAAAATATATATATTATGATTCGTAAAAGAAGACAGACATAGAGTAAGGAGTATAATGTAACCCTTTTGGGAAATATTAGCGAATACTCTACCAGTCTCATTTTGATTGTTCCACTTTTCTGATTGGAATGACCCAAAACCATTATTCCATTTCTTAAAATGCAAAATATATTTTAGTTATATCCTTCACTTTTTCAATCCTTGAAATTTGTGCAATAATTTTGTGAAACATAAATTAAAAAAACACACAAAAAAAAACAACTTTCTAAAACTTTGTACAATCTAACCGCAATATTGAGATGCATGTATTTTTACCAATTGAATTGACCTCATCTTGCTGTTTTTTTTTTTAATCAAACATTCAACCATTGCTAATGGTTAACTAAAAGGAAAATCCCCATATAATCAATTGTTATCATATGAAAGTCAGTTATGCTCAGAGGCCTCTAGCTAAAATAGAACACCAATCTTATTCAAAGTCATCTGAATTTTAGCTCAAGCATCTGACCATTTCATGTGGTTGGATAGTGGGATTAATTGGTGATGATGCTTTCCACCTTGGTCTCGTTCACCGGTATTAGTGATACGGGCCTTGATCCAAGAGCGTTGAAAAATGAAGTAGCATAAAAATTTTATGAGAGACACTCTGATGCTCAAACAAATATGAATTCAAGGTAAGAAAACTTAAAGAAAGTATTCAATTCATTTTCAACGAACAATGAGACCTTTATATAGGTCTTGGGAAATAGGCTCACCATTAGATGATGCAAAGCATTAATGTAGCATACATGTGGAACCCACGTCATTGTTATCTTATAGTGGTTAGGTTTTTATGTGTTGTAAGGTGCTTTAAGCCGTATTATTCCTAATGGACTTAGACCTAACCTAAATCATATGAACTCAAATTCTTTGAGTATGGATATTACCAAATGAAAAATAGGTTTTCTTTTCTTTTTTTTTTTAATTTTTTGTTCTCTTTAGTGGATGGATGTAGGATTGTTTACGCTTTCTCCTGTGTGTCATATTCTTTTAGTAGGAACGAGGTATGGAAGATCTGCGCGTTGCAGCGATCGATCATATAATGTCATAATATTAAATAAAATAATGAATAATAAAAATAATTTGGGAACTAAGAGAGAAAATGTGAAAACTTTAGGCATTAAGAGTATAACAATTGATTTAGGAAAAGTTAAGAAAAAAAAAAAGTCTTATTTCACCAAAAAAATAAATAAATCATGGTGACCAATATTTTAGTTTAGAAAATAAAACATAAAAAAAAATCAAGAGATTAAACAAAAACACTATAATTTATTAAACTCATGGTCTAATATCAAAAACGGAAATAATATAGGGATTGGAAATATGTTCCACAAAAAAGAAAAGTGAAAGCAAGAAAATAGCGAGATCGACTCTCGAAAAGATATTTTCATTCGAAAATTTTACCAACATTTCAAAAGAAGCAACCCAACCCAACATTAAAAAAAAAAAAAAAAGAAAGGACAGACAACAGAGCGGGTCATAACCCAGCCCAATACCGAAGGACAAAAACAGAAAGAAACTATAGTTTACTGTAGATAAAACGGTGGTTAAAATATAAAGAGTTTTTTTAGGCGCACTTTGTAGCAAACATTTTTTTTATATAAATTTTGACATTAAAACAAATGCCAATAATAAATAATTAAAAATTCTCATTCATAAATGGATGTTAATCAATTAAATTTTGCTTCATTTTAATTTTGGGTTGGGTTTTCTTTATGTTATGTTCTTATTATTAAAATGATTAATTGTGATCAAAATATAATTCTATAAAACATAACACTACATGTGCTTCAAAATGATAAATATTTTTTATCATCAAAAAATAATTCACTAAAAAGTTTCATCTCTTATTAATTTAAATTTCAATTTTTAATATCAACAAGAAATTTATTTAGTAAAATTCACTCAAAAGCTTTAGAGTTTAATAAAATAATTTGATCCATCGATCCATAATTGTTAAAATTGAAAATGAATATGAAACATAACATTGTACATGTTTTAAAATTATGGATAAATTTTTTCATTAAAAATTAATTCACTAAAAAATTTTAGCTGCTATTAACTGAAATTTCAAATTTTAATATTCTTTATAAATTTATTTAGAAAAATCCATCTTCAATTTATTTATAAATTTTTTAACCTTTATTAATTCAATTATTAAAACCTTAATGTCAAAAGTTATTTCTTCAAGCTAAAGAAATAAACCATGATTACCAAGATTTTGCTTTAGAAGACAATAAATAAAAAAAATAACAAAAAAATTAGAGATAAAGAAAATAAATTATGCTCACCAATGTCTTTCCTTAGAAAATAGTACATAAAACAACAATAAAAAAAACTTGGGATGAAGAGAGCAAATAGAAGAGGTAGATTAATAGTTATAAAATTTGGGGACCAAAATATAACACTGATGTAAATTCGAGCCTAAAATGGAAGAATTAGAAAGTTAGGGACTGAAACCGTGTTTTCACCGAAACAACACATGAAACAGATTGAAAGCGTAAAATTTCAATACAGATCCTCATAAAATTCAGTACCTTGCAAAAAGAGGATCAAACTCTAAAAAAATCAAATAGAATCCAGAAAAACAAAAAAAAATGACGAACGCAAAAAAAAAAAAAATTGATAAGGGGCAAAACGGTAAATGCACTGTTTTTACTGTTCATTTGAACAGTATCCAAACACGGCTTCTAGTATATTGTATAATTAGAAAATGATATAATGATTTGAAAGTTGATATTTGATAACATCTCCTGTCTCTCTGTCTCTCTCCTACATAAGAGATATTTGAATTTTTTTTTCTTTTGTTTTCTTTTTTTGAGGTTCTCCCTCTCTCTCTCTCTCTCTCTCTCTCTCTCTGTTTGTTAGAGACTTTTTTATTTTTGGACATGGAAGGGAGGTCGGGAATTGGGGGTTCGAAACTTAAGCGTTCTAGGGAAAAAAAAAAAAAAAAAAAAAAAAAAAAAAAAAAAAAAAAAAAAAAAAAAAAAAAAAAAAAAAAAAAAAAAAAAAAAAAAAAAAAAAAAAAAAAAAAAAAAAAAAAAAAAAAAAAAAAAAAAAAAAAAAAAAAAAAAAAAAAAAAAAAAAAAAAAAAAAAAAAAAAAAAAAAAAAAAAAAAAAAAAAAAAAAAAAAAAAAAAAAAAAAAAAAAAAAAAAAAAAAAAAAAAAAAAAAAAAAAAAAAAAAAAAAAAAAAAAAAAAAAAAAAAAAAAAAAAAAAAAAAAAAAAAAAAAAAAAAAAAAAAAAAAAAAAAAAAAAAAAAAAAAAAAAAAAAAAAAAAAAAAAAAAAAAAAAAAAAAAAAAAAAAAAAAAAAAAAAAAAAAAAAAGGAAACGCTAAAACAAATAAACAGAAGTGTAGATAATTTTTTCTCATATTTCAGATCAAGAAGCACAGGAAATAACAGCGTGACAGGAAACGAGAGACTCATTAAAGGTTGCAACTTGCAATATACACGGTACAATCAACCGATGGCAGTCTACACTCGGGCAGGCCAGCACAAACAGTTTGGTACAAAAACATGTGGGGGAAAAATGATTCAAGGAAAACGCACATAGCTGCATGAATTTTCACCACATTAGATATTCCTTCCCACACAGGCATTCATGTCAGAGACTACAAGTCCGGGACAGAAGCTCACATTGATGAAGCAGGAGGAAGCCCTAATTAGCACCAAAATCTTCAAAATGACTGTACAAGACAACCGTTATTCTTCTTTCCATATTCGACCAGTTACCCTCAACTTAAGTTCCTGTCTGTCACCACCCGAAAAGTAGAGGGCCATGTTCCTTTGGATAATAAGTCCATCCTGGCTATCTCGCACTTTCCGATGGCTGTCCCGAATGCTCCTCGGGATTCCCTGCCATGTCAGTTTACGTCCATTGGCACCAACCTCTAAGCTGTAGCTGAACTTCTTCGCCTCA
This sequence comes from Aquilaria sinensis, assembly GCA_005392925.1. Taxonomy (NCBI): domain Eukaryota; kingdom Viridiplantae; phylum Streptophyta; class Magnoliopsida; order Malvales; family Thymelaeaceae; genus Aquilaria; species Aquilaria sinensis. Next base: position 99,792 of record SMDT01000481.1, on the reverse strand, counting down.
TTATCGTCGCCCATAAACCGCAAGAATGCCATGTAGACAGGTGCCATGCCCAGCTGGAATGCCTCAAAATGCAAGCAGAATTGCCTCCCAAAACAGTTGAACACCTGTACACACACAAAAGAAAAAAGGGTTCAATTGAAGATTGAGCCTTATGGATTGTAGATGTCTTTTTTCCGATGAGCAGATATGCACAAAAACAAATGCAATGCTTCTGAGCATTTCCCACATATTTCAATGTACTATGATAGAATCACTGACTAAGGAAATTCTCCCAAGACAATACATTTCACACAAGTAAGAAAAACAAAAACTATAGTCACCTAACAACAAAAGTTTATCCCAACAGTTAAAGCATATTGTTGTTATTACAAAAGTTTATCCAACAATTAAAGCGTATTGTTGTTATTACAAGGTTCAAAACCCACTTCCTACTTGGCCTTGCACATTCGTACCAGAAACTAACTTATTTCAATATAACATAAACTTAGCATTTCCGAGAAGAACAAAATAAGTCAGAAGTTATCATTAGCTAGAGTATCACTGAACTTACCGTGAGCATCCATGTTGCATTTTCAACTTCATGTGGATTTGATTTGACATATCGATGATTAAACGTACATCCGTCATGCATGTCAACCTTGTGATCATCCTTGAGATGTGCAACCAGGGCAGGAATGTCTCCCGTGACAGAACACTCAGAACCAGCATATGGGCAACTATAAGGACGAAATCGACAGTGTTGCTCATGCTTTAGCTTGCTATAATATGGAAAAATGTCTTGGCACCCGAAACTCTGGTATTTACAAGGGACCTCCAAAGATTCTGCAACTTTCTCCAAGGCCAAACACCTTATGTTACCAAGATCATAACGACATGTAGGACAGCAGTTTTGAACCCTGATCTTGCAGTTTGAACACAATGTATGGCCATTTGGACACTGGAATCAAAGTTTTGAAAAGATTAGTAAATTACAAATATAACAGAAGAATGCACTTATCCCTACAACAGAAGAAGAAAGAAATGTTCAATACAAAAGGAAATCTCATCGCATCATTAAAAAAAAAGCAACAATTAATTGCTTGAAAATTGCTTACAGAAGCACCTGCTGAGGACAAGGTTCACAGTAACACCCACAAGATACAGAATGGATTGAAAGTTTGAAATGTTCACTACTTATTTCATTGGAAGATGAAACTGTAAATGATTTCGTGCAGTTCTCCCATCCTACCCACTATCCATTTTGTCTGATAATATGCATCAGTGACAATCATTTTTTTACAACATCATAACAAAATCCAACCAGTAAATCATGAAACTGTCTTCACCTACCCTGAAGTTGTCAGCATACAAATGTGAAATCATGTGAAAGATGATTAGTACATTTCCCACAAGCCACACCACACACACACACACACACACACACACACACACAATCGTGTGAATAGATAATTGCAACTCCAATACAAGCAATAAACAAGGACATCTGTAAATGGTAAGCTCATTAACTTACATGATAGTGCAACTAACTGCACTGCTTAGTTAAATTGCAAAGTCAGGCTAAATCAGTTATGTCTGTGTCAAAGTAACTCCCAATTGATTCTCAGTCCCTTGGGGAGACTCAACTTACAAGATGATGTCAAAGAAAACTCCTGATTTAAAACGTGGATACTACCACTCATAACATCCCTCACTAGCAAGCCCAATAAAACAACATAAAAACAGAACTCACATATCAAACCAACAAATGGGAAAACCACAAAACAATATTATGAAACCATTTTAAGAGATAATTGACCAACAAGCATGACAAGCTAAAAGCTGATAAGATAATGCCTCTTGACCCATCACATCACCCAATAAAGCAAAAACCGCTTTTGACATCATGCAGAAACTAGTTTCCAACAAAATGGGGTTGCTACAATCAAATCTCAACTACTAGGTCAAATAGGCAATGAGCCTATTTCATATGCCTACTTATCTTAAAAGCAGCTTTAGCAACAATTGATCACCTAAACATCTCTTTAGAAGATATTGAAGTCAAGACCTTGATTTAAAAACATCGGAAAATTATTTTAACTGCGTTACATATTTAAGCCTCTTTATGCATGGTGTTTTACATTTCTAGAATAAACCATTCTATCACACTTTGCATGACATGCATAATAGTCAATCAATCAATCATTAGGCTCACACACGAGAGTTGTGTCAAAACTAACAAGGATAGTACACTTCCTCATCAAATTTAGCTAATGCTTACACTTCGCCCGTCAACTTAGCTATTTAGATAATTACTGAGTCAACTATTTCTCAAGAACCCAAGGATTCTATTATACTGAAAATACCCTTGGGCCAGCTGCAGCCAGAAACCGTGAATGGAGATTAGTCTGGCCCATTAGGTCAAGATACCTCATTGTAGAACCCCCCAAAAAACAAGGATTCTATTATACTAGCAATACGACAAATCCTGAAAGAAACCACAAAGGTAAGAAACCATAGCATAATAAAGAACACAGACGAGCAAGAGAGAGGGAAAATGAGAAGCACAGGTCATGCTTTCATACTATTGTAGAATCCAACATAAATTATCACCTCCTATGAGACAAATACAGCTTATCAACTCAACTAACCTTCCCAAACTAGAACATAAGAAGTAAAAAATGATAATTCAATCCCTTCACAGAGACATACAGCATAAAGGATATACTAGGAACACAAAATTCAGAAAACATACCTGATGAATTGGAGGGTACATTAAGTCGGTGCACACAGGACACTCAAGGAGCTCATAAACACCATTGTTTGGATGAACTCCATGTTTTCCAACAAAACAAACGTTGCTTTTAGTAGAAATACTGCTGCCATCAAGCTTACTAGTTGGAACATCAAAATCTAAAGTAGTTGGACTAGACTCCGCAAGTTCTTTGCAAGCAGTTCCTCCAGGAGCCATGCTGTTCCAGATAAAGGTATTGTCCAATAAATTAGATTTTTTTTCTACCTTCCAAGGGTTCACTTACCATTGATCTGCCCCTGTACAAACATTGTATAGGATCCAATGATATAGAATTCAAAAGCAAACATTCAACAAAAAGATGACATTGAATGCTACATTCAAGAGGGGTAAAAAAAGTAAGTGCCCAAGAAAGAGTATAAATGACGTAGGAAGCAACACATGTTTGCACTGACAAGTGACAACTGTAGCATGCAAGGAGCTTCATGTTGAGCAGAAGATTAACAAATGTTGGGAGATTGCATGATGCAAGATATTGAAAAAGATTAAGCACAAGATTCCCGCAATATGTTTCTATTTCTCTAAAGAGTTTCCATAAACAAAAATTCAATGCATGATATCAATCAATGTCTAGAATGAAACTCAAAGCTACTCTTGCCACCAAGTCAACCTACATAAAATTAACTCACTTATAGAAACAACAGATAAAGTCAAGGATCAAGACCCTACATAACACCAGATAAAAAGTAGAAATTCCAACATTGTATAGATTACAATTAAAACAATTAACTGTATTAGGAATTATGGGCAAGAATTTTTACCCTCTTGGTCAATACATAGTGATCCCATTATTGTTTCAATTATCCCAAAGGTAATAGAATTGAATGCTCAAACATGATAAAATGCAACTTCATTCTAAAGGATATTATTGAAACAGAAACTTTCACAATACCATAAGTGCCTGAATCAGCAAAAAGTTTAAGCATTATATGAATTAACAAGAGGCAACCGATGTACAAAAACTAAGTTACTAAGATTAATTCAGATATGATATGTGAAAAAGTAACAACTTAGAGAACAGCCACTGACACTATGACGCACAACTGTATCCCTTTAAGTAAATTTCCGATACACCCTGCAATATACATATGCACATTTCTCCATCAAACCCATAAAAGGAAGAAACCTTGCAAGTAAAAGGTCAGCACTTGCAAATGAACATCACGGTAATTTGAATTCCCATTGAATTTTTTCCAATGAAAAACCAATCTTGGAATAAACATACATAACAGCAACTTTGGATTCGCGTGTAAAGGGCAGCAAAAAGGAATAAACAGTCTCAGTTATAATCAAGCAACAAGCAACCATAATTCAATTTGAACCTCGTTCCGAGTTAGTTGTTCACGCTGGACAAACACTGCGCGATTCACCTATAACCATCGAGAAATATAGGAAGACGGAAACGAAAGAATCCTTAGGTCCAAATGCCAACAGAATCTACAGATTTAGCTATAACCCGAAAGAGGAAACCACAGCCTACTCATTTTGGATTCGCCGCAGGAGAAAGAAAAAGAACCCCAATCGAACATTTGGAGAAAACAAACATCGCATTTCAATTTTCGAGTTCCAAAAACACAAAAATATGAGCGAGTAAAGCACAAAACAAAGGGAAGAAACAAAAACGTGGATACCCAGTCGAGAATCGAGATTTCCCAGCTCAGCTTCTCAATTCATCATCGAGATCCACGAACCAAACCTGGGTTGCAATTCCATTTCAGAAAAAAAAATTGTGAAAAACAAAAGCAGCAACTAAATTCTTTGCCAAAAACGAAGAAAGAAAAACCCGATGGAAATTAGGAGGAGGAAAACAAGTAGAGAAACAAACACCGAAACTTACGTGCTAGAAGTAGAACCAGACCGGACGTGGGGTGGTAAGACTCAAAATGATGAACATTAATGCACCATCTCCATCCTGTCTCCTATGCTTCGGCCTTCGAATTACAAACGTGGGCTGTTATATTCTGTTTTCCTTTCCTTCTTTTTCTTTCTTCGTTTTATTTATTTCTTTCTTTCTTTATTTGCTCATATTTTGTATTTTAGTATATGGAACAAATAAAATAAATGAATTATTTTCCAAAAAGCATAAAAATAAATGTATTAGCTCGAGTGGGTCATGCCAGTTTATTTATTGATGCGCGTACTTACATGATAAATGCGTAATATATACACTTCATTTTCAAAAATAATAAAGCAAATGTTTCATTTTCAAAAATAATAAAGCAAATGTTTCATTTTCAAAAATAATAAAGCAAATGTTTGGTTCACCGGAGATGGTTTGAACTTTGAAGTGGAACTGTCAGATGGAAATCAATTTTTTTGTTTGGTTACAAATTGGAATTTCAATAAATTCGGAGTTCTTTTTTCCCCCTTCCTGTCGAAGAGGATATTGTACTTTCTTTGGGAATGGCCTAAAGCTCCTTTTGCTCTCTGAACTTTATCAACTCAGACCTTTTAACCCTAGACTTTGACTCAGTTTGATTTATCCCTCAAACTTTTGTAAATTTGGACCTTTTACCCTCAACTCTGTTAAATTGTAAATGTTAAGGGTGAGCATGGGTTGGGTAAATCTGAAACCGAAACCGAACCACCCCCATTGGGTTGGGTTGGGTTGGGTTGGATAAAAATTGATCATGGTCCTCGGGTTGGTTCCATATATAGGAGAACCGACGGTTTTTGGGTTGGTTCTGGTTCCATATGGAACCAACCCGAAGTGGAACTGAACTCGAGATATATATATAATTATATAATAAAAACTATAGTATTACTAATATATCCACACACACACACACACACACACACATATATATTTCTTTGAAGTATTATGATGGTTATTTTGTGTTTTTATATTAAACTCTTAAACTAATGTTCCAAATTGAAACAGTATGGAAGTTATGGGATCATTTATGAAATTTTTCCATATTTACTTAAATCACTTTGCTTCATAGACCCACCACTCCTAAGTCATTTTGCTTTCGATCTTTCATTCTAGACTATTCTTTACGACACAATTATGATATTTTTTCCATTTGAGTCATGCAAAATTAAAAATTTATGACATCAACATATTTTAGGTTTTAATACTGAAGAAGTTCTTAAAGGCTCAATTTTCCATATTAAATGTTATATCAATATTGGAATTACTGGAATGAAGTAAACTGGTTGAGATAAAAGATACCTCACAAGCAACTCTTTTGAACCATTTTTGTAAGAACAACATTTTAAACTCTTTTGAATGTATCTAAGTACATATATTTAAATATTAATTTAATTGTATATTATGTTGAATATGTCATAAAACTGATTATAGATGTAGATTTATTGAATTTTGGTGTTGTTATAGGTATATGGTATAAACTGAAAAACCCGAGAACCAGAACCAAGAAACCCAGAACCATGGTTTTGGTTCTGTTCGGTTCTCTGTTCTAGATTGGGTAGAAAAATTTTGGAACCGAGGCAATTTCGAGTTAGTTCGGTTCCACCATAAAACTGAACCAACCTGACCCATGCTCACCCATAGTAAATGAAATGTGTACTAAAGTAAAAATAAAAATAGAACTAAAGGGCTCACACATTCATTTGTCCAATAGTTGATCTCTGTGAGCAAACAAGTACAAAGATTTCAGTTTTACATTTGAACTTGTTCATTTTTCCCTTGTTTTTGCATATAAGTTTGTATTAAAGGTTCTTATTATTTGCTCATAAGAGTAAAAAATTGCACAAATGATTTAGTTAGCCATTTAAATTTTTTTATTTCCATTTTAGTACACATTCTTCATTTAATTGAATCGAGGGGATAAAAGGTCTCAGTTTACAACGTTTGAGGGGTGAGTTAAACCGAGTTAAAATTCAGGGGATAAAATGTCCAAGTTGGAAAATTTCAGGGGGTAAAAGAGGCTTTAGACCTAAAGGGAATGGATTTCCATGGCGTATTGAATTTATTTTGACAAATTTGATCTGGTCATGTCTTAAATATTTCCTTTTTTTTGTTTTCTTACAAAGAAAAAAGTCTTAGATGTTTCAATTTGACACTAGTGAGTGAACCTATGTGTATCTAAAGTTTAATATTTTTCGTATCTTATGATTATAAAAATATTTTAGCAATCATAATTAGTTTTAATATTCTTTGTTAAGAAGATAAAGACAAATCTTCTTAGTGTATTACAAGGTTTATGGTCCCTACGCGTTGTGGCAGTTCAATCTGTACCAATATTAAATATAAATATAAATAATGGTAATCATTGACAAAGGAAAAAAATTTCATAAAAATGAAAAAAAAAAAAAAGATAAAAAGCCAAGGTAAAGTTTTGAGACTAAAAAAGAAAAAAGAGAGACTCTAAGGGCCAATTCATTTAAACTTAAGCCAACTTAATTCAAAATAACTTATTTTTATGTTTACATCTTTTTTACTTGAAACCAATTTTATTTGAAAGTCAATATTATTTAGGTGAAATAATCCATTGATTGTAAAATTTTTATAATACTATTAATTTTTTATGAATTTTTCTTTTCTAAACATTAAAAAAGAAAATTTCATAGAAATTTAATAACATGATAAAAATTTTGTTTTAAATGGATCATTACACTTATATAATATTGGATTTTAAATAAAATTGGTTCCAGGTGAAAAAGATTTAAATCCATTTTAGATTAAGTTGATTTAAGTTAAAACGAATTGGGACTAAGTATTAAAAGATAAACCGTAGGGACTAAAATTTTATTTTAGAAAAAAAAAATAATATGAAAAAGTTAATAATATAAGATAAAGAGTGAAATTTCAATAACAAAAAGTGGGGTTTAATAATTAACAAATAAAAAAATAACAAAAAATGGTCTTCTGGCTTAAAGAGCAAATGTAAAGATTTCAGGATTTAAAGGCTTAATAATCAACTTAATAAAGAAAAAAATAAAATAAATGAAAATATTAGCTAAAATGAATCAGCTCAAACCATACCAAAAAATAGATAACTCATTGTGAATAAAGTTTTGTTTTTAAAAAATAATTAAAAAATAAACAAAAAAAAAAAGAAGTTAAACGAAGTCATTGTGGTTGATTAAAAAAAAGAAACAAATCATAATGACTAAGATTTTACTGTAGAAGAAAATAAAATAAAAAAATAACAAAAAAAATAGAGATCAAGAGAATAAATTGAGAGATTTGGTGACTTGCACATCGCAGCAAATATTTTTTATAATAAATTTTACTAATAAATAAATAAAAATTCCTCATCAATAAATTTATGATAATTAATTAAAATTTTAATTTGTTTCAAATTTGAGTTGAACTCTCTTCATGTTATATTTATATCAGCAAAATGATTAGTTATGATCGAAATATAACACCAGGAAACAAAACATGGTATGTACTTCGAAACAATGCATATTTTTTTTTTGTTAATTTAAAACAATTCACTAAAATTTTTCGTCTCTTATTAACTAAAACTTTGATTTTTAGTATCGATGAAAAAATTATCTAGAAAAATTTACTTTCAATTTTAATAATTATGGACCAAATTACTTTATTAAACTATAAAGCTTAAATTAAACAATTGATACTACAAAACTTAATCATCAATAATGATAAAAAAAATGACCGAAATGCAAAATTATGTTTAATATATATTAATCAATTAACAGTCTAACTATTAACTTAATAAAGATTAAAAAAAGTAAGTAAAATAAAAAAAACTAACTGAAACCGAATCAACCAGAACCAGGTCAAAATTATAATTATTAAAGTTTCATTTTAGAAAAGAATAATAAAGAAACTCCATAAAAAAAAGTTGGGATCAAGACAAAAAAACAAAATGAAAAACTTTAGGTATTAAGGATTTAACAATTGACTTAATAAAAAAAATGGTTTAACTAAGACATAAACAAATTATGGTCCTACTGTCTTACTTTAAAAAATAGTAAATAAAACAAAAAAAAAACTTGGAAACCAAAAGAGCAAATAGAAGATACAGTTAAATAGTTATAAATTTCATGGACCAAATGTAACACAGACGTAATTCGGGGCCTAAAATTGAAGGATTAGAAAGTTAGAAACTAAAATCGCATTTTAACATAAACAAAACTTGATACAGACTGAAACTGAGAAAATTGCAACATAGGCCCTTGGAAAGGCAAGCACCTTGCAAAAAGAGGATTAGACTAAAAAATGATCAAATTGCATCGAACACCAAAGCAACAGAAAAAAAAAACACTCAGATCTGTAGATGAACAGTAATCATTATTAATGAACAGAGAAATCTCTTTCTCTTTTAGAATATAGAATAATTAAGTGATTAAATGAAAATCTTTCTTATGGCTCTTTTTACTTAGACCAACTAACTTTAATTGCAACTAACAATGAACAGTCATTTTTTTTTTTGTGAACTGGATATATTAAAAGAAAGAGAAAAAAGTTCAACAGTACAAAGAAAGTACCAAAGTCAACAACAAAACACTTAATCTGGTTATCTAAAAGATAGGGAAACAGTACAAAATATAGGGGTAATGATCCCCAAAAAGTCAGCCAAACAAAGATTCTTAATGAAATCTGGGTATCTCCAAAAGATTTTAGTTCTTTCATGGTCTAAGCTCGCTCCTTTCTTGGCCAAGCAATCCGCAACCATGTTAGTTTCCCTATAGATGTGGCTTATTTTCTACATCTTTCTGATTCGAATCAGCAACCTGTAATCCAACAGTATGGGCATTAGTTTTGTAAGGGACATTGAGACAAACTCAATAGCTTCACAACCACTAATGAGTCCATCTCAATTGAGAGAGGAAAAGCACAAAAATGGTGCGCAAGTTTTAGGCCTTCTCGAAAGCCTCAAAGTTCTACCTAAATACTATCAACCCCTTCAATATTTCATATGAAAGCAACTATAAAGCAGTCATTTTCATCTCTAATGATCCCATCTGCACCTACCAAGGTATTGTTGGCTTAAGAAAAACTATCGGCATTCACTAAGGGTGATTATTCGGTTAATTCAGTTCAAACCGAACTGAAATTTTCGGTTGATTTAGTTTTTGATTTTTTATTATAACAAACCGAAATAATTGAACTTAAAGATGAAACCGAACCGAATTTTTTCAGTTCGGTTCGGTTTAACACCGAAATATTATTTATGAGTTCTAACCTAGTGACAAAAATGTAAAACTAAGGACATGGGTACCTTTTTTTACCTTTTAATGATAAATAGAGGATCTAAGTATGGGTTTAGGCACTTTGGCCTCTTCTTTCTTCTCCTCTGCGTTGGAGACATCATCTCCTCTTTGGCCGGCAAGCATGGGGTGGTGAATTATTGTTGATTCAAGGTTCTTTGGATGAGCTATTTGAGGCCTTCAATATATCCTACCTAGATATTTAACTTTTCGGCTCAATTTCCAAATTAAGATGCCGCATATTATAGGAAAATGAGCAAGAACTGGACGCAAGAAGAGATCTAGGCAGACAGTGAAAAAAGCCCAACTCATCTAAGTGCGCGGTGGCAACAACAACTGCTTGAACGCCCCCCCGCCATGGCCTCCTCCAGCTCTGAAACAAACGCCACCTTCTAGGTTCGGCCACTGTGGGCTAGTTGATGACATTAGTTAAGATGGCCAAATCCTAATAAAGCCATCAACCTTGTATTTACCTTCCAACTAGCCTCCAGTCCTTTTAAATGTGTTAAATTATTCCATATAAAAAAAAAATTGGTTTGTTCGGTTACCGAAATAACCGAGTACCTTAACCAAAACTGATTTTAACCCTATTTGGTTTCAATCGAAACTAAACTGAAAAACCGAATTCACCGAACTGAAATTTCAAATTAATTTGATTTTTTGGTTTTTTCGATTTCATCCGAATAATGATCACCTCTAGTATTCACAATTCAACTTATTGGTTTTAGCAAGTAGGGGGGACCAAGCAACTTGGATTTGACTTTTTTGGGTAGATTTAGCAACATAGTTCAACATGAGAAAAGTCACTTCAGAGGCCCTATTCTTTATTTTTTGAACAACCTTTTGATGAGGTTAGGAAACATTCTCAAATAGCTTGGCTTTACAAGCACACCAAATCTCCCAAAAGTAGGAAGATGGCATTATATTCCAAGGTATTCTGTGATGAAGAGAGTGATTATTATTGTTGCAAGCAGTCTTCAAAAGTTGGACAACATCATCACAAATGGGCCAAGAGAAATCCAAGCCTTTTGTAACTACAATAGCAAAGATGCACTTAAAGAAAAGATGAAGTGGATCCTCATCATGCTAACCACAGAGGCCACAAAGTCAAATTAACCGTCATGCCACAATGATTTAAATGGATAGCAGTAGGCAACTTGTAGTGAGCTACAAGCCATATGAAATGTTGAATCTTTGGAACATTAGGGGTTTTCCACACCCAATCCCAGCAAACCAAATTTATCATCTTTGAGTTATAAGTAAGCAAATAGTAAGCAGATTTCAAAGTAAGGTCACCACATTTACTGTGCTTCCAAATGAAACTATTAGGATTATCACTATCAATGCAAACATTCATAGATTTCAGCTCATTTTTAATAGGCTCAGACAGATTAGAGGAGATTTTAGACCAATCCCAAGTATTCCCATTGAACACATCCCTAACTATTAGATTTAAATCATGGAGAGAAAAAAAGGCTATAGATTTTATTTTTAAGAGGTTTAGAAACCACTCAATTATCAGTCCAAAATTTAGTATAAGGGATTGCTCAACCAACAAGCACTTTTCATTCATTTTAATGGGATTCCAAGCGGCAGAACAAGAAGTTAGCTTTTTCTTTCTATTATACTTCCTAGAAAGGATGATGGGAAAAATTGTTTTGCTTTTCATGCCTTATTTTCCAAACCAAACAGACCATATGGGCTTGGTTAAAGCAAGATGCTTTTCTAATACCTAGACTCCCTTTCTTCTTAGAAGAAGCAACAATGTCCCAATTGACGTGATAAAGCTTTATAATATCAAAAGATGAGGCCCAAATGAAGTTTCTAGTGATTTGGTCCATGGTCTTTAAGGTTTTAGCAGGGATGACATTGATCTGCATGTAATAGTTCCTAACAATGGCCAGGGAAGTTTGAGCTAATAGTTCTACTAGCAAACAACAAGCAGTTTGTTTTCCAACCAGCCAACTTTTGACTCATTTTTTCAATTATAAAGCCACAATCATTGCTAGTGCATTTCTTGTGGGTTAGGGGAAAACTCAGGTATTTACCGAAAGAGCTAATCTTCTTTAATCCAAGTTTATCTAAACACATATTTCTAGTCTCAATAGTAATGTTTGTAGAGAAGTGAATCTTGGACATCTCAAAATTAATTGTCCACCCTGACAAATTGTAGAAAGGAATAAGACTGTTAAGAATGGCATCAAAACATATAGACAAAGCCTTAGAAATCTAAAGGAGATCATCAGCAAAAAAAAAAATGAGAGAAGACAACACCATTACTACTCATTTTAAAACCTTTCCAAAAACCTTGCTCAATTTTATGCATAACCATTCATGACAAAATTTTCAGGTTGTATAAACAAATAAGGAGAGACAAGATCTCTTTTGTTTTATTCTTCTAAAAGTGGAAAAATAATCAAAGATAGCTCCATTAAGTAGAAAAGCCAATTCAAAAGAAGAAATATAGTTCATAATCAAGTCAATTAAGCTTACAGGGAATTCCAAATAATGCAAAGCATTGCATATGAAATTTCATTCAAGTTTATCATAAGCTTTTGAAGATTAATTTTTAGGATCATGAACTCAAATTTACCCTTTTTTCTTATGAAAAGAATGAAGAATTTCTTGAGCAATCAAAGCATTATCAGCACTAGAATGACTAGGAATGAAAGCGGATTGGAATGGAGAAATTATTTTTTCAAGTACGGGTCTAATTCTAGTGACAATGATTTTGGTGACCACCTTATAAAGGGTATTAGAGAGGCTAATTGGTCTAAAACTAGTGATTACATCTGGATGAGCCACTTTGGGGATAAAGGAGATACAAGTAAGATTAAAATCCAAGGGAACCTTTTTTTAAGCAAAAACTAGTTGCACACCCCTAACAATAGTAGGGCCAACAATATTCCAATGTTTCTTAAAGAAGATAACATGATGGCCATCAGGACTAGGAGCCTTTAAATCCTTAATGAACTTTAAAGCTTCCCAGATTTCAATACTAGTGGGGATATTAGAAAGCCTATTAATAGTAGTAGCATCCCAGTTAATCTCGGCTTTCTAGTCCTAAGTGTTATAACTAGTAATAAGAGAAGTTAAGAACAGATTCTTAAAGTAGGCCCTAATATGATTAACAATGAGTTTTGGGAAATGAATCCAGTTTCCAACAGAATCTCTTAGTCTAACAATTTGATTTCTTTTACGTTTTTTAAAATAGAGGTATAATAAAACTTAGTGTTACGGTCACCATCACAAAGCCAATCAATTCCAACTTTCATTTGCCAAATATCCTCTTCTTTCTTCAAATTTTTATTTAACTCAACAACCAGAAATTTTTCAAGACTTAATAAGAAGCTATTAAGAGGTTTTGTTTAAATCCCTTCAAGTCTAGCAATAAGTCTCCTTTTTTGGTGAAAGACATTTCTAAAAACAGTACTATTCCACCCCTAACGAATTGAGCATTTATCAAACTATTCAAGATCGAGCTCAAATTCATTGTTAAGGAACCAAGCTTATCGAACTTTGAACTCGAGCCCGAGCCAATTTTAAGATTCAAATATCTTATCAAATTAAGCTCAAACCTATCAGTGTTTGGTTCTATAGGTTTTCGAGCCTATAGAACCTTATATAATATTAATATAAATGTGTTTAATTTGTCTATTAGAGTGACTAAATATCATTAAGTAATACTAAATATAATTAATTTTTCAAAATAAGCTCCTCGAACTTGAGCTTAAGTATATCTAATCGAGCTTACACCGAGCTCATGCATCGAGCTCTTTAATAGGTTTTTCAAACCTCTTGAACATTCGAATCAAGCTCCAGCACCATCCCAAGCCAAACTCGAGCATAATTTCTCTGAGCTCGTCGAACTTAAGCACCCCTCAAAGTAAAACGAGCCGAGCTTGAACCCAAGAGGTTTAGGCTCAGCTTGGCTCAATAACACTCCTACTCCTTAGCAACAATTTGAAAAACAAGGACATTATCAGAAGAGGAACTAAAGTCAATCCAAGAAGCATTTATAAGCTGAGCAAAATTAGGATGCCTAAGTTAAGCAACCTAAAATCTAAAGGGTTTTTAAGCCCAAAAGTATTAAAGGATTATGCAAATGCAACAACAAAGGGCTATGATAAGAATGAGTTTTAGGTAAATTAACAATGAATGATTGTTCATTATCAACAAACTTATATAAAAAAATAAGTTATTTATAAATTACATTATGTACTTATACTGTAAAATTAACACTCACATTTGAACATAAAACTTATAGACTCTAAGTGTTGGATATGGATATTTCTTAAATTACTTTCAACAGCTACATATTAATGAATTTCTGAAGGGATTCAAAACAACTAAAGGATCCATAGTTAATATCTAATACAATTACAAAATGAGCAAATTATAAAAGCAAATATCAACTTCTTATTGCCTTATAGATAGTCCAAAACATATGGAATAACGGTAGAATGCATGTCAGGGCTGCTTAGTACCAAAAAAAATTGCTCTAGAAACATAAGATTGAAAATGAAACTTATTTTTCAACATTGCAATAAATGTTTGAAATTCGGGCCAATGAGATGCCTGTTTAAAAATCTCCCATATGTTGCGGGCCATAATATTTTCAAGTTATGTCACAATTTAATGAAAATTAGGTATAATTCTATTGCACTTTTTCTTTATTTTTTTTAAAAAAATAGAGTATCTCTATTCGATATAAGAGACTAATTTTTTTTCCCAATTCATTTGATATATATGCAATCATATTGACACATTAAGGCTCCCAAGTTGGGTTAAATTTGAGGGTTTTTTTTTACCCCTTTTCACCACCAAACTTAAATGCCCCTTGAACTTGCTTGCATTTACAATCATGGCCTAGTCAATTAATTTTCCCTCAACTCATGAAATACCCTTCTCTTTGCATACATTGTGCATGGAATACGATAGATAAACAGAGGCAGAGTTAGAGGAAAGCACGAGAGTAACACCTTAAGCTCATGAAAGGACACAATGAACTGTTTTCAACATGATGGGGTTGTGCAACTGGTGGATGCCGAGGAATCAAGAGATAAACGGATCTGGCTATCTGGCGATGTGGTGGGGACCAAGGGCAGTGAAATTAGGCGGGATGACTAGTTACATGTAGGAAGGGCAAAACCTTGGGAAAGCAGAATGGCTACATGTGGGAGTGTCATAACCGTAAATATGTGGACTTCAAGGGGCAATTGAATTGATGTGAAAATGAGTCAAGATAGAACCACAAATCTAACCCAACCCATGAGCCTTAATAGGTTAACATGCTAGCGCATGTATCAAACAAATTTAAAGATGTCAATGGGTCAGGTTTAGGTCTGGTATAATTAGTCCCAAACTTTTCCCATGAATATTGAGTTCGGGTAGTACCTGCATCACGGGTAAGCGGGTACTACGTGCCAACCTATCTGAAAACATATGTTTGATTCTTTTAGACTTTTTTTTTTATATATCTATATATATTTTCAAAAGAATGTGTATTTTTAAAATTAATTAATACCTAAAAAATCATAAAATAAAATAATATATGAAAATTATGTTAGATTATAATTTTATTTTGAAATAAAATCATATTTTGAATATAAATATATTAATTTAAGAGGGGCGTGAATATGATTGACTAGAATTAGTTAAACTCATACTCTATATAAATTTATTGGTAGGATCGAGTTCAGGTTTGAGTAGCAGGATTCAGGAAAGATAGGGAAGGGTGGCATATTTTATTTTATATCTCTAAACGAACTAAACTGTTAATAAACAATTGTAACATGTTTAAAGGATTCGATTCCATTCCTTTTTTTTTTTCTAGCTTATTAATCCTTTGTGTTGTTTTTTCCTTCTTTCCTTTGATGGGACCGTCACATTGCTTGTTGTTTACTACAGCAAACTATGTGGCATTGATGAAGTGATTAAATTTATGTGTTAATTACAATTTATCCATTGAGGTTCAGGTAAAATTACAATTTATTCTTCTATTTTAGAAATATACAATTTGCCTATACCCTTTTTACACAATCTGACAACAATTTTTAAAATCTTAATTTAAACGGTACGGTAGTCATTTTCAAGTAATTTCAATATTTATAGTAAATTTTTTACAATCAATTGACATTACAAAAATACCATTTTGAAAATTGAAAAATTTTGAAAATTGAAAGAAATACACAAAGAAAAAATTAATAATTTAAATTTTCTATTAACTATAAAATAAGTACCATATAAATTAAAATTATTTGAAGATAGCTACCATAATGTCTAAATTAAAAAAAAATTCATTTTAACTTAAGTCAATTGGCTTATTTTTACTTTATATCTTTTTTGCCTGAAACTAATTTCATTTAAAAAATAATATTATGTAGATACAATAATCCATTTGAAAGTAAATTTTCATGATGTTATTAAATTTTTATGAATTTTTTCTTTTTAATGCCTTAAACTAGAAAAATTCATTAAAAAATTTAGTAAGATTACAAAAATTGTATTTTTAATAGATTATTGTAGCTATATAATATTGAATTTTAATTAAAATTAGTTTCATATAAAAAAAATGTAGGAATAAAAATAATTCATTTTGGAGTCAACTGGCTTAAGTTAAAATGAATTGGATGTAAGATTTCAGAAGTTGTTGTTGAATTGCATTAAAAGTAGGAGCGAAGTGTATATTTCTGAAACAAAAGGGATAAAGTGTAATTTCATCTAAACCACAAGGGACAAATTATAATTATCTCTAAATTTATTTGTGGCTTAAACTATAAAAAAAAATCTAGTGTCTAAAATTGGAAAAAAAAAAAACGGCATTCAAAACCAAATAATTTTTTGTAAAAAAAATTGCACCTTAAATCCAACTTAATTTGAGAGGAAGGGGATTTATTAAATTTACATTGTCACAAGTCCTCTTAGCTATCATCAATAAATTTTGAATTGAAACTTCTAAACGATATTAAGGCTCACGTTGCAATGCTTCATGAATTTTTTATAGGTAAACTCAACTTATCATATCTAAACTATATCTCATATTATTTAATCATCCTCAAATTATCTAGCGTTGTAGCAATCATCCTCAAACTATTTAATTGTTACCATCTCATCCTACCATCCATCATAATCATTAAATTCATTACAACCGTTAATTATAGATGAAAAAATAACATGGCTACTGATGTGGTTTTGAAAGCTTGTGGCGTCACTTTTCCATCTATTCATAACAATGTGATGGATGACAGGACAATATAACAACAATTAAATAATTTGAAGATGACTGTGAAATATTTGATAATTCTATGACTATTAACCAACATAAGATTTAGTTTAGGGAAGCTGATAGAGTTTACCCATTTTTTATTTATTGCAATATATTCTCAAGTTCGCCTGAGGAAAGCTTTTATGAGATATTGGGAAAGGAGTTTTTTAATTATTGCAATAAGGTGAAACACAATCTAATTTAAGTATCTAACAATAATTTCTGATAGGAAATTACTAGTTGCTGAAGTTATTTTAAAACAATAACACAATTCGGCCGGCGAAGATGCACCAATCTTCTCGATTTTAATCACGCGACGACGCCGACAAAATGCTGTCGGGAAACTATACGCAATTTCACTTATGCTTCTATTTCAATTGTTTGATTTTTTTTTTAAGTTCCCAACAACTTTAGTTTTATTATAAACTATTTTCAATATGTTATCAATATTAAAAAATAAATTATCTGGATAAAGGATTCAATGTTTTTTTAATCCACTGGACGACAAACGGTCGACTAACTTTTGGGGATGATAAATTCAGTTGGTCACCCACTTTCTACAACCTTGTTATCTTCTGGTGCTAGATGCCTTTCACGACTCACTTGGTGACGCTTGCAAAACTCATCTATCCAAAAAGACAAATTTCTCTTTTGGTCCCCAACGAATACTACATATTCAAATTAGTTAGTGGAAAACCAGTGGGATGAATTTTTTAACACTGGTGATCTTGAAGGATCTGATGCAATGTTCTCTACATTGCCCCAAATAAAGAGATTAAGAGTCAATTCATTTCAATTTAAGTCAACTTAATTTCAAATAATTTATTTTTATTTTTACATCTTTTTTGCCTTAAACTAATTTCATTTGAAAGTCAATATTATATAGATACAATAATTCATTTAAAAGTAAATTTTCATGATGTTATTAAATTTTTATGAATTTTTCTTTTTTAATTCCTAAAGCTAGAAAAATTCATAAAAATTTAGTAATATTATAAAAATTGTATTTTCAATGAATTATTTTAAATAAAATTAATCTAAGGTAAAAAAAATATAAAAATAAAAATAAAATATTTTAAATTAAGTTGAAACGAATGGGTAAATATTTTCTCCTCTTTCTAAAGGCGAGTTTCAGTGCTATACCCTAGCGTTTTTTTCTTTTTTCTTCAACACTCCAAAGCTTAATAGACTAGAAGTTGAGAAATAATTACGGCCGTGACTACATTAGGACAATCCAAATTCATTTGTAACATCCATCCTCAGTGACATAAGAGTTTTCAAATACCTATTCTATTTTGGACTATGAACACCCTTCCTCTTCTCCTCCCCCTAAATTGCTACACTACAAGCAACTGTCAGATGGAGAATTTAATTTTGAGTTGTAAGACAGAAAAGCATCCATGCGATTTGGACTAGTGTCCAGTGTCCACAGGCATCCCCTTAGATTTTGATAAAGGTTGCCTTTTTTGTCCAAAAGAAAAAAAGAAAGAAAAAAGAATTAAGACCGTTCATACATATTCGAAAATTTGATAAAAGTATTTGGGTTGGGCAAAACAAATCTATTGTCTACCCTTACATTTTTAAAAACCTATACTTTATCCTCACTATTTTCACACTGTTTTTACAACATCTAAAAACTCTAATTTAAACTATTTAATAATTATGTTCCATTAATTTTAAAATTTTTGATATTTTATTTACAGTTAATTGACACTTGAAAAGCACTAATTTACATTTACAAAAATAAAATTGCATTTACAGAAAAAAAAAATTAATGATTTAAAGTGTCTATTAACTATAAAAAATTATTGGAGTGACTAAAATTATTGAAAGATGACTACTGTACATCTGAAATGAGAGTTTCAAAAATTATTATGAGACAGTGTAAAAGAAGTAAAGGCAAAGTGTAGGTTTCAGAAATAAATGAGGCAAAATATAGGTTCGATAAAACCATAGAGGGATTGTTATAAGTTCCCTAAGTATTTCAAGTGCCCCTTAACTAAAGTGGCCACAATTGCATAAGTGTATGAGATTTTGTCATCTACACACTAACTGTGTGTGAATGATACAAAAGTATTAACCAACACAAGTTGATTTAAGCTTAATTTATGATAGCATAAGTAAGAGATGTTAGTTCAATTTAGGAGTTTACTCATGGAGAAAAAGTTTGTTTAAAAAAATTTCAACTTTGACATGTAATCATACCTTGGCCTGGGGTATCAATGGACCTGATAATAGGAAATTACCAAGTAGATTGAGAGTCAATTATACATAGATTCTTATGTTCTCTTAGTAGATACTAGAAAGGAACTTGAGTTTTGCTTTAAGATAATGTTTGAAAAAAGGTGGTACAAAGAGGCTAGATCAATCATGCAAATGATAGAATGAACTAAATGGAAGGAAACATTGAAAGCATTTGGGCACTATTTGTTTAGTCACAATTACATTATTTATTTATAGCACAATGCTAAAGTGGCTATTTGGTGGATAGCAAAAATTGTTCACTCTAGCCGGTGAAATGGTGTCAAAACAAAAAAGATGAGATGATTTGGAGGATGAAATTAGAGTGTAGTGTAAAATAAAGTAAGAAGCGGGAACCTAGTTAATTTCATTTACATTAACATAAGAAACAAATTCGAAATTATTCAACAATCTACATGGAAGATATACGAAGCAGAAACATTCTTAAATCAACAAACCTGAGATTAAAGTGTTGTCTACCATGAAAATTTCACCTCTCACCAAAAATGATTAGCTTTCTTCCTTGCATTTTTTGCCAGCAAGCATGGCAAAATTGGGGAGAACGAAAAACCAAAGAGTCATTATTCTTTTATGCAACGAGAATAAGGAATTAAAGCTTTTGGAGAACTAGTCTCAAAACATCCATCCTGCATACAAACTAACCAACCAACTGCGATATATACATAACAAAAACGGCCCATCATTTTGCGACATTCACACTTGACTGCCGTTTTCACCATACAATCATCATTTGTAATTACCGTTTTTGAAAACAAATGATGCTCATGCACCCACGACTCGCATACCACTTGGCCCCAAATGATCTCCTCTATGGCACCACAACTCAACTATCCTCATTCTGCATCTAGTTTTGATTAAAAAGTCATTAATTACCTTGCAATCATCATTCCTACCATAAATACTATTCACCCAACTGCCAATGGCGTTCCACAACTTCATGTGATTTCCCTTGTACCACCACGTTTCTTCTTTGCTAGCCAACTCTAACATTTTGTTTAGAAGAATTTGGCTCCATAAAATGATGTTGTTTCATAGGGACAGTCGTCAACCACCAGCTTTCTTAATGCCAGCCCTACAGTGTATTCTATTGATAGTTAATTAGTTAAATCGTTACTAATTTTTTTTTTTTTTTGTAAATGGCATAAGTTGTCCTCAAACCATCACCCATGTTGCACTTCATCCTAAAACTATAAAATGTTGCATTGTTTATCTTGAACCATAAACAATGTCAATACATTCATTCCAACAGTTAACTACTAACAAAATGTGACTGAATTGAGAAAAAATGAAATATTATGACCAAATAGAACAACATAATAAAATAGAAGTGCTAATAAAGAAATTCAACTACAACTACAAAATTAAGACATAGAGAAATAAAGAATAAATTAAAAAAGGTTAATAATATACAATATTAATAGTCATACCATATTTATATATAATTTTTTAATAAAAATAAAAAATAATAAATAAATAAACAGAGGAAAAAAAATAAGTAAAATAATAAAAATAACATAACATAAAAAATTTATAAAATAAAAGTAAAAGACTAAAGAATAACATGAAAGTAACTAGAAGAACGCAGAATAAGAACAAAAACAAATAGAAGAACGAAGAATAAGAACAAAAACAATCTTATTAAAGTTAAAAAATTAAAATAATTAAAAACATAAAAATAATATAATATAAATATAAATAAATGGAAATATAGTGACTATGTTATGATGATAGGCAAGTGGCATAAATAATTTTTACACTCTCCCATTTGGATCTTTCCTAGTTCAAAAAGCACTTAATCCCTTATCCTTTCAATAAATAAAGAAAATATAAAAAAAGGAACACATAAAAATTAAAATAAAAAAACACACATGGACCCTTTTTTCCCTCATATTTATTTTTTTAATTACATTTATTTATTTATTTATTTATTTTCTATTTTTTCCAAATTTTAAAGAATATGTGTATCTTTCTTCCTCATATATATATTGTATTAATATTTTTTTATTATCTTTACTGAATGATTTTAACTTCATACTTTCTATTATTTTATTTATTTTTATCTCTTTCTATTTATTTTATTTTTTTTATTATATTTTTTTTATTTATTAATTATTTAATTTTTTTAATTTTTTAAATTTAAGAGCAATGTTTTGAATTTTATTTTTATTTTTATTTTTATTTTCCTGTTATTATATATATTAATGTTTTATTGACATATTATTATTTTATTTTATATTTATTTTTTATTATTTATATTTTCAATGAAACAAACTATATAAAATATGATATGGTTATTTATATTTTCTATTATTATTTCTATTTTAATTTAGTTATTTTATTCTTGTCACTCTATTTTCCTTAAAATGTAAGTTTTAATTTTGTATTGTTGATTGAATTGCTTTGTTTAGTTCGGTTATAATATTTAATTTGGTTGTAATTCATTCATTTTCCATTAGAATTAACAATAGGAATAATGCAATATTGCATAGTTTAAGGATGAAGGTGGAACAAGAGAGGTGAGTTAAGGATGACTAATGTCATTTATCCTTTGTTTTAAGAGAACATAACTGAAGGAATATTTTTCTTCTCTTTCATGTTTCTAATTTTTACCTCCAAACATGACCTTAAAGTTCCAAGACCAGGTCAACACATGTGATCAAATCATCAGATCACTTAGGCTTTTCACAAGTAGCCTTTTTCTTTTTTAAAGAAGAGTACTCCAAAGTCCAAACTAAACCCAAGCATAAAAACCCAAGTCTAACAAAGAGCTAGGGGTGTGCTAGGGCTGACCCTAAAAGCCCAATTGACAATTCACTGACAGGATAGTACTGAGTATAAATATCAGATTTAAAAATAACACAAGTCTTATGAATGACATAAAATGTGGTTCATCCATCATCAATCACCATATGTATAGGTCGTATGTTACAATATTAATCTATTATATGTTTTGTTGTAAAGAAAACGGTAAAGAAAGCAATCACAATATATTGAGCAAAGATTAACAAGAGAAGCATTGGAATAATCTGGAGAGCATTAAACTTAAACGGATCTTGTCGTACATTTTTGTATTTATTTTCAACAGCATGAACAAAGAAAACATAAAATAAAGGCCAAAATGCACATATAGTCCTCCAACTTGACAAACTCGAGCAAGTTAGTCCTTCTTGTTTGACCTACTGCAAGTTAGTCCTCTAGCTTTCTAGATTTAGCGTTTTAGTCCATAAAGTTTGCTAAACTAAACGAGTTAGTCCATCTTCTAATGGAAGGCATCCAGCTCAGCGAGGGTTTGACTTAATGCCATCTATTAGTGAATAGGTGGATTAAAAACGAACAAAGGCGGTGGCGGCGATGGAAGCAATCGAGTTCGACGATTCGAGCTCCGCCACATTGAAGTCATCAAGCAAGAAACCAGAAATCAGTGACAGAGGTGACGTGATGGAGGCATGAATTTGTTGTTGAGGGCGGTAGAGGGTGGCGATTCAATGAGAATTGATTTGACAGAGGCCGGCGATTTGTGATTCGGGAGATGCACGACCG
This sequence comes from Aquilaria sinensis, assembly GCA_005392925.1. Taxonomy (NCBI): domain Eukaryota; kingdom Viridiplantae; phylum Streptophyta; class Magnoliopsida; order Malvales; family Thymelaeaceae; genus Aquilaria; species Aquilaria sinensis. Next base: position 76,786 of record SMDT01000481.1, on the reverse strand, counting down.
ATGGGAGACAGGAGATTCGGCAATCAGGGAGATGCTAGACTGATGGGAGGTAGGTGACGAGATTGACGCGAGTAGGAAAGGCAAGATCGACGGCAAGGGGAAGCAGGGGGTCGGTAGGAGAAGGGCAATAAAGCGTCGAGGGCATCGGAAATGGATGGGTACGAGAGCGTTGAGGGCGGTGAATGGGTGAGGTTGGATATGGGCATCAGATTTTCTGGGGGGGTTGATGGCAAATTGGCAATCGATTTTCCGGGCGACGCGTTAGGGACTTGGCGGAGCGTTTTTGTTCCCCTTGTTTCTCACCAAACCCAGCTAAACAAAGCCCCCCAAGCCCCATGCCACATCATCAATACATATAACCTAGTCCTGCCACATCAGCAACATATAAGCCTTTCATTCAATTTGGACTAACTCGCAAATTTTTTCCAAGTTAAGGGACTAACACGCACTGAGTCAAAGGTAAATGACTAACTCGTTAGAGTTAGCCAAGTTGAGGGACCATATGTGCAGTTTGGCCTAAAATAAAAAGCAAAACCTACAATATGCGGCCCAACAATTAATAAGATCATCATTACATCCAAACCATAAAAGCCCAATTGATTCAGCCACCCAGTGTATACTTCTTTCCGGTGAAAGCCTGGAACTTGGGCTTCTCCTGGGCACCTTTATGGATCTGTTTGGGCGCACCCGCCAGTCCACAGCAAGGCTTCTTCCACTCCACGCTCGTGGCAGGAGCAGGAGCAGGAGCAGGAGCAGCTACTCTGCTGGGCTGCCCATCTAGCCGTCTCGCTGACCCCGTGAAAGGCCTGAATTCTCTCTTCGCGGTGGCCGCGGGGACGGGTACGGGAACCGCTGGTTCTGAACTCTTTAAGGGCTCCTTATAGTCCAAAGGAGGCAAGAAATCAACCTCGCAATCCGTGTCAATCATGCAGACGGCGGAGTGGGGACGCGCTTCCACCACGTCCACAGCAAAAACCTTGCCGTCGTGGCTGATCGAGATGGTGTTCGCGGCTGTGACGCAGGCGAAGTTGAGCAGATTCTCTTCCAAGTAGGCTTTCGGGTTCTGAATCCGCAGAAACTTGAAGAAACTGATAATACAGTTACCATTAAGTAGATAAGTAGTCACTTATGTAATTATCTCCTAGTTTCCCTAGTTTATCTCCTAGTTACTTATCCTATTGAAACTCATCTTTGTACCATTATTTATGTACGTGAATGACAATGAGAAAGCAAGCTTTGAACAGCATTCACTCTCTTTTCTTCATGGTATCAGAGCCGAACCTGGCTTTCCTAAATTACAAATAGAAGCGTGGCTTAAGCTTCAACCAAAGAATGACAAGTAACGACGTCCAAGATGGAGCGGTAGCCACCAGCAGCCAATGGAGAAACATAGATGCCATGTCGCCATACTACATACACGCCTCGGACAGCCCTGGGCAAATCTACGTCAGTGAACTCCTCAACGATGGAAACTACGGGGAATGGGTGAATGACATGAGCAATGCCCTATTCGCCAAGAACAAGGCAGGCTTCATTGACGGGACAATCCCAAGGCCACCATTAAACTCGCCAGACCTAAGCCACTGGATGCGCTGCGACGCCATGGTCAAAGGGTGGTTGAAGAGTTCAATGGATAAGGAAGTTCGAAGCAGCGTGCGGTATGCAAAGACTGCCCAAGAGATCTGGCAAGACCTTGAAGAAAGATTTGGGAAAGGGAATGCGCCAAGAGCCTATGAGCTGAGGCGTGCCATAGCCCTCCTAAGGCAAGAGAAGCTTTCAGTTTCGGCCTACTACACAAAGTTAAAAGGCTTATGGGATGAAGCGCAGTCCATTTCGCCTTGGCCAAAGTGCACCTGTGAGGGTTGTACATGCGATGTTCAGAAGCAGCTGACAGAGATGAGAGGCAAAGAGCAGTTGTATGACTTCCTCATGGGCTTGGACGACACGTTCAGCACTGTCAAGACACAAATTCTCAGCACAAAGCCCATCCTTGGCCTTGGCAGCGCTTACCACTTGGTCGCACAGGATGAGCAGCAAAGGCAAGTCTCTGCGGCATTCAAACCAGCGACAGAAGCAGCAGCCTTCCAGGCACAAGGGAGCCGTGATGCTAAAGTGGTGAAAGACCAGAAGGCCGAGAGGAAGGACAAGCCAAGGTGTGACCACTGCCACAAGTTGGGACACTTGGAGGAAGAATGCTTCGAAATAATAGGCTACCCGCCAGGATGGAACAAGGGAAAACGCGACAAGAAAAGTGGAGCATGGACTAATAAAAGGGATGGTCCAAAGGCGGCTCAAGTCGACATGAGCAGCAGCCCCATACCAGGTCTGACGCAGGCCCAATACAATCGCCTACTACAGTGTCTTGGCCAAGAAGGTGAGACGCCAAAGGCAGAAGGACACACAGCACCAGTAGTCAACATGGCTGGTAAGATAAATTTCACAAAACCATGGGTAATTGATTCAGGTGCAACTGAGCATATTACGTGCAATGGTGAAGTACTCCAAGCAAAACAAGAAGAAAAGGAACAGAGACCGGTGAGAATACCAACTGGAGAAAGCGTGCCAGTCAAGGGAACAGGAAAACTATACTTGCCAAACGGAATGAGAATTGATCATGTCTTGAATATTCCTGATTTTAAGTGCAACCTTCTTTCAGTTAGCAAATTAACAAAAGAGCTAAACTGTGCATTAACTTTTGTGGCCGACCTTTGTGTGATGCAGGACTTACCTACGAGGAACTTGATTGGAGTGGGTAGGCAATGCGATGGGCTATATCTCCTTGAGCTAGTGCAAGGTGGAGGTGTGGCAATGACAGTAACCAAGACAGATGACATGGAGGTCTGGCATCAAAGGCTGGGTCACGTATCAGAAAGGAAACTCAAGATGATGGAGTCGAACTTTAAACAAGTTAGAGGTAGTAAGCTCAAGCATTGTGATTCTTGTATCCGGGCTAAGCAGACTAGACTGTCTTTTCCTAAAAGCGAAATAAAAAGTCCTGCATGTTTCGATTTAATACATTGCGACATATGGGGAGGCTATAAGGCAACGTCTTTATCAGGGGCACACTATTTTCTCACCATAGTTGATGATTTCAGTCGAGGAGTTTGGGTTTATCTAATGAAGCACAAATCTGAAGTGAGCCATTATTTGCCTGTGTTTTTAAAAATGGTTGAGACACAATTCGAAAGAAGAGTGAAGCAAATAAGAGTAGACAATGGTATGGAGTTTTGATCACATCTCATGCAAAGGCTATATGATGAGCAAGGCATAGTCTTACAAACCACATGCGTCTATACTCCTCAACAGAATGGCATAGTTGAGCGGAAACATAGACATATATTGGAGATTGCACGCGCACTGAGGTTTCATGCTAGCCTACCAATAGATTTCTGGGGAGAATGCGTGCTCATGGCAGTCTACATAATAAACAGATTACCATCCACGACAATCGACAACAAAACAACCCATGAAATTTTATTGGGAAGGAAACCGAACTACACTCATTTGAGAACCTTTGGATGTCTTGTGTATGCTCACGAAAAAAGGAGAGATGACAAATTTAGCGAAAGGGGAGACCCTATGTCTTCATTGGATATCCCAGTGGACAAAAGGGATATAAACTCTATGACTTAAAAAGTGGAGAAGTTCACGTATCAAAAGATGTTGTGTTCTTGGAGGATGAGTACCCTTATAAGAAGCAGGAGGACGACACAGTGAACCAGGAGGGAATAAGGCAAGAGATGAAAATATCCTATGATCAAGATCAAGAATATGAAAAGTGCCCACAAGAAGATGAAGGGCACGAAGCTCCCCAAAAGGAAGCAATCCCTGAGGCGAGCACAGAAGAAGACGCCTCAGCATATAACAATAGGACAGAGATCGAGACAAGACACAGTCAGCGAATCAAACAGCCCTCGAAGCGTCTTGAAGGATATGAAGTTGATTTGCCACCCTCCATCAAGCAGTCGCAACAGTCTACCCCTCCGACAGGTAACTCAGTAGTATATCCTCTCTCACACTTTATTGGTTATGATAAGTTTTCATGTTCACATAAAGCTTTTTTGTCGGCCATCACTATAGACGATGAGCCAAAGACGTTTTCTCAGGCAGTGAAGGATGAACGTTGGAGAGAAGCCATACGAAAGGAGATAGAAGCACTAGAGAGAAATGAAACATGGACTCTTGAACATTTGCCACCAAGAAAGAATGCAGTGGACTCTAAATGGGTTTACAAAATCAAGTTCAAGCCAAACGGTGAAGTAGAACGCTACAAGGCGCGCCTCGTTGCCAAAGGATTCACACAGATTGAGGGCATTGATTTCCATGAAACGTATGCACCAGTTGCGAAACTCGTCACTGTTCGAACTTTATTGGCGGTAGCAGCTAAGAGAAACTGGAAAGTCCACCAACTTGACGTAAACAACGCTTTCCTTCATGGCGATTTAGAGGAAGAAGTTTACATGCGGGTTCCTCAAGGGTTTGTAAGGAAGGAAGAGACGAGAGTATGTCGTTTGAGAAAATCATTATATGGACTTAGACAAGTGTCGAGGAACTGGTACCGGAAATTCACGGAAGCACTGACTGAGCTACGCTTCCAACAATCAAGAGCAGACCACTCCTTGCTCATACATAAAAGAGGTGAGAATTTCGCTGTCGCATTAATATATGTGGACGATGTGATCTTGGAAGGGAATGATAGCAAGAAAATGGAAGAAGTGAGGAAGCACTTGAATGAGAGATTCAGCATAAAGGACTTGGGAGACTTGAAATATTTTCTGGGTATAGAAGTAGCACGATCGGAGCAGGGCATTGTCCTTAGCCAACGCAAATATACGTTGGACATCTTGAAGGAAGCTTGGATGGAGGCTTGCCGTCCCAGTGCATTCCCTATGGAACAAAACTGCAAGTTTAAACTTGACGACGGTGGAGAACTTGTCGATGCGGCAAGGTACCGGAGGTTAGTTGGGCGACTGCTGTACTAACAGTTACGAGACCAGACATAGTATTTGCGGTGAATGTCCTGAGTCAATTCGTAGCAGCACCACGGCAAGCGCACATGGACGCAGCAGAAAGAGTCCTAAGGTACCTAAAGTCAGCTCCTGGACAAGGTATTTTGTTGAAAGCCTATGGTGATTTAAAACTTGAAGCATATAGCGATGCCGACTGGGGAGGTTGTCAGGCAACGCGAAGATCTTGCACGGGCTACTTCATTACGCTAGGTGGATCACCAATTTCGTGGAAAACTAAGAAGCAAACTGTTGTAGCAAAATCATCAGCCGAGGCAGAATACAGGGCGATGGCCACAACAGTTAGTGAGATATTATGGCTGCGATGGTTAATGAATGAGCTACATGCATCACAGGAAGGGCCAACCACATTATTTTGTGACAACCAAGCAGCTTTACACATAACAATGAATCCAGTATTTCATGAAAGGACGAAGCATGTGGAAATGGATTGTTACTTTGTTAGAGAACGAGTACAATCGCAAGAAATACAGCCGATGAAAATATGGACCAAAGCACAGATTGCTGACTTGTTTACCAAGGCATTAGGCAAGAATGCTTTTGAAATGTTATTGAGCAAGTTGGGCATGATAAACTTACATGCGCCAACTTGAGGGGGAGTGAAGAAATTGATAATACAGTTACCATTAAGTAGATAAGTAGTCACTTATGTAATTATCTCCTAGTTTCCCTAGTTTATCTCCTAGTTACTTATCCTATTGAAACTCATCTTTGTACCATTATTTATGTACGTGAATGACAATGAGAAAGCAAGCTTTGAACAGCATTCACTCTCTTTTCTTCAAAACTCTGTCGTGTGCGGTTGCAGCTTGATGAAGGTGGCCTTATCCAGAACGATGCTCTGGAGCGTCACAGGGTCCCCTTCGTTCAACCCCATGTTCAGCATCATCCAGTTGGGGAAGAACACCTGTTTCGGGTTGGATCCCGTGAACTCCAAGACGCCGCAGTTGGAGGTCTTGCCGTTGGACCTGTTCTCGACCCTGAACAACATGGGCATAGACAAGTCGGATCGCACTTCCAAGCTGCAGAGGAGGCGGTGCAGAGAGGCTTCTGGCATGATGATCTTGTTGCCCTTTTGCAGGTAGCGATTCCCTGCTTCTGGGAGAGGGAGGCAGCGGTACTCCAGGTCATCGTGATCTTCGTCTCTCACACTTTTCGGCGGCGGGTCGTCGAAATCAAAAGCATCCGAGTCGTAGTAATCGTCGATCATCGAATCGATGTCTTCGTCCTCCGAGAGAGGATCATCGGAGCCCGTTAAATCGGGGTCAGCATCAGTCTTGCATCTCTTTTCTTCATCATCATCAGATCGGTTGTGGTCCTCCATGATCATGAGCGGCCAGTAGCTGAGAAGAAAAACACGGAAGTGCCGCGCTTTGTTTGTGTGCTGGGCTATATATAGATTAAACAACTTGCTGCCCAAGCCTTCTTTTACTGCCCTTCTCTGTTCAGGACTACCAAACCTTTCCAAAGTTGACATTTAACTCCTGATCGTCTGTAATACTTACTCTTATTCATCTCATTTAACTAGTTAGCCCCGTTTCTCAGACCGATGTGACGACGGGCTTAAATTTTGATCCAACGTCAACGTTTTAAACATTTGAAGATGGACCCTGGTTTCTAATCTTAACTTTATTTACTATGAGCATTTTTCATCCACATTTACACTCTATTTAAGTTGCTTGAATATTTTCATTTTTTTCACCGTAAAAAGGAAATATTCCCTATGTATTCTTTGATCGGTATGTAAATTCCAATTTTACACTTCCTGGATATGAGATGTAATTGTGTGTGTTGTGTATACACTTGTTTGTCTTCTTCTTCTTCTTCTTCTTTTTTTTTTTTGCCTGGGAGAATATTTTTGTATATTTTAATTTAATATATGTAATTACCTTAAAAATATTTTTCCACATTTTAATCTAATATATGTAATTACCTTAAAATTATGGAATTTTTATAAACATTAAAAAATAGAAACTGATGAATTGGACTTTTTGGTCGTAAGTAAAAATAGCCACAATGGAGTGAATATAGGCAGCAAAGTACTCTATTTAAGTTACCTAGATATTTTTGTTCTTATTTTTTTCATCGTAAAAAGGTTTGAGTTGTTGTTTTTTTTTTTGTCAAACTTAAGCTACTTTGACCTCAAATTTCAAGCTCAATTGATACTTTTGCTAATTTCTCTCATTATTTTTCATTTTTTTATGATGCTTGAATGAGTTAAGTCGGTTGAGTATTAGATTAAACAAGTAAATAGCAAAATTGGTCCCAAAGCTTTTATTATCATTACATATTAGTCCTCAAGCTCCATTTCATTATAAATTAGTCTTAGGCCTTAATAATTCATCACATATCGGCCTATAGCCCTAGATTGAGTTGGCATAGAAATTTGATTTACATAAAGGAAAAACTAATAATTTAAATGGTCCATTAACTATAAAAAAATTATCACATAATTTAAATATATGAGAAGACAGTTGCCAAATAGTTTAAAATAAAATTTAAAAAGTTAATGTTAGATAATTATGTGAGAGTTAACTAATTCAAACTATTCAATAATTATCTTTTAATAAATTCAAACCATACCATAATATTTTTACAATTAATAAGTCATTCAAAATATTTCTCTTTGTAAATCGGGTTTTTGTACTAACTTAGTTTTGCCCAGGACTAAGTACCAATATGTAACTAGGGGTGTAAATTCAGGTTGCTAAGTCGAGTTTGGTCAAACCCAACTTTTACAGATTATTTGGATCTTAAAACTTTCTGAGCCGAACCTACCAACTCTAATTTTGTTGAGTTTAGTTTTCAGGGCTTTTTTGGGTTTGGGTGCACTAGCCCTACACATGAAACCCATTTTTTGTTATTGGTAGCATCAGGAGAGGGATTGTCGAGGGGAATATGGGGGACGACAATGGTGTGGTTGGGGAAGGAGCTGAGCTTGATCTTATAGAAACAAGGGGAGGAAGGGCAGGCTTGGCTGCAAAGGGGAGCTTCCATATGTTGAGGCAAACAAAAAGGCAAGGGGCCATGGCCCATGGCGGCAGCCGCTCGCTTGCCCTCTTTGTTTAGAAAAACTTATTATGCTTGTTTTTTTAGTAATAATTAGAATCGTAAATGAACCGAACAAACATAAACAAATCATATTCATTTATATTCGTTTAACTTTTAACGAATACGAACAATAAAAAAAAATAATTTCTCTGTTCGTGTTCATTTGTTTTTTAAGAAACTTTAATGGATCTTGTTGTACATTTTCATATTTATTTTCAACACATAAAACATAATATAAAAATTAAGAAGCCCAACAATATGCGAATATAGCTTATTTTACCCTTCAATCCAACTAGAATTGTCAGGTTAGAATCGAGTTCAATTTTTCCCTTTCTCCTTTACATGTAACAAATTATAAAGTTCTGTGATCAATATACAATGAAATAAAAGTTGATAATCAATTTGTAATGACAATTATAGATTTGAGACTAATAATGTTTTTTATTCAATATTAAACATTTGAGTCAAAATTAAATAAAAAAGTTGTCTTCTAGAGACGTAGGGAATGGCAAATTTCCTCTACATAAGGCATAATTGTTTGCTCAATTGTCAACTATAATAGTACATGCTGACAATCCTCTAGCTAGACAACATCTAGGGTTTCCTCATGATCTTTAACGGTAAATTGGGTAAATTTACCACAAAAGTTTATGGAGATTGTAATTTTGCTATTAAAATTTTTTTTATAGGTAAATTTGTTAATTAATATTTTGTTGTGAGCGATTTTTTCACTGACTGTTAAATGACAGGAATATTTTATTTGTTCAAAGAATGTCTTATAGCACAATTCTTAAGTTAGTTCCTAAAAATTTTGCCCCTAACATTTAGTTACCAAATCTCTCGCAACACTCAAATGAATCAAAACCATGTTTGATCACACACACTCATTGTTAAGTTTTATTGCTTTCACTTGTTTTATTGTTGCCGAGTAACCCTCCACCTGCACTATCTTTGATTATTTATTTTAGTACTGTAGCACTTTTAAATTTAGTCTCATATGTATCAATTGAATCATATTTTATCAAGGTTTGCTTTAAAGAGCATTGCCAGGATGAGTAAAAGAGTAGAGATAGCACTAGTGGCTTAAATGGTGGAGGGTGGGTAAGGTTATATCGGGTTCCTGAAATGTGGCAAAAAATGATATATTCAAAAATTTAGAAATCACGATTTTAGTTAAAAAAAATTTGAAATTGAAATTTGCATATCTTATTTTTTCAGATTGGCCATATAAGCAATTTTAAGTGCAGGTGATAGATTTACTTCCAATACAAAACATTGTTTGCACATTTCAAAATGATTAGTGACAAATTTCCCTCAAAAAATAAGTAAAAAAAAACTTGGTAGTAAAATTATTCTCTTCTACAAACTTAGTGACAAATTTTTCCCTTTTACTGATCTTTAACTGAATACGCACTTCAGTATAATTCCCCGGAGTAAATGCCATTGCCTGTTTCCAGGCAAAATTTAGTAGCTTAAAATGCCTAATCCAACCAAGACTCCGAATATCAGAACCTGTCACCTTGCAACTCCGGTTAACAGAACCAAAAACAGAAGAAAAACAGTGTCAAACTGACAATTCCCCACCAACGATCAAAATTGAAAGTTACATGCCTACTCCATGCCGAAGAAACAAGAGTTTTAAGGTCTTCTTTTTTCTTAAATATGATACATATTCACGGGGGTTGCACGCAAAAATGATCTGCCATTTCAAATGATGATACACTTAACCAGTTAACCTTTCCCAGTTCACTCATGGGTGCTGATGTCTCCAATTTCAGACTAGGGAGGCCTCAAAGTGTTTTTAGGGGCACTGATCCAAGGACAATCAGCAATGGCAAACCTCCACAGGGCATTTACATGCTCGGGCAATGCATACTCAATGCCAACACGAGGACCGACCAATATCTTCTCTGGCTCTGGACCATCTAAAAGTTCCAACCCACCTGCCAGATTAATAGCAAAACACATAAACTTAGTGGGGGGACAAATACCACAGCTTTGGAACCATGAGTGGTGTCTTACCTGTAGTATAAAGGGGATGGTTAGACCAATATGTTGAAATACCAAGTGCTTGACCAACCTAAACAAATATAAATCAAGCTGTTACGATCTGACCAACCACGTGCACTTGGGGATAAGATGTGTAGACTGTTTTGGCATTTCCCCTTCACCTTTCCAAGTACTTTGTTTAAACTAAACCATGGTGCTCAAGTAGTATGCAATGTTCATTAGACACAAGTAATTTTATAGATCAGTTTTGTGCAAAATATATATTACTTTTTCTCATTTTAGTTGGTGTTTGATGCTCAAAACATTGCTACAAGCTGGATAAACCTAAACATTTGCATTGCTGAATATGAAATATACAAAAATAATAAAATTAACTTGTCCGTTGCTGGCATTTTGGGTAGTGTGAACAGTAATTCCGACCCAAATTGTATTTGAATACTGCTTTTTAAGACATAGCAGCTTTCCAGCCCCATTTAAATGGGGAAAAAGATCATGAGGAATACATAAAACCGCTTGAAATCAGACAAATGTTTTGCATCATACAGTAACAATATTTGCCTAGTCATTTATCCTACCCAAAATTGCTCTCTCTCTCTCTCTCTCTCTATATATATATATATATATATAAAGAAAAAGAAAAGGATGGCATATTCACACACACACACACACCACTTCCTAGAGTTTACCTCAAATTATATGGCATATTCACACATATATATGGCAAAGATCCTGATGCTTAGTAAAATTGCATCTTAGAATGAAATATATCTTGGAATTAGGTTATCATCTACCACAGAGGAATGTGATGAAAGTGAAACAATGCCTAAATACCAAAATCCTAAACCACAGAGAACTAGAGAAAGCATATTATTTCATGAACAAATTTACAAATTTATTAACCTTCCACATTCAGAGACTTAAAAACATAACATTCAATGGCATTTATGGACCACAACAAAAGGTGTTACGTCATAAAGTTTGTTTGGCCTACAGAGAAAGAGCATATAAGAAGACTTGAATGGTAAAATCTAAAAGAGAAGAAAAAATGTGGTGCTATATTACACGACAGTTCCATACAGACAACACAAACATCAGACGTAAACAAACAGCAAAAAGGTACTGCAAAGAAATACTGACCTTCCCAGGTCCAGTAAGAAGGACAGGCTTCTCTGTTTGGAGACCTCGACGCTGCTGAATTGTCTCCAATCCTGCAAGCAATTTTACAAATTTCAGGAAAGATACCACAACTTCTTTCTTCTGCTTTTTTGGTGCAAAAGAGTTATGGATAGCATAAAAAAGAAGCTGATGACCGGTGACAATAATTTTCTTATCATTTCCATTTCTCATTTTTGTAAGCTTCTGCAGAATTTTGAACTTTATACAATATATTCCTTATCAAATGGTTTATAAAATTTTCCTAGCTGAGATATTGAGGTATTTTTAGTTCTGTCAAGCTCACTGAGAAAATTTTGCTCAACTGAAGAACTAACTATCCTGTCAGTGAAGCAGACATTCAGCAAAATTTGCATATGGATGGACATCTGAGAGCATATTAATTGTCCCAAGTACATTATGAATAACCCAAAAAGCTATAGGCTATTACCACACACAGGAGCACATGATCGAATAAGGACAGCAGCACCAACTCCTTCATCGTCAGCAACAACATTGAGCATCATATGTATGCCATAACAGAGGTAAACATATGCGTGACCCCCAGGCCCAAACTATCACCAGTAAAGCAGTGCAGCAATCAATGTCAGTCACAAGATAGGTATGGAGAGAAAGATGAAACCTTTAATAGAAGAATACATGCAGAGGGAATGTGTAATAAACTACTATGCAAAAGAACGGCTTAAGATACCAATTATGCTACCTTACCACAGGAGCTGTTCTCGCTGTGATCCCAAATCGCCCGTGACAAGCTGAATCATTCGGCCTATAAGCTTCTACCTGTAAAACAACCCAACAGGGCAAGTACTTGAAACCATTCTAAACCATGAATAGTCGAAGACACCGGATAAAGCAGCGAAATAAGGAGACCCAAATGCTGCAGTTGATAATAAACCCTAACCTAACACACATCTTCACCCCCCAGGCCAAAAAAGGAAAACAAACAAACAAACAAAGGAATGGGAAACAAGATTCTTATCGATTCTCTGAGGTGGTTTTGGCAACTATATGAGCAAACTATGCAAGAAAAGAAAATGCGTCGATTACCTCAGTGATTTGGAGAATGACATCGTCTCTCCTGAGGAACTTCCCGAGCAAACGTGGGGCGAGATCAAGAGCGTCGATTCGAAAGAAATCGGGAGGCATGATCGCCATTCTCTGAAATGGGTTTGCAGAAATTAGGAAGTGATCGATTGTAGCTACCGGTTGGGGCCAAGAATGGGGAGCGCTGGTTTTAGCCCTGACGCTCCCCGTTCTGGAGCGAGTTGGTGAGTCGGCACCTGGTTTGGCCGCAGAAATGGGTTTCTTGGTCTTGGGTTTGCTAACTACCTGTTTCCGGCGATGGGTTGGCTTCATTTTGGCACTACCATTACCAAGCAGGCAGGCCTGTTCTACTTCTACTACGGGCGGGATGGCGATGCTGTGAATCCCAAAGATGGCCGTGCCAGCGCTGTTTTGGCGGGCAGACCCTAGCACGAGGAAGTTTGTTCACCCGTGTTTAACAAAATGAGTCGAGTAGTGGGCTGACTATATTGTATTTAAATAATTTATTGAGTTTAATATTTTATTTATATTTAGATTAAAAATAATATAAATTAACTGTGAATGAGTTTTTATTGGATTAAACTCGAGTCAAACTCGAATTGTTAGCTTAAATTATGAAAAAAAAAATTAAAATTAAATCGAGTTAAGCCAAGTCGTAAATAAATTGAGCTTTGTTTGAATTATATATCAAGCTTTGAATTTTGCTCAACCTTACCTTGATAACTTTTTGAACAAGTCACAAATGAGCTTTAAATTTAGTCAAACTCAAGCCAGCTCGGGTTTTCTTTACATTTTTCTTTAAAAAAAATCAATTTTTATTTTTATTTTTAGGAAATCTGAAAAAAGCTTTTACAAATAAATTTTATAAGAGAGAGTTCTTTAAAATTTTAGTTAAGTGGCTATTAAGTTGACTGAGTACGAACTTTCAAATAAAACATTATAAAAATTTATTGAAATAATGCAACCTTAGTAGTTGAATAAAGAGGGCTAAGTGATTATATATTTATTTAGATATATACATCTTTTCCAAAAATTTTGCATTAATTGAAAAACATGACTTCAAGATATTTAACGGAAACTCTTTCTTTTTTTTTTTTGCAAAAATATTGATTTTTTATTTTTTTTTACAAAAAAATTGCAAAATTTTAATTATTTATCAATAAAAATTTATCCGAGAAAAAAATCAAATACTAACATTTCGAATAGTATAAAATTTAATAAAGAAAATAAATCAGTACAAATGGAGCTGGGATTGTCAAATAAGAAAACATTAGAAGCACTTAAACTTAAAAATCCTAAATCCACTTAAAACCTATATACAATTCCTGACGGAGTTACTTGGCCAAAGGGACAAAAAAACGAAGTAAACTTCTCTCCATTAGTCTTAGCACAGCCTAACAAAAAAAAATATGATTTACTGTTTGCCAGCCCTTTTTCTTGACTAATATTTTTCCGTTCATTTTTCTTGACTAACATTAATAGGCTTTACTGTGAAATTTTTTTACATGATCAAAATTTACTGGACTAAATAACTTAAATCAAATTCTAGTTAAAATATTGCTTTCCATAAAGAAAAAAAAACATTGAACTTTATTTTTTTTTTCCATTTTGTATGACGACATACTATGAGTTTGTTTTTGGAAAAAATATTAAATTTACCACAAATATTTTAGGTTGGGAGTGAATATGCCACTATGTGTTTTTTTTTCCCCAATCTCTCACTAATATTTTAAAATAGGTAAGATATGTCACTGAAGTTTTAAATTAAGATTGGATATGTAAATGACTGTTAAAAAGCTAATACAAAACGTTAAAAGCTAACGAAAAACATTAAAAATAACAAGTTTTAAAATTTTAGGGTGATAATGCAAGTTTTAACAAACTTCAATGACTTTTTATAGTTAGACTCTCTCTCTCTCTCTCTCGAATGCCGGCAAGGAGACAGCAGAGACAAAGGCAGGGCAGTAATGGGGCTGGGGCGCTGGTAACGGAGACAATGACGTAACTAAAGTGTTGATGGCAAAAATTAGACTCTTTTTTGGCAAAAAACTTAAAGGTTCTGATATTTTTTAAAAGATGCATAATAATCCCAATATTTCAAAATGTAATATTTTTACCATTTTTTGTTATGTTCTAACCAGCAGTGACATATTTGACCTATTTTAAAATATTAGTGGGAGATTGTGTAAAAAAAAAACTATTGTGGCATATCTACTCTCTGCCTAAAATATTAGTGAAAATTTTGATATTTCTATCATTTATTTTTCTACATTTGTTCATTTGAGAAAGAAGGGCCCATATTTATAGAATATTGAATAATCTAAAGAGCATGAACACACTTATCTTATGCCACGTTGTACCGTGAAATAATGTTGAGGAAAAATGTTGGAGAGAAAGAGAATTGATTCTAATCCATTGCTCAACATTGACAACATGGCGAAAGAGAGTAGAGTGCAAGATGAATGATATTATGCAAAAGAGTGGTGATTAGAAACTAACATCATTAGCTCCTAAAGTGATATAGGTTTACTTAAGGGAAATGAACGTTAGCGTGGCATGACCAAAGAGCAGATGCATGAGTGGCATCATGCAGAAGTGATGGGAAACTAATAATCATGAGCACTTACAGAGTAATGATTACCATGTTGTCATGGTCTCCAAGAGTAAGTGACCAAAAAGAGGGACTAAAGAGCTTCATTGGCACAATGGCAGAGATGGAGTTGCTATGTGGTTGATCGATGGCACTGATGAGCTTTCGAATTTATGATGGCCAGGAAATTATGGCATGCTACTAGGGTAATAAAAAACAAGGCTCCAAGAGAGAGCTCCAACAAGAGCATGAATCGTTTCTCGATGTTTATATAATGTAGCAAAATATTTGGATTTCATTTTATTCTCTGCACAAATTTGATGTTTTAGCATTTTTCTTTCTGATTAAAAGCCTATTACAATAAATTTACAGTTCTCTACATCCTCTATAAGAAGGTAGTAATGTTTGATATTAATGTTAGAAAACAAAATTCATAAATGGTTGAAATAGTTTGTTGTAACATCTAATATTAAAATCTACCATTAGAAAGTTTTTCCAACCTCCAATGTGTGCATCAATACTATTCTCAAATATAACCTTTACAATAAGATTATCCTTCTAGGCAATGTCTAAAATCTTTCTAAAATTATGTGAATAAAATTAAAGTCACTTACAAACCATGATATTTCCATGTGATAATATGCATTAAATTCACTAGTCAAGCGAGACTAGACTTATTATTGTTATTATTATTATTGTCTCTTTTATTTTTTTTATTCTTAACTAATGGTATTATATAAGCTAATAGAGAGATTGGTTAGTTTCTTTTTAAAAAGGTTACAATATCTACTTGGCCAATAACTATTAAAAATATGTTCTTTAAATTTTTTTTCTCTTAACAAAATTCAATTACTAACCTTGCAAGCAGTTCATTTCTAATTAACTAAAATGAGTTAACACGTTTTATGTGGATTGAAAATGACCCACTTTCAAACAGTTTGAAAAAACCCCTAGAAATAAAAATATTTATAATTATGTCTTGACCCCTAACATCGCACTTCCCATGCCATGCCTCCTAACCTTGCAGCTAGATCCTGTACCTCTGGCCTCTGGTGATAGTCCTATTTATCTTGGTGCTTCTTTAAGCACAACCAAATTCGCACACAGGCCATGAACCTAAAATCTCATGCCTAACATTGTGGGTTTCCTTGTAGGATGCTTAGTAGGTCACAGTTGTTGGGAGATTTAAGCTTTTTGTTGTTTTACTTCTTTTCATCTATTTCATTTGAATTGTTGTTCAGGTTGTTGCTGCTGCTGCATGTGAGGTGAGATGCAAACAAAGAATTCCATTCAACAAAATGAACTCTAAAACAAGAAATAAGTCTAATGATTGATGCTTGCTCACATTTTGATCAACTAATGGGAAGATTAATATGTGTTTTGATCTCAATAAGAACCATAAATTAAGCAAATAGAACAAAGGACTCTATTTCACTATCTCTTCCAAACAAAATCAGGAAACCAAAACCATGGTTGATCTTACTCTAAAACCAAAACCCATTTGGGATTCTTGTAGAAAGTGCAAAATCTGATCACAGAATTGAAGCTTAGCTAGCTTGCTAGCTTGCTATGTGCTAGAATGAAATAAGAGTAGGATGCCCAATCAGTGGGCACTAGGGTTGTTAGGAGGCTGGATAAGAAGAGATTTGGTTGAGCAACAGTAGGTGAAGGAGAAAATGTGAAGGCATGGGGCATGGAGAGGGTTGAGGATGTCGGGAGTTAGCTTTGGTTGTAAATTTAGCCTACTTTGAGTGGCAATTCACAAATGCTTTGAAAATAAGTCATATCCATGGTTTAGTAACGTGTTAATGCATTTTCATTAACCCAAAATGAACTACACCTTAATTTCTCATGGAATTAGCTTTTGAGTGTCCATGCACAACAAGGACTTGTCACTAGTGACAGATGTGCCTAACATGAATTGCAAAATTCACATGGAATAAAAAGCCTCATTTTTTGAAATTTAATTATTACCCTTGATTTAATTGCCTTCATAAATTTAGAGGCTAGATTTATTAATCATTCAAAGTTATTGAACCAAAAGTGATGTCAAATATGTTAAGGTAAATGAACAAGGCCTAAGGTGAAAAGTTTTTTTAAGCAATACCATGGGTGGGGTGACCACTTATTAGCTAACTAGAATGTAGTCTAATGAGTTTGATTTTTTGGTCAAATTATGATACTTTAACAATCATTTTCCAACTCAAATTTTGATATTTTTCTTAGTTTCTTGCATTGTTCTTCCATTTTTGTAGGTGGGATAAGATGACAGAGGCGTCAGTTTAGGCTGAGAGTGGATGGAGCAAAAAATGAGTTGTAATAAGTTAAATAAAAGATTGTACTATTGTGCAACTATGTTGACGGCAAGATTGTGCTGTCTTGATTTTGCCATGTGGCATAGTAGTGCCACCATTGGTGCAACTACGTTAATCTTCATACTTCATTTTGCCTATTTGTCACTATTATGCTAAAACAATGAATTTAGTAGCGTAGTAGTGCCACCTAGTGGTGGCCAATGGACTAGGTTGACCCGCACCCGGCTCAGGTTAAACCAGGGCTTGGCCTAGCATGGATAAGACTCGGGAGGTGGTGGGGCGAACATGGGCCTGAAAGGATAGAGAGGTTTAAACTAGTGCAGCCTAACTCATTGTTCAACCCACGCCCGCCCTACGACTCGGCCAGGCCAGGGCGGGTCGAATGTTTCCAGAAATATGTTAAGTTTCAAAAATTTTACAAAAATGGGAAAATGACAGCCAGCCCCCCCTAACGGCTCCAAACTATTTTTTTTTTTTACTTCATACTTTTTTACCCTCACTAAACACCACTAACGGCTAGTTTTTTTTATGGCTTTTTGGGTAAACCAAATTTTCCTTCCCCTATAAATAGCTAGTCTCCTTCCCACACTTCCTCACTCTAATCCTCTCTTCTCTAATCTCCTACAATATTCTCTCATTCTCTCTACTATCTCTTTTCAAGTTTCTTAATCTCCCACTAATATTTTCTTAATTTTCTCCTAATCATCTCTAAATCTTTTCAATTATTTTCTTCAATTATTACCTTCTCTCTCTTTTTTTTTTTTGGAATGTTTCGTCTTTTTCAAGTATAAGACACGTTTCAAATTATATAAATGTCGTTTGGCTTTTTCATTAATAAAAATGATACCGGCGGTGGTGTTTCTTCTTAAAAAAATATATATTTCATAAAATTACTATCGAAGAACGATTGTAAACATATTAAAACACATTTTTTATTAATCGCACAAACTCGGCCCAGTTCGGACCCGCCCTACCAGGCTTACCCTGCTTTGATGCAGGCCGTACCCGAGTCCAGAAAGGTCGACCTAGGCCCGGCCGGCCGAGCTGGCCTACTGGCCACTATTAGTACCACCATTACTGCCCAAAAGATCCTAAGCTTATTGGCTTAAAAATTTTGAGCGTACCTTATCACTTATCCTATATATTCACCCTTATACATCTAGATTTATCATTTGATAGATAACATATCACTTCACTTTTCCTCCTTAAATCTCTTATTTTAAGTCCAGATTTTTCATTTTACTACATAGCATATTGCTTTTCTTTTGGAGAATGTAGCTCAAAGAAGCTCAAGGATGAAGCCTTGAAGAGTTAGAGATTGAGACAATTTATTTTAAATTAAGTCAACTTAATCCAAATGATTTATTTTTATTTTTATATCCTTTTCGCCAGGAATAAATTTCATTTAAAATTAAATATTATATAAGTGTAATAATCTATTTGAAAGTAAATTTTCATGATATTTTAATTTTTTATGATTTTTTTATTTTTAAGTATTAAAAAGGAAAAATTATAAAATTTAATAAGATTATAAAAATTGTTGTTTTTAATGGATTCTTACACCTATATAATATTAGCTTTTAAATACAATTAGTTTCAGATAAAAAAGATATAAAAAATATAAATAAGTCATTTTAGATTAAATTAACTTAAGTTAAAATGAATTGGTTTTAAGCATCAAGGAGAAGCTCTTGTATTTGGGGTTTCTAAACATTTCTTCTAGAAATTTCATTATGTACTTAATAAGTTCAAATATGATTGAATTTGTTAATCTAGTAATGGAGTAGTTTAATATTTATCTTTCAAGGACGTGAACCACTTGACGTGATGGATTTATGGGATAATGGATGCTTATTTATGGAATATGTTATTTGTTCAGTTATCCTTATGTTGATTGTTGAATGCCTTTGTACATATCACAATTTCATTTGATACTTGAGAAAGTATAACTTAAGGTGGAGATGGGAGATAATTATAGTAATTTAGAAAGTTAGGGGAGTTGGCTTGTAGGCTAGTAGGTGTGTTAAGGGTCTAGAACTCAAACCATTTTAAGTATAAAGCTTGAGGTAGTCCTTGTTATGTTAAGTTGTAAGGTGATTTTATATCCCAAAAGGTATAGAATCTCACATTAGATTTATACATCAACAAGATGACACCATCAACAAAGTCCTAGTTTAAATTAGTCATCAAGTTCAAGTAATAAGCTCATAGAAAGATAACTCTTGTATTAAATAGAACCCGTATCAGTTAATTCCTAGTTTGGTTATTTTGTATAAGTACTTATTTTGGTATTGCTTCTTCAATTATTCATTGAAACAAGTAAAATGGGGTTGCTTAGCTACATAAAAAACATACTAGTAAGGTAATCAAACTTTTTTCACATAAGCAACCTAGTAATCCTTATGGCATCAACCCCTACTTGTCACACTCTAAGTAACCACCATGCACTTGTAGAAAGGTTTAAGAGGATAATTACGATTAACTTTTGGCATGGTCCACACTTTGTTGAGGATCCATCAACAAAAATATGTTTTTTTAGTATTAATTATATTTATAAAGAAAAAAGTGTAAAAAACATATTGGATGATTAAATCAAAACTAACTTTTGATATATTGAAATATATAAAGTTAGAATTGTTTCAAAGTTGATAATGACCAAAATTTGATAAATAGAAAATATATGACATAAGACTAATATAGTGGTTTTGGTATTTTAGTACAAGCTAGGGTATTGACTATAAGTCGTGAAAGTTCAATGAAGACAAGATTTTTAGACAAATTTGGTGCATATGGGATAATGGTAAAAATGGTTGATTTAAAAGTTTGAAGATTAAATGATATGATCACATGCAAATTAAGGACTATTATGTAGTTTTTCCTTTTTAGTTATGGACATATTCCTGGCTAGGACAAAAAAAATGGGCGTTAAAGGCTCAAAAGATTTACTGCAGCAAACGCTACAATTCTTTATGAATAATAATTAAACAAACATAGTTTAGTTATCTATAATTGAGCATAAATATCATATATCAGTATGGGTTTGGGTCAAAACTCGAAATTATCAAGCAAATTCACAATCTAGAAATTGTGATTGATCAAAAAGGATTGGAGGAGAATGGTGGGGCAACATTGATAGACAATAAGGGAGGAAGAGGTCATCTATGCAACAGCAACGAGGTGTGTGACAGTGGCAAAGTGTGAGATCATCGATCAAAGTGAAGTTGAGGAGTGTGGATTGGAGGCGGCATTATCAGTGTGTGTGTGTGTGTATTGTGTCTGAATGAAAAGGGAAGATTGACTATTTTAGGGTTAGGTTGTTGTGGGCTAGGTTGGGCTTAAGGTCAAGATGGGCTGGGTAAGTGGGTTTTTATTTATTTTGGGTTATATCGGGTTAGACCCAGCCCAACCCAGTTTCTACTCCTGGAGATCGGTTCAAGTTCAGGTTGGCCTAAATGCCTTATATTTATTTCCTGACCTAACTCTAACCTTATATTTTGGGTTAGGTTTAAGGTTTGGGTCATTTGCTTTATACCCCTATGAATTTGAAAAGTCAAAATATATTTTGGAATCAATTATGCCTTATGGGCGAAAAGATCATACCCCTTTAGTCTCATATTCTTTGAGACATTTAATTTTTTCTAATAGCTTGGCTTTAATCTATTCATGTTTTTGCTTGTTAGAAAAAATTAAAAAAAATATATATTTTGGCAGAAGAGGCAAGTTTCTCACTAAACTTTTTGTGATAATGGACATCACCCACTATAGTTTTTTTGTAGTTAAATCACTCATTGACATTTGCGATCAAGCGAAATCTTACACTATTATTTTGAATATGGGCAAATTGGCAACTTACAAATTTAACGAAGAGAATATTCTGCTTTTTAAAAATATTCCACTCAATTTGTTGAATAATAGAAATAAAAAAAGCCACATAATCAACACACTATGAGAAAATTATAATTTTTATACTTGAACTATATTCATTGATGCATATATGTCCCCCAAACTAAAAATAATAACACTTTGTTGTGATTTCTTGAGCTTCTCAGGTGGGCAAATGATGCAAACCCCTTGGTGGCTTGACTAAAAAATACACCCAAAATGATCTTAAGCTCTAAGAACATGTTCTAAGATTAGGTAGATTACTTCCATTATTAATCAACTAGTGACAAGAAACGAGTAGTGTAGATTGTGAACACACAAGAACCTAGAATTCTTAGTGCCAAGCAAGTGCATGAAGAACTCAAGAAAGAGTGCTAAAAGCAACAATGTTTATTGATAACTTGATGTCTTAAAAATACATAGGACTACATATTTATATGTGGGCCATATCACATGAAAACCCTAGCTAAGACACACTTTCGCCCTAACTAGGTGGAGTTCCTTATCCTAGCCAAAGAAGGCTTCTTATGACATGCTTAATACACTCCAAAGGGATGCCTCACATGCCCTTTGTATGCTCTAAGTCAAATAACGTACAAACTCACTAGGTCTGGATATACACACACTAAGTTCGGTATTTTATCTTTTTTAGTATGCAAGTTTGTCATGTATACATGCACGTATATTGGTACATAATTGAAATATTCCAAATCATCATACAATTGGAAAAAAGTAATGACTATAGTTGATATCCACTAAAAAAATAACATTAGTGACCGATTTAATTGCAAAAATATAATGGTGAGCAATCTATCTACTGTGAAAAGGTAAGTGGGGTTATCACTTTTATCAATTTTCATTTATATACTAAAATATTAAAAATAAAAAAATTATAAATTAATTAATAAAGTGAATATTGTAAACATTTTAGAATAAATCATGCGCCAAATATCGACTTCATTCAAATAGAAAATTGCTAAAAGTACACATGGTTTATAAATTTCTTACTAGGTGTCAAAGGCTGATTGCATAAAATAAAAAATTGCAAGTGCTCTGTGGTTTTGGGAAATATCAATTTTTGTCCTTAAGCTTTGCTTACTTTCCTACTTTTATCCTAAAGCTTTTTCACTTTTCAAATAATTCTGAAAATTTTACAATTATGTAAACAATTGGTTCTAAAATTTTTCACTTTTCCTAGTAAGTTTTAAGATTTTTCAATCGGTTACACAGTTACTCCACTTTTTAATATTAAATTATTAAAAATTCTAATTTAAACGATTAGGTAAATTTCCTCCGCAAAATTTAAAATGTCTAGGAAATCGGAGGCTAATTCGCAAGATATCATCCAAGTTCAAGGGCGGATTAAAAAACCAAAAGATTAGTACTCAAATAGAAAAATGCAACAAATTTTAAGACTAAAAGTGACATTTCTCGGTGTGAACTTTGAAGTTCTGGTTAGCCGCCGCCCGGATAAGGCGCATCAAGAAGTAGGATTGCAGAAAACCCTAGAAGAAAGTTGCTCTGGTTGGTTCTAGATCCTTCCTTAACTCAACAAAAACAAGCAGTCTTCCCCATCTTGTTGGACTGCCTCTTGCCTACCTGCATCCTAGACCCGTCTCCCAGCTGGTTGGCTCTTTCTCTCTCGACCGTCCATCTAAATCGTCTCTCTCGAACTCTCGTCAATGGCGAGATACGGCGAAGGCGACAAGCGGTGGATCGTGGAGGAGAGATCTGACGGCACCAACGTCCACAATTGGCACTGGGCCGAGACCGACTGTCTCGAGTGGTCCCGCTCCTTCTTCTGCAAGCGCTTGACGGACCTCCCCATCCTTCAGGGCGAAGGAAACCTCTTCATTACGACCACCAAGGTCGATAAGGTCGAAGGCGAGGCCTACGTCAATGTACGCAAGGGCAAGATCATTCCCGGCTACGAGCTCAAAGTCGTCGTCTCCTGGGAAGGCGAGGCCAAAGATTCCGATGGCAACACCCTCCGCAAGGCCCAAGGAACTGCCGAGATGCCCTATATTTCCGACGAGAACGCCGACGAGGACCCTGAAATTAGGTTTACTGTTAAGGACGATGGGCCTGTTGGGAAGGGCCTGAAGGACGCCATGGCGGCCAAAGGGAAGGCTCTGATTCTTGAGAAGGTGAGGGAGTTTGTGACCACCATGGCCAAAGGCGGGCCGGCCAAGGATGAACTGGAATCAAAGAAATTGATGCCAAAGAGCGGTAGTAATAGCAATACTACGGCTTCTGTGGCTTCTAAGGAAAAGGAAGTGAAGAAGGAGGTGAAGAAGGAGGCGAGGAAAGGGTTCAAGACGATATCCCTGTCAGAGAGGTTCAATTGCAGAGCCAAGGATCTGTACGAGATAATGATGGACGAGAACAGGTGGAAGGGGTTTACGCAGAGCAATGCGAGGATCAGCAAGGAGGTTGGTGGTCAGTTCAGTATTTTTGATGGGTCTGTGACCGGAACCAACTTGGAGTTGCAGGAAGGAAAGTTGATTGTACAGAAATGGAGGTTCGGAAGCTGGCTCGATGGGATCGATTCTACGGTCTGTAACCTTGGCTTTGATCTCTTCCATTATTTATTCAGCTCGCATTTGACTGATATGAAATTGAATTGGTCGATCTTTTTCCAGGTAAGGCTAGTTTTTGATGAGCCTGAACCCGGCGTTACCGTGGTCAAGCTGAATCATACAGATGTTCCTGAAGAGGACAGGTTTGTTTTTGGGGTACTTTATAGTCTGCTGGAGCTTCGACTTCTTATTATTTTCGATCGTTAGGTGATCACATTTGTTACTGTTGCAGATATGGCAATGAGACGGTGGTGGAGAACACTGAGCGAGGATGGAGGGATCTTATTTTCAACAAAATACGGGCTGTTTTTGGTTTCGGAATATGATCATCGTTCCATTAAAAGGAATGGTCTTTGTAAGTTTAGTTTTTCACTTGCAAGTTTTGCCCTTTAAGATGATGGTTGTGATTTCAGAACCTGAAAAGGAAATATTAGTGTTGGGTAATAAGTAACTGTTGATTGTTGAAGTGTTATGGTTCCATTTCCACAATCCTATTTGCGCATGAAGCTATTAGTTTGGGTGACAATGATTTTGAAAGTAATCTGTTCCTCGCAACCGCACTAATTATCTGTGAACCCATCATCTTTCTACATAGTTGTCGTTTGTCAATCAAAATGCTGGCATTGGATCGTTTAGCCTCTTGCAATCTGAATGAATTGAGTTCTGATTAAGTATTAACGCTCTGTACCCAAATGATATGGAAGTAGCAAGACTACTGAACTAAGAAAAATTTATATGGTGGTGAAATTCATACGAACTTCTGGATCATCTCGCGCACTTCTTCGATCACTAGCCATGCCTTGTGCCCCCCGATCACCTCCGCTTTCATCTCCCCATCCTTCCATATCTGCAATTGCTCTCGAAAAGTAACATGTCAGATAAGTGTTAAGGTTTCTCTTGTACCATTTCGAAAATGTTCAGAACTTCTGCAGACCTGAATTGTCGGCATCTTCTGTTCAACAAAAGTAAAAAAAGAAAGGCAAAAGGTACCATCAGTGTCACAAGAACTTGATTGCTAAAGATGAACCTGGAAAGAGTTGTTGTGAGAGATTGACATACGGAGATGTTCCCCATCTTCACAAGAGCTTGCGGCACCTTGTTGACATCAACATAGTAGAACTTCAACCTGACACAAAGTTTCCAGGAAAATAAATACCATCACACGGCTAATGCCTTCACCTGTATGAATGTGTGAAGGAAAGGTGCCACAAAGTAAAGGTGCGTGCTTTGTTATGGAATTCAGAAAGAGGATAAGAGGGAGAGTGGAGAAGTGGATGCTACTTTGTATCATATTCAGCTGCCAGCTTCTCCAACTTAGGCTTCAAATATATGCACTTGCGGCACCAACGAGCCATCCTGACACCACATAAAAGAACCCACAAGTTTCTTGCAATAAGTTGAGTTTAATTTGCATTACCCCCGTTAGAAAAGCATTGATTGAATTTTCAAGGAAAAAGAAGAGAAACCATTCAATTAGAACAGCCTGGGACTGGTCTTGTGCACGAACTAGAATCTGATTGAGCTCCTCAGAATCGTTAATCGGCTCCATCCCCACCGACGGCGCTCTGGACAAGTTAGACCCCCCAGCCTCTCTTCTAAAATCTCCCCTCTTCAGAATCTGTTTTCCCCTTCTTCCAATCCCCTCGCCGCTCCGAACCAACCAGCTCCCTCGCCATAACTGCAGCTGTGCCTCTCTCTGGTGCCATTCCCTGTACAGGATTTGAGAATTTGGTGCCAAAACCGACATTTTCTCTACTTCACATATAGTATTATCTTCACAGCGAGAGAGAGAGAGAGAGAGAGAGGCGATCGACCCGGACCAGATGGATATCCTTTATCGTCTTCCTTTTTCTGGTGGTAAATCAACAGCGGAAAATGTTGCTATTTCGCGAAGAGATACTTTCGTCGCCGTGTTTTGGTTCTTGCAGAGGCGAAAAGAACATGGGCAGATATTACCCGTGCAAGCTGGAAGCTTATCCGGATGGGAAGAAGTCGTGTAAAATTACACAAATACATCACTAGTCATCACTCAACTTCAGAAACTTTTTCAATCGAGCCTTTAACTAGTGTTTACGCCTATCAAGTTGCAGAGTCAGAGTTTACCACTAAAATAGCACTCCAAGTTCTCAGAATCTCATTATTTATTCATGATCCAACCTTCATATGCTTTCATTGTTAGATATTAATTTTAATAATTTTGTTTTGAACCTCAAATGGAAGCATTATTTAACAGAGATATATTAAAAAAACCTTTTACAAGGGCTTTTCTGCACCCAATAAGTTCGAAGGTTTGTGGTCTCAATTTTGAGTCAGTTGGATGACTTCATTGACCCGTTCTAAGGTCTGACAATTTGGGAAAACCTGAAAGCAAAAACGCTACTATGGACCACCAAACTTTTCAGTTATATTCACAATAGGGTACTCTAGTTAACAAATTGACAATTTTGATAAATTTCATCAGAAGTTTCGTATCAACGGTTGCATTGTTCAGAAACAATTAACGCTGGTTGACGCATATAAAAGATGAGTAGCTGTTCTATGCACACTGATCACTATATACACCCTTACTAAGCCACAAATTACAGGACTCCAGCCACGCCAAGAACATCAAATTCATATAAAACAGTAGATTGGTATATGAGAACAACAACGACGAAACCTAGAGAATAAGTGTTTTTTGCCTATATATATAGACTAGCATTTTGTCAAATTCCACCAATAACATATCAATTACAGGACTGTCATCATTTTAAAACAACATTTCTTACTAAATAAATACTAACATTTTACGAAGCAACAATTATTATGAATAAAACAATATTTTCTTACTAAAAAGAAAAACATTAGATAGAACAACAATTGTCAACAATTGTTTGTAAATGAACAACAATTATTCCAGACAACAATTGATATGTGAAGAACAACACTTATTGCATAAGAAGCAACTATCTGTATGTGGACAGCGATAATGGTAGAAACTAGAAAGCAAATGTTGTTTGAGTGTATATATATAATGGAATATTTGGTAATATTTAGATTAATTATATTTACCCCTTGAACTTTGGTTCATATTACAACTACACCAATGAGGTCTTAAAAAGTAGACTCCCCCTACACTTTTAGACTATCTAAAAAAGAAAAATCAAAATCCTAATCTGAGCTATACTGTAGTCATCTTCCAACAATTTTAAATTATCTAATACTTTTTTCACAATTATTTAATATTTAAAAGATGCTGTTTTGTATTTACAAAGAAAATAAATTGATAGCTTTTGGTGTCCATTAAATGTTAAAAAAATACAAAATATACTAAAATAATTGAAATATTGAGATCATATATTTTAAATTAGAATTTCAATTTTTTTTAATTGTAAAAAAAACATAGGGGAAAATCTATATTTTCAAATCTCAAAGGATAGTTGTAATATTAACTTAAAGTTCAGGTGGTAATAAATAACCCTAATATTATACAAAATTGTCATTTCTTATTTATTTAGTTGATATTACTATTCATTTTATCGGTCATGTTGTTCAATAATACTGTTGGTCTAACTTGAGATTATTAGTCTAGCTTGAAATTGCTGTTCTTTTGGTTAATATTGTTTACCTCATAATTATTGTTCATTTGGTCAATACTGTTATGCCTTTGCTCCAAAGTATTGTTTCTTTAGTCAAATTGGTTGTATAATTTACAACTCATGTGAGTTTTGAACATATTTGAACATAGACTGAAACAAAGAATTATATAAAAGAACTAATGTTAAAACTAGATCTAAGCAAAAAGAAGCAAGAATTAGAACAAGTTACCTGTTGTTTATTTGGTTGATATTGTTGTTCATTTTTGTTCAAACCACTGTTTTTTCAATAAAGTTTGTCATTCCATTTGCAATTCCTATAAATTCTAAACCAGAGCGAACAAATCTAAGCTTAGGCAAACAATAAATCAAATTAAAACCATTAATTTTGAATAAAATCTAAGCACAAAGAAGCAAGAATTAGAACAACAAATTCTTATGAATGGGATAATAAATTCTTGTGAACATAATAATAGAAATGGACTAGATCTAATAACAACAACAAGAGAACAACGCAAAGGTTGAGTAAAAGGCAATGAAGTCGGTGACAAAAGCGAGAGAAGTAGAAATGATCCAAATCTAATAATAATGGCAAGAGAACGGTCACATGAAAGGATGATGAAATGGTGATGAAGCTAGTGAAAATGGTAACAGGAAGCCGCAGTAGTAGAAATAAACCATATCTGATATTAATGGCGGTCATGATGACAAGACAATGACGAAGCCCAAAAAGCAAAACGGACCAAATATGACAAGAACGGCGAGAGAACGCCGACAAAAAGGGGGGAGACAAAGACGAAGTGGAAGAGATGAAGATTCATGACCGTTGAATCTGAATCAGAGAAGAAACATGAGAGAAGCTGAAGAACGAGACCATGCATTTATAAAAAAAAATGACAAAATTGTAAATAAAAGCAAAGCTAAAGGTGTAGCGTGCGTTGGATGTATCACAACCCCAGCCACAAAAGATTTAGCAGAAGTCATAAAAGATTTAGCTAGTTCCTCTTATAAATAACCATCAACAAGTTCTCAATATATATATGCCTACATCATCTGTGATTCTCCGAAATCGGTGAAAGCAAGCACAGTGACAATAATGAGTAAGACTAGCAACCTAAATCATAGAGTTGAACACGAGCTGGGAGAAGAAAATGTTTCCAATACATAAGATTTAGGATTCTCATGAGGAAATGAAATAACTTGAGACAACTGAATAATCAATGGCATGAAGCGATCATCATCACTGACCGCAGCCATAAGAAACGGTACAATCACTTATTCTCTGTACTTAAAAGCTCTGATTTTTGAAGCCACTGGAATAATAAGATGCACATATTGTCACTCGAAGAGCTTTAATCAGCAGCATTTCATTTGATCATATTAGTAAAAAGAAACATGGTCCTTTGATTGAAAGCAAATATTAAATGTAGGGCATGTAAAACTCTTCCTGGGAGTACCTGGATATTATAATCTAGAAAACTCACTGTCTAGTTCAATCTTCTCCTTCTACGTGCAGGAGAATCTTCGCCCCCTATATCTGGAATCCTCGCAATGTCACTTCTTCTTCTAGAAGAAGTTGAAAGAGATACTCCTGAATCAATTTCAACAGCACTGTCCATTTGGCTCTCAGAATTTATACCAGCAGCAATGCTTGAAAATGAATCTCTATCCTCAACTGATGGTGGCTGCTCCTGATTTCTTGTTGTAGCAGGGCTCCGGAAATAAGTCTCAAAAATCCTGTCAGCTGAACTCAATGCAGATGTCAGAGATGAAACCCGTGCAGTTCTAGGCAAATTTGACTGTCTTTGAAACAGTACAGAATACTGAACATGAGATGGCACAGCATCAGTGCTAGAAGTGCTGTTTGGTCCATGTTCAACATCATCTGTGGACACCATTGAACTTCGCTCTTCACGAATTCCGCGAGAAGTCAGAATCCTATTTAGCAACGAATTACTTCTCTCCACTAGTGTTTCTTGAGTAGCGCTAGCATCCCTTTGTGTTGTTATATCTTGGGACCAATCAAATCTCCTTCCAAGACGTCGTAGCATCTCTTCCACCGGCAGAATAAAAGCATTTCCATGAAGAGATTGTCTCAAACTCTCAACCCTCCTTGCATGAGGCCTAACAGGGATCTTTAGGCTTGGGTCTTCTTCTGGCTCCTTGGCGACATTCCCACGACCATATATTGGGGTCACAGTTTTAACAGTCACTTCCCCTTTGCAGACAGGGCACTCCTTCGCATCAGAGTGCATATGTAACCACCGATACAAGCATGGCCAGCAGAACAAGTGACCGCAGCATGTCACAACAGGGTTCCTAGCCAAATCCAGACATATATTACAATCGAAAAAGCTCCCATCATTCCCAAAACCCTTTTCAGCATCATCATTTTTCTCTGACAGATTGCTTTCCATGAAGCTGTTAATATTTTCACACATTTTTGGAGGCTCGTCTGCCCTATCTTCAGTAGCAACGCTGCCCTCTCCTGGCTGCAACGTGCTCACATTGCCTGAGTTACTAGCCAGTTGGTCCAATTGTAGAGAGACAGCGTCAGCTGCAGATGAATTTTGAAGCTGCTGCCATCTCCAACCCCTAAGCCTAACGTCTTCCCTCATTCTACTCAGCGAGTTATCTATCCAGTCATCCAAGTTCACAGCTTCATTCGGTGCTGAGCCTGCCTCAGGACCAGGACCCAGATTAAGGTCAAGATTCATTGCCGCAGACGACTGCTCGCCCATCACAAATCCGCCAGATGGGAATCGCCCAGAAATTCTTTTGGGTAAGAAGAAGTTTATCTCCCAAAAACTGTACAAATTCAACTATCCACCTGAGAACAATGCCATTACATGCAATTAAACTCGCCCAAATCCCCTTCAACCAGAAAACACAGCACCCAGCAAAAGAAAAACCTGAATTGATCACAAAAAGGAGCACCCAGATCCGAAACTCCAGTTATTACCAATAATTACAAAACAAATCAAAAGAGCCCCGAGTTCATGGCCATCAAAATTGGTGGATTTCGAGACAAAAAACTTCCAAAAACTTAAAAGACGCAATCTTGAAACGCAATTCCAAACCGAGAAATGAAAACTTCCCCGGAAGTGAAGATCTTGAGCGCCAAGAGAGCGATTAAGAGGCCTTAGTCAGTGAAGGCACCTGGGCGAACACGCGTGAAATCGACTTCCCGCGGCTTATAGTGTCATGAAACGTGGAGATTGTCGGAGGAAACAGCGAGAACTTCTCGAGAAGAGCTTTCAATCGAAGTCCCCCAGGGAAGGGGGGAGGAGTGCGAGCAAGCGAGCGAGCGCCAGAAATGAGCTTCGCATCGTTACGCTTCTTCTACGTAAGATCTCGAGTTTATTAAGGTCTCGCCCGTAACGTTTTCGTGTAATTATAAATCGGGGTCGATCGTTCACAAAGCGACATTTTCATCACTGTTGGTTTGTTCAAGCTTGGAAACAAGGTTTTGAGTTACTTAGCGCACCACTGCTCTGGCTAAGGGTTATAGTAGGGGAGGGAGATTAATTCGTAAGGAGCCTTCGTTTCCGTCTATGAGAGTGGAAAACTAGTAAGAAGCTCAAATAATAATAGAACCAAATCTATTGAAAGTTAAGTTTTCCTATTGGATTTTTGTTGGGCCAAAATCAATGATAAGTTCATGGTTGTTTCTGATTCATTGTCATATAGTAATTAGAGTCATCAGACATGATTCTGAAGTTTGAACTGATCCTATTTGAACCTGTTAGTACTTGATCAACGGGTTGACGGGTCACCCATTGAGTTCAAAGGCCTATCTATCATGACCCATTAGTTTTATTTTAATTTCCGCATATGCCCTTCGCACCCAATATCCATGGACCAATGCTAAATTCTCATACCGGTCAAACCCATCCTTCAATACAAGTTATGTGGATCCTGTGTTGCTAGGCCTGCCTGAACGCCTGAAACTAATGCGTCCACACCATCATTTACCTTGATATTTTTTCGTCTTTTCACGATTCCTCACGTTTTTTGTAGGCTCATTCTATTTATGCTAAAGGTTTACGCTTTAGGGGTTCTTACCTACTTTTTTTTTTGTTTTTTTGCAGATTTACAACAACCTGGCAATATCATTTACTCTATTTGTCTTACATTGTTTGTAATATTTATTACTCTCTTCGTTCAAATTTAGATGAAACGTTTCTCTAGTCACAGAGATTAAGGTATATATAATTTATGTTATTTTTTTTTCAATTTTATCCATGGAACTAAAATTAATTTTTTTTAGATTTTGTATAGTGAAATTTTAAATAATGATTAAAAAAGAAAATATTCTTTTTTTGGGTTTTGTGCAATGAAAGATTGAATGAGGATTAAAAAAAAATTCTTTATTGGGTTTTGTGTAATAAGAGTTTAAATTTGGGTAAGAGGGTAAATTGATTGTTTAAAATTTTCCAAAAGAAGAAACATTTTAACCTTTTTGGGATATTAAAAAAAACGTTTCATTTAAATTGGAACGGAATGAGTATTATAAGTCGTTTCACATCTTTATAACATTTTCATATTTAGTACATTAATGTACCTTATACTCTTCAACATACCATTTCAATATTCATTTTACCATCTTTATTGATATAATTGCAAAAAGTAAGTGTAAAAGTGTAAACAAAATACATTTTTTTCTTTTTTTTAATCGTTGAGTCAAACCCAAATATTTCAAAGAACCTAGAACAAAAGAAGTGTTCATGTAGTCTTTGTAAGGTCATATCTAGTGGTGGAACCAGGATTTTTGGTTCGGAAGAGAGGATGGCATCGCGACGAGGCAAAGCTCGAGATTTGGACTAAGTTGTACTAATTCAAAAATTAGGGTGCAACTCGTACAAGTTAGAATTTGGAGGACTAATGGTGCATTTAGGCCATGTTCAAATATTTGTTTAAGGCTAGAGGAAATAATTTCTCATTTGGTCACTATTTTCTTTAGCACCTACCTCCCCCCCCCCCCCCCCCATCTTCATATTATTCCATTATTTACAAGGTGAAAAAATGCATTTTCAGTTTTCTAGTTTCTCTTGAATTAGCCAATTAAGTACATATATTTAATCTTTTTTCCAAATTTTCAGGGGGTAGTGACACCCCCTTGCCCTTCCATAGGTCCGCCCCTGGTCATATCATAGATAAAGATGTTCAGTGGGCCGACTCGAGCTGGGCTTGGGTTGGGCCTGACCCAAGCTTGGGTTGGGCTACTTTCAAAAAACTTATTTAATTAGTGTTGAATTACTATTCTTTTTAAAGAGAGAAATACCACTACTAAACTAGATTTATTAATTGAAAAATCAAATGACAGACACGTCTGTTTATTCGATTTTCTATTTTCCCTAAACTAAAATCTGTTTCCCTTATAATGGTTGATTGTATGTGCATGAGCACTATCATTTTCCCACAAAACTTGCCCATTTTGGACCTCGCATCTTTCTCAAAGTAACATATGAATTCCGACAATGCCCAATGTGGCCTTCCCTCTACTATTACAACTTGGATGTGGATGTCTTTGTCGGCCAAATGATCTTTCTTACGACAAAAAGACTCATTTCCAGTGGTGCTGGATAAAGAGTCCACTACATCCTTACCTTTTCTTTTGCTCTTGATGCTATTAGTGAGAGAGTAATAGTTGAGATGAAGAAGAATTTTGGAGGAGAGATTAAAGATATTGATATGAGGAAGTGTAAGAAATGTGTCTCTCTATTTATAGGAGATGTTTTTTTTTTTACAAAAAATCCCTAAAAAACAGTTATTACTAGTTGTTGGAGTGGGTAAAATGGTAATTTGAGGTAACAAAAGTAAGCTAGACCTGTTGGGTGGTTTAAAGGTGTAATTTGCCCACTTTTTGACAAAATTTGAGATCTGCTGCTCAAGCTAACTTAGTTAGGCTAGACTAAGCCTGACTATGCAAGTTGGGCCAAACTGGGCTCATGCAAGACCCCCGCATCTCCCAGGCCTATAACTGGCCCACCTCCTGTGTCTCTCCCTGAGCTAGGCCAAGCCGGGCCTTGACTTGGTTTGACCCCGAGCTGGGCCCCAGCCTAACCCACTGAACACCTCTAATCATAGATCATCTTATATAAGTTTATATCATGCTTCTATATCTCATTTTCTTTATATCAAATATGGAAATAGTTCCAAAATATTTGAAACATTTCTAAACTTTATAAGTTTTTCAAAATCAGTTTACCACATCATACTTATCTCAACTCTCACTTTAAAGTTACAATATTGTCTTTATTTCTTTAAGTAACTGCAATTTGGTTTCCATACGTTTTACAAATTTCTTTTAGTTCTTATATTTTTTTAAAAAAGCAAAGTTCCCTTAAAACTCCGATAAAATTTTGAGCGAGTTACTAAAGTATGAGAATAATAGTTTAATCACTCATAGTTTCATAAGAGAAAAGATGAAAAAATAAAAAGTGAAAAATTTATCACACCTTAGATTGTAGGCCCCAGCAAATAATTCAAAGAAAATACGACAAAGGAGTGTTAAATTTATTTCATGCCTTTCTAGGATCAACAATATTGCATGCGTCTTCATAAACAAGCCACAAAAAATATATATAGAAAAGATTGTTCCTAACAGGAATGTACAGTCTTACCATCTCCCTTAAAGTTGGAATTAGATTGTAAAACCATTATTATGGAATGTAGGTTGCTCTTGGAGAATTTGAATGTGGGACATCTTCAACACCGGCTGCTAGTAGCAACTTTGTTTCGGATATAATGTTGTGCCTTATTCATTTTAATTTAAGTTAGTTGATTTCAAAATGATTTATTTTTATTCTTATATTTTTTTTACTTGAAACTAAATTTATTTAAAGAAAATATTATGTAATTACAATAATTCATTGAAAATATAATTTTTGTAATCTTACTAATTTTTTATAAATTTGTTTAGTTTAAAACATTAAAAAGAAAAAATTTATAAAAATTTAATAACATTATAAAAATTTACTTTCAAATGGATTATTTTATCTATATAATATTGATTTTCAAATGGAATTAGTTTCAAATAAAAAAGATATAAAACTAAAAATAAGTCAGTTAACTTAAGTTAAAACAAATTGACCTCTTAGTTTCATGGTTGTATACCAGCATCCTTATAGGGCTAAGAATATTTTGATGTACTATTTGTTTGTGTTGATTATATATATATATATATATATATATCCCTTTTACACAAAAAAAAAAAAAGAAGAGTCTTGATAGACCAGTTATATACAATTACTTCGAAGGTGATAAAATATTTAAAAAATTACATGACACATCACTTTTAAATGTATAGTTGCCATTCGAAAACGACAATGTTCATATCTAATAGATACAATGTTTATACGTCAATATGCGTAAGTTATCCACATTGTATCATATAATTCATTGTCTTTAGTTTTAATATTTAATTGAGTATAAGTATGGATCACTGATATGAAGATTTATTAGGGGCAAATGTTAGCGCTGTAATTTTTATCTATTAAAAGTAGTTAATTGTCTAAATTCAATGGATGGACATAATTTTAAATTGACACAGGTGCTGGAGGAGATAAGGTCAGTTAAAATTATGGAAAATAAAACAAATTAATTATTAGTATTTTTTTTACTCAAAATATTTATTATTACAAGTTTTAAGGGTTTTGAAGGAGATGAAAGAAGGATGGTAGAGTCGAACCTAAGTGAGGGGTGTGCAACGAACCAAGTTAGGAAGGCATGGCAAACCAAATTAATTTAAATGAAATGTAGCGTTACATTTATTGTATAAGTTACCTTACGGTAAACACTATAACCTTACATTGGCTTTGGATACAATTAATGAAGGAAAGAGAGAGAAAGGAAAGGAAGATGAGGGATGATTTGTTTCACCCATTTGGAGATGTCAAAAAACATACTCCATCTGTCTCATAAAAATTAACTTTTTTATCATTCATAGTAATTAATTTATGATTTTATTTCTTTTAAAATTTATAATAAAATTGTAAAGTTTTTATATAAATATGAAATTTTAAAAATTATAGTCTCTAAATATATATATTTTTTAAAAAAATTAATACATATTAATATGAATATATTAAAGTCAAAATTTAGTAAAAAAAAAAAAGATAAAGGGCCATCTAATATAAAACAAAAGGAGTACAAAAGAGAGAAATGAAGGAATAATGAGAGACTTCTCTTTCCTTCTATTTCTTCCTATCTAATAAAAAAAAGTCATACTAATT
The DNA here is from genome assembly GCA_005392925.1 of Aquilaria sinensis. Taxonomy (NCBI): domain Eukaryota; kingdom Viridiplantae; phylum Streptophyta; class Magnoliopsida; order Malvales; family Thymelaeaceae; genus Aquilaria; species Aquilaria sinensis. The sequence continues at coordinate 41,303 of SMDT01000481.1, read as the reverse complement.
TTACTTCTGCTTCCCTCCCTGAAAAGTTGGAGCAAGAGATGGGGGATTGGCAATAGCATGGCATCTAGCGAGGGAAGCAGGCACATGGGTTGGGTCGGGCTGGAGCTGGGCCTGGGCAAGGATCGGATTGGATGGAGGGGTGAGGTATGTTGTATAAGAAGGTGAGGGTCGTTGTTGGGAGAGGGGACCCACCAGTCCCATCAGAAAAGTATAAACGATAAAACTACCCACTCCCATCATTTTGTATTCTCCCTTCCACCCTGGCCTCGTCCGTACCCACCGGCTACCTGCCCTCCCTGTGCCCCGCACGTGCCTCCCCCTCCTCTTTCTCGCCTCTTCGGCCTGCCTGGTGCAAGTCCAAGTGCAAGTGCAACAACAAATAAAAGCTAGAGAGAGAAGCAGCAAGCCAACACCAACAAAGAAAGAAGGAACGACTCACACCACACCACACCCCAACACAACAATAAAAGTCTCTCTCCCCCTCGCTTCGATTCGCTTCATCATAATTCCCTCTCATATATCTCCTCTCCCTCCCGGCCCCTTCCTTCCTTCTTCACCAATCAATATTCCTCGCCAGCTCCCTTCCTCTTTCTCCTTGCTTCCCTTGTCTTCTAAAATCTACCTTGCCTTCTATCTCAAGCGATCATTTCGTCCGACGAATCTTAACTTGCTTTGCACCCAGGGAGGGAGGCAGGGAGGCAGGGAGGCCACTTTGTGTGTGTATATATATATATATATATATTATGAGGATCAGGAAACGGAAGGACCCCCTCCCTTTCTCCTCTCTCTCCCCTCTCCCTCTCTCAGATCCCTGCTTCGCCCGCTTCCCGCCGCCGGTGCAACACCTGCTCGCCAACTCCGACCATCCCCTTCCCGCTCCGCCGCCCTCCGCAGATCCTCCGCCGCCCGATCACGGGATCAACCTAGATGCCCCGCCCGGATGCTCCCTCCCAGCTGTACTCCCACCTTCAATCTCTCCGGTGACGGTCAGTTCTTTTTGTTGTGCACTTGCGTTGCGTGTGATGTAGAGAGGCGTTTGGGTTTATTATTTTGTATCCGCCGTAATCAATTGATTTTGCACCCAATCAAGGTGGAGACTGTTGCTGCGCGTTGTGTTAGATGGGAATCCTCAGCTCCGATTCGATTTGTTTGTATATGTTAATCCGGCTTCTTATTGATTTCTTGATTTTCTTGGTAGGCGTTGAACTACTTGAAGCCAGGCGGTGAGGATATTGATCGGGAGAAAATTAGAGATGGAGAGAGACGCAATGATTTCAGGTTAACCCAAAAAGCTTTTTTAAGTATCAGCTTCCTTTTTCATTTTTAAGTTACACTTAAATGAAATACTTGAACCCCATCTTCTTCTCATTATCATCATCTCCCATGAATTCATATTTCTCCTACCTCTAGCTGCTAAAAAAGGTGAAGTGAAAATAGCTAGCTTTCAGTTTTAACCCTCGTCTCGTCGTCGATGATTTTTTTTTAGAAAAAAATATTAAAGAGAGATTAATTGTTAGACCTACAGCTGTTGGAGATGAGAGATCTTTCATGAACATGAGCCAGCCTTGGTAGATTAGATTAGAGTGCTGCAAACTAAATGATCTGTCGTTTTTCTTTTATTTATTTTTTTCATAATGAAAAAAGTAATTCTAAATTATAGGTATCGTTTTTTTTGGGGGGTCTCTCCGTTTGTGCGGCTCCTAACATGCGCCCATGCGGTACACGTTAGCACTCGCAACTGGTCCCCCAAGAGAACAAATATATGCACATCACAGCTCTAATTTGCAGTACTTGTTTTCATTTATGTCTTGTTGTTTATTTCTGTCGCCTTGAAACTTATGTCTGTGGCTGTGCCTCTTGTGGGTCTCTTTCGTTTACAAGAGGAAAATGCCTTGTTCCTGCACAAGTGGTTTCTGGCGATCGCTCCCTTCCCGCCTCTGCCGCCGCCGCCTCCTCCTCCTCTCTAGGTCAAGGTGCGTAATAAATATTAATTAAACAATAATCTGCAGTTACCTGCGCGCATGTATAAGTCTGATCTACTTGGTATCTAGATATATATATTTGCATATATTTTATCGTCATTATTGTCTTTGTTAATGTCGCATGTTGATGCACTTGCACCCGCACCATAGACGAAAAGGTGTTTCCAGTGAATAAGAGACCTTGGGGATGCTTGGAACTTGTCAGCTCATCCGACAACCAGGAACCTGTGGAAGCAATAGATAATTATATTGAGCACGACGATCAGAAAGAAGGCAGCAACAATATTACCATTGCTACTTGTACGAATGGTGCAAGGAAGAGAGGCAGAGGCGGCGCGCTGATGGTGGGCTCGAGGTGCAGCCGCGTAAACGGGCGGGGCTGGAGGTGCTGCCAGCCCACGCTGGTGGGCTACTCTCTGTGCGAGCACCACCTGGGCAAAGGCAGGCTCCGGAGCATGACCACCGTCCGTGTTGGAGCCACCCAAAAGAAGGAGAAACAGCGGGCCGCGTTGCCCCCAGCACCAGCAGCCGATTATGCAGAGACGGCGCCGAATGGGAGCCACGAAGAGGTCGAGGGGTTCGTCATCACCAAGCCACCACGGAGGAGATCGTCCACGACGAAGCTTGGAGTGGTTAAGGCTCGATCCCTTAGCAGCTTGCTGGATGAAACTACAACGGCGACGAAACAAGTAGTTCCCATATTATTGGAAGAAAACAAGCAAGAGAATTAATTATATATTAATGCCAGCTAGTACTGCTGTCATGTCCTGTGTGAGCGGCTCTCTGGGGGTGCAACTATATACGTACATGTAGTTTCATTTTTATGAACAGCTAAAAAAAAATAATTTCGAAGGGTTGCTATTGGGAGATTCTTGATGCAGGAGAAGAACAGATGCCGATATAAAAAAGCGTTACTGGTATACTGTAAGCTTTCGTTTTCGTCTATATATATTTATATATATACGGCCTTTTTGTAGTGCTTTCTCTCATTATTAATTATTCTGTAATGAGTTTGATCATGATTTGCAAGTTTGTTTCATGATTATCTGGCAAGAAAACAAAAACAAAAGCTTACTTTACCTAGTAGGAGTTGTTGATTAATACAATTATTAGTACTATTATACGAATTGATATATGGGCTGGAAGTCTAACTTACAAGGGTTACTTAGGTTAGTGTATCTCTTTTGACCGATCTATGAGGGTAAAAAAAATAAAACTGGGTCTGGCTGGCTGCGCCACGTTACTTGGAATTTCTGGTTCAAAGGGACAAAAATAATGTCCAAATGAAAAGCCAAGTTGAGCCAGTTTTCAACTGAATAATTGACGTCAACTTACAATTGTTTAGAATTTGCAAGGTTTTGAGCAGAACTCTAGATATGTCCTCAGATTATAAAAAGTATTCAATTTCCTCCCATATGTTATTTGATTAAGTTCAATTGATCTCATTGTTAGAATAACAAAAAACGCCGGTTTGAAATCGTGATTATAAAGTTGATGATGTAGTCTTCGATGATGTCAGTGTTACAAATAGTTATAGCGGTAGGGTATATAGTAGCAGTGTAGACTAAATATCTACTTTTATGTGATTCAGGTCACTCTACTTAATTGTGTATTTAGCCGGCGACTTATAAGATTCATATATAGAGTTTAATTATAACTCTATCTACTTAATTATGACCCGATAAGAAGATTGGAGTGTTGGGAGATTGTGAGCCCTTAAATTCCACACAAGTTTAATTTCTATACGGTCTCCCAAGTCTAGAACTAGATAATTTAGCACTTATTCAAGTTAAATATATGTGTGTGTGTGTGTGTGAAGTGAGGCTAGAGATTCAAAGAGAGGAGGAGGTCAGAAGTGTGTATAGATATGCATACACATATAGTGTCCGAGAGAAATCAGCAGTAGGGAGAAATTGATTTGAAATTAATCCTATCGAAGAAATAGCTAGCAAGCTAGGTAGACAAGTTACATGAGAAAGGAGAGGAGAGGAAAGGAAAGATATGGTAGCTAGCTAGGAGAGACGACAAGGCGAGCTTACCTAATGGTTACTTCTTAATTACTGGTTCATTATAGATTCGCCTCACTTGCCCAGCCCTTGTGCTATATACTTGCGCTCTTTCTTTTGAGTTCTGATATGTCCATCGGCAAAGTTAATTTGTTTAGAGTTTTTAATATCAGCCAACTCCAGTACCATTTAAGAACAACTTTTATCGTCAGTGTTAAAGTTTTAAATAATTTATTTAATGGTATAGTTTAAAACGTTGAAGCTAAAAGCTAAAAGCTATTATTGGTCATTTTTTTTTAAATTTTAATACTAATCGCTGACGCTAATACCAAATGGGACCTCTATCATATTATTAGTTTTTGGAATTTTGATTCAAAAAATTAAGATAGTCTTCGGTTATGGAAAATTTTGACATTTTTCTTCCTCAATGTTTCTTTAATAAAAGTTAGATTTATACCTTGTTTTAAGAATATAGAAAACCCTATTTTCTATTTCTTTTTTAAAAAAAAGCAATGCTATTGGTCTTTATTTTTCTTTAATAAATTTTCTAGCACATGAGTTTCTCAAAGTTTAGAAAACAAATATTTTTGACATTTTTAAAATAATCATATTATATGTATGTGTTTATGTATATAAGGATCCGTGGATTGGATATATATATATATATATATATATAAGAGGTAGGTAGCTGATCATAGATATGTATGGACAAGAAAACTAGAGTCAGTTTGCCTAGTCCAGTTTGCCTAGTCGATCCTTAATTAATGTCCAACTCCTGATCATCATCGGCGCCGGATCTCGGTCGTCATCGGCAACATCGCGTCAAAATCGTCTTTAGTGTATTAGACAACCTTCCCTCCCGCTAGCTTCCAATTTGACAGTAGAGAAAGACATTATAGAAATTAAATATGGGAGAAATTGCTGAAACAAAACCAATTGGCTGAAAATTCGAAAGACATCATTAAATATAATGGATCTCATCTCATCCAAGGTGGTAGAAATTAATTTTGTTGCCGAATTAATTAATTTTCTAGCGCTTTCCCCCTACCCATTGTCAGTTAATTAGGAGCTTGAATTGATCAACTCCAGTTCTTTTTTTTTTTTTTCTGTTTCAGTCATTTACTTTGAGAAAGTGCATGATGAAGATTCAAAAAGTTTGTTTGAAGGATATTATTAGGCTTCCAAATTCCAATTATGACCTCTAGCTAGGAGTAATGGACAAGTTTGTATAGTTGGATATATGTGTGTTCTAGTTGTCTCAACTGACCAATCGAAATTAGGGTTCTAATAAAGTTAACTTTATGTGGGAGCTAGGCTTAAAAACTTCAAACAATAGCTTATTGCCCAAATAGCCAATCATCATTGCTGCTCTGTATATCAAGTTTGCTTCTCTCTCATTGTTGCCACCAATTTGCATATATAATTGCTGTCTAAATTACTTTTTGGAATTGAAGATGCTTAGTGTACATAAACTTTTTATGAAGTTCATTTTTAGTTTTCAGATCATCAGAAAGTCTTACAAATTAATGTGGTTTCACATAATTCCACAGATATATGTATAGTTACTGAGGTAAATTAACCTTGTATTATATATTATTATTATTATTATTTCATTTTTTACTGTAACATCAATTCTTTATGTAGAAAGTCTCTAACCTTGTAAAAACGTTCTATTTCACCCTTCTATTGATTATAAATGTTAAGTTTGGCGGAAAATGTCATATCAACATAAGATTATGGGGCTAATAATACATTTTGTTCTTAGTCTTATTCTTTTATCTTAAATGAGACCTTAACTTTTGTTTTCAGGCAAAATATCTTAAATTATATATTTTTTTTTTTTGCTTGAAACATTTTGATCCAATTTGGACCCAAGATTAATTTTGTTAATCAGAATAACAATTAAGTTGTGGATGATCAGACTTTTTAGAGTGAAGGTAAATCTACAATAGCCTCATGGTTTGAATACCTAATTTGGTCATTAAAAGATCAATTCAAATTTGAACCATAAACCAAAAGTTAGGGCTTTCGAGGATTGGATCCAAAATTGAGATTACATAGGCTGAATTGGAGAAATAGGATGCATGGGTGAGGGTCACCACGTGAAGGGCAAACAAACCCCTCAAATGGTGACGGTTAATGGTGATGGACTTGGCCGTTTTCGACCTCGACACTTGTCATGGGTTACGAACAACAACTTGGACACTTTGCTGCCTGATTTGAGGATGCTCTAATGGCCACTGTTTGTGATGGTGGCGGCTGTTGAGCTGCTGGATCTTGGACTTTGGTAGCCCTCAGGCTCGGCGGCCGTTGGTTGCACCGGTTGTGGCTGAAGAGGAACGGGAGCATGGTGGATGTAAAGATGATTGTTGTGTAGTTAGATGAAAAGTTTCCAGATTTCTGAGACAAAATGAAAGTTTTCAGAAATTAAAACTAGTTTTTCCATTTCAACTATCCAACTTAATGTCTATTGTTTACGAAAGGGCCAAGATTGGAGACTTTCTACGTAAAGAATCAAGGTTAGCGTAAAAGATGGAATGATAATAAAATGAATTTTATTGTTCACTATAAATTAGTTTTTAAATAAAATAAAATAAAATACTACACTTTTTTTGGCAAACCATACACATACATACATGTGTAAAAACGGTGTCTATAAACCTCATTTTTATTTACAAAATGTAAGTAAAAAATGTGTAAAATTAAATTTGGGCCACACTTTAATTTTGTATTGAAACCCATTATTCCAAACAAAAATCTAGAAATAAAAAAAAACAAATACATTCATAAAAAGAAATTGTTGACAAAAATTTGAGCCACTCATTAATGACTCTCTCTCTCTCTCTCTCTCTCTCTACGTGTGTGTGTGTGTATATATATATATTCTTTGTCATTCTTCTTTCTCATCATAAAACTATGGACAAATGCAACTTTAGCTTTTGTAGTTTATTTAATTGGTTTAGTTAGCCCTCAAATTACGAGTAAGCCTGTAGTTATTAAATTTTACAAATCAAATTGAGCTCAAAAAGTTACAAATGAGTCATGTTAATTTGTAATAGGAATTCTTAAAGAAATATATTTTTCTCTACTTTTTTTTAGTATAAAATTATAAACTCTTCCATATTTGGATTATTTTGCTTTAAAAATAAGAGTTGATATATTTATAAGTAATTCACCTTGAAAAGTAGGAGACCAACCTTTAATTTTTTTTTTGAAAAATAAATGAAATATCTAAAGTTTTACTTGTAAAAGTAACAACATTTTTTCTCTTTCGAAATTCATTTTTAAAGTTTCTAAATAATTGTAAAGGCCCGTTCAATTTAATATTAAATGCAAAGCATATATATTTAGTGCCTATAGAAGTACTGTTACTGATTAACTCAAAGAATTTTTATTTAAATGGATGTTTTTGTTTGTTTTTTTTTTCAACTAAAAAATCAACAAGAGATATATATTTTTTTAGATAGTTGTGTTATAGTTAAAGTTTAATTTTTGCTTAATACAAATTTTACGACTAATTATAATATAAACTTATATATAGACCATACTTTAAAAATATTCTATGTCTGCCACTATAGCAAACAATTGTGTACGTCGAGATTTGTTCATTTTCTCAATACTAGTGATAGAAGAATTCCGCACCTGTTGTGAAAAAAGAATAACCAAACCAAAACTTTTACAGAACCGAATTTTAACAAAATCATGTACTCGTAAATAGACATTTAAGTAGAATTTTGTGCAATATTACACAATGTCCTCTACCCGTTTCTAATTTCTAAAATATTTTATACATATAACACTAATTCTTTTATGGCCGTTAACGTTTGATGAGTTGGGCAGCACTAGGGGCCACATTTATCTTGGATGGTTGACTTCTTTTCTTGTCCACAAGTAATATAGAATCTGAAAAATGTAATTACATTCTCCCCGTAAAATTTGGTCCAAAATACATTTACACCCCAAATTTGGAAGCCTACATGTGCCCCTACGACTTCAACTCTTAAAAGTCTTTAAATTATCTGCCAATTATTTTTTAATAAATTTTTAATATTTAGTAAAAATATTAATGAGAATTTTAAATGATCTATTTTTCTTTTATGTAAATGCAATAAATATTTTTCTATCTATTGTTGCAAAAAGAGGATGGTGGTAAAGAGTAGGAATCCAAATATAGAGGATGTAAGTGTAACCAACATCAAACTTCAGGGCCGATAGTTGAGCCTAATATAAGCCTTTTTTTTGGTACACACAAAGGAATAAAAGGCAATCTAAAGGGCGTTCTTGGCCACCCACACCACAGCCATAATTTGAAACTCTAAATTCCAAGAACCGTCAACAAAGAAGATTATCGGCAAAGTGGTAGTCAAGGTGTATCCCCACAGAGCAAAGCTTGGAAAAGGTTTCGGTTAATCCAGCTTAAGAGTTCATGTTGAATGCTCCTTCGCTAACCGAATTTCTTGCTTCATCTCTTGATTATTTTGATAATGTGTGTCACATCTCTATGAATTCCTCGAAATGTTACTTAATTGCTGTTCAACCAAATGCACCATAGGGTAGCAATTATGCATTCAACAAACTCCAAATCCCATTTAAAATTAGAACACAACACACGATAGATTCAATCCAAAAAATCATATTGAGGGTCTTGCATAGAGGCCTTGTTCTACAAACCCTAAATGAGTTCAAGCAACAAGAAGAAGATGACTCAGATCCTTAGTCACCACCTACATTGTGGGTAGTCTGAATTGTCAACTACCCATCATTTCACCAGCTTCAGTTTCGTGGGGAGGATATTATGAATGTATTTTCAAATAAAAATCTTAAATTTACTGGGCAGAGACCCCCCAACCTAGAGTTTTTTGGAAAAAAACTTGTGTTTTATGAAAAAAATACTTTAATTTATTTTGGAAGAAATAATGTATATTAACTTTGGAACAATAAATAAAATGTTAGGAAAAAGAAAAGAAACACGTTTTTCAGTCAGTGTTGCAATTAGAAATGGTAAAATTTGACTCGACCCGAAGACCTGACCTAACCCACCCGAACCCAAGCTCGACCTGATTCGATTTGACCAGAAAGTTAATAACCCAAACCCGATTAAAGTGAAACCCGAGAAAACCCGAACCCGAACCCGACTTGACCCGAACCCAAAATAACCTAATGACTAAATCCGACAAGACCCGATTTTAACTTAAATCAATATAAAATATATGATTGACAAAGACTGTAGAAAAATTATGATTTAATATAGGTGGATGAGTTTTTTCTATTCTGCTGATTTATTTTGCGTTGTTGAGTAAGCGAGTGAGAACTATGAAAAACAATTGGTCAAACGGTGATAGAGAGATAAAAATAATTAGGTTTTAGAAATTATAATACCTCTTCTGTCCCATATTCTTTGAAATATTTAACTTTTTTGAATAGTTTGAATTCAATTTATTCATATTACTCATTATATCTCAAATTATTTGCACAATTCATATTTTAACAATTAATATATAATTTTTGTTTTCAACATTTTAATATATAAATAAACAATTTTATACATGAATAATAAATCAAGACCTACAAATTTTAAATATATTTTTTTTAATTTTTTAATAAATAATAATATAAATAAATTCATGTCAAACCAGTCAGAAAAGTTAAATGGATCAAAGAAAATGGGACGGAGGGAGATTATTTGTTAGAATTTTTTTTTAAAAGTATATATTTAGAAACTATAGGTCTTTATTTATTATTTAATATAATCATTTTTCATTTATATACTAAAATGTTGAAAATAAAAAAATTGTAGATTAATTGTTAAATAGTAAATATTACAAAGAACTTGACATAGAGGGAGTATTTTATTAAATAAATTATATTTTAATATATCTTCATAAATTTTATATTATTTTTATGTCTAGTTAAATTAAATTTTAATCAAAATCAAACAAAAAAATTGAATGAATTTAATGATTTTGGCTTATGTATTAATGAACCAAGTAAACCCGACAATCAAGCTGAATCTAGTCTAACACCCAATAACCCGACTTGATTAGATCCGAACCCAAATAAACTCGGCTTGACCCAACTCGAACACGAAATCTACTCAACCCGAACCCAAATAAACCGACTTGAACCCAACATTGACCCGAATACATGCTAACCCGATTAAACTTGAATATGAATGACCTGACCCAAACTTAACCCGACCCACCCAATTGGTATCCCTAGTTGCAATCTATATGGGTATATTGGAGCTCGATTTTCATGATCCTATTGAAGCTGATTGACGCAATTAATAAGGCATACATGAACTTTTTATGGGTCAGGGTAGCACAAGGTAGCAAGAAAATGCTGATTGCTTGGAAAAAAGTTACCTAACCAAAGAAAGAAGGGGGTGCCAATTTGCGTGACCTGCAGATATAGAATTATTGTTTAATCTTTAAACTTTTCTGGATGTCCATTTGAAAGCAGATTGCCTTTAGGTGGCTTGGGTACACCTTACTACATTAAAAATACTAATTTATGGACCTTGGCACCTAGGTCCATTGCTTTTGGTGTATGGTGTGATATTCTAAAAGCAAATGACTAGTTGAAGAAGAAATGCCCTAGGAGGGATGAGGCAGAGACCATTCTCAATAGTTTGAATCAATACTCTCTTATCTACCAGAAGGGAACAAAGGTCAGTTGGTATAAGATGACATGGAGAAATTTTTTGCTTTCGAAGCATAATACTATGGCTTGGATGTTATAATTGTAAAGATTGTCTACCCAAGATAAACTATATCAGTGGGGCATTCAAGGAGTGAACAGGTGTCAATTGTACTGGAAAGAAGTTGAGACATCCAACCATCTATTCTTCAAATGTGACTTCTCTTATCAAGTGTAAGGCAATGTACTTTTATAGTTAGATACCCGTCGGAAACCCCTTGAATGACATGATGAGGTTTTTTGGTTCAAAAATAGAAGGAAGGAGAAATCCATGGCTTGCCACATTAGTCGTGTAGCACTGGTAGCCTTTGTCTACCACCTTTGGCAAGAATGAAATAATAGACTGTTTGAACGAAATAATAGATCGAGTAGTTTCATAAGTTAAATTTGATGTGTTTGTTCGAGCTTGTCGTTTTAAATATGATAGATCACCATGATGGAGGTCTAACATGTGGACTTAATCTCTGTATTTCATTTTTCATGTATAGTTTCTGATCAATGAAATTATTATTATTATTATTATTATTGTTGTTGTTGTTATAATAAAAGAAGCACGTTTTTTTGGAACCAAACCAGAACAACTTCTAAATCTGCAAAAGAAGCCCAATATTGTTAGGAAATAGTGCCATTGGGTTGTCGTGCTACCTTGTTTTTTGGGTCAAATCCAAATTTAGTTCTTTAATTTTAAAGGTCATGTTAATGTGATCCATTAACTTAAAAAGTGACTATTAAAGTCTCTTAACTCAATTAGTATATCCTATTTTAGTCCTTTAGTCCCTACCGTCAGTTCAAGCATTCGTTCGGATGGACATTGTCTATGTTGCAACCCAACCGTCATGTGACATCCTTTTTTATGACAATAAGTGACAAAACTGGAAGAATAATAAATCTCAAAGTAAAATAGATATAAACAAATAATTTTCAAGACTTAAAAGGTTGATTAATCCAAATTTTACCCTCTTTTCATCTTTTCAACGCCCACTGCTCGCCATGCCAACCCACCCATGCTGGTTAGCATCTCGCCACCCCATTCCCACCGCCCACTCACGTCCTCCTCCACATCGGTCCTTGCCCTTTCCTTTCCTTTATTTCTCCTGCTTGGTGACATTTGTAACCGTTCCCATCTCGATCCCCTCTTCTCGTCCTAATTTCTCCCTCCCCATTTTCGATTTCTCCCTTTCCCCCCTCATATCTATTCAATTTCTCCCCTTCCCCTAATCTCCGTCGTTTAAGTCAAGAACTTCTCTGGCATGACCCTCTTTACATCGCTTGTAGTCCATTGGCAGTGACATTGCTCCTTTTGGAGGAGCCGTTGGAGAGACCAAAGGAACTAGTGGCCTATTTGCTTCAGAACAAAGGATATTTCTAGTTTGAGAACTGAAAACCGATGAAGGCTATGCTAGATTTGTGAAATAAGTAGCTGGGCATGCCAAATTCATTCGCCATGCTAGAAAGTACATTTTTTCATTGATGAAAGAGGGATTCGAATGGTGGTTCAAGGGATTCGAGCGCTGGTTCAAGGGATTCGAGCAGCGACTCAGTGGAAGTGGTGTGAGGTGGAGCAAAGATGGCGGCTTGGAACTGTCAGCGGTGGCTAGGCTTTGCTTAGAATTGGGGAAGATGAACTTTGGGTTATTTGAGTTTCAAGTCCTTAAGATTATTGTTTGTATCAGTTTGGGTTTCAATTTTCATTTCTGTACAGTTTGGTCATCCATTTTAGTTAAGGACGAAGCTACACTGCTATGTAGGCAAATTCTATCAGAAATAATACCTAAACTAACAGCAGAGACCAGAATAGGACTTGCTAATTGAGTTAGGAGATTTTAATAGTCACTTTTTAAGTTAAGGGATCACATTAGGATAACCTTCAAAGTTAAGGGACTAAATTTGAATTTTACCCTTTATTTTCCCATCAAAAATTGGCACAAGGAGATCGGAAAAGTTTTATGATAAAACCACTAGTTCTTTAATTTTGGCCCCACTTGCCCCCGGCCAAAAAAATAAAGAAAGGATAGCCAGTGACATTGTTATAAAAAATAAAATTAAAAAAAAAAAAAGATAGCGAATGACATATTTGAATCAGGACTTACTCTGTTCATTCGATACTTGGGTCTTCTGGATTCAATTAATAAATGAAAGAGATGAGAAGAAGGGAAGGGAGAGAAAGTTTGAGAGTTAGTGAAAAAACAAGCATATAAAAAAAAAGTGGGAAATAATAATTCTCTCCTTTCGGCTATATATATTTCTTCCATCTAATTCCACCAAGAGTCATACTAATTTTCTATTCCCTGCCGTCCCATTAATCAAAAGAGAGCCTTAAAGATGGCATAATAAGGTAAAAATTTTCTTCAATGAAAAAATGGCAAAATAACAAAAATGAAAAAAGAAAGTATTGTGAATCATTCATCACCTAGATCTCAGCTCTCCACCTTAAAATAAGCCCTTGAAATAACCTGAATTTTCCCGTCATTGTAACAAATTGATCACATCCCAACAGAAAAATGCTCCTAAAGAAATCATATGAGCGAAAAAGAGATGGGTAAATGCGGCTAGCTGAGAATTGTGCTAAAGGAAATAATTTGTGGGTAAATGTGGCTAGCAGAGAAGTGTGCTGAAGGAAATAACCTGTGGTGGAAGCCTTCTTGAAATTCATTAGGAAAGACTAGGATGGGAGTCCCTATAAGTAGAAAAATACATTCTTATAGTTTGATTAAAATCAACGTTGAAAATCAAATCATAGGAGTGGTCTCTCTAGTGAACTTGAAAGAAGTAAGCTCCACGCTAGAAAATGTCCCCAAGAGTAAGTAGCGCTAAAAACAAGGCACTGTATCTTAATGAACACATTAATAAAAATCTCTTTAAGCCTTGTATTCCTCGTTTCTTGCATTTGAGCTGTTGCTTGAGGAATGAGCCTGTCTGTTGGAGACATTTTCTCTTGAACTTGGAATGTGACTGTTTTCCAAAAGAAGAAAAAGTTTCCTAGTTTCTTGTTTGCATTATGCTCTGCTGCAAGTGTAAACTCCTGTTCTTGATGGCATGTCCCAACAGTTTTGGGGTATTACAGCAAAAAAAGATGGCGTAATTCCTTGACAAGTACTTCCAACTCATCACATAAACTCAGTTGTCTTGGTGATCTTATGTTACTTCATACTTGAATCGGGATACAGGTGTAAACACCTGATGTATCCCGCATTAGTGCAACGAAACATTGCTAGTTTGCTCTGTATCTTTAGTGTGTCAGACACAAATACAAATCTGTTTTTAAGTGACCAACAACAACATGGGTCTGGTAAAGGGCTCGTCGTGAATGAATCAGCATGGGAATAACACAGAAGGCATCTACTTTCAGTGTATAGCTTTGCATATGTTGTCCACATATTTTCCAGTATGATGCTTGCAGACATATTGAAGTAGAGAAATGATGCTTATATAGCTAAACCTTACCTCTCCTTCAACCTTTTCTTGGAAGTTGCAGTTCCTCTCACCGAGTTTCATTTAGGAACAGCAGCTAAAGAGTTTCCCCAAACTCGAAGACCGGCCTGATCTTGTCTGTGAACAAACACAAAGAAGGAAAATGCAATGAAGCATGTACCGTGAAGAGAAACCTATTACTAGTTAGAATGTTATGTTCTTTTCTTTAGATTGTTGCAACTTACCACGTTGTTGTCTCTCTGAACTGCTCCACCAATATTAGGTTTGTGTTCAGCCATCTTCAAATTGTTGGTGAACTTTTCAAGCATAATCTTATTCGTATCATCAGGTGATTGTTTATTACCTTCGGGAATCGCCTGCATGTTTAGACCTTTTGCTTCTTCGCTCCCTTGGTTTTTGGGGTCAAAACTTGAAAGTGACAACTGCAAATCAATTGAGAAACATCCATCACTAAACAGACTACTTGGAGTTGGAAGAGCACTGTGGTCTCCAGGACTAGGAAGAAGGGTGGACATGCCGCTCTCCGAATTCTCTTCTGCTTGCCTTCTCCTTAGATTAGGAGACACCCAACCAATTCTCAACTTCCTACGGTTTCCAAAATGATCACGTCCTCCTATACAAGTTTTAGGGCTATTCAATCTTTCGTCCCATCCAGCTATTGCATTGGAAATGTTATTTCCTCTCCTGCTTTGCACTATCAGCTCAGTCACTTCATTGTTGTCAGTCACATAACCCAAATCTGGACGAGACTCTACCTTGAGATCACCCATTGCACAGCCTAGATGGGTGTCATAATCACATATCCGACACCGGTAGAGCCATTCATTATAGCTAACTTCCTTGCATACATCACAGAATATGTCAGGAGGAGGCGAAAACTCGAGTTTGAGGGGATGGGGATGAGAAGTACTTTCCACAGAAAACGGGAGCGCAATGCATAGAATGTGATAGCAAATGCTACAATCTGTGCAGGTATAGTAGAAGCCAGTGACCTGATCCCCACAGGCACTGCATTTGAAGGCGCCTTCAGCTGATAACGGCATTGCAAGGAGGGTTAAAGGGTGAGCAGGGTGGCTGGTGTGCCGGGTTTTCTTAGGCAGGTTGTAGCAGACGTGGTGAAGGAAGAAAGGGCAGGTCTTGCATTTGTAGTAGTGCTTCTTACCGAATACAATATTAAGCCCACATCCAGAGCAATCCGAGTCCTCTGATGGCGTCCCATTAGACTGCACCAGTGGATGCTGATGACTGAAATGTGGATAGGTTTCTACCATCCCCAGAACTTTTGTTCTCTCCATTGTAGTGAAAAAATGAAGATTCGAATTAATGTGCAGAGCTTCGGAGGCATATGCCGGCCACGGGTGAGACTTTATCGACCAAAACGTCTTAGCTTCTTCTATGCTTTACCTTGTTATTATAAGAGGGATGGCCGGCAAAAATAGATGGAAGAAGCCTTCATGTTCTGACTCTTCCTGTGGGTTTTGGTGGTTTGCTGAATTTAGGCTTCTTGTTTCCTTTTTGTAATTTGTCCCATCTCCCATTTATTTATACTATATTTTTTGTTATTATTAAGAAATTAAAAACCTCTCAATGGCTACAAATTTTATTTACTTAAAGAACTACACATCTACAAAACTCAGGAACCAAAGCTGTACACATAAAAGCTAATACATGACTCCAAAATAACAAGTAAACAAACACTACTACACAAGAAACAAAAGCTAGAACATAACAGTAACAGACATGTCTTCTAGCTCTGATTTCTATTATACACTGGTAATTAATATAGGTAAAACACAAAGCTCAGCCTATGTCCTGCTTGCCTTACTAAGTCTCTGATCCCTTTCTTGGCAAATGGAGTAGATAAAAGCTGCAAAATACGCCTTCCAAGAATGACCTTCAATAGCCCCAGTTTCAGTGACATAACCATCAACTGATGAATTTTTGTTTGTTTTCATGGTTTATTTTGCTGCAGAAACCTCCTCCTTTATCCCACTTTTGGACCCATCTACACCAAGGTATATGGAGTTTATTACTGACTCGTTGGCATATATGTGGGATCTGTCTTTGTACCACAGTATTGATCCGTACACATCTAAGACCCGTCTCCTCCTAACCATTCTTCTCTTCATATTTAGATTCTTCCCTTTAGATCCTATTCGTGTACCATCTCACCAGACATGAAGTGCTTCCAAGGAAAAATCAAAAACCACAAGTCCAAATGCGATTGTCAAATAAGAAAAGAACTCAAATCTAAATATTTTTGAAATAAAATATAATTAATTTCTTACCTTACTCTGCCAAGCCTCGTTGCCAGCTTATTGGAACCAGCCACCATTGACAGTTCTAAACCCATATAACCTAATTACCAACTCAAGGAATTCCTTTTCTTTTCAATATTTCCCAGAATCTCTCAAAGACTTCACAGATAATATTCTTACTTGTACTTCTACCTTTTTAGTTATTAAAACATGGTTGCATGAGAAAACCTTATTTTCCCAAAATCTGGCCAACTCTTTTTTTCAAAGAATAAACGGAAATTAAAGAAACTAACAAGGGAACAACTGCAAAAGAGAGCACAAGAAATTTTGAATTGAAACCAGAAAGACAAGGCAAACTCACCATCTTTGCTAATTTCTTGACGCATTAGTATATGATTTGTAGACACCAATGGAGGGGAAAAACTCACCATAGATTGTCTAGGCTTCCCAGCAAGCCTAAATCAACCAGTCCCCTTTCAGTGATGTTGCTCACCCAGTCCCCATGCAACAACAAAACAGGCCCCTTTTCTGTGATTCTGCCCCAGCTCTCCCC
This sequence comes from Aquilaria sinensis, assembly GCA_005392925.1. Classification (NCBI taxonomy): domain Eukaryota; kingdom Viridiplantae; phylum Streptophyta; class Magnoliopsida; order Malvales; family Thymelaeaceae; genus Aquilaria; species Aquilaria sinensis. The sequence goes on along the minus strand of SMDT01000481.1, from coordinate 24,373 downwards.
TCACCCGACCAAGGCTGTCTCTTATAGGTTGCGCCTTCACTTTTTGCCTCCACCCCATGACAATCCTCATTTATCCGTCCCTGCCTCTAATTCATAGCTCCCTATCTTTCAGACTTGAGCTTTGCCACCTGCCTTCGCTTCCTACCTTCTATTTTTTCCTTCTCTCCAATAAAGCAACACATCTCCGTACCTTTTCTAATAGAAACCGTATACCAGTTCCAGTTGTGTCAAATTCTCTTTGATAAGAGCTTCTTAAGCAGACATGGCAAAAAACGGGGGGTTGGTGGAGGTTTTATATAGTGATGATGTCATTTATTGCTAAGTAATTTTAACTTGTATGCTTTAACATGGTTTTAGAGCCTAAAACAGTAAAATTTACTGCACCTAGCCGTTGCCAATATAATCAATATCATAGAGCCAAAATGACATACCCTTGATGCTTGTTTCCAATTGTTTTTACCCTCATCTTGTTCTTCATCTGTGTCTTTCTCCTGTCCTGGGCTGCCCATTACGTCAACCCAATAACCAAATCTGGGACCGAAATTCCAAAAAATTCATACTAGTTTCTTTATATCCCTTCAACTTAAATCCAAATCCATGTTATGAGAGAAACACGCAACACACTCCTCAACCTTGTGGCACTTGTGTAGCTTCTATATTAAAGAAAAAAAAAAGAGCCAATATTAAAGAAGAAGAAGAAAAAAAAAAAGGAAAACACATGAAAACTGTATAAATCTTCGCAATGAAGCATCAGTTGCAGGCAATATAGGTTGAGTTTGTGGTTAAGAGGGGGAGAGAAGAATTTGAGGATAAAAAAGAAAGATGGGTACTCGATGTGGACATGATTAAAAGAGTGGGTTTGAAACTACCATGGATATCATAGACATATGTCTAATTAGACATAATATTGAGTTTACAATTTTACCCTTTACCCTAACTGTTTCTTTCTTTCTCTCTCTTACCGCCGCTCCGCAGATTGTTTCTCTCTCTCTCCCCCTCTCATCGCTGCAGCCACCGACCGCAGCTCCGAACTCTAATCTCCTTCGCGCGGCGATCTCTGTCACGCACCGATCACCGTTGTACACTGATTTCCGTCGAGCACTAGCATCCTAGGCAATTTGACGAGACATATTAGTCCAGGCAATTTGCTGAGATGACAACGCTATAGTATTGTCGGAGATCTAACGTGATGACCAGCCGACGCGATGACGAGCTGCAAAGGCAAATGCCGATCCAGAGGCGATGCGACCGATGATGATGTTCGAAGCGCGATTCAAGCCGGAGATGAAAGGTCCAGGTGATTTGATGAGATGATGATGATGCAGTATTGCCAGAGATCCGATGCGATGACAAGCAATGAAGGCAGATGCCGATCTAGAGGCGATGTGACTGATGATGATGTTCGACAAAGGTAGTCCAGGAGCAGCAGCAGCTACAGATCTAAAAGCGGCAGTTGTGGAGTCGACGGTTGTGGAGGAAAGGAGGCGGTGGCAAAAGATCAGAGATGAGGTGAAGAGAAGAAGAAAAGGTAGACGAGAGGCAAATAAAATATTTATAGATAGGAGGCGGACACTTTTTTTATTATTTTCGCATATATTGACTGAGACACTTTTGAATATTTTTTCAGACATTTTTTAATATCCAGTCAGACACTTTCTTATTACTTCTTATACTACTTATTTTTTTATAATTATTTATAAATTACTTCAAACGCTTTCAAATACTACATTAGACATTTTCACATATTATTTTCAGACATATTTGCTCATTAAATCAGACACTTCTTTTATTATTTCGTATATACATTTTTTTATCATGAAAATAAATTGTTTGCGTATTGCTTTAAACATTTTGTCACTTTTCTTTAGACACTTTTACACATTCATTCAGACACTTTTTTATTGTTTCAATTAGTTATTTTTTAATAGAGTAAATTATCTACATATTGGTCAAACACTTTTAAATATTTGTTTAGACACTTTTCGGTATCCATTTAGACACTTTTCATTTTTTTGAACATGACATATGATATATACGGCGAGATCATGATGTACGACAGTTTGGTGGTGGCACTAGCGCTAGTGCCAGTGCCAGCGCCAGCGCCGGCACTGGAGGAGACAATAGTAGCAAGTTAAGATTTTTTGTAGAGAAAAATATTTTAACTAAGGGTATTTTTGTCAATTTTTTTGATAATTTATGCCTTATATATAGAAGATTAAGGAATGTGTTAGAATGCCTAATTAGACATAGGTGCATAATAAAAGAACTAATTCGAAACGGTGCCTCGAGTTGAGCAGTGTCCATAATGTCAATCAAACTAGCTGGTTTAAGGACACTTTTTTTTTTGTCTTTTTTAATCTTTGGCAAATGAAACCTTCCCGTAATATAACAATTCTACCTAAACCTCCCTGTAACTCATAGTAGGTAGAGTTTCTTGCCAAAATCATCCCTACATTAAGGCATGTATGGTCAAATATTGTACCCGCAACACCCACACAAATGATCTATATAATAGAAAATAAATTTAAAACATAAACTATTATAATTTACCAGAAGCAACATTAACTACATTGAAATTTAAAACAAATATCACAAACAAACATGATGTCAAAATGCATATAGGAAGAAAAAAAAATTGATGATCCACACTTATATTAGACTATATATCATTTATGACTTGCAAAATATTAAAAATTTAGAATTAGATTGTATTGGTTATGATTGTGTATATTGTGCATGTATTATTTTAAATACTAAAGCATTATATATTACATTCAGGGAGGCTATGTGACAGGTTTAGGAATGGTAGATTCGTAAACTTGTACACTTATTGTACCCGATTCAGGTAGGATTAGTTAAATTTGTACCCTCCTCAAGACTTTGCGAGCAGATGTACATTCGGATTTGGGTGGCTAGGTCTAAGGTAGGTAGGGTATTGTTTTGACATCCTTAAGTAAAACCAATATTCCCCTAAATCCATAAATCAGTATTCCTCTAAAAAAATATTCCCCTAAATCCAAAACAAAACAAAACAAAACAAAAACAAACAAATGAAGAATAAACAAAAACCCAATACAAAAAAAAACCACTTACGCCATCTTAAAATCAAGGGACTCTATTGATTAAAATGATCATATGAAGCCTTAACCTTTTTGTATAAGACTTTCTTTATATTATACTGTCCACAGCCTTTTAGAGTGGGGCTATAAGTATAAACAAGTAAAATGTTCAATGAACAGTTCATGAATGATTTGACTTATTTAGTTAAATGAACAAATATGAATAAATTATGGTATTCTACCACTCAAAGCTTATCCATCCCTCCAACCGGACGACCCTCTTGTGGGCAAAAAAAAAAATTTCAATGCTCCAACAAGACAATAACAAATGCAAGGGCCACCAAACAATAAACTGGGAGGTCAAAGCTATTGTTACTTGATCAAATGGATTGTCAGCACAGAGGAATGGGACTTTAGCTATCATGTAAGGGCTTCTTCTTGGTTTTCAATCCATGTGAAATGGTGGATCAAACAAGAAATCTCTTGATTAAACACCGTGGGTTAACAGCCAGTTCTCCAAGTGGCTAGGTTTGTGCAATAGCCGGAAGGACACGGTGAGGTGTGTGCGATAGGGGGCGGCTGGTGTCAGGATGGAGACTCTGGTTTCACAAAGATTAGTTGAGTGGCACAAGGCTGTAATTCTACCTAAACTCAGGGGTTGTCACAAATAGCATCAATTGGGTTAAGAAAGACCCATTCGAGACAAGCCAATCTCATCCCATTAATTTAGCCTCTTTAACCCAAGCCAAACTGTCCCTTAATTTCAAGTTTGTACTTGTTGATCAATAAGTAAAGATGAAATGATTAGATAAGGGCTATATTAATGTTCTTATTACTCACGCATCCATAGGTTTTAAAAGTTTAAATAATTTATGGGTTATAAGGTATTTATATGTAAAAATAACATGTTCAGACCAAGGTGTTAAATACCGTTACTGCTAGGTATACCGCATTTTGAATTTTTAAGGTATATCGCATGATATACCGTATCGCATACTGTTACCGTTTTCACAAAAAAATAAATATTAGAATATTATTTTAAATTGACATAATTTATTTAATAATTTATTTTTACACATCTTATATGTATTCTAATTTTTCTCATCATAATTTATCCAATATAAATAAAATATATATGATAGAAGATATTTAGTTGGGGTAAAATGCACTAGAAATCCAATTGGGAGATATTATTCAACACCATAGGGATCTTCAAGCTGCTACCATATATTTAAATTTTATATTAATTAAAAAAAGTAACAAAAAAAATAAAAATAATTGTTTATTTTATGATATGTGTATTATTTATATTTTAATATTTTATATATTTATGATATTTTTTTATGTAAAATAAAAAAATAGCCACAAAAAAATACTGCAGTACATATCATACGATATTTGTAGTATAACCCGGTTTTTTGACAAAATGCATACAAAAAGTGAGTGTCTAAGCGATGTGTGGTATACCGCAAAATACCGCGTGATAAAATAATAAGATATAAAAATATTTATACCACATATCACATACCTGCAATAAATAATATACCGCATGATATATAATAGTATACTAAAATATTTAATACTATGGTTTCAGACATATTCTTTAAACGCATATGCATAAGAAGCCAAGAATTACAATGTGGAGCCCCACCGCGTGCAAGGCAATCGCACTCAATCACGCTAGCTACTGCTTATGATGCCCGCATTGACTTTCCATAATTTGCTATTAGCTACCCTGGTTAACGAGTACCCAGAAAAAATGAAGTTCACAGGAAAATAAGAGACAAATCTACTGCTAGAATTTGAGAGAATTACTAATAAGCTGGACGGAACATTGTACAGTACTGTCTTACTGTTGATGACATTGAAATATTAAAATTAATGAATTATTATATCTATAAAATATTAATTTTTAAATAAAATTAGTTCTGCACAAAAAATATGAAAATAAAAATAAATCATTTTTATTTAAGTTAACTCAGCCTAAAACGAATTGAGTGGATTTGGGAAAGGTGTTGGGGAATTGGATACGGGCTGGCAGCTTGGGCTTTTGATTTGGGCTTCTTCTTATTGGATACGACTATTAATCTCTATTTCCCATACACCTTTTATCTTATTTTCCCATTTTTCCTTTATTAGAACTACTAGTGTATTTCATGCATTTGTGCTTAGTACCTAAAACTAAAAAATTTAAGAAATAAACGACCAAAATTAGTTCAGTGCTATCCCGCTAAAAGGTATTCATAAGTAAAGGGAGAGGAAACACTTACTTTTTCGAAACCATGAAGAGATTTGAACCAGTATTAAGGAATTATATGAGAGATCAGAGAGATTGGGTTCAAAACCTTAGGGCTAATTCATTTTAGCTTAAGTTAACTGACTTAATTTTACATTTCTATCTTTTTTGCTTAAAACTAATTTCATTTGAAAGTTAATACTCCCTCCGTCCCGATTTCTTTGATCCATTTGACTTTTTGAGCTAGTTTGACTTGAATTTTTTTATATTATTATTTATTAGAAAAAAATTAAAAAACATATATTTAGAAACTATAGGTCTTGATTTATCATTCACATATAAAAGTTTTTCATTTATATGCTAAAAATGTTTAAAATAAAAAATCATAGATTAATTGCTGAAAAGTGAATGGTGCAAAGAATTTGAGACGAATGGAGTATTATATAAATGCAATAATCTATTTGAAAGTAAAGTTTTATAATATTGTTAAATTTTTATGAATTTTTCTTTTTTTATGCATAAAACTAGAAAAATTCATAAAATTTTAGTGAGATTACAAAAATTATATTTTTAATGAATTATTGCACCTACATATGTTGATTTTTACTTAAAATTAGTTTCAAGTAAAAAATACATAAGAATAAAAATAATCCTTTTTAAATTCAATTGACTTAAGTTAAAATGAACTAGTTGTTAACCTCCTCTATATCCCTTTGGCCGTTTAGCAAATAGGCGAAAGGGCTGTAATGAAATATGTACCTTTTGAGCAACACATTAATTATACTTCACTAGAGAAAAATTAAAAGTTATACTCTCTGGGTTTAATAATATTTGCCACTTTTTAACTTTTTAAAATTTAGTCGGCTTGTTTTTTTTGTTAATATTTGAAATTTTTATTTGAAAAATACTATTTAGAAATTAAAAATTTTGATTTATTATTTGCACCCAAATTTATATACTTATTTTTCATTTACAAAAAGAACTATATAGTCAAACTCAAATTTAAAAAGCCAAAAATTAACAAATATTATGAGACAAGTTTGTGACATTCTTGCTAAAAGTTTTTTTTACACTAAATGATATAATAATCTACTATTGGAGACAGTCGATTTGAATTCAAGTTAGCCAATTGTTGTATGATTAAAATTTAGATATGTTCTCATCACAAGCCTCTAAGCCTGTAAGTTTCGTTGGTAAAAGCTAATACTACACGCTAACATTAACAATAGAAGTCAAAATGTATTATCTTTCAAACCAAGCACCAACATCAATCACGCAGAAAAGGTCCATATGTTTTAGTCGTCATGGCCGAACTTTTGAAAACTAATTTCTCTAAACTTGATGATGATAATTGATTAATTAATCATGGCCTTGGTCAATCGCATTGTAGAATAATATATATATGCCTTCAGTAAGAAATTTCAACGAGTAGCCAGCCTTGATTGACTGGCCCATGATTTACTAATCGTTACTACTAGTAAAACTTTTAGAAAGTACCAAGAAATTGCTCGGACTTCCACCTAAAGTACGAGTCCTCTATTTTTTTTTTTTCAAAAGAACCATGTGAAAGTCATCATATTGTAATTTTTTGGGAAACTTATAATTACCCTTAAGTGTGCCCTAATTTATAGTTTATTATCTATATTTTTAAATTTTTATATTTTACCCTTATATTTTTTATATTATTTGATAACAATTTCTAAAATTATATTTAAATTGTATGATAGTCATTTTTAAGTAATTTTAATACCTTTAATATTTTTTTATAATTAATAGAAATTTAAATTTTTTTTCTATAAATATATTTTCCTACTTGTAAATGCATATTAGTATATTTTAAAAATCAGTTAACTATGAATAAAAATAAAAAATATTAAAATTACTTGAATATGATTATCAGATAATTTAGATTAGAGTTTCTGAAGTTGTTGTCAGACACTGTAAAGAAAACATAGGTAAAGTATAGGTTTTTAAAAATAAAAAAGATTAAGTGTAGATTAGATCAACCACCGGGGCGTTCTTGTAATTCCATTTTATTTTTCCTTTTTTAAAAAAAACCTAGAAGGGTAAACTAGAGTTTGGAGGGAAAAAGCCAAAAGGAACCAAACAGTAATGGGACCGTGTCATTTTTGAGAGGGCACACATTACATCACCTGGTGTTACTTGTAGGTCTCGTTTCCAGCTCAATTCAGTTTTGGGAAACTTACAAAAAAACCCCGTTGTATGACCTACACCTAGAACTTTGTATATTAAAAAACCTAACATTTGTTACTTTGTCTGCTAAGATACTGGGTTCAAATACTGTTACTACCCATTAACTTTTAACAATCACCCATATCAACCCCAAGATTGATCTCGTACAAAAATCTGGAGCCAGCAACAATTTGTGGTGGTATCTATTGCCAGTCTCCTTGCTCACTGCTCAGGTATCAACAAACAGTAAACCATACAAACAAAAGCTATAATTCCTTTTTCCCTTAAAAAGTAAGGAAAAGGAAAGCTGTAATTCTCAAGATCTTTTTTTTTTCTTTCAAAAAAACCTCCTATGTAAAACTTGACTTTGATTAATGAAGCTCGTAGCTCGTATGTTTCTTCACTGTAACCATTAACAGGGTTTTTTTTTTTATTGTTTTAAAGAAAGGTTTAGACCACTCTGTTTCACTAGATGCAGAATTGATGTAGGGTGTCTCCAATGCTTTTCCCACTAGTGTTAAAATTGGCCATGGCGACCTTCGAACATCACATGCACACAAGTCCGATTGAACATCATTTGCACTTTCTTTTCTTTTCGAGAGCAGCCAAAGCCAAACCATATCAGTATAACTGACGTATCCTCCACTTGGATGGCTCCAGATTCTAATCATGCCAAGTATCACCGGCAAATCCCTGCACTGGGACCGCGAATCAACTATCCCACAAGCATAGGTTGGCAAAACCACGCCTCCGGCAACAGCTTTGTGAGTTCCAAGGAGGATGAGTCGTTTTAGCTCCAGATTTCAGCCTCGTCGAACCAAAATTGGTTTTGCCTCAAAAGTCTCCATCAAGCCCCCTGCCCTCCTCCGCTGTTCCAATCCTGCAGCCCGCCATCGACGCCGTTCCAGCAATCTCCTCTCTCGATTGCGTTCATGGGTACTCGGTCAGATTCCGCAAAAATCTAAATGGGCTTTCGTCTTTGTGTGTTCCATTCACTGTGTGCTGAGCCTTGTGGACATTTTTTTGTTCTTCCGGGTACCACTTTTGGTTGGCTGGATTCACAAATATTGTGTTGAAGTTGACTAGTTGAAGATGATGGCTTATTAGATGCAACATTTTAGGGGTCACAGTTTACTAGTGAGAAAGCCAGGGAAAAAGCTGGGTTTTACCTATTTTTTTGTTCAACTGACAGTCATGGAAACAATGCTTCAGGGGCAAATTGTAGGTTTTTGAATATGCAAGGGGATTAGTGTAGGTTAGGGTATAACACAGGGGAAATCTCTGTAAATTTCCCTAATTTTTAATAACTCGGGTCATTTCACGATGTAACAACATTATCTTTCTTACAACAATAAATGCGGATTATATAGGTAAGCGTCTAAGCGATACGAAAACGATCGGAAAGTTCTTTTTTACTTTTCCTTCCCTCTTGTGAGTATACCCTTCATAAATGTACCTTCCAAGCTACTAAAATCAGCCCGGCCCCAAAAATCTAGAAAATTAAAGCCATATTTGATGTTTTGTTCCTTGAAGCTTCTGTTACTTCTCCTGGCAGCCCTCCCCCTCTGGAGGCGCTCCAGCGGCTTAAACTTCAACTTCTCCAGCTTCCCTGCCGGAAGAGACTCGCAGCTGTTTCTGAGTGACAATTCGAATGTGTTCAAAGACGCCATCCAGGTCACGCCAGACACACGTGCCGCCTCCATCCAGAACGCCGCCGGCCGGGCCTTCTACCGGGACCATTTCAGGCTTTGGACCCAAAAGAACGGCAGAGCAGTGGTGGCTCCATTCAACACCACTTTCGTCCTTAATATCCTGAACCAGACGGCTCCTGGGGGCGAAGGCCTGACCTTTGTGTTGAGCGGAGATGATAAGGTTCCAGATAACAGCCACGGAAAATGGCTCGGCCTCGTCAACTCGACCACCAACGGGACTTCTCAGGCCGGGATCGTCGCGGTTGAGTTCGATACGAGGAAGAGCTACCCTCAAGATGTTGACGATAACCACGTGGGACTCGATATAAACAGTTGCTATTCCGTCACGCAAGTTCCGTTAAGTCCTTACGGAATTTTGCTTGGAGGAGGCGTTGATGTTCGGGTTTCTGTTATCTATGACGGGACAAGCATATCTGTTTTTGTGTCCCAGGACCAAACACAACAGAACCTCGAAGCCAAAGTTCCCGTGTTTTCTGTTCCCATCGATCTCTCGGCTCATCTCCCGGAATCTGTCTTTGTAGGGTTCTCAGGTTCAACGAGCAATTACACAGAGCTGAACTGCGTAAAATCATGGGAATTCAATGGTGTGGATATAGAGAAAAAGACACAATATTTGTGGGTCTATATTATGGTCCCGATACTGGCCCTGGCTCTGATTGTCCTCGCTGCGTTTTCTCTGTATTGGTACAGATATGGAAAGGAAGGGGATGGAGCCTATCCGGATCTGGAAGATCACATCAGGGACTCAACGGCGCCAAGGAAGTTCCGGCTGAGGGAACTTAAGAAGGCCACAGGCAATTTCAGCCCGACGCAGAAGCTTGGGAAAGGCGGTTTCGGAACAGTCTACAAGGGAATTTGGAAGAAGACAGAGATAGCCGTCAAGAGGGTATCAAAGAAATCACACCAAGGTAAGCAAGAATTCGTAGCGGAAGTCACAACAATCAGTAACTTGAACCACAAGAATCTGGTGAAATTAATCGGTTGGTGCTACGAAAAACACGAGCTCCTTCTCGTGTACGAGTACATGCCCAACGGGAGCCTCGACAAGTTCATATTCACCGAAGAGGAGGCAGCAGGAGAAGAGGAAGCGAGGCGGAACCTCTGCTGGGAATCGAGGCTCAGCATAGTCCACGGGGTAGCGGAGGCGTTAGACTATCTGCATAATGGCTGCGAAGCAAGGGTGCTCCACCGGGACATTAAGGCCAGCAACATAATGTTGGATTCCAATTATGAGGCTCGGTTGGGGGATTTCGGGCTGGCACGGACCATCAAACAGAAAGGGAAGACTCACCACTCGACGGCAGAGATTGCAGGGACACCGGGGTACATGGCTCCGGAGACACATTTCATCAGCAGGGCAACTGTTGAGACGGACGTGTATGCCTTCGGGGTGCTAATACTCGAAGTTGCTTGCGGCCGGAGGCCCTGTTGCGCGACAGAGGCTGACAGTTACAGCAACAACATTGTGAGTTGGGTGTGGGAGTTACACAGGAACGGGGAGATCGTCGCAGCTGCGGATGCTAGATTGGGTGGCAACTTCGCCGAGGAGGATATGGAAGCAGTGCTGGTTCTCGGGCTGGCTTGTTGCCACCCGGACCGGCATTGCAGGCCTTCCACGAAAATGGTGCTGCAGGTTCTGAAAGGGGAAGCTGATCCTCCCTCTGTTCCTCTGGAGAGGCCTGCTTTTGTGTGGCCTGCTCCGCCGCCTTCCTTCAGTGGAATATTGGATTACTCCGCTGCGAGTGGCCACTTGACTGTGCTCAGTGATCTCACTGGGAGATAACATCACGAATCGGAGAATCGTAACAATTTCCCTTCAACAAGTACAAGAACAGGAAAAGGCCTAAATTTTTAACAATGGGAAGCTTCTGTTTATTTCGGGTGCTTATGTTTGGTACTTTTATCCTTGTAAATATAATATATTTATCAATACCGCGTTGTCCGTATAGGTGTTTATGGCAATAACACTAGAGACTCGTGTTGGAGGTTTGGAAAATCAGTTAGGCCATACTCCCTTCATCCTATATTTTTTATCACATTTATTTTTTAATAGTTAATTTATAATTTTTTTATTTTTAATATTTTAGTATATAAATAAAAAACTTTTATATAAGAATGATAAATCAAGATATATAGTTTTTAAATATATATATTTTTAAATTTTTTTCTAATAAATACTAATATGAATAAACTCATGTCAAACTATGTGAAAAAATCAAATGGTGTAAAATATATGAGATTGAGGGAATAGCTTTTAGTGTAAGAGGTGGGACAAGTAATTTCTTCTATTATGAGACTTCTATACTTAATACAAAAGTTACTCCCTTAGCTTGAGGTGTTCAATGGGCCTACCCACTCCACTTTAAGACTAGTTGGGTTTGGGCCAGGTTGGTGAGTGTCCAAGCCTAGGTTGGACTTTGTTTAAAAAAAAAAATTTGTTTAATTAGTTTTGCATTACTATTTCTTTTAAAGAAAAAAATACCACTTCCAAACTAGATTTTATTAACTGAAAAACCAAATGATACTTACAAAACTAGAATGTGTAATACATGAGGAACTGATGAAACATTCCAACAATTACTATATAGGAATACTAATAGTCCTCATCGGATAGGTCTTCTTGTTAGAACTAAAAACAACATTTATGTCAATCATGGTTGCACTAACATACCTCTTCATACAGCAGCCCCATCCATTTATTCGGTTTTCCTATTTTCCTGGAACTATAACCTGTTTTTGGCTACAACGGTTGATTATATATGCACAGGCAAAAATTGCACATTTTCAACCTTGCATCCTTCTCATAGTGAAATGTAAATTCCGACCATACCCAAGATGGTCTTCCCCCAAATTTTACAACTTAGATTAGAATGCCTTTATGAGCCAGACAATCTTCCTACAAAAAAAAGACTCATTTTCGGTGGTGCAGGATGAAGAGTCAACTACACCATTACCCTTTTATTTTCCTCTTGATGTCATTAGTGAGGGAGTAATAGTAGAGATATAGAAGAAATTTGGAAAAGAGATTGTAGATATTGGTGTGAGGAAGTGTAGGAAATAAGTTTCTCTATTTATAGGAGATGCCATTTTTTAGTCAAAAAAACCCTTAAAAACTACTTATTATTGGTTGCTAAAGTGGGCAAAATGATAATTTGACGTTAAAAAGTAAGCTAAAAAGTTGAAGGGCCTTAAGTTGTAATTTTTTCACTTTTTAGCAGAATCTAAAATTTGCTGTTTAAGCTAACCCAACCAAGCCCCGCTTGGGTCCACTGTGCCTAAGCCTGAGCCCAGGCTCCATTGCAGGCTAGGCCAAGCTGGGTCCATGCAGTAGCCCCTACTCCCCCAATCCTATAACCGCCCCATCTCCTCCGGTGCCTCTCCCCGTGCTGAGTCGGGTTTGACCCTGAGCAGGATCTGGGCTGCACTGAACACCTCTACAACTAAAAGAGCTCAAGTAATGTCGGCGAACATTGGTAATCAAGCTTGGAATACTAAGTTTTCAGATTGTTTCTACGATTTCCAGTGGAGAAGTCTTTAAACTGTTTATTCTGTCATCATCCGTCACTATAAATGCCTTTTCGAACAACAGGAGTACCCTTCCACGTAGCGGATTAAAATTGAATTTTTTTTTCTAGACACAAGATTTGGATCAATTTTAAGGCCCTTTCATAAGTTGTTTAAGCTTATTTAAATTAAATAAACATCCGTTGATAATTGTTAATAACATGTCAACCGAACATTTTCCATTCAGAAAGAAACAAGAGTGCTATATTACTTCAGTTATGAAGCGACCATCATTGGACAATCATCTATTTTTTTCCCATTTAGAAAACGCGTAAAGGAAGGGGAAAAAACAATACATGTACACATGGCACTTAAAGTCAATGCCCAAGACCTGAACAAAATTCCTTGGTCAATCTTGAAGAAATCCTTTCCTGTCTCTATCCCAGCTCCTTGCACTATTCATTAGTTACAATAATTAATTTATAATTTTTTATCTTCAAGGTTTTAGTATATAAATACAAATATTTATTGATAAAGAATATTTACAATTTCTAGATATAATTTTTAAATATTCTTCTAACAAATAATAATATAATTTAATTTAAGAAAAAAAAATGAAATAAATCAAAGAACATGGGATTGATAGATTACTTACTGTCTCATCTGGATCTCAAATAACAGAGCTACATGTATCTAAAAATTACAGCATGGGTCTAGTGTTTTCAGAAGAGGGAAAAAAAACAAAAAGGAAAATAAGAGTCTGACGGTCAAAGAAAAAAGATTTATAGTATGGATTAGCAAGTTTAAGCATTCTGAAGTGCATCAATTATGGTGAACCTGAGCAAGGGGGCTGGGAGGTCAAATGTTAGTTGGGTAAAAGATGAAAAATAAAGAAACTACATGGCGAAATCCCATAAATGAATTTTCATTTATTTTTTCAGGGTTGAAAACAATAGTTTTGCTATTATCGATGTTTGCCTAATTACACATTTGTAATTCACCCTCAATTCTGCGTAAATAGCCTAACATGTCATGTCAGCCGACTAAAATTAGAAAATTAACCAAATCACCCTCGGACAAATCTCTCTCTCTTCCTCCAAAAACCCATCTTTTGTTCTTTCAAATTTTCCGAAACCCTTGCACGAACTCCTGGATCACTACGAGGCCAAATCCATGATATTTGGGTCTTGTCTAGCTGATCATCGCCTGATGGCATTTCTAGCTCCTTGTTCTGCACTAGCACTATCTAGCTAAACACTAGCTATCACCTCGCGGCACGGCCTCTGCCACTTAGGCCCAAGACTGCCGCTCGCCACAAACAAATCCGACCAGATTGTGCGCAGAAACTCATGGATCTCCTAAAACATGCTTTCGATGAAGACAATTGGAGATTTTCTCTACTCATTTTCTATCCTGACGTTGCTTTATACACATCATGAAAGTTATTGTAACTAAAGTATTAAATACCGTTATCACTAGGTATACCGCACCGTAAATTTTAAAGTTATACCGTATGGTATACCACACTGAATATCGTTACCATTTTCATAAAAAAAATAAATATTAGAATATTATTTTAAGATGATATAATTGTTTAATAATTTATTTTTTTACATTTTATATGTATTCTAATTTTTCTCATCATAATTTGTCAAATATAAATAAAATATATATGATAGAAGATATTCAGCTAGGATAGCATGCACTAGAAATTCAATTGGAGGATATTGTTTAACATTACAAGAACCTTTAAACTGTTATCATCAATTAAATTTTTATATTAATTCAGAAAAGTAACAAAAAAAATAAAAGTAAATATTTATTTTATGATATGTGTATTATTTATATTTTAATGTTTTATATATGTATGATATTTTTTATGTAAAATGAAAAAAATAGCTACAAAAAATAAAATATCACGATACGTACTATGCTGTATTTGCGGTATATCGCGGTTTTTTTTAACAAAATACATACAAAAAGTGAGCGATATGCGATATACTTTGACGTAAAATGATAAAACACGAAAACATTTGTACCACATACCCGCGGTAAATAGTATACCACGATATTTAATACTATGTTTATGACACATCTCTGTACCACATGTAGGCACTTATTTTTTTGTCAAATTTTTAAGGTCCATTTGTTGTTTTCCCATATATTTGAAGTAATAAAAAATGAAGAAGTGTCTAACACAATAAAAAAATATGTTTAGAATTTTATGCCAACTGTGTCAATGTCTGAATTAACATGCAGATGTGTCTATATATTTTATAGACACAACAACATTATTGAGGATATAGAATCACAAGTCATAAAAAATGAAAATATCTCTGAAACAATATGCAAATATGTTCAAGAATTTTGCCAAATGTGTCTAGAAATATTATGTGGATCCATCCATACACTTTATAGACACTACAACATTATTAAAGACATGGAATCACAAGTCATTAAAAATTAAAGATGTGTATGAAACAACAGACAGATGTGCTCTAAATTTTGATATCAAGTATGTGTAAACTAACAGATAGATGTGTTTACGCACTTTATGAATACTATGACATCATTAAGGGTATAGAACTACAAGAATTAAGAAAAAAAGATGTGTTTGAAATAATAGGTAGATATCTTCAATTTTTCTCCAAATTTGTCTGAAATAGCATGCAAATACACTCAACATATATATATCACAAGAAATTTGATGTAGACCCATATTGCTAGTCATATGAACACATCTATACTCCCTTAAACACATATCTAATATGGGTTTTAGGCCAGTTGGAACATGTTCAAGTTGAACTCCAGGTTTGGTTTTTGGGCATGATGAATCACCTACCATGCGATTCTCTTTCTCAATTTACACAATCTATTGGTGGCATGAGGAAAGTGTGGCCCGAGTTGTCTGCGACAATGGGCATCAGACTTAGATTGGTATTGCATGGTAGAGGCCGAGCAGGCTTCTCTAGATCTAATATAGACAAACCATGCCTATGTTTTATGGTGGTAGCTCTTGCCAATGTGTTGGAAAGAGTCACGGAAATATCTTTTTGAGGCGGTGGCCAACTAGAGAATAAGAAGATTTCAAGAGTCTAAGCTAGGGGACATGATGGTTACTAGTGTGTGTCTCTATATATTTGTGTCTGTATAGAGTACAAGAGAGTGGGGAGGGGGTGACAAGTGCGTGAAGGTGGTGGCAAAATAACACTTTCCATTGTTAAGTTTTCCATTAATGGCATGGGGAACCACTAGATTTGATTTGTGGCAACTACACCCAGTCTTGCATGATGACGCATGTCATGGTTTGTCTGGCTTAATTCAGTCAGCATCCCTGCACATGTGATTCTTTTGCGTTGAAACCATTGATCTATTACATGTTGTAATTGTTTTTCTGGCCTAAAGGACACTTTGCCCCCTGAATTATATTGACTCAGACCATTTACCCCCTGAAACATGACTCGGGCCGGATCGCCCCTTAAATTTTGTAATTTGGGACCTTTTACCCCCTGAGCCCATTAACGTTAGTTAAACGCCGTTATGTGAGGGGAGTTTCTGATAGATATGAGTGTTTGCGTTTGGTCAGGACCGAATTGAAAAAGAAGGGAAAGAAAAGGAAGTAATTATGCATTGGCCCATTTAAACGATGAATTAAAAACGGGAGGCAAGGCAAAATCGGCGAAGCGAGAACAGAGCACTGCGAACAGAGCGACGCGACAACGATGAGCAGCACTGCCTCCACCGGATCTTCAAGGTCTATTGTAAGGATGAGGCATCGTGACGAAGAGCACCCTCGCTGCAGGTGTAACTTGTTGGCTGAAAGTTGGACAACGAAGAAAGGTCAGAAAATGGGGCGAAGATTTTACAGTTGCCGGAATTATAGTGATGAGGTAAGTGGTTGATTTTTGTTTGGTTTTTATGGGTGTGGAAATTGGGGGTAGAAGAGTTATGAAGGAGGGAAAATTTTTGCTGGAGGCCAAAAAATTGTTTGATTTGGTTTGGTTTGTTTTGATGTGTCGCATCTTTCTCCATTTCTTAAGGATTAGATAAAACCTAGATATTTGTTTTTGATTTTGTTAAAACATAAGTTGAAAATTCATCTTAAAATGCTTCTATGATTCTCTTGAAACGACTACCCATTGTTAGCATGAGCCAGTTTCGCTTGTGACTGTGAGCATTAACGTTGAAGCAGGGCAGCACTTAGCGGCCAGAATTTACTTGTGTCTGCCTGTGTCTCAGACTATGAGCATTAACATGAGACATTCTGTTCTCTTCAAATTTACTTGTTTTACTTGCGGCCCTGATGCACTAGTCATAACAGTAATAGTATGAGTCAAATAAATAGTTCAGCTGAGAGTACTTACACATGCTTCACAAAAACTGTAAGTCCATAGTGGTAATCAAAGAGCACCATGTTGTTAATTCTAGTTCAAGCATGGATGGTATGCTTCCGCTGACTTCATCAACCATGTGGACTTACCATTTGCAACTTGAATTTGATTGTGAAAGTAGTATTGTCAAGAATCTGCTGACCGTGACTGTAACCCTGCACTTGAATGGCTAAGTTTTGAGAGTATGGTGTTACACAATTTGGAAGAAAAAAAATGTTGAGCAACTATGAAATAAAATTAAGCTAGTTGCTTATTAAACATGTGAAGAGTTCTGATGCTAGATTTGGGGAAAGATGGAAACAACTTTCTTTACTTGCCTTTGTTTGGGTAGTGAGGGGAGAGAACAAGGGACGGGGGATGGTTATGACTCTCTTTTGTATGAATGGTGGAAAAAATGGTGGTTTGTCCAATTTATTTTGCATATGGGTGCCTTTTGCCGAGCATCTATTATGTTTTGCTTCAGTTGTTGGTTCCTTTCCTCTGATTTACACTGGAAAAGGTGTTGGAGATGAGGGTGTTCTGTTTACTGGGTTATTCAATATGGGTGTAGGGTGTTAAAGTATTAAGTTATAGGCAAAGGCTTATGAAGCATATGCCCTCTTATTTGAGAGAGATTTTATTCAATTTTGGTAAGGACCATGTGTATTGGCTATTAGTTGTATACCATACATCTGTGATACTGTTGCTGATGATGGAAGCACACCATCCATGCATTAAATCAAACTCAAAGAGCACCATGATGAAGTCAGCGGAAGCATACCATCCATGCATAAAATAGTTCACCTGAGAGTACTTACCTTATCCTGTTGTTAATTCTATAGTTGGCTGGTTTTGGTTAGCAGACACAAATCTTGGAAGCACATGTATTTTACATTGTAGGTTACGCTTTGCTTTGTGTATTACCAATTCGAAACTAGGACAAGTTAGCTCTATATGCATTTAAATAGTTAGTAGTGTAGTTATAGTGATCTGCTAAGTCTTGTTTTGAAGTGTTAGCTTTCTTGCACAAAGGCAGTTGTTAGCAGCCTGGTAGCAATTTGTTGTCAATGTTAGTAATGGATTTTTTTGTTCACAGGGAAGGAAGTGTGACTTCTGGGAATGGATTGATGACCCATTCCCCACTCAAGCGAAGACGACAATTTTTGAACAATATATTAGGGCACAAGAAATGGAACAGAAAGTAGCCAAGTTGGAGTTGCAGTTGAAAGAGGCACTGGGAGTAGTAGATAGAAGAAGTGAAAGTGAAAATTCAGCAATACCTCAAATGGTTGCTGATATTTCTGCGTTGCGCATTGGTGTGGGTAGCATTAAGGGATATGTGTTATGTACTTGGGCAATTGTGTTGGTTATATTTGTTGTGTTGGTTGTTTCAATGTTATGGAAAGGTTGTATTTAGGAGGGAATTTGAGTTTGGTGCAGGACTAAGTGTCTGAACAATGGTAGTTGGTACTTGGCCAACTATGAATCATGTAACTTGTTTCTTTATTGCTTAATGAAATTAACTTGAATTTCAGCTATTGCTGTCAAACATTTACAGAGCAAGATGATTTTTCCGAGTTCTTAGCACATACATTAAGGAAAACATGCACATAGTTGAAAGGAACTTTTCACAAATACTACTAAAATTCTGCATAAGTTACAGGGCTGTTAACAAGTGTATCACAGACCTTGATCCACAAAAGAGATACTATAGTTCTTCAAAAAAAATGGACAATGTAACAACTTAAAGTGCATAAAAACATTGATACACAAAATAGATACTATTATTAGTTCTTCACGAAATGGACTATCTAGCAGCCATCATCAGTTGCACCCATGAATATATTAATCCTTGCCGATCAGGAAAGATGGATGTCAAGCTGCACATAAGGAAAAACCAGTTATAAAATAGCCTAACATAGATACACAAAATAGGGTCTACAAAATCATAACTAATTGGACTGGAACAACGGGATGGGTCAAAGACACAGAGAAACAGGCAATACTTCGGAAGGTACCCTGGAATATCTCAGACCCTTAGTTTACAGAATGCCACCCATACCCAATCTACTGCAAAATGGTTGTTTTTTTTTTTAAAGAAATAAATCCTATGAAATCAGATAATTGTAGAGAAGGAGAAAGATACTATGTCTAAGCTTATAGAATAGAAAAAAGGAAGTGTCTGTTTGTGCTAGATTCTGTCAGCATATTGTGCCCAAGAAGCAACAAGATCTTCCAGATTTAGCCTCAAATTACCATCAAACAAATAGTTCTATAATTCATGATACTTGCTTTATAGTTTTACAACTCACAATACTTTTGGCACATTGTGCTGCTCTATGCTTGACTTTCTACTAACATGCAGAAATAGAACCATGTTTCTGCAGCAAAGTTTTTTATTGCTTTTACTAGAAGAAATGTCCACACAACAATTCTAGATTCTATATCATCTACGACTTCATCCATGACAAATAAAAAGGTCAAAGACAACTTCTAAGCCTCTTATGTTTAACAACCAATATAGATATTACTGATGAACTTCTGATGGAACAAACACAAGTGTTAGCTCAATTCTGATGGAACAAGCCGAAAATGAACCCAGCCAGGAAGTTGCAGGTAAAGTAATAAACCCAGCCATGTATAAACCAAGATGAACCTACATACTCACATTTGGTTGACTACAAACACCATCACCTCTCTCTGTCATTTTTCTCTTTCTTCCTCTCAGACTAGCGGGTTCGGTAGTTGGCCTGTCCAAAGGAGTCGTTGAAGAGGACTGCAAAAGCAGAACAGTCAAACCCAAAAACATGAAAGGATTAATTTCAAAGACAATAAAATTGAGGTAACAAACAGATAACACACTGAAGTCTAAAATTTCAAATGCATATACTTGTACAGTTTGTTGACTTCCAGAATGAGAGACACCATATCCTCTTCCACAAGACCTCTTGTTATGGCCTACATTGTCACATGTTTTGCAGTGTATTTCCCTTCCATGCCTTGAAAGCTTGCACTTGCCCTTCTTAGGTTCATTTCTAGCTTTTATTCTCTGTTTACGAGGACGCCCAGGCTTTGACTTGGACCATATTGGAGGTAGGAGAATTCCCTGTCCACTTTGTTCCCAAAACTCTTCACCTGGAACTGGTTCAAGAGAGTACTGGTAGGATTTGAAGAACATCTCTTTTTTGTACAATCATTTATCCACTTCTTGGTATCCTCCTTCCTATCTCGAATTGCAGCAATAGCATGTATACAAGGTATACCACTAATGTCCCAACCTCTACAGTTACAAGTCTTCAGTCGCAAGTTAACTGCATATTGAGATCTCCCAAGGCTCACTTGATATCCCTCATCACCATTACACATAACCTTCCATGGGTAACTTTCTCTAATTTTTTCATGCACCTCTTTCATTATCAAGTGACCATACTCTTCCTTCCACCTGCTTGAAGACAGCCTCCTTTTCATGTTTCTCTCAAACACATAGTCCCTCATTTCTTCTAACATAGAAATAATAGGCTTGCTCCGGGCGGATATCAAAATAAAATTAAATGCCTCACACGTGTTATTATCAACAGCATCACATTGAGCCATATATGAAAAATATGCCCTACACCACAGTTTTGGATCCACACGCAATATGGCATCCTTGGCACCAGTTTTCATTTTTTCTATCTCATCAAGCCTTTTTCCCAAAGTTGGCTCATTCGGACTTTTTGCCACACCATAAAAAGCAAGCTTAAGTTCCTCACCTCGAAAATTTGAATACCAGTTAGCATAGATGTGTCTGGCACATAACCTATGCTCAGCTCGTGGAAAAATCTCTTTAACCGCATTTAAAAGTCCCTACAAACATAAAAAAGCATCACATTAATACTGACATATGAAAAATACCTGATATTAATAACAATCATTATTACCTTTTGTTGATCAGACATAAATGTCCAATAGCATCCATCTATGGTTCTGATATCAGCTTGTAGGTGCTCTAAAAACCAAGTCCATGACGAAGTATTTTCTCCCTCGACAACTGACCATGCTAATGGAAACATTTGATTGTTTGCGTCCTTTCCAACTGCTGTCAATATTTGCCCCTTAACAACTCCTTTAAGAAAACATCCATCAAGCCCTAAAAATTTTCTACATCCTTCTAAGAATCCTTTCTTTAATGCAGCAAAGCAGACATAAAATCTCTTGAAATAAGGTGGAATTCCAGGACCCCTATGATCAACTTCAATGTCAACACTATTTTCCGGATTTGAAGCAACCAAAGCTTTTGCATAATCATGCAATAATGCATATTCGTGAAACACATCCTTCTCCAACTTCACCCTAACTCTTTCCTTGGCGTTCTTGCAAATGTTTAGTGAAACTTTTAGCCCCAAAACCTGCCAGATAGTTTCTTGTAGGAAACTTTGCTTCATTTCAGGATGTTTGGCCATAAATACTTCAAAATTTTTGGCGATCCATGGTGCTGTAATTTTTGAAATTTGATGCACTTTGTTGCACCTATGCTTATTCTTATACGTTTTAACCATGAAGTATATCTTCCCTTGGAATTTCTCTCTTGATGCGTACAGTAGCCATGGGCAATCCTCTGACTTACACTTCACCCTAATCCGGGAAGGCTCATTCTTAACATACTCATAATCTCTCTTCTCAATGACACAATATTTCAATAATGCTTCTTTAAATTCTTCATGGTTAGTGAAGCTCAAGCCAATGGAGAAATTAACAATGGGCTCACTTGGATCATACCTCTGAAAATGATTCTTCCTCCTTCCCACAACAAGCTCGCCATCTTCTTCAGTTTCAGACATGAAGGATCCAAGGTCAGAATTATCCAACTCATTTGATTCTCTGGATGTCTCACTGTCACTATCAATATTCTCCACAGCGGCTGTTTCTTGATGAGCATGAAAAAAAATTGGAAACAATTCTGCTACAGTAGGATCATCCAAACATAAGCCACTATAGTGCTTCCTTACCTTCCTTATTCCATCTAATACCTCTTCATCAGCCACTATTGTTTCATCAAACTCATTCAATTCCTTTCTTAATGCCGCATTTTGATCCTCTCCCTCATCATCACAGTCACTGCCTTCACTATTTTCTGTTTTTTCCTCACTATAGTCAATATCGGGCACACTTTCTCCCTCACTCTCCCAATGTTCATCTAACCATTGGTTGACTCTCTCATTATACCGGCAACCTACCTTCTCAATAAAACAATTATTTTTAGTATCAAATGGATAACTACCTTCACTTTGTTAAGTGAATGCTTCTCTTTATTTACTCCATGCATAGTGTGCTCCACATAAATTTCAACTCCCCTACCATTTAATGCATAACCAACCATATCCATTAAAGTGGAATCATTATGTAATGCCCTCAAACCTTCATTAAGAGATGTTTTTGGTACCCGGTAGTGAATGGCTTTAACATCTTTACCGTCATATCCTATTTCTTTTAGTATATCCATGAAGCACCAACAAATAATGTCTTCACTTTCCAATTCTTTTTCACATACCAAATAATCCTCATATCTAACACTTGGGTCCCAAAACAATACTCCTCCATAGTGTAAATTCACTTTGAACTTCACCATCTGTAAAACAAAACGAATATGTCATATATTATACTAAATGTCAATGTACAATGTATGAGAAAAAAAAGTTGCTTCCATTTAATACGGTTGAACTAAGTTTCCCATTCCTGTAAAATTGGTTTGTGATATTACTTTGGTAAATCCTACTGTATAGCCCATATGATTGTTTATCTCTTCTTAATTCACTCACACATAATAAAGGCATGTTTGTTTTTTCGGTTCACTAGCACAATGTCAACACAAAATAAGCGTCCATGGATATATATATACTACTGTGTATAAAATGGCAGAGAAGATTCGACCCATTATTTATGAAAATAGAGCAACAAGATTCAATGCCCGATTAATATGAAAAGCCTGATACTGCTAGTAAGTTACTTTTACCTTTGTCAGTAGATGATGACAAGGAAGACCAAGAAAGTTTAAGAATCTTCAAATTGCATGGAATCTCGAAGCATTTGTCCCCCACCAGATGCTTTTGTTGCTTGAATGGTCCTACATTATCTTTCTTTTTTTTTGCCCTGCAGAAACATACTTCCTGCCGCGAAACGTTAAACATTTCACGCCTGAATCAGCCCCACCAAGTTTCAGTTTTAATTGGCCAAACTGTTAATTAGTTCCTTTCTATTATTTTTTTTTTCATTCTAGTCCTCACAAAATGCTAACACTCATTCCCGTCAAAAGTGCCCCCCCACGTGATTGGCATGTGACTTACTTAAATGACTCAAGAGGTAAAAGGTCCCAAATTTCAAAGTTTAAGGGGCGAGTTAGCCCGAGTCACATTTCAGGGGCCAAAAGGTCCGAGTTACCATATTTCAGGGGGAGTGGGGAAAAGGTGTGTTTTCCCTTTAGGCCCTTGTTTTTTCTAGTGTGGAAAAAAATTTAGTTGTGGGCGGCCACCTGTTTTTTAAGTCGGGCTTGGTGGTTTGTGTGGTTTGTGTGTGGTATTTTGTATTTTTGGTTGAGGGACGGTTATTTGGATATTAGGTAATTTTGAAGCTTAAAGAAATTTATGGTGCAAAAAAACAGGTATTTGCAATTTCATTTTTTTTTGATAAAAAGAAAAAAAAAAAAAATTGATGTGGGTCTATATGTTATGTGAAAAATGTTAGGATGCAATGAGTCTAAAGAGTTGTCTTTATTGAGTTAAATCTAATTTAAGGTATTCATAAGTTTTCCCCTTTGTGATTGAGGCTAGCTAATTTTAAGAGTGCCACATGAGCCTGACACTTTGCGTAATTACAAAATCATGCTTTAATATCATAATTCAAAAAACCTAAGCCCCAAAATTTTTAATGTTTTCTTACTAGAAAATTCAAAGAGACTACAACTACTTCTTGCCGTTAATGTATCTTAAACTAGTTTTTCTTTCCACAAATTGCTAATTACATATCAATTAATCCATGTTATTTAATGGAAACAACTTACACTCCTAGAACTCTTAGCATCAGTCAAGTACATCTAAAACTTTTTATACAACAATCATTCAGACACTAACTTATTTATTGCAACTAATGCCCAATTTTTAACAAAATTACTCAGCTACACCCACAGCAAAGGGTGGGATTGTGGCTAGTTAGGATAATGAGAGAGAAATTGGGAAACGGCACAGTATGCGCATATGCGCAGAATAGACGAGAAATGAAAACAAATGTAAACTAGCGTATAAATATTCCTTCCTGCCAAAAGTC